>NADL03000041.1:0-597724 GCA_002205965.3 Kappaphycus alvarezii | reverse complement strand
AGAGTTGGAAATTAAACACCACGTGTCCTTGAGTAAACGCTGCAAACTTCTTATCGGAAAGCCTTGCCGCGACAAGCGACTATCGGTCGCCGGCTTGGGATACCCGAACAGAGGACTTTGCATACTCACTGCATACGTGGTAATAGAGGTTTCAGATACAAAGGGTCTTGGATAAGAACGTAGTCGTGGACGACCGCGGAGGCGGAGTTCGAATTGAAAAGCTCACCAACAATAATTTCCATGTTTGGAAGCAGAAGGTGCAGCTTCTTCTCGCCCTCCGGGAGCTTGATGACTATATTGTGGATGACCCGCCTGAAGAATCCGATGATGGGGCTTTCAGATCATGGACTCGGGCCGACCGCAAAGCACGGGTGCTCATCGGGTTGTCCCTCTCTGATGAGCACCTTGAGCATGTGCGCACTGCGGCAACTGCAAAGGAGGTGTGGACTATTATTCTCAACACGTTTGAAAGGCACACACTCCGTAATAAGCGTGCGGCTCGACGCCGGTTTTACACGGCGGCTACGGAAGGTAACGAGAGAGTTTTGCAGTATGTTAACCGTGTGACGCAGCTAGCAGCGACCCTGAAATCCATGGATGTGACTACCGATGACAGAGAGATAGCCATGGATGTGCTTAATGGATTGCCACCTCGGTTCGACGCTCTCATCGTTGCCTTGGATGCGCTCGGAAATGAGAACAGGGTGTTTACTTTGGAATTTGTGAAGAGCCGGTTGTTGCAGGGAGAGGAGCGTGCGCAAATGAGAGAGTCAAAAGGTACAAAATCCAATGCGGCGCTCATATCCAGTGCCCGTCCGAATGATGACTACGGAAATAATGCTAAACAGCTGCACTGTACGATCTGCGGTCATTCCGGTCATACGGCTGACAGATGCTGGGGCAAAAATGTGACCGGTAAGCGCCCGGAAGCTCCGAGGGGCTATCGTGCACCTGGGTCTCGTAGTGGCAGAGCTCCTAGTAGTCATCGAAACGAAAAGAATCGCCCGAGAAGAGATCAGCAGGCGTTCGTAGGTGCAAATGTATTTGATTCGACTTATTCCCATCCTCCAGTTGATAGTGAGGACAACATAGATGAGAATGAAATCGGTTGCCTAATGTCACGAATGAAACATGCCGGAATTTCGGCCGGAACTTCCTCCTGGTACGCGGATTCGGCATGTACTTCCCATATGACATACGATAGGAGTGTTTTCACGAGTTATACCGAATTCTCTGCAGCTTCAGTCGAAATGGGAACTAAAGCCCGGGCTAAGATTGCTGAACGAGGTGACGTGGAGCTGACCCTACTAGTGGATGGTTGTCGAAAGCGGTGCATTCTGCGAGATGCTGTCCACGTTCCTACTTTCGAATACTCTCTCATTCCTGTAGGCAAAGCGGACATAGAAGGGATCAAAACTGTATTTGAGAACAAATCTATGCAGATGACTAAGAATGGGAAAGTTGTGGCAACTGGAAAAATGCTGTGCGATAGCCTTCTTTATGCCATCGACATAGTCCAGAAGATACCAAATGATACCTTGTACTCTGCGAAAGTCACCACACTCTCAACATGGCACGAGAGAATGGCTCATGTAAGCAAAGAGGGCATTGCATCCATGGTACGGAACAATGTTGTAGACGGCGTGCAGATCAGTGGCTCGAGTGCATCTGAAGTATGCACACCATGCGTTCAAGGAAAGGCTCATCGTTCTGCAGTGCCGAAGAAACGTACGAGTGGTAGAGCTGAAGCGATACTAGACCTTGTTCACAGTGACGTTTGTGGACCCATGGAGGTTTCTTCAGTTGGAGGGGCACGCTACTTTGTGACTTTCACGGACGATCACTCCTCCTGGGTTACCGTCTACATGATGCAGCGAAAATCAGAGGTCTTTGATAAATATAAACTGTTCCAAGCTCGTAGCGAAGCCCATACTGGGCGCCGCATTGGTATCTTTCGTTCAGATCGAGGTGGAGAATATATGTCCACTGCATTCAAGGGCTATCTTGCTGCGTGCGGAACAAAACATGAGCTTAGTGCAGTGGAGCCACCTGAACAGAATGGTGTTTCAGAGCGGCTGAACCGAACTCTGATGGATCTGGTTCGGTCAATGCTACATGCAAAGAGTCTGCCAAAACAGTTCTGGGCAGAAGCTCTGGCGACTGCTGTATACATTCGAAACAGAGTTACAACTCGCGCACTTCCAAGCAACACGACCCCGCATCATATCTGGTACGGGCGCAAGCCCAATTTGTCGCACCTTTGTACGTCCGGAAGTAAATGTTGGTACACCATCCGGGCAAGCCAGTTGAGTAAGCTCGACTACCGAGCACGGGCAGCAATTATGCTTGGATATGCGGAAGCCAGCAAAGCTTAGAAACTGTGGGATCCTGAATTACACGAGGTAGTTGTTTCCAGAGATGTCAGATTCAGTGAGAGCGAAACCTGCCACTCCGAAATAAATGAAAACGAATCAGATGAGCGTCTTGAAATTAGCTCTGATGAGGATCTTGTAGGTCTCGGCGCTGAACAGGATGATCAAGTCCGGCTTCCTACACTGGACACAGCCGAGATGGCTACAGCTTCGAGACAAGATATTCAGGGACAAAGCGATGACCAGGCTAATGCTAGAGACGACCCGAAGGTCGCCGAAAACGTTGGTACAGATAACGAAATCCCTGAGCCCCCTGATTTAACTGTAGCTCCACGGAGATCTGGAAGGATTCGAAGGGCCCCAAATGCTTGGTGGAGGTCCAATATATCCTTGACACCTAATGACACGGCTCTCGTCACAAATGTTGTCAACATCTCGTACCGACACGCGGCGACAGGCCCGGACGCAGATTTTTGGAAGTCTGCCATCGAGTCCGAGCGAGACTCGATCATTCGGAACAAAACATGGAAGTTAGTCCCACGTTTGGAGGCCTCAAATATTCTGACTCCAAAATGGGTGTTTGCAATAACAGATGCCCAGGACTCCAACGGTGGCTTTTCTCGAAAATCGAAGGCACGTCCTGTCGCTCGTGGTTTCCACAGGTGAAAGGGGTAGATTATACTCGTGGCACACGGGTCGTGCTCAAAGTTGAAAGACCGGCACTGGCCGATATACAGGGGTAGCGCCCTAAGGCACAAATAAAGAGGTGGTAATAGGTAAAGAGGAGGAAAACTAAAGAGGTGAAGAGTTGGAAATTAAACACCACGTGTCCTTGAGTAAACGCTGCAAACTTCTTATCGGGAAAGCCTTGCCGCGACAAGCGACTATCGGTCGCCGGCTTGGGATACCCGAACAGAGGACTTTGCATACTCACTGCATACGTGGTAATAGAGGTTTCAGATACAAAGGGTCTTGGATAAGAACGTAGTCGTGGACGACCGCGGAGGCGGAGTTCGAATTGAAAAGCTCACCAACAATAATTTCCATGTTTGGAAGCAGAAGGTGCAGCTTCTTCTCGCCCTCCGGGAGCTTGATGACTATATTGTGGATGACCCGCCTGAAGAATCCGATGATGGGGCTTTCAGATCATGGACTCGGGCCGACCGCAAAGCACGGGTGCTCATCGGGTTGTCCCTCTCTGATGAGCACCTTGAGCATGTGCGCACTGCGGCAACTGCAAAGGAGGTGTGGACTATTATTCTCAACACGTTTGAAAGGCACACACTCCGTAATAAGCGTGCGGCTCGACGCCGGTTTTACACGGCGGCTACGGAAGGTAACGAGAGAGTTTTGCAGTATGTTAACCGTGTGACGCAGCTAGCAGCGACCCTGAAATCCATGGATGTGACTACCGATGACAGAGAGATAGCCATGGATGTGCTTAATGGATTGCCACCTCGGTTCGACGCTCTCATCGTTGCCTTGGATGCGCTCGGAAATGAGAACAGGGTGTTTACTTTGGAATTTGTGAAGAGCCGGTTGTTGCAGGGAGAGGAGCGTGCGCAAATGAGAGAGTCAAAAGGTACAAAATCCAATGCGGCGCTCATATCCAGTGCCCGTCCGAATGACTACGGAAATAATGCTAAACAGCTGCACTGTACGATCTGCGGTCATTCCGGTCATACGGCTGACAGATGCTGGGGCAAAAATGTGACCGGTAAGCGCCCGGAAGCTCCGAGGGGCTATCGTGCACCTGGGTCTCGTAGTGGCAGAGCTCCTAGTAGTCATCGAAACGAAAAGAATCGCCCGAGAAGAGATCAGCAGGCGTTCGTAGGTGCAAATGTATTTGATTCGACTTATTCCCATCCTCCAGTTGATAGTGAGGACAACATAGATGAGAATGAAATCGGTTGCCTAATGTCACGAATGAAACATGCCGGAATTTCGGCCGGAACTTCCTCCTGGTACGCGGATTCGGCATGTACTTCCCATATGACATACGATAGGAGTGTTTTCACGAGTTATACCGAATTCTCTGCAGCTTCAGTCGAAATGGGAACTAAAGCCCGGGCTAAGATTGCTGAACGAGGTGACGTGGAGCTGACCCTACTAGTGGATGGTTGTCGAAAGCGGTGCATTCTGCGAGATGCTGTCCACGTTCCTACTTTCGAATACTCTCTCATTCCTGTAGGCAAAGCGGACATAGAAGGGATCAAAACTGTATTTGAGAACAAATCTATGCAGATGACTAAGAATGGGAAAGTTGTGGCAACTGGAAAAATGCTGTGCGATAGCCTTCTTTATGCCATCGACATAGTCCAGAAGATACCAAATGATACCTTGTACTCTGCGAAAGTCACCACACTCTCAACATGGCACGAGAGAATGGCTCATGTAAGCAAAGAGGGCATTGCATCCATGGTACGGAACAATGTTGTAGACGGCGTGCAGATCAGTGGCTCGAGTGCATCTGAAGTATGCACACCATGCGTTCAAGGAAAGGCTCATCGTTCTGCAGTGCCGAAGAAACGTACGAGTGGTAGAGCTGAAGCGATACTAGACCTTGTTCACAGTGACGTTTGTGGACCCATGGAGGTTTCTTCAGTTGGAGGGGCACGCTACTTTGTGACTTTCACGGACGATCACTCCTCCTGGGTTACCGTCTACATGATGCAGCGAAAATCAGAGGTCTTTGATAAATATAAACTGTTCCAAGCTCGTAGCGAAGCCCATACTGGGCGCCGCATTGGTATCTTTCGTTCAGATCGAGGTGGAGAATATATGTCCACTGCATTCAAGGGCTATCTTGCTGCGTGCGGAACAAAACATGAGCTTAGTGCAGTGGAGCCACCTGAACAGAATGGTGTTTCAGAGCGGCTGAACCGAACTCTGATGGATCTGGTTCGGTCAATGCTACATGCAAAGAGTCTGCCAAAACAGTTCTGGGCAGAAGCTCTGGCGACTGCTGTATACATTCGAAACAGAGTTACAACTCGCGCACTTCCAAGCAACACGACCCGCATCATATCTGGTACGGGCGCAAGCCCAATTTGTCGCACCTTTGTACGTCCGGAAGTAAATGTTGGTACACCATCCGGGCAAGCCAGTTGAGTAAGCTCGACTACCGAGCACGGGCAGCAATTATGCTTGGATATGCGGAAGCCAGCAAAGCTTAGAAACTGTGGGATCCTGAATTACACGAGGTAGTTGTTTCCAGAGATGTCAGATTCAGTGAGAGCGAAACCTGCCACTCCGAAATAAATGAAAACGAATCAGATGAGCGTCTTGAAATTAGCTCTGATGAGGATCTTGTAGGTCTCGGCGCTGAACAGGATGATCAAGTCCGGCTTCCTACACTGGACACAGCCGAGATGGCTACAGCTTCGAGACAAGATATTCAGGGACAAAGCGATGACCAGGCTAATGCTAGAGACGACCCGAAGGTCGCCGAAAACGTTGGTACAGATAACGAAATCCCTGAGCCCCCTGATTTAACTGTAGCTCCACGGAGATCTGGAAGGATTCGAAGGGCCCCAAATGCTTGGTGGAGGTCCAATATATCCTTGACACCTAATGACACGGCTCTCGTCACAAATGTTGTCAACATCTCGTACCGACACGCGGCGACAGGCCCGGACGCAGATTTTTGGAAGTCTGCCATCGAGTCCGAGCGAGACTCGATCATTCGGAACAAAACATGGAAGTTAGTCCCACGTTTGGAGGCCTCAAATATTCTGACTCCAAAATGGGTGTTTGCAATAACAGATGCCCAGGACTCCAACGGTGGCTTTTCTCGAAAATCGAAGGCACGTCCTGTCGCTCGTGGTTTCCAACAGGTGAAAGGGGTAGATTATACTCGTGGCACACGGGTCGTGCTCAAAGTTGAAAGACCGGCACTGGCCGATATACAGGGGTAGCGCCCTAAGGCACAAATAAAGAGGTGGTAATAGGTAAAGAGGAGGAAAACTAAAGAGGTGAAGAGTTGGAAATTAAACACCACGTGTCCTTGAGTAAACGCTGCAAACTTCTTATCGGGAAAGCCTTGCCGCGACAAGCGACTATCGGTCGCCGGCTTGGGATACCCGAACAGAGGACTTTGCATACTCACTGCATACGTGGTAATAGAGGTTTCAGATACAAAGGGTCTTGGATAAGAACGTAGTCGTGGACGACCGCGGAGGCGGAGTTCGAATTGAAAAGCTCACCAACAATAATTTCCATGTTTGGAAGCAGAAGGTGCAGCTTCTTCTCGCCCTCCGGGAGCTTGATGACTATATTGTGGATGACCCGCCTGAAGAATCCGATGATGGGGCTTTCAGATCATGGACTCGGGCCGACCGCAAAGCACGGGTGCTCATCGGGTTGTCCCTCTCTGATGAGCACCTTGAGCATGTGCGCACTGCGGCAACTGCAAAGGAGGTGTGGACTATTATTCTCAACACGTTTGAAAGGCACACACTCCGTAATAAGCGTGCGGCTCGACGCCGGTTTTACACGGCGGCTACGGAAGGTAACGAGAGAGTTTTGCAGTATGTTAACCGTGTGACGCAGCTAGCAGCGACCCTGAAATCCATGGATGTGACTACCGATGACAGAGAGATAGCCATGGATGTGCTTAATGGATTGCCACCTCGGTTCGACGCTCTCATCGTTGCCTTGGATGCGCTCGGAAATGAGAACAGGGTGTTTACTTTGGAATTTGTGAAGAGCCGGTTGTTGCAGGGAGAGGAGCGTGCGCAAATGAGAGAGTCAAAAGGTACAAAATCCAATGCGGCGCTCATATCCAGTGCCCGTCCGAATGACTACGGAAATAATGCTAAACAGCTGCACTGTACGATCTGCGGTCATTCCGGTCATACGGCTGACAGATGCTGGGGCAAAAATGTGACCGGTAAGCGCCCGGAAGCTCCGAGGGGCTATCGTGCACCTGGGTCTCGTAGTGGCAGAGCTCCTAGTAGTCATCGAAACGAAAAGAATCGCCCGAGAAGAGATCAGCAGGCGTTCGTAGGTGCAAATGTATTTGATTCGACTTATTCCCATCCTCCAGTTGATAGTGAGGACAACATAGATGAGAATGAAATCGGTTGCCTAATGTCACGAATGAAACATGCCGGAATTTCGGCCGGAACTTCCTCCTGGTACGCGGATTCGGCATGTACTTCCCATATGACATACGATAGGAGTGTTTTCACGAGTTATACCGAATTCTCTGCAGCTTCAGTCGAAATGGGAACTAAAGCCCGGGCTAAGATTGCTGAACGAGGTGACGTGGAGCTGACCCTACTAGTGGATGGTTGTCGAAAGCGGTGCATTCTGCGAGATGCTGTCCACGTTCCTACTTTCGAATACTCTCTCATTCCTGTAGGCAAAGCGGACATAGAAGGGATCAAAACTGTATTTGAGAACAAATCTATGCAGATGACTAAGAATGGGAAAGTTGTGGCAACTGGAAAAATGCTGTGCGATAGCCTTCTTTATGCCATCGACATAGTCCAGAAGATACCAAATGATACCTTGTACTCTGCGAAAGTCACCACACTCTCAACATGGCACGAGAGAATGGCTCATGTAAGCAAAGAGGGCATTGCATCCATGGTACGGAACAATGTTGTAGACGGCGTGCAGATCAGTGGCTCGAGTGCATCTGAAGTATGCACACCATGCGTTCAAGGAAAGGCTCATCGTTCTGCAGTGCCGAAGAAACGTACGAGTGGTAGAGCTGAAGCGATACTAGACCTTGTTCACAGTGACGTTTGTGGACCCATGGAGGTTTCTTCAGTTGGAGGGGCACGCTACTTTGTGACTTTCACGGACGATCACTCCTCCTGGGTTACCGTCTACATGATGCAGCGAAAATCAGAGGTCTTTGATAAATATAAACTGTTCCAAGCTCGTAGCGAAGCCCATACTGGGCGCCGCATTGGTATCTTTCGTTCAGATCGAGGTGGAGAATATATGTCCACTGCATTCAAGGGCTATCTTGCTGCGTGCGGAACAAAACATGAGCTTAGTGCAGTGGAGCCACCTGAACAGAATGGTGTTTCAGAGCGGCTGAACCGAACTCTGATGGATCTGGTTCGGTCAATGCTACATGCAAAGAGTCTGCCAAAACAGTTCTGGGCAGAAGCTCTGGCGACTGCTGTATACATTCGAAACAGAGTTACAACTCGCGCACTTCCAAGCAACACGACCCCGCATCATATCTGGTACGGGCGCAAGCCCAATTTGTCGCACCTTTGTACGTCCGGAAGTAAATGTTGGTACACCATCCGGGCAAGCCAGTTGAGTAAGCTCGACTACCGAGCACGGGCAGCAATTATGCTTGGATATGCGGAAGCCAGCAAAGCTTAGAAACTGTGGGATCCTGAATTACACGAGGTAGTTGTTTCCAGAGATGTCAGATTCAGTGAGAGCGAAACCTGCCACTCCGAAATAAATGAAAACGAATCAGATGAGCGTCTTGAAATTAGCTCTGATGAGGATCTTGTAGGTCTCGGCGCTGAACAGGATGATCAAGTCCGGCTTCCTACACTGGACACAGCCGAGATGGCTACAGCTTCGAGACAAGATATTCAGGGACAAAGCGATGACCAGGCTAATGCTAGAGACGACCCGAAGGTCGCCGAAAACGTTGGTACAGATAACGAAATCCCTGAGCCCCCTGATTTAACTGTAGCTCCACGGAGATCTGGAAGGATTCGAAGGGCCCCAAATGCTTGGTGGAGGTCCAATATATCCTTGACACCTAATGACACGGCTCTCGTCACAAATGTTGTCAACATCTCGTACCGACACGCGGCGACAGGCCCGGACGCAGATTTTTGGAAGTCTGCCATCGAGTCCGAGCGAGACTCGATCATTCGGAACAAAACATGGAAGTTAGTCCCACGTTTGGAGGCCTCAAATATTCTGACTCCAAAATGGGTGTTTGCAATAACAGATGCCCAGGACTCCAACGGTGGCTTTTCTCGAAAATCGAAGGCACGTCCTGTCGCTCGTGGTTTCCACAGGTGAAAGGGGTAGATTATACTCGTGGCACACGGGTCGTGCTCAAAGTTGAAAGACCGGCACTGGCCGATATACAGGGGTAGCGCCCTAAGGCACAAATAAAGAGGTGGTAATAGGTAAAGAGGAGGAAAACTAAAGAGGTAAAGAGTTGGAAATTAAACACCACGTGTCCTTGAGTAAACGCTGCAAACTTCTTATCGGGAAAGCCTTGCCGCGACAAGCGACTATCGGTCGCCGGCTTGGGATACCCGAACAGAGGACTTTGCATACTCACTGCATACGTGGTAATAGAGGTTTCAGATACAAAGGGTCTTGGATAAGAACGTAGTCGTGGACGACCGCGGAGGCGGAGTTCGAATTGAAAAGCTCACCAACAATAATTTCCATGTTTGGAAGCAGAAGGTGCAGCTTCTTCTCGCCCTCCGGGAGCTTGATGACTATATTGTGGATGACCCGCCTGAAGAATCCGATGATGGGGCTTTCAGATCATGGACTCGGGCCGACCGCAAAGCACGGGTGCTCATCGGGTTGTCCCTCTCTGATGAGCACCTTGAGCATGTGCGCACTGCGGCAACTGCAAAGGAGGTGTGGACTATTATTCTCAACACGTTTGAAAGGCACACACTCCGTAATAAGCGTGCGGCTCGACGCCGGTTTTACACGGCGGCTACGGAAGGTAACGAGAGAGTTTTGCAGTATGTTAACCGTGTGACGCAGCTAGCAGCGACCCTGAAATCCATGGATGTGACTACCGATGACAGAGAGATAGCCATGGATGTGCTTAATGGATTGCCACCTCGGTTCGACGCTCTCATCGTTGCCTTGGATGCGCTCGGAAATGAGAACAGGGTGTTTACTTTGGAATTTGTGAAGAGCCGGTTGTTGCAGGGAGAGGAGCGTGCGCAAATGAGAGAGTCAAAAGGTACAAAATCCAATGCGGCGCTCATATCCAGTGCCCGTCCGAATGACTACGGAAATAATGCTAAACAGCTGCACTGTACGATCTGCGGTCATTCCGGTCATACGGCTGACAGATGCTGGGGCAAAAATGTGACCGGTAAGCGCCCGGAAGCTCCGAGGGGCTATCGTGCACCTGGGTCTCGTAGTGGCAGAGCTCCTAGTAGTCATCGAAACGAAAAGAATCGCCCGAGAAGAGATCAGCAGGCGTTCGTAGGTGCAAATGTATTTGATTCGACTTATTCCCATCCTCCAGTTGATAGTGAGGACAACATAGATGAGAATGAAATCGGTTGCCTAATGTCACGAATGAAACATGCCGGAATTTCGGCCGGAACTTCCTCCTGGTACGCGGATTCGGCATGTACTTCCCATATGACATACGATAGGAGTGTTTTCACGAGTTATACCGAATTCTCTGCAGCTTCAGTCGAAATGGGAACTAAAGCCCGGGCTAAGATTGCTGAACGAGGTGACGTGGAGCTGACCCTACTAGTGGATGGTTGTCGAAAGCGGTGCATTCTGCGAGATGCTGTCCACGTTCCTACTTTCGAATACTCTCTCATTCCTGTAGGCAAAGCGGACATAGAAGGGATCAAAACTGTATTTGAGAACAAATCTATGCAGATGACTAAGAATGGGAAAGTTGTGGCAACTGGAAAAATGCTGTGCGATAGCCTTCTTTATGCCATCGACATAGTCCAGAAGATACCAAATGATACCTTGTACTCTGCGAAAGTCACCACACTCTCAACATGGCACGAGAGAATGGCTCATGTAAGCAAAGAGGGCATTGCATCCATGGTACGGAACAATGTTGTAGACGGCGTGCAGATCAGTGGCTCGAGTGCATCTGAAGTATGCACACCATGCGTTCAAGGAAAGGCTCATCGTTCTGCAGTGCCGAAGAAACGTACGAGTGGTAGAGCTGAAGCGATACTAGACCTTGTTCACAGTGACGTTTGTGGACCCATGGAGGTTTCTTCAGTTGGAGGGGCACGCTACTTTGTGACTTTCACGGACGATCACTCCTCCTGGGTTACCGTCTACATGATGCAGCGAAAATCAGAGGTCTTTGATAAATATAAACTGTTCCAAGCTCGTAGCGAAGCCCATACTGGGCGCCGCATTGGTATCTTTCGTTCAGATCGAGGTGGAGAATATATGTCCACTGCATTCAAGGGCTATCTTGCTGCGTGCGGAACAAAACATGAGCTTAGTGCAGTGGAGCCACCTGAACAGAATGGTGTTTCAGAGCGGCTGAACCGAACTCTGATGGATCTGGTTCGGTCAATGCTACATGCAAAGAGTCTGCCAAAACAGTTCTGGGCAGAAGCTCTGGCGACTGCTGTATACATTCGAAACAGAGTTACAACTCGCGCACTTCCAAGCAACACGACCCCGCATCATATCTGGTACGGGCGCAAGCCCAATTTGTCGCACCTTTGTACGTCCGGAAGTAAATGTTGGTACACCATCCGGGCAAGCCAGTTGAGTAAGCTCGACTACCGAGCACGGGCAGCAATTATGCTTGGATATGCGGAAGCCAGCAAAGCTTAGAAACTGTGGGATCCTGAATTACACGAGGTAGTTGTTTCCAGAGATGTCAGATTCAGTGAGAGCGAAACCTGCCACTCCGAAATAAATGAAAACGAATCAGATGAGCGTCTTGAAATTAGCTCTGATGAGGATCTTGTAGGTCTCGGCGCTGAACAGGATGATCAAGTCCGGCTTCCTACACTGGACACAGCCGAGATGGCTACAGCTTCGAGACAAGATATTCAGGGACAAAGCGATGACCAGGCTAATGCTAGAGACGACCCGAAGGTCGCCGAAAACGTTGGTACAGATAACGAAATCCCTGAGCCCCCTGATTTAACTGTAGCTCCACGGAGATCTGGAAGGATTCGAAGGGCCCCAAATGCTTGGTGGAGGTCCAATATATCCTTGACACCTAATGACACGGCTCTCGTCACAAATGTTGTCAACATCTCGTACCGACACGCGGCGACAGGCCCGGACGCAGATTTTTGGAAGTCTGCCATCGAGTCCGAGCGAGACTCGATCATTCGGAACAAAACATGGAAGTTAGTCCCACGTTTGGAGGCCTCAAATATTCTGACTCCAAAATGGGTGTTTGCAATAACAGATGCCCAGGACTCCAACGGTGGCTTTTCTCGAAAATCGAAGGCACGTCCTGTCGCTCGTGGTTTCCACAGGTGAAAGGGGTAGATTATACTCGTGGCACACGGGTCGTGCTCAAAGTTGAAAGACCGGCACTGGCCGATATACAGGGGTAGCGCCCTAAGGCACAAATAAAGAGGTGGTAATAGGTAAAGAGGAGGAAAACTAAAGAGGTAAAGAGTTGGAAATTAAACACCACGTGTCCTTGAGTAAACGCTGCAAACTTCTTATCGGGAAAGCCTTGCCGCGACAAGCGACTATCGGTCGCCGGCTTGGGATACCCGAACAGAGGACTTTGCATACTCACTGCATACGTGGTAATAGAGGTTTCAGATACAAAGGGTCTTGGATAAGAACGTAGTCGTGGACGACCGCGGAGGCGGAGTTCGAATTGAAAAGCTCACCAACAATAATTTCCATGTTTGGAAGCAGAAGGTGCAGCTTCTTCTCGCCCTCCGGGAGCTTGATGACTATATTGTGGATGACCCGCCTGAAGAATCCGATGATGGGGCTTTCAGATCATGGACTCGGGCCGACCGCAAAGCACGGGTGCTCATCGGGTTGTCCCTCTCTGATGAGCACCTTGAGCATGTGCGCACTGCGGCAACTGCAAAGGAGGTGTGGACTATTATTCTCAACACGTTTGAAAGGCACACACTCCGTAATAAGCGTGCGGCTCGACGCCGGTTTTACACGGCGGCTACGGAAGGTAACGAGAGAGTTTTGCAGTATGTTAACCGTGTGACGCAGCTAGCAGCGACCCTGAAATCCATGGATGTGACTACCGATGACAGAGAGATAGCCATGGATGTGCTTAATGGATTGCCACCTCGGTTCGACGCTCTCATCGTTGCCTTGGATGCGCTCGGAAATGAGAACAGGGTGTTTACTTTGGAATTTGTGAAGAGCCGGTTGTTGCAGGGAGAGGAGCGTGCGCAAATGAGAGAGTCAAAAGGTACAAAATCCAATGCGGCGCTCATATCCAGTGCCCGTCCGAATGACTACGGAAATAATGCTAAACAGCTGCACTGTACGATCTGCGGTCATTCCGGTCATACGGCTGACAGATGCTGGGGCAAAAATGTGACCGGTAAGCGCCCGGAAGCTCCGAGGGGCTATCGTGCACCTGGGTCTCGTAGTGGCAGAGCTCCTAGTAGTCATCGAAACGAAAAGAATCGCCCGAGAAGAGATCAGCAGGCGTTCGTAGGTGCAAATGTATTTGATTCGACTTATTCCCATCCTCCAGTTGATAGTGAGGACAACATAGATGAGAATGAAATCGGTTGCCTAATGTCACGAATGAAACATGCCGGAATTTCGGCCGGAACTTCCTCCTGGTACGCGGATTCGGCATGTACTTCCCATATGACATACGATAGGAGTGTTTTCACGAGTTATACCGAATTCTCTGCAGCTTCAGTCGAAATGGGAACTAAAGCCCGGGCTAAGATTGCTGAACGAGGTGACGTGGAGCTGACCCTACTAGTGGATGGTTGTCGAAAGCGGTGCATTCTGCGAGATGCTGTCCACGTTCCTACTTTCGAATACTCTCTCATTCCTGTAGGCAAAGCGGACATAGAAGGGATCAAAACTGTATTTGAGAACAAATCTATGCAGATGACTAAGAATGGGAAAGTTGTGGCAACTGGAAAAATGCTGTGCGATAGCCTTCTTTATGCCATCGACATAGTCCAGAAGATACCAAATGATACCTTGTACTCTGCGAAAGTCACCACACTCTCAACATGGCACGAGAGAATGGCTCATGTAAGCAAAGAGGGCATTGCATCCATGGTACGGAACAATGTTGTAGACGGCGTGCAGATCAGTGGCTCGAGTGCATCTGAAGTATGCACACCATGCGTTCAAGGAAAGGCTCATCGTTCTGCAGTGCCGAAGAAACGTACGAGTGGTAGAGCTGAAGCGATACTAGACCTTGTTCACAGTGACGTTTGTGGACCCATGGAGGTTTCTTCAGTTGGAGGGGCACGCTACTTTGTGACTTTCACGGACGATCACTCCTCCTGGGTTACCGTCTACATGATGCAGCGAAAATCAGAGGTCTTTGATAAATATAAACTGTTCCAAGCTCGTAGCGAAGCCATACTGGGCGCCGCATTGGTATCTTTCGTTCAGATCGAGGTGGAGAATATATGTCCACTGCATTCAAGGGCTATCTTGCTGCGTGCGGAACAAAACATGAGCTTAGTGCAGTGGAGCCACCTGAACAGAATGGTGTTTCAGAGCGGCTGAACCGAACTCTGATGGATCTGGTTCGGTCAATGCTACATGCAAAGAGTCTGCCAAAACAGTTCTGGGCAGAAGCTCTGGCGACTGCTGTATACATTCGAAACAGAGTTACAACTCGCGCACTTCCAAGCAACACGACCCCGCATCATATCTGGTACGGGCGCAAGCCCAATTTGTCGCACCTTTGTACGTCCGGAAGTAAATGTTGGTACACCATCCGGGCAAGCCAGTTGAGTAAGCTCGACTACCGAGCACGGGCAGCAATTATGCTTGGATATGCGGAAGCCAGCAAAGCTTAGAAACTGTGGGATCCTGAATTACACGAGGTAGTTGTTTCCAGAGATGTCAGATTCAGTGAGAGCGAAACCTGCCACTCCGAAATAAATGAAAACGAATCAGATGAGCGTCTTGAAATTAGCTCTGATGAGGATCTTGTAGGTCTCGGCGCTGAACAGGATGATCAAGTCCGGCTTCCTACACTGGACACAGCCGAGATGGCTACAGCTTCGAGACAAGATATTCAGGGACAAAGCGATGACCAGGCTAATGCTAGAGACGACCCGAAGGTCGCCGAAAACGTTGGTACAGATAACGAAATCCCTGAGCCCCCTGATTTAACTGTAGCTCCACGGAGATCTGGAAGGATTCGAAGGGCCCCAAATGCTTGGTGGAGGTCCAATATATCCTTGACACCTAATGACACGGCTCTCGTCACAAATGTTGTCAACATCTCGTACCGACACGCGGCGACAGGCCCGGACGCAGATTTTTGGAAGTCTGCCATCGAGTCCGAGCGAGACTCGATCATTCGGAACAAAACATGGAAGTTAGTCCCACGTTTGGAGGCCTCAAATATTCTGACTCCAAAATGGGTGTTTGCAATAACAGATGCCCAGGACTCCAACGGTGGCTTTTCTCGAAAATCGAAGGCACGTCCTGTCGCTCGTGGTTTCCACAGGTGAAAGGGGTAGATTATACTCGTGGCACACGGGTCGTGCTCAAAGTTGAAAGACCGGCACTGGCCGATATACAGGGGTAGCGCCCTAAGGCACAAATAAAGAGTGGTAATAGGTAAGAGGAGGAAACTAAAGAGGAAGAGTTGGAAATTAAACACCACGTGTCCTTGAGTAAACGCTGCAAACTTCTTATCGGGAAAGCCTTGCCGCGACAAGCGACTATCGGTCGCCGGCTTGGGATACCCGAACAGAGGACTTTGCATACTCACTGCATACGTGGTAATAGAGGTTTCAGATACAAAGGGTCTTGGATAAGAACGTAGTCGTGGACGACCGCGGAGGCGGAGTTCGAATTGAAAAGCTCACCAACAATAATTTCCATGTTTGGAAGCAGAAGGTGCAGCTTCTTCTCGCCCTCCGGGAGCTTGATGACTATATTGTGGATGACCCGCCTGAAGAATCCGATGATGGGGCTTTCAGATCATGGACTCGGGCCGACCGCAAAGCACGGGTGCTCATCGGGTTGTCCCTCTCTGATGAGCACCTTGAGCATGTGCGCACTGCGGCAACTGCAAAGGAGGTGTGGACTATTATTCTCAACACGTTTGAAAGGCACACACTCCGTAATAAGCGTGCGGCTCGACGCCGGTTTTACACGGCGGCTACGGAAGGTAACGAGAGAGTTTTGCAGTATGTTAACCGTGTGACGCAGCTAGCAGCGACCCTGAAATCCATGGATGTGACTACCGATGACAGAGAGATAGCCATGGATGTGCTTAATGGATTGCCACCTCGGTTCGACGCTCTCATCGTTGCCTTGGATGCGCTCGGAAATGAGAACAGGGTGTTTACTTTGGAATTTGTGAAGAGCCGGTTGTTGCAGGGAGAGGAGCGTGCGCAAATGAGAGAGTCAAAAGGTACAAAATCCAATGCGGCGCTCATATCCAGTGCCCGTCCGAATGACTACGGAAATAATGCTAAACAGCTGCACTGTACGATCTGCGGTCATTCCGGTCATACGGCTGACAGATGCTGGGGCAAAAATGTGACCGGTAAGCGCCCGGAAGCCCGAGGGGCTATCGTGCACCTGGGTCTCGTAGTGGCAGAGCTCCTAGTAGTCATCGAAACGAAAAGAATCGCCCGAGAAGAGATCAGCAGGCGTTCGTAGGTGCAAATGTATTTGATTCGACTTATTCCCATCCTCCAGTTGATAGTGAGGACAACATAGATGAGAATGAAATCGGTTGCCTAATGTCACGAATGAAACATGCCGGAATTTCGGCCGGAACTTCCTCCTGGTACGCGGATTCGGCATGTACTTCCCATATGACATACGATAGGAGTGTTTTCACGAGTTATACCGAATTCTCTGCAGCTTCAGTCGAAATGGGAACTAAAGCCCGGGCTAAGATTGCTGAACGAGGTGACGTGGAGCTGACCCTACTAGTGGATGGTTGTCGAAAGCGGTGCATTCTGCGAGATGCTGTCCACGTTCCTACTTTCGAATACTCTCTCATTCCTGTAGGCAAAGCGGACATAGAAGGGATCAAAACTGTATTTGAGAACAAATCTATGCAGATGACTAAGAATGGGAAAGTTGTGGCAACTGGAAAAATGCTGTGCGATAGCCTTCTTTATGCCATCGACATAGTCCAGAAGATACCAAATGATACCTTGTACTCTGCGAAAGTCACCACACTCTCAACATGGCACGAGAGAATGGCTCATGTAAGCAAAGAGGGCATTGCATCCATGGTACGGAACAATGTTGTAGACGGCGTGCAGATCAGTGGCTCGAGTGCATCTGAAGTATGCACACCATGCGTTCAAGGAAAGGCTCATCGTTCTGCAGTGCCGAAGAAACGTACGAGTGGTAGAGCTGAAGCGATACTAGACCTTGTTCACAGTGACGTTTGTGGACCCATGGAGGTTTCTTCAGTTGGAGGGGCACGCTACTTTGTGACTTTCACGGACGATCACTCCTCCTGGGTTACCGTCTACATGATGCAGCGAAAATCAGAGGTCTTTGATAAATATAAACTGTTCCAAGCTCGTAGCGAAGCCCATACTGGGCGCCGCATTGGTATCTTTCGTTCAGATCGAGGTGGAGAATATATGTCCACTGCATTCAAGGGCTATCTTGCTGCGTGCGGAACAAAACATGAGCTTAGTGCAGTGGAGCCACCTGAACAGAATGGTGTTTCAGAGCGGCTGAACCGAACTCTGATGGATCTGGTTCGGTCAATGCTACATGCAAAGAGTCTGCCAAAACAGTTCTGGGCAGAAGCTCTGGCGACTGCTGTATACATTCGAAACAGAGTTACAACTCGCGCACTTCCAAGCAACACGACCCCGCATCATATCTGGTACGGGCGCAAGCCCAATTTGTCGCACCTTTGTACGTCCGGAAGTAAATGTTGGTACACCATCCGGGCAAGCCAGTTGAGTAAGCTCGACTACCGAGCACGGGCAGCAATTATGCTTGGATATGCGGAAGCCAGCAAAGCTTAGAAACTGTGGGATCCTGAATTACACGAGGTAGTTGTTTCCAGAGATGTCAGATTCAGTGAGAGCGAAACCTGCCACTCCGAAATAAATGAAAACGAATCAGATGAGCGTCTTGAAATTAGCTCTGATGAGGATCTTGTAGGTCTCGGCGCTGAACAGGATGATCAAGTCCGGCTTCCTACACTGGACACAGCCGAGATGGCTACAGCTTCGAGACAAGATATTCAGGGACAAAGCGATGACCAGGCTAATGCTAGAGACGACCCGAAGGTCGCCGAAAACGTTGGTACAGATAACGAAATCCCTGAGCCCCCTGATTTAACTGTAGCTCCACGGAGATCTGGAAGGATTCGAAGGGCCCCAAATGCTTGGTGGAGGTCCAATATATCCTTGACACCTAATGACACGGCTCTCGTCACAAATGTTGTCAACATCTCGTACCGACACGCGGCGACAGGCCCGGACGCAGATTTTTGGAAGTCTGCCATCGAGTCCGAGCGAGACTCGATCATTCGGAACAAAACATGGAAGTTAGTCCCACGTTTGGAGGCCTCAAATATTCTGACTCCAAAATGGGTGTTTGCAATAACAGATGCCCAGGACTCCAACGGTGGCTTTTCTCGAAAATCGAAGGCACGTCCTGTCGCTCGTGGTTTCCAGCAGGTGAAAGGGGTAGATTATACTCGTGGCACACGGGTCGTGCTCAAAGTTGAAAGACCAGCACTGGCCGATATACAGGGGTAGCGCCCTAAGGCACAAATAAAGAGGTGGTAATAGGTAAAGAGGAGGAAAACTAAAGAGGTAAAGAGTTGGAAATTAAACACCACGTGTCCTTGAGTAAACGCTGCAAACTTCTTATCGGGAAAGCCTTGCCGCGACAAGCGACTATCGGTCGCCGGCTTGGGATACCCGAACAGAGGACTTTGCATACTCACTGCATACGTGGTAATAGAGGTTTCAGATACAAAGGGTCTTGGATAAGAACGTAGTCGTGGACGACCGCGGAGGCGGAGTTCGAATTGAAAAGCTCACCAACAATAATTTCCATGTTTGGAAGCAGAAGGTGCAGCTTCTTCTCGCCCTCCGGGAGCTTGATGACTATATTGTGGATGACCCGCCTGAAGAATCCGATGATGGGGCTTTCAGATCATGGACTCGGGCCGACCGCAAAGCACGGGTGCTCATCGGGTTGTCCCTCTCTGATGAGCACCTTGAGCATGTGCGCACTGCGGCAACTGCAAAGGAGGTGTGGACTATTATTCTCAACACGTTTGAAAGGCACACACTCCGTAATAAGCGTGCGGCTCGACGCCGGTTTTACACGGCGGCTACGGAAGGTAACGAGAGAGTTTTGCAGTATGTTAACCGTGTGACGCAGCTAGCAGCGACCCTGAAATCCATGGATGTGACTACCGATGACAGAGAGATAGCCATGGATGTGCTTAATGGATTGCCACCTCGGTTCGACGCTCTCATCGTTGCCTTGGATGCGCTCGGAAATGAGAACAGGGTGTTTACTTTGGAATTTGTGAAGAGCCGGTTGTTGCAGGGAGAGGAGCGTGCGCAAATGAGAGAGTCAAAAGGTACAAAATCCAATGCGGCGCTCATATCCAGTGCCCGTCCGAATGACTACGGAAATAATGCTAAACAGCTGCACTGTACGATCTGCGGTCATTCCGGTCATACGGCTGACAGATGCTGGGGCAAAAATGTGACCGGTAAGCGCCCGGAAGCTCCGAGGGGCTATCGTGCACCTGGGTCTCGTAGTGGCAGAGCTCCTAGTAGTCATCGAAACGAAAAGAATCGCCCGAGAAGAGATCAGCAGGCGTTCGTAGGTGCAAATGTATTTGATTCGACTTATTCCCATCCTCCAGTTGATAGTGAGGACAACATAGATGAGAATGAAATCGGTTGCCTAATGTCACGAATGAAACATGCCGGAATTTCGGCCGGAACTTCCTCCTGGTACGCGGATTCGGCATGTACTTCCCATATGACATACGATAGGAGTGTTTTCACGAGTTATACCGAATTCTCTGCAGCTTCAGTCGAAATGGGAACTAAAGCCCGGGCTAAGATTGCTGAACGAGGTGACGTGGAGCTGACCCTACTAGTGGATGGTTGTCGAAAGCGGTGCATTCTGCGAGATGCTGTCCACGTTCCTACTTTCGAATACTCTCTCATTCCTGTAGGCAAAGCGGACATAGAAGGGATCAAAACTGTATTTGAGAACAAATCTATGCAGATGACTAAGAATGGGAAAGTTGTGGCAACTGGAAAAATGCTGTGCGATAGCCTTCTTTATGCCATCGACATAGTCCAGAAGATACCAAATGATACCTTGTACTCTGCGAAAGTCACCACACTCTCAACATGGCACGAGAGAATGGCTCATGTAAGCAAAGAGGCATTGCATCCATGGTACGGAACAATGTTGTAGACGGCGTGCAGATCAGTGGCTCGAGTGCATCTGAAGTATGCACACCATGCGTTCAAGGAAAGGCTCATCGTTCTGCAGTGCCGAAGAAACGTACGAGTGGTAGAGCTGAAGCGATACAGACCTTGTTCACAGTGACGTTGTGGACCCATGGAGGTTTTCAGTTGGAGGGGCACGCTACTTGTGACTTCACGGACGATCACTCCTCCTGGGTTACCGTCTACATGATGCAGCGAAAATCAGAGGTCTTTTGATAAATATAAAACTGTTCCAAGCTCGTAGCGAAGCCCATACTGGGCGCCGCATTGGTATCTTTCGTTCAGATCGAGGTGGAGAATATATGTCCACTGCATTCAAGGGCTATCTTGCTGCGTGCGGAACAAAACATGAGCTTAGTGCAGTGGAGCCACCTGAACAGAATGGTGTTTCAGAGCGGCTGAACCGAACTCTGATGGATCTGGTTCGGTCAATGCTACATGCAAAGAGTCTGCCAAAACAGTTCTGGGCAGAAGCTCTGGCGACTGCTGTATACATTCGAAACAGAGTTACAACTCGCGCACTTCCAAGCAACACGACCCCGCATCATATCTGGTACGGGCGCAAGCCCAATTTGTCGCACCTTTGTACGTCCGGAAGTAAATGTTGGTACACCATCCGGGCAAGCCAGTTGAGTAAGCTCGACTACCGAGCACGGGCAGCAATTATGCTTGGATATGCGGAAGCCAGCAAAGCTTAGAAACTGTGGGATCCTGAATTACACGAGGTAGTTGTTTCCAGAGATGTCAGATTCAGTGAGAGCGAAACCTGCCACTCCGAAATAAATGAAAACGAATCAGATGAGCGTCTTGAAATTAGCTCTGATGAGGATCTTGTAGGTCCGGCGCTGAACAGGATGATCAAGTCCGGCTTCCTACACTGGACACAGCCGAGATGGCTACAGCTTCGAGACAAGATATTCAGGGACAAAGCGATGACCAGGCTAATGCTAGAGACGACCCGAAGGTCGCCGAAAACGTTGGTACAGATAACGAAATCCCTGAGCCCCCTGATTTAACTGTAGCTCCACGGAGATCTGGAAGGATTCGAAGGGCCCCAAATGCTTGGTGGAGGTCCAATATATCCTTGACACCTAATGACACGGCTCTCGTCACAAATGTTGTCAACATCTCGTACCGACACGCGGCGACAGGCCCGGACGCAGATTTTTGGAAGTCTGCCATCGAGTCCGAGCGAGACTCGATCATTCGGAACAAACATGGAAGTTAGTCCCACGTTTGGAGGCCTCAAATATTCTGACTCCAAAATGGGTGTTTGCAATAACAGATGCCAGGACTCCAACGGTGGCTTTTCTCGAAAATCGAAGGCACGTCCTGTCGCTCGTGTTTCCAGCAGGTGAAAGGGGAGATTATACTCGTGGCACACGGGTCGTGCTCAAAGTTGAAAGACCAGCACTGGCCGATATACAGGGGTAGCGCCCTAAGGCACAAATAAAGAAGGTGGTAATAGGTAAAGAGGAGGAAAACTAAAGAGGTAAAGAGTTGAAATTAAAACCACGTGTCCTTGAGTAAACGCTGCAAACTTCTTATCGGGAAAGCCTTGCCGCGACAAGCGACTATCGGTCGCCGGCTTGGATACCCGAACAGAGGACTTTGCAACTCACTGCATACGTGGTAATAGAGGTTTCAGATACAAAGGGTCTTGGATAAGAACGTAGTCGTGGACGACCGCGGAGCGGAGTTCGAATTGAAAAGCTCACCAACAATAATTTCCATGTTTGGAAGCAGAAGGTGCAGCTTCTTCTCGCCCTCCGGGAGCTTGATGACTATATTGTGGATGACCCGCCTGAAGAATCCGATGATGGGGCTTTCAGATCATGGACTCGGCCGACCGCAAAGCACGGGTGCTCATCGGGTTGTCCCTCTCTGATGAGCACCTTGAGCATGTGCGCACTGCGGCAACTGCAAAGGAGGTGGACTATTATTCTCAACACGTTTGAAAGGCACACACTCCGTAATAAGCGTGCGGCTCGACGCCGGTTTTACACGGCGGCTACGGAAGGTAACGAGAGAGTTTGCAGTATGTTAACCGTGTGACGCAGCTAGCAGCGACCCTGAAATCCATGGATGTGACTACCGATGACAGAGAGATAGCCATGGATGTGCTTAATGGATTGCCACCTCGGTTCGACGCTCTCATAGTTGCCTTGGATCGCTCGGAAATGAGAACAGGGTGTTTACTTTGGAATTTGTGAAGAGCCGGTTGTTGCAGGGAGAGGAGCGTGCGCAAATGAGAGAGTCAAAAGGTACAAAATCCAATGCGGCGCTCATATCCAGTGCCCGTCCGAATGACTACGGAAATAATGCTAAACAGCTGCACTGTACGATCTGCGGTCATTCCGGTCATACGGCTGACAGATGCTGGGGCAAAAATGTGCCGTAAGCGCCCGGAAGCTCCGAGGGGCTATCGTGCACCTGGGTCTCGTAGTGGCAGAGCTCCTAGTAGTCATCGAAACGAAAAGAATCGCCGAAAGAGATCAGCAGGCGTTCGTAGGTGCAAATGTATTTGATTCGACTTATTCCCATCCTCCAGTTGATAGTGAGGACAACATAGATGAGAATGAAATCGGTTGCCTAATGTCACGAATGAAACATGCCGGAATTTCGGCCGGAACTTCCTCCTGGTACGCGGATTCGGCATGTACTTCCCATATGACATACGATAGGAGTGTTTTCACGAGTTATACGAATTCTCTGCAGCTTCAGTCGAAATGGGAACTAAAGCCCGGGCTAAGATTGCTGAACGAGGTGACGTGGAGCTGACCCTACTAGTGGATGGTTGTCGAAAGCGGTGCATTCTGCGAGATGCTGTCCACGTTCCTACTTTCGAATACTCTCTCATTCCTGTAGGCAAAGCGGACATAGAAGGGATCAAAACTGTATTTGAGAACAAATCTATGCAGATGACTAAGAATGGGAAAGTTGTGGCAACTGGAAAAATGCTGTGCGATAGCCTTCTTTATGCCATCGACATAGTCCAGAAGATACCAAATGATACCTTGTACTCTGCGAAAGTCACCACACTCTCAACATGGCACGAGAGAATGGCTCATGTAAGCAAAGAGGCATTGCATCCATGGTACGGAACAATGTTGTAGACGGCGTGCAGATCAGTGGCTCGAGTGCATCTGAAGTATGCACACCATGCGTTCAAGGAAAGGCTCATCGTTCTGCAGTGCCGAAGAAACGTACGAGTGGTAGAGCTGAAGCGATACTAGACCTTGTTCACAGTGACGTTTGTGGACCCATGGAGGTTTCTTCAGTTGGAGGGGCACGCTACTTTGTGACTTCACGGACGATCACTCCTCCTGGGTTACCGTCTACATGATGCAGCGAAAATCAGAGGTCTTTGATAAATATAAACTGTTCCAAGCTCGTAGCGAAGCCCATACTGGGCGCCGCATTGGTATCTTTCGTTCAGATCGAGGTGGAGAATATATGTCCACTGCATTCAAGGGCTATCTTGCTGCGTGGGAACAAAACATGAGCTTAGTGCAGTGGAGCCACCTGAACAGAATGGTGTTTCAGAGCGGCTGAACCGAACTCTGATGGATCTGGTTCGGTCAATGCTACATGCAAAGAGTCTGCCAAAACAGTTCTGGGCAGAAGCTCTGGCGACTGCTGTATACATTCGAAACAGAGTTACAACTCGCGCACTTCCAAGCAACACTAATGGGAATCGGAGAGGGTGAAGGACTTTGCTGGACGGATGAACTTGCGGGCTTGGCTACCCAGAATTTACTCGGAACTCTAAAATCCTGGCCTTAAGTACAACCTACAACTACTTTCTAACTCACTGCGTCCACTAACAGAATCCCACAAACTGAGCCATTTGAGCGGATTTCAAGATCTTGGCCCGGTGATAACAGTCATTAGGGGCAAATTTGGAACTGCTTCCAAAGTTGACAAATTTGTGTAAATAGGTTGGCCCAATACACACATCAATACAGTACCTTATTTTGCAGACTTACCGGAAACGAATTCCCTTGTGCCAAAATAACGGACTCAATCCGTCATACGTAAAATAGAATCACATAACTGATTTTTGGATGCAGTCGGTCCAATCTTCATCATAATTACGAACCTCATACATATGATGGAATCACATAACTGATTTTTGGATGCAGTGTCCAATCCATCATAATTACGAACCACATACGTATGATGGAATCACATAACTGATTTTTGGATGCAGTGTAAAACCAAATCATAACTAGAAACCACATACGTATGATGGAATCACATAACTGATTTTTGGATGCAGTTGTAAAACCAATCATAACTAGAAACCTCATACATATGATGGAATCACATAACTGATTTTTGGATGCAGCTGGATAAAACCCTTAATCATAACTAGAATCCTCATACATAATATAAAATCAAATACCTCTTTCTAGCAGTCATGACAATATTGCCATAATTGATTCCTACTGTACAAACTCAGGTATAGTAAGGAGTACAGTACTTGGCATATTACGATGTACAGTGCGAAGTACAGTTCCTATTTGGCAACTAGTACAGTACGTGTACAACACTGCACAAAAAGGTTTCTTCTCTTAGCTGTACCACGTGTACATCGCATACACCAATGCCAACCTGTACACGTGTATATGTCTTATTCAGCACAGCTCCCGTACACTACATTCCTCACACCCTTACAGCACATTTCCCTACGTAAAGGGACCCCCTAAACAACATTTTGACCTCTAAAATAGCTCATAAATAACCGTTATATCCCATACTGCCTTTGAACAACTAAAACCAGCCAAGGAACCTCTACAACACCTGACACGTGTACATCCTGGGCCAATAGAATTGCAGTATTGTCCCTGTCAGCGAATAGGATTAAAGCAGGCAATTCTTAGCCTAGGCATTATGGGCCAAGTTCCACTTGTCAACAATTATGCAAAATTTGCATTTTTCGTCGACCCCCTGAAAATGGCCTTTCGTCCCCGGCAACTTTGCTTTTCGGGTAAATTTGGCATATATTTCCCTTCAGAACCACATGTGTCCACGTGTACACATATACAGCTTCCCAACCTCCGTGCGAGACGTCTAGTCAGTGCGATGGGCGTGTGATCGTCTCACGAAATCACCAACACCCCCCCTCGATCACATGCCCTAAGCATCGCGCAGATCCCCAAGTCCCAGAAACCTCACACATTTATTGAACGAAAGTCGTCCAAGAGGCTTCGTTAGTATATCTGCTGGCATTTCGGAAGACGGTACATGGAAGAGGGAAACAATATTGCGATGGATAGCATCTCTGACAAAGTGGTATGAGATATCGATATGCTTGTTACGCCGGTTGACCCCCTCGTTGCCTGCAAAGGATATAGTTCCTGTATTATCGCAACCGATAGTAACAGTACCATCTTCTGATTTTCCCAATGCATCTGTCAGGAGGCATCTTAGCCAGGCGGCTTCTTTGCAGGCATCACAAAGCGCGATGTACTCTGCTTCGCAGGTAGACTTTGCAACAACCGTTTGCTTCCTCGACGACCAGCTGACGGCTCCTCCACAAAGCTTGAATACATAGCCGCTGGTGGACTTTCTTGAACTCAAGCAGCCACCCCAGTCCGCATCACTAAAGCCTTCGAGGTACTCCACTGAGAGATTTCCGTTTAGGATAACACCAGTTGAGAGTGTTCCTTTGATGAACCTCAAAACCCTTTTCGCAGCCTGCCAGTGGTCCTCGCGAGGCTTCTCACAGTGTTGAGACAATTTGCCAACGGCGTATGCTAAATCTGGACGAGAACCAACCATCAGGAACATCAGACAGCCGATGATCTGTCGATACGGGACATCGCAGTACGGGCTTGTCGAAGACTCGGGATGGAATCCCTGTTCCATTGGTGTACTCACGGAATTACAGCTGACCATTCCAAAACGTTTCAGTACGGATTCGGCATACGCTTTCTGCGATATACAGACTAGCTTGGACGACCTTTTCCTACTAATTTCAAGCCCTATGCACTTTTTCGCCTCTCCCAGGTCTTTCATCTCAAACCTTTTATTTAATTCCGCTTTCATCCAGGCTACGGCGGTTAGATCACTACCGGCGAGCAGCAAGTCATCCACATAAAGGGCAATGAGCATTATGCTGTCATTCGATATGTTTGTGTACAAGCAAGCGTCACTTCTCGTGGTCTTAAACCCAAGCCCATTAATCAAGAAGTCGTCAATCTTTTTGTGCCATTGACGACTCGCTTGTTTAAGGCCATAAATAGCCTTGAGGAGTTTGCAAACATGGTTTGGTTTGGAAGGGTCGATGCATCCTTCGGGTTGTTCCATGTAAATATCCTCCTCTAATTCTCCATTTAGAAACGCGGTGACTACGTCCATTTGGTGAAGCTCTAAGTCAAATTGCGCAACCATAGCCAGTAGCAATCGAATTGTCGTGAATTTGATTACCGGGGCGAAAGTCTCTGAGTAATCAACTCCTTCAATCTGCTGGAAACCTCTTACGACTAGGCGACCCTTTCCTTGCTGAATGAGGTGGCCCTGATCATCTGGAATATCTTTAACGGTGAAAACCCAGCGCGATGTGAGGATGTTAGAGGCCTGTGAGCGCGGAACCAGCGTCCAAGTCTGGTTTTTGCGTTGTGATTTTAACTCTTTGTCAACTGCTTTCTGCCAGAAATCTGGTTGCGTCCCACTCATCGCTTCCTTGAACGAGTCTGGTACCGGAACATCCTCATTAGACGTGCTGAGTATATTAGTTCCTAAGAGGCCCTTCCACCATTGTCTTGGTGGGCGGCGTGATCGACCTGATCTGCGAAGTGGTACATTGCTAGATCCATCTCCGTCTGCACCACCCGTATGTTCTGGTTCCGAGCTCGCATCCGGGGGCTCTGGGTTCATATTTGGATTTAGAACGGGCTCATTTTGACCTCTCGATGACTCAGAGTCTCCATTTTCACCGATATTTGCCATTAAAGTATCGGGGTCAGTTTCGTCAGCAACGCCCACATCCTCTGGCTCAAAATTCTCGTCATTTTGATGCGATATACTGTCGTCAACCGAACAAGGCCCTCGCCTGGACTCATCAAACTGCACATTTCGTGAGATAACTACGCGATTCAGTTCGTCATCCCATACCTTGTAGGCCTTCGTTCCGGCTGGGTATCCAAGAAACATTCCTTTCACTGCACGTTCATCAAGTTTCTGCACCTCATGGGCATGCAGTTTGTACCAGCATTGGCAGCCAAATACCCTCAAGTGAGACACATCTGGTTTATCCTTCATCCACAAGTGATGAGGCGTAATGGAACTTCCCAGGGCTCTGTTTGTTACACGATTCCGCACATACACGGCATTGTCTAGGGCTTCAGCCCAAAATGACTTTGGAACCTGCATGTGGGACAGCATAGACCGAACCAGATCTATCAATGTACGGTTGAACCGTTCTGCGACGCCATTTTGTTCAGGCGTGTACGCGGCGGTCGTTTGATGAACCGTTCCTTGTGAAGATAAGAAGGATTGGAACTGCGAGGAAAGATACTCCCCTCCACGATCTGAACGAAACACTTTCACTCGCTGACCGGTATGGGTAAGGGCATAATTGGCAAACTTCTTATAGAACTCGAAAGTTTCATCTTTACTTTTCATCGGATAGACAACGCTCCAGTTGGAGTAATCATCGATGAATGTGACAAAGTATCTCGCACCACCTAATGACTGTGTTTGGAGTGGGCCACAGACGTCCGAATGGACTAAGTCTAGCAGCTGCTTTGCCCTACCTCCTGAGCGATGTTTGGGAATTACAGCACGAGTTGCTTTTCCTACCACACAAGCATCGCATTTCACGGAATCACAGTCAGAAGATGAGCCAATATCTTTGGTATCATTTGAAGAAGAAAGATGAAGTCCACTTACCACGTTCTTGCGAGACATAGACAAGATTCCTTGAGTATGAACGTGCGCAAGTCTTTCGTGCCACGTCTTCAAGGAGGCTTTGTGTGCCGAATGAGTCATATCACACGTATCAAGCACGTAGAGCTCTCCTTCACTTGTCGCGGTTGCCACAGTACAGTCATTTTTCTTTACAGTACACTTGTCACGAACAAACTGAACATCAAGTCCATTGTCGACCATCTGGCGTACTGAAATTAGAGAAAAGGCAAAACTGGGAACGTGTAGCACATTGGTGAGCTTACAGGATTTTTCAATGCCGTTTACTGATAGCATCAAATGAACGTTTCCGACTCCAGCCACAATCGCACAAAGCCTTGGTTCCCATCTCAACGCGGCTGTTCGAGACCTCACGGTAGTCTGTAAAGAGGCTTCTGTCAAACGTCATGTGCGCGGAGCACCCGGAATCTATAAGCCAGGTGTTAGAGGTTATTTTAACGTTAGACTTATCCGCTTTGTTCACCAGACAAATGTACTCCACCTCATTCACTTCCGAGCCATCTTTTTCTTGAGCGATCATTGCCGTTGGCTTCTGTATTGCCTCCGCTGGAATCGTTCGGGTGGAGAAGGTCGCTTTCCATTGACATCCTTTCCCCAGCAACGGGAGTCGGTGTGTCCGGTGTGACCACAATTTAGTGCACGTCAAGGAAGACTGGCGCCGCCCTTCGAAAACGTTCCCAATAAGGGCGGCACTTGAAAGTCTCGTCGCCTGGACGACTTCATCGAAGCTCGTTGTTCCTCTTGAAGTAGACGACTTTTGACATACTCCACTCCAAAGGATTGTCTTCAGATCCAAGAGCGTCCAGAGCAACAATGAGGCTCTGAAAACGCGGTGGAAGGCCGTTAAGCACTGCCATAGCCATCTCTTTGTCATCGATAACGACCCCCATAGACTTCAAGCGAGCCGCCAGGTGTCTCACACGTCCAATATACGGAAGCACCTTCTCATTTTCTAGCATACTGACAGTGTAAAACTCTCTACGAGCAGCCAACACTTGTTCAGCAGCGTATGTCGCTCAAACACCCTAGAATAGCATCCCACATACCTTTGCAGTAACAGCATCTCTTACATGGTCCAAATGGTCATCAGAAAGAGACAGCCCTATAATTGCTCTGGCTTTTCGATCTCCCTGCTTCCAAGTCCTATACGTAGAAGAATTTTCATCAGCAGGGACGTTATCATCGGTAATGTACTGTTCTACATCGCGCAGTGCCAGAAGTAGCTGAATTTTCTGCTTCCACACATAAAAATTCGTATCCGTCAGCTTCTCTATCTTCATTGACCCTCCTCCTTGATCTTCTCCGCCACTCATTGCAAATAGGTTAGAGGTGCTTATGTTCTGTTCGAAGATCCCAAGCCAGGGACGATAGTCCCTGCAATGGCAAGCCCACCTCTATAAGAACACAGCACACGAAACTCTAAGCTAAATGCAAAGGCCGAGCACTCGCTTTTAACCAAAGTATAGGATCCCTTTTACTGCTGAGACAAAACTACTTTCAAGTGATCTTTCCCGTTCTCGTGGCGTTTCAGAACTTCGTGGGAGTCGAACACTCTATCACAAACAGTACACCAGGGGTCTCCTTTCTGTTCGCTACTCTAGTCCTATGACCCTTAGAATGAACGTGATCGTAGAATGTCTTAGCACTATTGCAGCTAATCTGGCAGGTCTTGCAGTACCTCTTGTGCCTCGGCGGAACTCGCTTCTTCGCCTTCAGCTCCCTTTTCGCGACTCGATCGGCAAGCGCTTTGGCTTTCTTGGCCAAGAGTCGTTGAATTTTCCTAATTGGCGTCTGTGGAGGTACTGACCTGCGGGGGATCCTATATCCTTCCTGGGCGACAGAGAGGGCGAGCGTCGGCGGCGGTGGTGTTGTCGGTTCAATAACCTCGATCCTCTCCACACTTGACCTCCTCCCTGACGGTAAACCTCTGACGATGGAGCCCTGGGAACTCGCGGCACCAGGGCTAATTCCGAGTCTAGCGCAACCCCGCAGAAGCAGGCACAGATAGTGGAAGTGATCGTCAGTAAACAGCTTTATGGAATTACAAGTCTTTAGACCAACCAAAAGGTGCAAAGAGAATCACTTCGATGTGCAAAGAAATGGAATTATTCAAATAACTTACCAGAAACGTGAGACATATTCAACAGGCTGAGACAAACAAAACGAAACAGGGCAACGACACAGGGCGACTTACGGGAATCAAAGACACAGAGATAGCGTTGAACTGGGCCATAACCTGATGATGAGTTGCGATAGGAAGGTGGTGGAGAGAGGATGAAGCTGCGGGCTGCTGGCTACCCAGAATTTACTCGGAACTCTAAAATCCTGGCCTTAAGTACAACCTACAACTACTTTCTAACTCACTGCGTCCACTAACAGAATCCACAAACTGAGCCATTTGAGCGGATTTCAAGATCTTGGCCCGGTGATAACAGTCATTAGGGGCAAATTTGGAACTGCTTCCAAAGTTGACAAATTTGTGTAAATAGGTTGGCCAATACACACATCAATACAGTACCTTATTTTGCAGTCTTACCGGAAACGAATTCCCTTGTGCCAAAATAACGGACTCAATCCGTCATACGTAAAATAGAATCACATAACTGATTTTTGGATGCAGTCGGTCCAATCTTCATCATAATTACGAACCTCATACATATGATGGAATCACATAACTGATTTTTGGATGCAGTCGGTCCAATCTTCATCATAATTACGAACCTCATACATATGATGGAATCACATAACTGATTTTTGGATGCAGTTGTACAAACCAATATCATAACTAGAAACCACATACGTATGATGGAATCACATAACTGATTTTGGATGCAGCTGGATAAAACCCGTAATCATAACTAGAAACCTCATACATATGATGGAATCACATAACTGATTTTTGGATGCAGCTGGATAAAACCCTTAATCATAACTAGAATCCTCATACATGCAGGCAATTCTTAGCCTAGGCATTGTGGGCCAAGTTCCACTTGTCAACAATTATGCAAAATTTGCATTTTTCGTCGACCCCCTGAAAATGGCCTTTCGTCCCCGGCAACTTTGCTTTTCGGGTAAATTTGGCATATATTTCCTTTCAAAACCACTTGTGTCCACGTGTACACATATACAGCTTCCCAACCTCCGTGCGAGACGTCTAGTCAGTGCGATGGGCGTGTGATCGTCTCACGAAATCACCAACATCTGGAAACAACTACCTCGTGTAATTCAGGATCCCACAGTTTGTAAGCTTTGCTGGCTTCCGCATATCCAAGCATAATTGCTTCCCGTGCTCGGCAGTCGAGCTTATTCAACTGGCTTGCCGGATGGAGTACCAACATTTACTTCCGGACGTACGAAGGTGCGACAAATTGGGCTTGCGCCCGTACCAGATATGATGCGGGTCGTGTTGCTTGGAAGTGCGCGAGTTGTAACTCTGTTTCGAATGTATACAGCAGTCGCCAGAGCTTCTGCCCAGAACTGTTTTGGCAGACTCTTTGCATGTAGCATTGACCGAACCAGATCCATCAGAGTTCGGTTCAGCCGCTCTGAAACACCATTCTATTCATGTGGCTCCACTGCACTAAGCTCATGTTTTGTTCCGCACGCAGCAAGATAGCCCTTGAATGCAGTGGACATATATTCTCCACCTCGATCTGAACGAAAGATACCAATGCGGCGCCCAGTATGGGCTTTGCTACGAGCTTGGAACAGTTTTATATTTATCAAAGACCTCTGATTTTCGCTGCATCATGTAGACGGTAACCCAGGAGGAGTGATCGTCCGTGAAATTCACAAAGTAGCGTGCCCCTCCAACTGAAGAAACCTCCATGGGTCCACAACGTCACTGTGAACAAGGTCTAGTATCGCTTCAGCTCTACCACTCGTACGTTTCTTCGGCACTGCAGAACGATGAGCCTTTCCTTGAACGCATGGTGTGCATACTTCAGATGCACTCGAGCCACTGATCTGCACGCCGTCTACAACATTGTTCCGTACCATGGATGCAATGCCCTCTTGCTTAGCCATTCTCTCGTGCCATGTTGAGAGTGTGGTGACTTTCGCAGAGTACAAGGTATCATTTGGTATCTTCTGGACTATTTCGATGGCATAAAGAAGGCTATCGCACAGCATTTTTCCAGTTGCCACAACTTTCCCATTCTTAGTCATCTGCATAGATTTGTTCTCAAATACAGTTTTGATCCCTTCTATGTCCGCTTTGCCTACAGGAATGAGAGAGTATTCGAAAGTAGGAACGTGGACAGCATCTCGCAGAATGCACCGCTTTCGACAACCATCCACTAGTAGGGTCAGCTCCACGTCACCTCGTTCAGCAATCTTAGCCGGGCTTTAGTTCCCATTTCGACTGAAGCTGCAGAGAATTCGGTATAACTCGTGAAAACACTCCTATCGTATGTCATATGGGAAGTACATGCCGAATCCGCGTACCAGGAGGAAGTTCCGGCCGAAATTCCGGCATGTTTCATTCGTGACATTAGGCAACCGATTTCATTCTCATCTATGTTGTCCTCACTATCAACTGGAGGATGGGAATAAGTCGAATCAAATACATTTGCACCTACAAACGCCTGCTGATCTCCTCTCGGGCGATTCTTCTCGTTTCGATGACTACTAGGAGCTGTGCCACTACGAGACCCAGGTGGACGATAGCCCCTCGGAGCTTCCGGGCGCTTACCGTTCACATCTTTGCCCCAGCATCTGTCAGCCGTATGACCGGAATGACCGCAGTTCGTACAGTGCAGCTGTCTAGCATTACCTCTGTAGTCATTCGGACGGGCACTGGATATGAGCGCCGCATTGGATTTTGTACCTTTTGACTCTCTCATTTGAGCCCGCTCCTCTTCCTGCAACAACCGGCTCTTCACAAATTCCAAAATAAACACCCTGTCCTCATTTCCGAGCGCATCCAAGGCAACGATGAGAGCGTCGAACCGAGGTGGCAATCCATTAAGCACATCCATGGCTATCTCTCTGTCATCGGTAGTCACATCCATGGATTTCAGGGTCGCTGCTAGCTGCGTCACACGGTTAACATACTGCAAAACTCTCTCGTTACCTTCCGTAGCCGCCGTGTAAAACCGGCGTCGAGCCGCACGCTTATTACGGAGTGTGTGCCTTTCAAACGTGTTGAGAATAATAGTCCACACCTCCTTTGCAGTTGCGCAGCGCGCACATGCTCAAGGTGCTCATCAGAGAGGGACAACCCGATGAGCACCCGTGCTTCGCGGTCGGCCCGAGTCCATGATCTGAAAGCCCCATCATCGGATTCTTCAGGCGGGTCATCCACAATGTAGTCATCAAGCTCCCGGAGGGCGAGAAGAAGCTGCACCTTCTGCTTCCAAACATGGAAATATTGTTGGTGAGCTTTTCAATTCGAACTCCGCCTCCGCGATCGTCCACGACTACGTTCTTATCCAAGACCCTTTGTATCTGAAACCTCTATTACCACGTATGCAGTGAGTATGCAAAGTCCTCTGTTCGGGTATCCCAAGCCGGCGACCGATAGTCGCTTGTCGCGGCAAGGCTTTCCCGATAAGAAGTTTGCAGCGTTTACTCAAGGACACGTGGTGTTTAATTTTCCAACTCTTTACCTCTTTAGTTTTCCTCCTCTTTACCTCTTACCACCTCTTTATTTGTGCCTTAGGGCGCTACCCCTGTATATCGGCCAGTGCCGGTCTTTCAACTTGAGCACGACCCGTGTGCCAGGAGTATAATCTACCCCTTTCAGCTGTTGGAAACCACGAGCGACACATCGACCACTAAGCCACATGCGCTGGCATGTCAAGTGGTGCACTGAATGAACACATAGCCCATTTCAACACCCCCCTCACTCAGGGGACCACAGAGTGCTGTAAAGACTCAGACATGTTACACCTCATTCCTATCACCTATAGGAAAGTAAGCAATGCCGAAAACACACAAATCAAATGTTCACCAATGCAACCACTTGCGGGGCTCGAACCCGCTGATAGAAGAAACAGGGGATGGTGAGGGATGAGGAGAGAGAATGAAAAGGAATGTAGGGAAGGAGTGCAGGTGGAGAAAGGAAACAGAAAGGAGATAGAACGGCAAGGGTGAGGTTGGTGTTGAAATCAAAGGCAAGTCCGTACCTCTTCTTTACTTGGATGAGCTATTAGACTACAACTATATACTGTTTGCCGGTACTCACTTCGGCTTTGTGAAAGCAAAATGAAAGTAGCAAAATCTACATTTGCAGTACTATCTTTGTTGATCCTATAGCCTACCCAAGCCAAGATGCCTCAGAATCCCTCATTTGCATGCGCGGGAAATTCATAATTACCAATATTCAAAACGTGAGTAACATTACGTTCATGCTAGCCATGCACGTTCTGTTACGTAAACATATAATAAAACAGTCAACCCGTGAATTATGCCTTACGTACCCCGCCTATGCAACTGTAATCTCTCGCCCTGTAACAAAACCCAAAGGCGGGAACTTAATATATCATGAGAGTAGAAAACAATTTTCGGCGGGCTTGTCTCACTTTGCTACGTAACAGTACGTAAATCTCATGCAGGCCGTTCAACGTGAATTAAGCCTTACGTGCCATACGTGCAATACTGTAGAAGCAACGTGGCTGCATCAACATACTTTGGCTGCATACTTGTGCAAGAGTGATTTGTACGCAGCCAGTATAATGAGTATAGTGTAAGCCGTATGCAGCCAGTCCAGGCAACTATAGGATAAATGTAGAAACCACTGTTTACTTGTACACGTACGACACCTATAATAATGTACACGTACGACAGAGAGGAGACAGTACACGTATGCCACCTGTGTACAGTATTTTGAGCCTAGAAGAGAGACAAACCATCAACCAACCATAACATGCCAAGTGTCAGAATGCTCCACAATGATCAGCTCAGATATCGCCACTTGTAGCGATGTGAGTGGTATGGAGGCGTATCTAGCAGCCAATCAGAGGGCAGAATACCAAGTGGTTTGAAAAATGGCAAAATGCGCCGTGATTTTGAGTTGCCGAAAATGGGCTTTCGTCCCAGGCAACTTTCGGTTTGGCCCATTTTACACGTGTCATAGGTGTGCACACAGAAGAAGGGTGCAACTCGCATTTTCATGCTACAAGTGTACACGTGTCCAGGTGGCAACTAAAAACCATGGGATCGCATGCATTCTATCACTTTTTCAACACTCCCCTCGATCACATTGTTTTTTTTAGATTAATTTATGCTCCCCCTTCCCCATTACAATCATTCTAACAAGTTTTGTCATCTGAACTCGCCCTAGTGGTTTCGTCAAGGCGTCAGCAACATTTTCACTTGTTGGCACGTACACCAAATCCACCTCTTTACGCACAACTGCATCTCTTACAAAGTGGTATGCAATATCAATGTGCTTGTTGCGTCTGTTGGTGCTTTCGTTTCGAGCGAGCTCCATAGCCCCCTGGTTATCGCTGTATATTGTAGTAGCATGATCAATTCCAAGTGCTTTCACGCCCAGCGATGTCCAGGTTTCAAGGATATCCCGAACGACACGTCTCAGCCACATTGCCTCTTTACTTGCTGCAGTTAACGAAATGTATTCGGCCTCACATGACGAAGCTGCGACAACCGTTTGCTTTCGCGAGCACCAACTTACCCCACTTCCAGCCATACGAAACACGAAACCACTCGTCGATTTGCGATCGGACACATCTCCGGCCCAATCCGAGTCACAGTATGCAGACAAGCCCAGCTCAGCATTCCCTTGGAACACAAGACCTAAATCTTTGGTCCCAGCAAGATACCTTAACACTCTTTTTACTGCTAACCAATGCTTCTCTCTTGGTTCCTCGCAAAAACGTGCAAGTTTACCACCGCATAAGATATATCAGGTCGTGTTCCAACAGACAAATACATGAGAGCTCCAATAGCGCTCCTGTATGGAGCATCTGTCCGAGCATCATTACCCGTATATCCCGACCGATCCACGTTCAACTCGTCAGTGTTAATATTCATAGGAGTTGGAACAGGTCTACAATTCTGCATTCCAAATCGCTCTAGAACGCTGTCTACAAACCGTGGCTGGGATAAACACAAGGAGCGTTCGGATCTCCGGCGAGAAATTTCAAGGCCAACAACCATTTTCGCCTCTCCCAAATCTTTCATTTCAAAACGGCGGTTCAGCTCCCCCTTCATCCATGCAATAGCCTCCACGTTGTTTCCTGCAAGCAGCAAGTCATCAACATACAGGAGGATAATCATGATTGAGTCGGAGGTTGGGTCAAATTTTACATAACACAGGGATCATTAGTGCTACTTTTGAACTTGAGCCCATCAACAAGAAAATCATCGATTTTCTGGTGCCACCGCCTATGTGCCTGTTTCAAACCATACAAGGCCTTCAGAAACTTGCAGACATGATTCGGTTTCGAGGTGTCTTTAAACCCATCAGGCTGCTCCATGTACACGTCCTCTTCCACATCACCGTTCAGAAATGCCGTCTTAACGTCCATTTGATGCAGCTCCAGATCCTGATGCGCAACAAGTGCCAAAAGCACCCGAATTGACGTGAGCTTCACGACAGGGGCGTATGTCATTATAATCTACCCCTTTGACCTGTTGGAATCCACGAGCGACAAGACGCGCCTTCGATTTTCGAGAAAAGCCACCGTTGGAGTCCTGGGCATCTTTTATTGCAAACACCCATTTTGGAGTCAGAATATTTGAGGCCTCCAAACGTGGGACTAACTTCCATGTTTTGTTCCGAATGATCGAGTCTCGCTCGGACTCGATGGCAGACTTCCAAAAGTCTGCGTCCGGCCTGTCGCCGCGTGTCGGTACGAGATGTTGACAACATTTGTGACGAGAGCCGTGTCATTAGGTGTCAAGGATATTTGGACCTCCACCAAGCATTTGGGGCCTTCGAATCCTTTCAGATCTCCGTGGAGCTACAGTTACATCAGGGGGCTCAGGGATTTCGTTATCTGTACCAACGTTTTCGGCGACCGTCGGGTCGTTTCCAGCATTAGCCTGGTCATCGCTTTGTCCCTGAATATCTTGTCTCGAAGCTGTAGCCATCTCGGCTGTGTCCAGTGTAGGAAGCCGGACTTGATCATCCTGTTCAACGCCGAGACCTACAAGATCCTCATCAGAGCTAATTGCAAGACGCTCATCTGATTCGTTTTCATTTATTTCGGAGTGCAGGTTTCGCTCTCACTGAATCTGACATCTCTGGAAACAACTACCTTGTGTAATTCAGGATCCCACAGTTTGTAAGCTTTGCTGGCTTCCGCATATCCAAGCATAATTGCTTCCCGTGCTCGGTAGTCGAGCTTACTCAACTGGCTTGCCGGATGGTGTACCAACATTTACTTCCGAACGTACGAAGGTGCGACAAATTGGGCTTGCGCCCGTACCAGATATGATGCGGGGTCGTGTGGCTTGGAAGTGCGCGAGTTGTAACTCTGTTTCGAATGTATACAGCAGTCGCCAGAGCTTCGGCCCAGAACTGTTTTGGCAGACTCTTTGCATGTAGCATAGACCGAACCAGATCCATAAGTGTTCGGTTCAGCCGCTCAGAAACACCATTCTGTTCAGGTGACTCCACTGCACTAAGCTCATGTTTTGTTCCGCACGCAGCAAGATAGTCCTTGAATGCAGTGGACATATATTCTCCACCTCGATCTGAACGAAAGATACCAATGCGGCGCCCAGTATGGGCTTCGCTACGAGCTTGGAACAGTTTATATTTATCAAAGACCTCTGACTTTCGCTGCATCATGTAGACGGTAACCCAGGAGGAGTGATCGTCCGTGAAAGTCACAAAGTAGCGTGCCCTCCAACTGAAGAAACCTCCATGGTCCACAAACGTCACTGTGAACAAGATCTAATATTGCTTCAGCTCTACCACTCGTACGTTTCTTCGGCACTGCAGAACGATGAGCCTTTCCATGAACGCATGATGTGCATACTTCAGATGCACTCGAGCCACTGATCTGCACGCCGTCTACAACATTGTTCCGTACCATGGATGCAATGCCCTCTTTGCTTACATGAGCCATTCTCTCGTGCCATGTTGAGAGTGTGGTGACTTTCGCAGAGTACAAGGTATCATTCGGTATCTTCTGGACTATTTCGATGGCATAAAGAAGGCTATCGCACAGCATTTTTCCAGTTGCCACAACTTTCCCATTCTTTGTCATCTGCATAGATTTGTTCTCAAATACAGTTTTGATCCCTTCTATGTCCGCTTTGCCTACAGAAATGAGAGAGTATTCGAAAGTAGGAACGTGGACAACATCTCGCAGAATGCACCGCTTTCGACAACCATCCACTAGTAGGGTCAGCTCCACGTCACCTCGCCCAGCAATCCTAGCCCGGGCTTTAGTTCCCATTTCGACTGAAGCTGCAGAGAATTCGGTATAACTCGTGAAAACACTCCTATCGTATGTCATATGGGAAGTACATGCCGAATCCGCGTACCAGGAGGAAGTTCCGGCCGAAATTCCGGCCTGTTTAATTCGTGACATTAGGCAAACATTTCATCTCATCTATGCTGTCCTCACTATCAGCTGGAGGATGGGAATAAGTCGAATCAAATACATTTGCACCTACGAACGCCTGCTGATCTCTCTCGGGCGATTCTTTCGTTTCGATGACTATTAGATGCTCTGCCTACGAGACCCAGGTGCACGATAGCCCCTCGGAGCTTCCGGGCGCTTACCGTTCACATCTTTGCCCCAGCATCTGTCAGCCGTATGACCGGAATGACCGCAGTTCGTACAGTGCAGCTGTCTAGCATTACCTCCGTAGTCATTCGGACGGGCACTGGATATGAGCGCCGCATTGGATTTTGTACCTTTTGACTCTCTCATTTGAGCACGCTCCTCTTCCTGCAACAACCGGCTCTTCACAAATTCCAAAGTAAACACCCTGTCCTCATTTCCGAGCGCATCCAAGGCAACGATGAGATTGTCGAACCGAGGTGGCAATCCATTAAGCACAGCCATGGCTATCTCTTTGTCATCAATAGTCACATCCATGGATTTCAGGGTCGCTGCTAGCTGCGTCACACGGTTAACATACTGCAAAACTCTCTCGTTACCGTCCATAGCCGCGGTGTAAAACGGCGTCGAGCCGCAAGCTTATTGAGGAGTGTGTGCCTTTCAAACGTGTTGAGAATAATAGTCCACATCTCCTTTGCAGTTGCCGCAGCGCGCACATGCTCAAGGTGCTCATCAGAAAGGGACAACCCGATGAGCGCCCGTGCTTTGCGGTCGGCCCGAGTCCATGATTTGAAAGCCCCGTCATCGGATTCTTCAGGCGGTCATCCACAATGTAGTCATCAAGCTCCCGGAGGGCGAGAAGAAGCTGCACCTTCTGCTTCCAAACATGGAAATTATTGTTGGTGAGCTTTTCAATTCGAACTCCGCCTCCGCGATCGTCCATGACTACGTTCTTATCCAAGACCCTTTGTATCTGAAACCTCTATTACCACGTATGCAGTGAGTATGCAAAGTCCTCTGTTCAGGTATCCCAAGCCGGCGACCGATAGTCGCTTGTCACGGCAAGCCTTTCCCTATAAGAAGTTTGCAGCGTTTACTCAAAGACACGTGGTGTTTAATTTCCAACTCTTTACCTCTTTAGTTTTCCTCCTCTTTACCTCTTACCACCTCTTTATTTGTGCCTTAGGGCGCTACCCCTGTATATCGGCCAGTGCTGGTCTTTCAACTTTGAGCGCGATCCGTGTGCCACGAGTAAGCACAGCAACTTTTACCTGTAGACGGCCAGGAATTTTCAGCCACTACCCCGAAAGGTCCCCGCAGCAAAGGGCGTCTTACCACAATCACAGTCTTTCCGTACTAACTCAGGCGCGTTTCCTTCCGGACTGTGTTGCTTGACTTCCGTCGTACTCGTGTGAAAGCACTCAAGGTCACCAATGAGCCTCGTCCTTCCGTGCACAGCACGTATCTATACCTCAACAGAAGTATAGCCAGCAGGTACCAAAATACAAGTGCAGAACACTAGTACCCGGTATGCTACCAGAGTAAGGAATTAGAAGACAGTCGTTCCCTCTCCGACCACGGGCGATGGTGTTTCGCGTACGTATCGATCGTTCAAGCGAGGAGCGTCTCTGTCCCGCCGGCGCGCAAAAGGGCCACTGCAACGGACCGACTCGGCTGGTACACCGTGATTCCCACCGGGAATCGGGTTCAGTCTTACGACTTCTGATAACTCGCGTTATCAACCGCGTGGGTTTGTATGGTACGGTCCGTCCAACTCGCGTTACACAAAGGCACTGTTCTCAAAAGAGTACAGCCGGTGAGAGGATCACAAAACCGATTGCCAGGACCACGATTCGGCAAGAGATTCGGACAAACTTGGGCGGACCCCCGGCACTCTGTCTTCTTCTTTTCCGTTGCCGTGAAGGCTTTCCAAGAGTGCAAGGGTATCAAACAACCAGGCCTAGATTCCACCCAAACAACAAGCCAATACTTCCCAAACAATAAACTCGAGCTGATCAACTGCCGAGGACCACGACCACCACAAAAGAGACAGAAATCAAGCCAACAAACAATGACCAGAGCAATGACACCACAAAGCACTCAGGATCCTCACACAGAGTGCTTGACAACACAAAAAGGTGGTCTCAACAGCAGTAGAGCACAAGCAATGAATACTCTAGTCTAACACACACAATAATAACCACAAAAACACTCAGGATCCACACAGAGTGCTTGACAGCCTTAGAATTGGTTCTCACAACAAACAAACAATTCAACAACAACAATGATAACCACAAAAACACTCAGGATCCACACACAGAGTGCTTGACAATCACCAAACGGGTCCCAACAACGACAAGAACCCAACAACAATAACCAAAAAGCAACAAGTGACAACACCAACAGCACCAACAACACAGAAAAGCAATTACCTCAACGTCAACGTCACGGTTGAGGGACGGATCAAGCGGAAAGAGCGGTAGCGTGGGCTGGGCCCATAACCTGATAGAAGAAACAGGGGATGGTGAGGGATGAGGAGAGAGAATGAAAAGGGAATGTAGGGAAGGAGTACAGGTGGAGAAAGGAAACAAAAAGGAGATAGAACGGCAAGGGTGAGGTCGATGTTGAAATCAAAAGCAAGTCCGTACCTCTTCTTTACTTGGATGAGCTATTAGACTACAACTATACTGTTTGCCGGTACTCACTTCGGCTTTGTGAAAGCAAAAATGAAAGTAGCAAAATCTACATTTGCAGTACTATCTTTGTTGATCCTATAGCCTACCCAAGCCAAGATGCCTCAGAATCCCTCATTTGCATGCGCGGCAAATTCATAATTACCAATATTCAAAACGTGTGTAACATTACGTTCATGCTAGCCATGCACGTTCTGTTACGTAAACATATAATAAAACAGTCAACCCGTGAATTATGCCTTGCATACCCCGCCTATGCAACTGTAATCTCTCGCCCTGTAACAAAAACCCAAAGGCGGGAACTTAATATATCATGAGAGTAGAAAACAATTTTCGGCGGGCTTGTCTCACTTTGCTACGTAACAGTACGTAAATCTCATGCAGGCCATTCAACGTGAATTAAGCCTTACGTGCCATACGTGCAATACTGTAGAAGCAACGTGGCTGCATCAACATACTTTGGCTGCATACTTGTGCAAGAGTGATTTGTACGCAGCCAGTATAATGAGTATAGTGTAAGCCGTATGCAGCCAGTCCAGGCAACTATAGGATAAATATAGAAACCACTGTTTACTTGTACACGTAAGACACCTATAGTAATGTACACGTACGACAGAGAGGAGAAAGTACACGTATGCCACATAGGAGACAGTACAAGTATGCCACCCTGTGTACAGTATTTTGAGCCTAGAAGAGAGACAAACCGTCAACCAACCATAACATGCCAAGTGTCAGAATGCTCCACAATGATCAGCTCAGCTATCGCCACTTGTAGCGATGTGAGTGGTATGGAGGCGTATCTAGCAGCCGATCAGAGGGCCGAATACCAAGTGGTTTGAAAAATGGCAAAATGCGCCGTGATTTTGAGTTGGCCGAAAATGGGCTTTCGTCCCAGGCAACTTTCGGTATGGCCCAATTTTACACGTGTCATAGGTGTGCACACAGAAGAAGGGTGCCATTCGCATTTTCATGCTACAAGTGTGCACGTGTCCAGGGGGCAACAAAAAACCATGGGATCGCATGCATTCTATCACTTTTTCAACAAATTTTACATAGACGCAAGGATCATTAGTGCTACTTTTGAACTTGAGCCCATCAACAAGAAAATCATCGATTTTCTGGTGCCACCGCCTATGTGCCTGTTTCAAACCATACAAGGCCTTCAGAAACTTGCAGACATGATTCGGTTTCGAGGTGTCTTGAAACCCATCAGGGTGCTCCATGAACACGTCCTCTTCAACATCACAGTTCAGAAATGCCGTCTTAACGTCCATTTGATGCAGCTCCAGATCCTGATGCGCAACAAGTGCCGAAAGCACCCGAACTGACGTGAGCTTCACGACAGGGGCGTACTTTTCATTATAATCTACCCCTTTGACCTGTTGGAATCCACGAGCGACAAGACGCGCCTTCGATTTTCGAGAAAAGCCACCGTTGGAGTCCTGGGCATCTTTTATTGCAAACACCCATTTTGGAGTCAGAATATTTTAGGCTGTTAATGTAAATGGTAGTTGAATAGGTTGAGTTTATTTAATGAAGTTCTGCTTTTTTTTCCAGGACACGAATGGGGCTGGGATGCCTGCTTATATAGGCAACCGACGTCCAAAAATTGTCGTCTGCCGGCTGTCGTCGGGCGGCGGTCGATCATCACATCACTGTAAACTTATCACATTACATACTGTAATCTTGACCAAAATAATTTCAAAGGCCAAAATTATTTCAAAAAATCATCACACCTTGTGTAGTTCAAATCTGCATTACAATACTAAAAAGAATCACACATAATCGAAAATAAAACCAAATCAAATCACATTCAAACCACACGCATCACACCTGATCAAGTCAAATCGCATGCCATAAATTTGATCCAGCCGGATCAGATCCAATATGAGACATCAGACTGCGGTGTCATCAACGCATACATCAATAAGTGCCAGGCACTCGACCATGTTCCAACATCAAAACTCCTCCTCGAGTTCCTGTCCAAGTCCAGTCCGCTTCATGATCATCTTAACGCTGACAGGACCTAGTGGCTTCGTCAGAATGTCTACGTCGTGAAGTCCACTTGGGACGTATTCCACACTGATCACCTTGGTCTTCACCAGATCACTGATGAAGTGCAACTTCACATCAATGGTCTTGGCGCGTCCGGAAGGACAGCGCTCACCAGCAGCCCAATCTATGGCACACTGCTTGTCAGAGCGCAGCGGAACATTCTCATCCACCGTGATCCCAGACTCGCGAAGTACGCGTAATATCCACATGATCTCCTGAGCGGCCATTGTCAGTGCGTAGTACTCGGCTTCACCAGTAGATAGTGCAACCGAAGACTGCTTTCTAGCACCAAACAAACAAATGGCCGATCCGAGTTTGATCAAGTAGTCAGACATTGACTTGCGATCAGTTGTGTCACCAGCAAAGTCCGAGTCCACAAAACTGTGCAACTCCAGTGATCCAGGTTTGTAGTACAAACCATGTCCAACTGTTCCCCGAAGGTAGCGTAATACTCGCTTCACTGCTCCGTGACAGTACGCAGTTTGTGCACTCTGGAAACGAGCCAAGATAAGCACCGGAGCCAGGATATCCAAACGAGGGCGAAGAGCCAAATACAGCAGAGACCCGATCATCTGCTGATACAGTTGGACGTCCTGAGCTGATTTTTCCTCCTCCGCTGCAAACGACGTGAAGAACGACTCCACCATAGGACTGGCAGCCGGTTTGGAATCCTTGAACACAAAGCGGCGAAGTATGCCTTCCACATACAAAGGCTGTCCAAGCTTTAGGCCAAGTAATTTACCATCCGAATCGGTTTTCCAGGTCAACTCCACACCAAGGTAAAGGCTCACGCGATTTTCAACTCGCAGTTCGTACAACTGTTTCAGCTCCTCCAATACTGTAGTTCGTTGCGTAGCAGTTGGTGTGAATACTAGTAGGTCATCAACATACACCAAGATGTATGCGCATGCATTCTGTCCTACGCTGCGTCGAAACACACATGGTGCGCTTGCGAGTTCGTCGAAGCCGATTTGTGTGAGGTCTTTGCTGAGCTTGGTGTGCCAAGCCAGGTGTGCATGCTTAAGCCCATACATGGCTTTCAGCAGTTTGTGGCATCGTGGCTTCATGCCAGTCACACCGCGAGGTCACATCACCCATACATCTTCCTTAAGTTCACCGTTGAGGAATGCGGTCTTCACGTCGACCTGTGCCACAAACATCTGTAGGTTGAGTGCAACGTACAGTAACATGCGGACCAGACTGAATGAAACAACTGGGAATAAGTCTCCATGTAGTCGTGGCCAAACGTCTGGTGATTTCCACCTGCAACTACACGCGCCTTGAATCTCTCTACTGATCCATCGGCGTTACGCTTTACCTTCAGAATGACATGAGTTGGCAAAGGCTGTGACACAGGTGAGGTGTCAGGCACCCAGGTGCGCTTGCTGTCCAGTGATGCAAGTTCTTCCTCTATAGCTTCCTCCCATAAGCTTTTCTCTAAGGGGGTGGCCGTCATGGCTTCCTTCAGCGTGGGATCATCACTAGTAGTCACCGTGATATGGGAAGTAGCGGAGCCGGCCATGTGCCATCATCGTTGAGGTGCACGGCGTGAACGACAAGGATAACGAGACTGTGACTCAGATTCCGGTTGCACATTGATCTCCTCCGCGGTGCTGTCACCGCTTTCATCAGCACTGCTGTCGCTGCTTACCACTTCGTCGACATCAGCATTTCCAACTTCAGTGTTGTTACCAGTGGGTACATCTGGTACATGACTTGAGTCCATTTCTGTACAATAGTCATCTAGGGCAAAATCGTCAACCGAAAGGTCATGGGAGAGCTCGCTATCGCTCCCGAGGTCAGTGGCGCAACTGAAATCATCATCCGACGCATTCTCATCATCCATGTAGTTTTGTAGGTAAGGTGCACCAGGGTACGAAGTTTCATCAAAAGTCACATGTCGCGATTTGACAATGCGAGGTACCTCATCATCACAGCTGACAAGAACATCGTAAACACCATGCTCGAGAGTCTGCAAGTACACCCCTCAAGTGCACGAGGCTCGAACTTGGTGTCCAGATTCATCTTCAACACATACGCCGCACATCCAAATACCCGAACATTCTTTAACTATGGCACGGTATCCGTCACCAAAAAGTACGGAGTGGATCCAGTAGTGGAGTACAGCACTCTGTTACGAACATATATCACATGCTTCAACGCGTATGGCCATAAACATTCTGGCAGATTGGCCTGTAGTAGCAAAGCTCGAGTAGCTTCCTCCACTGTGCGTTTAATGCGTTCGGCTGTTGCATTGTGTTCTGGAGTGTACGGAGGCGAGAACGAAGTCCTTTAAGACCATTGGCCGCATCTTTCTGCAGGGAAATGTATTCCTCCGCATTGTCCGAGTGTACTTTCGCAATCCGTACTCCTCCAAGCTGCTGGAGCTTCTGTGCAACAGCCGCATATACTTCAGCAAGTTCACTTCGGTGCACCATGAATCCGATCAGTGCATACCTCGAATGTTCATCAATGAATGCCGAAGCGTATTGGAAGCGATCCGGAACGATGGGAGTAAAGGCCCGAGAATATCGGAGTGCACAACGTCTCCTACATTAGTGGCACGCTCAAACTTGCCCAAGACTGGAAGCTTGTGTGCCTTTCCTAGTCGACACGAACGACAGACCTCCTCCATTACCGCCAACTTAGGAACTCCATTAGCATGCTTGTTCACAACCTGCAAGTCGCGTGGGTTGATATGCGCAAGTCAGCGGTGCCATAGTTGAGCCAAATCATCTCCGCGTGTAGAGAGTGAATGCCACGAGCTAACATGCATAACCGGATCAGGGAGAGTGTACAACCCTGAGTGTTTGTCTCGCTGACTGCATCCAATGACAAACCCTTCCTCATGCGTGAGGCGCACAACACCCGCGCGGAAGACAGACTCAATGCCCTTGTCAGCCATACGTCCCACAGACACCAAGTTGTATTCTAGGTCGGGTTCTTCACGAAGGCCAATTCGGGTCCTGGTGGATCTACCAGAGGTTGCTGATACAGTTTGTACTTTTGTTCGATACGAGCGGTTCTTGGACTTCTTCACGACCCGCGCCTTCTCATATCTTCCTTTCGGACGTCCAGTTTCATCCAGAGAGAGGTCCGAATCTGAATCCGTAGACGCATCTTCGGAATCATCTTCTCCAATTCCGTTGAACGAGCAAGAGTCAGACGAAGATGAGTCCTTATGTAAGTTCCTATTGTTCTTCTTGACCCTGTTCTTATTTAAGGACTTTTGCTTTTATTCCTCGTTGCGAACGGTCACGGCGTCGTTGATCTCCATCCTTATCATAATCTTCGTCGTCATTAGTACGAGGTCCTTCAACATCGGTAATACCGAGAACCCCTTGTTCCGGGTGAAGATCGAGGGTTTGGGCACCCGGTACAGCCTCCGACTCAAGACGACTTAGACGGGTGCTGATACATCACTAATGCTGTGTAGACGAGCTTCTTGCTGACGAAAGTCAACATCAAACCGGACTTCGCTCGTCTTCAGAGATTCCTGAATTGCAGTTATCTCTCCATTAATAGTGTCAATCTCCGTGCGCACCAAAGTCCAAATCTCTTCCCGGAGAGAAGCATCATGCTCCGGCAGCGGGAGTCAATGTCCTGTGGGGGTGCTTCCGTGACCGATGGTATGTCTCCGGCCACAGACCTGGAACGAGTCTGCGTACGGGGTACTGTTGAGGAGGCTACACCTTTTGGTGCAGTGCCCGCTCGAGTACGGACGAATAGATCCAACGGAAGACATTCCACTTCGTAGTCCAAATATTCCTTATCGCCGGTGGCGGCTTGACCACGAGGAACCAAGAAATTAACAACGGTTGATAAAGGCGTCTTCAATCCTCAACGATGAAAGGAGGAGACTATCACTTGGAAGTACAGTTACCAGAGGTGAGACTATTCGAAATCTTCTTCGACTTCGGAGTTATCCAATAAGTTCTAGGTCGGGAGACCAGATTTGTGTAGTGCAATGCGCGGTGCGCAGTTCTTCTCGTCTAGGAACGGAACACCGTCAGACAATGAGAAACCAACACACACACACGAAGACCACAGGGTGTTCGCTGTCCCTCTTTCTCTTTAAGCACCCTGCGATGCAGTAGCACAGCTCGCAGACGGCGAGGAGAATGCATTGGAAGAGCGAGGGTAATTCCTTGGGCGGCTGGACGGTATACTTGTCCTCCGGGTTGTAAGGCCGGACCGTGGTCCGCGGAATGCTAGAAACTTGGTATGGGTCGATTCCAAAGAACCGTAGACACCAGGGTGTAATACAGGACAAAGAAGATGTAGTATTGGGTCAGCTGTGCTGATTATCTCCTTTGGAGATAGGATGGTCACCAACGACAACCTTGAAGTTCCTATTTGTATATAGACGCCGGAGTCCGGGGCGCCAAGCGTGAGTAAATATCACAAAAAAAACAAAAGGGGTAGTATAATGTTGGTAGAGAGGGGGAATAGAAAGGGAGACCCGGGCGGATAAACGTGGCTATAGCCAAAGCCGTTGGCAAGGTTTCTGCAAAGGCGGAAGTTGGGAGTCAAGTTCAGAGCCAACACCGGGGTGGCTGTTTAATCTGGGCCCTAGTGCCAGGTAGGTATAAATACTAGTTAACTAGGTTAGGGTTATCTAGGCGGCGGGGTGAGTGAGGTTAGGGTCAGCCAAGTTAGAGATAAGTAAAGTCGACACTTGGCCCAATAGGTGCCTTTCCTATGCGAAAATATCAGGTCCATTTGGGGCCGAGTGGTCCAGATTGCAAGCCCTCAAGCCCCATCGGGTGAGGATACAGTACCAAAAATAATAGTAGGCGACAAAAGAATATTTCCCTTACTGTACTAAACAGTACAGTGCCTGCTGGTTAGCAGTGAATCAGATCAAAAAGATCACAAAATTAGCTCTGCCGATGGCAGTACAGTATGTGTGCCAATTGCACTACAGGAACATATGCCACGTCTTGTAGAGTCACTGCCGTTACACGTCCATTCACAGTGCACTCGAGTTGAACAGTACCAAAGTAGGCACTGATAAGCTTCTCACCATCGCCAGCGGTTTCGATCTCGATACTCCGATCTCGTCGGCCAACATATTTAAAGCAGGACAAGTCCCTGCACAAATGCCTTGTCGCGCACGTGTCTAGGAACCACTTATCTTCCAATCCTGCATGCATTGCCTGCTCTCCCTTCGTAAGCACAGCAATGTTTATTTTGTCAATGGCTTTCGATCCACTTTCCCCACCAGCATCGTTGCTCTTGGTAATGTGCGGCTTGTAGTTCTTAGAGTCAGGGTTGAAATAACAGTCGGCCTTCTTATGTCCTTTATTCTTACAATAATGACACTTGGTCTTCGAATTTCTCTTACTACTCGAGATGAATGCCTTGATACCAGCCTGTGCCGATGCACGTGATCCATTCTGTCTGACTTTCAATTCCTATTCCCTGCTTTCTAACTTTTCCACAATCTGCTCAAACGAGAGGTCGTCATTCTCTCGTAAAATTGTTCTCGTAGTGTTATACTCATCGGGAAAACCCTCCAGCAATGCATACTTTTTGTCGAATGAAGTAAGCTCATAAACACTGGCAGCCTGTTGATTCTCAATAGATATAATCTCATTCGAGTACTCTTGCATACTTTGAGACGAGCTCTTCTTCATACTAAATAGCTTCCTCCTACGTGTTGTCTGAGTGGAAACTGCTTGGCTTTGGTTTATGTCACGAAAAGTATTCCAAACTTCTTGTGGAGTTTTCTTAGAGAAAACAGACACTACATACTTTGTTTCAACGTTAAGTATCATTTCGTCCATTGCATGACGAATTTCTCTGTCATAATTCTCTTGACTCTCTGTCGTTCTACTTCCAGCAATAGTAGACGTTGAATAAGTAGATTGTTGAGCTTGGTCTCCTGGCCAGACCACTTCACCAGTCACGTAACCCCAAAATCTTTCTGCTTCGAGCACCAGTTGAAGTTGTGTTGCCTATATCAGATAGTTTTCACCATTCAGCTTTTCAATCGTGTAGCGAGTATTCATCTCTCCTCGCTCATGACCTGTGAGCGCACGTGTCTGAAAGCAAATGATGAAACTTTACTGAAACCAACGCTGTAACTTTTACAACTTGTTCGTTGGGTTGTGATTAAGGCTCGGCGCTCTCGGGTCTGGGGTGCTATATACCCGGATGAGGTTAATCCAACGTCTCCTGATCTCGGATGCAACCTGTCTGGCGAATAACAGCCATCAATTCAGGATACGTGTACAGGAAGTCTTGCCAATGAACGACAGGTTACCACGTGTGGATTAACATACAGTCACGTCATACGCCACTGGGAGAGGGGACTGGGTGTTAGTTGCATCACTGGCAAATGGAACGATTTGGAAATATGGGCATTTCCGTAAAATGCACCGTTTTTGGACCGATTACCTTATTTCTAGTATCGGAAGAGGGCTTTCTAATGGTGAAAACCATATCTTAGACGGGGTTAGCGTTCCCAAGATATGGGGTCTTGAAAATGTTTACCCAAGGGTCCACATCAACGTCTAAAGTGGATACTCGCCCCAGTCCACCCCAGTACCAAAGGCGGCCGGGTCCCCCCTCCACCGGGGACCCCGGCCGCCCGCTGCAGACGCGCCCTGCTCAACGGTTCCCCCCGGAAAGCTGCTCAGGCCCTACTTAGCTCTGTACCACCTGTCGTCCCCACATCTGCCAACGCCTCGAAACTCATCGCCCTCCACCCAGCACCTGCGCTCCCGTTCGAAGCCGCTCCCAGATCCCACCTTCCTCGGGCCTTCAAATTCACGGCTGCTGAAGTACGCCGCGAACTCCGTCGACTTCCTCATCACTCCAGCCCCGGACCCGACGGCCTCCGCCCCGCCATCCTGCGTTCGGTCTCCCACGCTCCGGGTGCTGCTGAACCGTCTAACAGCCTTCTCGACTGGCTAACCAAACTTTTGAATTGCCTCGTGGACAGCGACGCGCCCTCCGACCTCGCGGAATACTTCGCCGGAGCGTAACTTGTGGGTCTTCCCAAAGACCCACTAGGTCGCACTTTACGCCCAATCGCCGTTGGCCTAGTCATCCGGCGTCTCGTCGGACGCCTCATCATGAAACGTGCGCGACAAAACGTGGCTCTGTCTGCCTACCTCCGTCCGCTCCAACTCGCAGTGGGTGTGCCCTCAGCCACCGAAGTGATCGCCCACGCCGTTCGTCAGCAAATCCGCCAGCTCACGCCCGCCCCCACTCCCCACGTCCTCATCCAGGTGGATGCCAAAATGCTTTCAACTCAATTGAACGTCGCATCATCCTCGCCGAAACAATCGCAAGGCTGCCCGAGGCCTCCCGCTTTGTGCACTTCCTGTACGGCCCTGACTCGCGACTTATGTTTGGCCGCCACATCATCCGCAGCCGCACAGGTACCCAGCAGGGTGACCCCTGGGTATGCTCCTTTCGCCCTCGCCTTGCAACCCCTGCTCCTCGACCTCCGCAATACATTTCCCAGCCTCCCCCTCAATGTTTGGTACGCTGACGAGTAACCTCATCGTGCCCCTGGAAATTGCAAGCTCGGTGCTCGGTTTTCTAACCGCACGCGGACGGAAGTCCGGTTTTCACGTCAACCTCTCCCCCACAAGACTGCCGCTTGGTGGCCGGCCGCCCCACCCTCGGAACTCCTCAACGCATCCGCCTTGCCGTGCGAGTTTAGCACCGCGGAGGCCATCAGAGTACTCGGTAGCCCAGTTGGGCTCCAAGCCGGATGTTATCGTCTCTTGGACGAAACCCTTGCCAACATCCGCACCTTCTGGGCGTCCCTCGTCATGTTGAATGACCCCCATCTGGCGTTTCACATCCTACGATTTTGCGCTTCGTCATGTCGGCTCATGTATCTTTTCCGCAGTACCCCGCCGCACTTAACCGCTGCCCTTGCCAAGTCCTTTGATGGGGAATGCGAAGGGTATTCGAAAGCATACATCGCCGCCAAACAAACACAGGCCGGACCCAAGCCACACTCCCCTTTCGCCCGGCGACTTGGGCTTACTGAGACCCATGGCGTTCACATTATTGCCTACACCGTCTCTCTCCTTACTAACTCCGCACTCATCCAACAAGTTCTCGGCCCTACCCGACTCTACCCCGCCCGCCTCCTCGCTCCCGCCTATGACCCCCTTGCCACCACCCTCGACCTCCCCCCGGATCTCCGACTCGAGAACCTCATCTCTCGTACGCCCAGACCGGTCGACTCCCACCCCTGGCAGCTACAGGACGAAATCACCACACACCTTCATACTGACACTCTCCGCCGTCTACAAAATCAGACCCCTCCACCCCCATCACCGTGCCCGCCTGGCGGCCGTCGCATCTACTGCTGCTTCCGCCCCATTCTACGCCCTACCGCTCTCCAGCAACGACCTCTACGTCGAGGCAGAAGTCTGGCGCACTATGGTTGATGTCCGCCTCGGTAACCCCCTCTTCGATGGCTCTCGTCTCTGTCCGATGTGCTCGACAAGTTCAGCCCAGCCCATCCCCATAATGGACGCTCCCGGTCACCACGCATCCGTCTGCAAGGGCGCAGTGGGCGCGGTGAGACGACATAACCGCTTACGCGATCATCTCTTCCGTCACCTAACCCACCCTGCTATCGCCCTGTCCGTCTCGCGTGAACGACCCCTGGCGGCTGACCTCCACAAAAGCCCGGCCGAACAACGGAAGCTCGACCTGGTCATTGACGATCCACTCCTCGCTCCCTCCCTCAAGGCATCGACGTCACCATCGTCAGCCCCCACTCTTGTCCTACCGCGACCTCGCCGACGGCGGTGCATCCAAGTCTTCGCCTTAATATCTTCAACCGAACAACTCCTTTTCAGCAAATTAAGGGTGGTCCACTCTGCAGTGCTAGTAAACTCCTCGGCATGCAGTATACCAGCTGCGTTTGCAACAGCTCGCGCTTCCCGTGCTGCCATTGACTTATAGCTCTCTTGGAACGGGGATGATACAGTCACGTCATACCGTAAGTCTTCACTGGACGTTAACTTCAGCCTACCATTCATACGGGCTGTGTTTAAGCGAGTAGAGTTCGAATCTGGTAAAGGAGAGTCCGCTGGATAAGGGGAGTATTACCGCTTTTGCTCGGCCAGGCTCACAATTGCAGCATCTGCAAAGTTTTGAAAGAAACCAGTGTCGAGGAAGATATGCGCCAAGGTGTTCACTTGTGTTAATCATTCTGTCGTCGGTATTTTGAGCGCACCTTCTGTACTAGACTGATCTTACAGTTAAGAACTACTCGGATAGGAAATGTCAGCATCGTGCGACGGGCCTGAGACAATGAAGCACTTGCTGTAGACGACCTGATGACGGAACGAAGGTTTTGATGCATCGTACGGCGAACAGTTGCAGTATCGGTGAAGAACGTGCGGACAGTATTCGGGAGGAAAACAACAATGTAGAAGGATATAGAATTGGAAGGGGCGCCGAGAAAATCAAATTCGATTTACTGGAAGGACACGAAGCTCGGGGCGGGTAGGGGAAGTCGGGAGGTTGAGGGCTCAGTAAGTCAATTTGGGGTCGAGGTACCGAATTTTATTACGATGAGAGATCTGGGCAGCTCTTCCAACAACTTGGGTAGCCTTGGTTCCTGAAGCAGATTTGAAAGGGAAACAATGGTTATGACGCTTGCTAAGGGTCGAGAGGCGGTGTCAGTGGTGGGGCTGATGGCAGCAGCAGTATGTTCGCAAGCCAGAAGTCGGTTCTAGGAATAAGAACTTGAGCTTCAAACTCGTAATCACGGCCAGCAGCGCAGAGAAAGATGGACGACAGGGCGTCGCGGGCGCAGTTATGCCAGTGGATGCTGCCGAAACCAGACAGGCAGAGATAGGCCATAAGGTCCATACAGTGACGATAGTGATGGCAAATAGGCGGCGAGCGGTGCGGACAAGTAGGAAGGCCCAAGTATCTTTGACGAATTACAGTTCAGTGGGAGGTGGAGATAGAGTTAGGATTTGTGGGATGAGCAGTGACAAAAAACACAGTCGGGCTTTGCTTAGAGGCGATAGCGCAGATTCGGAGGCGAAGGTCTGCGTCGACGTATTGGCAGGGGCAAGGGTGGCAACCCAAGCATCATCCTTCAGGTGACGTGCCGTGGCGTCAAGGGATACCCTGTTTATGACGGAGAAAGTATTACTGGGTGAAACAGTTAGGACATCCGATGCGTAGAGGCTGAGGTTTTGAGAGGATGGGTCTTCAGGGACGGGGTCGTAGAGAGAGCGGATGAGGAGCTTAGCTTGGTTGAGGAGAGACACTTGGTCAGCACGAAATTGGCGTCAGAGCTGTAGTGAAATGCGAGGCATAGAGTATTGCCAAGTTCGTGCACAAGCGAGGTCCGCGTCGATGAAACTTGCGGCGACGCTGGCTTTAACCATGTGGTTTGCGGAGAATCCTTGGTCGCTTAGACGTACTAGGCGGCAGGGTTGAACCCGGTATTGGTCTATAAGAGTTCAACGCCGTTGAGAGACTAGTGGGAGATCTTTTCGAGGTCTTTCAATCGAAAGGTACCGGGATGATAGTGTCATGGGTCTGAGACTCGAAACGAATCGGTGACGAGTCAGTGGAAGGGGCACAGCCGGTGCTTTTGAAAGCGTATGCGAGGCTCTCGTAAACCGTGCTACTGGCGGACGATTTTGCAACAATCCTCGAATCTGGATTTGAGAATGGTGGAGGTGAAATGCTAACCTGCGATCGGCGCTCCAAGAAAGCCATGGTCGGTCCCTATGTCGGGGATGATCTCTCGAAGGAAAAGAAAAGCATTTCTTGAGGGAGGCAAGAGACAAATGTGTATGCAGCTTGTGCAGAGTAAAGAGCAAGTCCGGCGACAATACTGTACAATACATGGGGAGGCGCTTTGACTGCATGAGACAAAAATAAAGGCAAAACTGCGCGAAATGTACCGAACAGTTGGACAATATAACTAAAAGTACAGTGTCCATTTTACAAAAATGTCACCACTCTGCAGTTAATTACAGTACTATCACAAATGTTAATGAATTTTAAGGCTATCACAGTCCGGTACGGTACTTTCGATGAAAACTTTATCTAAAGCAATTTGAAATTCGAAGCGAATGTACTAACGCAATACGGTAAATAGGTTCGTCTAGATGGTCCTGCTGCTGTCTATGTCAAAATATGACGTCTCACAAGTCCTCGCTGAAGTTACAGCCGCACTACTGGGCAACAGGTGTTCTATTGCTGGCTACTCCCACTATCGTCGTTGCTCTCTCTCTTGTCCACTTCATCCCATGGCGTTTTCGTATACACCCGCTCCCTTATCTGAGTGATGCTGGCCTTCGTGATCCCGAACGGGTAATACTTTCATTTGGGCTTGCACTAGCAGCTGTGTCCTTTATACCAGTGGCCATCGGACTTCGCCTCACCCAGGAGATGCAATTGCAAAACGCGAGGAGACGTGCAATCCGCCATTATCTTTGACATAATGCCTAGTAATCGACGCTATCTCACGAATAGAATTATTGCAATTCCAAGCGCGGTACATACGATTTGATACCCTGCCTAGGGATGAAACTGGGATTTCTGCTTTCATTTTTTCTGGCTCTATTTTCGGCTATACCAGGGTGGTTTTTTCTTCATCATGTCTTCGCCGCATTCTTCGCGTTGAGCGCTGCGTCATGGTGTCTATGCCATACCCTGGTTTCACATGCGACATCGAAAATTAAAACAGTAACTCCATGTTTCCAGGACAGAATCGTTTGGTCTTTAAGAATATTCTGGTATTAACGCAGTTTTTGGTGGTATGCACCTTTGGGATAGTATGGCTTAGCATAAAACTGCAAATCCCGTATAGGATGATTCCCAACAAGGATTTTCGTTTTGTAATTCTTGCATGTCTAGAGTACGTGGGTGCAGGCGCGTTTCTGATATACATAGGCATAGTTGGGAGGAACTGAAAAACAGGGAGCCTGCATAAGGATTACAATGGAGCAACAAGAAGACATTGAATCACGTAAGGCATTTAGAGACAAATGAAACACGTTCCAGTAAGAAGAGTCGGCAAAACTAGAATCGACGCAATGCACCTCTGAAATCGACATCAATATCTCATTCCAGAAACCATGGGCCTCTCTGGCCTTTGATATCGCACCAAACGTCACGGTCACATAAATTTACGGCCACTCTTTTCTGCTTGTCGCCTCCCGCGTTGGAACCAATGGCCTGCGCACTGACGTGGCTTGATACAGGTCATTCTGGCAAGTACGCCGCCCTACTCTGAAACATGTTACGACAATTCACTAATGGCGCTGAGACCCGCTCCCCATCCTTAGTTCGTCACGACACAGCCCTTCTGGAAAAGAAAACAAGTAAACATGTCATCGTCGTTCTCCCTGGCAGTCATATGACTGACCTGAAACCGGTCGCAGCCATCGAGTTGAATCTTCAAACAGCTCCACTTTGCAGGCGACCTGTGAGGCCAACTGTAAGAATGTCTCTTAGCGGTACGGGTGGTACGGTCCTCTCTCCGCGCCGATCGGCGCGTCCCTGGCCCTGCGCCTCCCATTCCAGTTCCTCCGTATCCATTTTGGGCGGCAGAAGTCATCTCATTTCCCCCTGCTCCACTGTTGTACCGGGCAGCTCCACCTTGGTTGTTTTCAAAGCCTGTACGACAAAAAAAAGAAAGACAGCAAAAGGAAACGCCAAAATTGTCAGTATCACGCTAAACTTGAGTCCACGTATGGGTCAAAGAAATTTCTACAGATTTCGGACACCCTCGAGAGACCGAAACAACCTCAGAAGCTTAGGACTCTCCTAGAAAATTAAAACCAATGTTGGCCAAAACGCACCTGCACTTGCGCCCCCGCTTCCGCTCCGGCTGTGGCGCCCCCGAATTTCCGGTACCATCACTGGACACGTTTGCTCCTATTCCTGTGACCCTCCATTGGCAGCATTAGCCGAACTCATGTAAGCTTGTAGGTATTGCTGGTAGGGGTTGTACCCTGAGGATATGCGTTAAAATATCCCATGGCTGCGTAGTACTGCTGCCACTGCGGGTTGTTGTAGTACGCACTGTACTGTTCTGCAATAGATGCAGGATAGTTCTGATAGTAAGCTGCTGCAGCGGCGGCAGCCGCTTTGTACCACCTCCGTTTGAAGTTCCTCCCGACATTGCATCATTGCCTCCTCCACTTCCGCGCATACCACCGCCCCACCACCAGAATTGTAACTATCTCGGTTGCCTCTCCTATCACTGGGGGCGCCCTTGGTTCTGCCCGCTTAACTTCGACACATTTGCCCATTATTTCATGGTCCGTATTTGACTTTCCCGGTCCAACTACCGTGTTCACAGTAGCCTCATTGCAAATGTGACAAAGCCAAAGCCTCTAGAGTTCCCCGTATTGAAGTCAATCATAACCTGAGCATCAACGACCTCTCCAAACTGCGAAAAGTAGGTTCTAAACTCATCACCGCCGCAACTTGACGGCAGTCCACCGACAAAAACCTTACATTTGGTCGTATGATGACCGCGATGACCACTACCACCATGGACGCCTTGCCCTTGCCCCCCTCCGAAATCACCACCATACCGCGAACCGGACGGCTGCGAGCCACCTCTAGAACCCGGTCCAAACACGCTTCCGCTTCCATGCGGTCCACCACCTCCTCCTACAGCAGCACCGCCGCCACCGCCTTCATTCCTCGGAACTGCACGCTTTGCTTCTACTTGGCGACCATCAAGGTCATGCCTCCTACTCGCGGCAATGCCAGCGGCATCGTCATTCTCAAAAGTCACAAATCCAAACCCTCGGGGATGCCCAGTATGACGGTCTCTCATAATAACGCAGTCGGTGACCGGGCCTATTTGTTCAAAGTATCGACGCATGGAATCCTCATCTGTCTCCCAAGATAGTCCGCCCACAAAGATCTTCGATCCACCCATGTTGGACCACCGGCTGCAACACCACTTACATTTGCAGTCGGAGACCAGAGGATGCAGACTGCAACCCAGCAACTGAGGGATCCGAAGGAGGATTATCATGAGGTTGACGGTGAGAGAGTGGACCTTGTTGAGAAGACCGTGAGTAAGACTGTTGAGGAAGTTGGTTTTGGTGAGAGTACTGGTGGGAAACGGTTTGAGGACGCCTTGGTTGTAAACTGGCTTGCGCAGCAAGATCAGCACTATTGGAAGGGTCTGATGCCTGTAATCTTGAAGCATCTGAAGGATCGGTTTCGTTTGCCGTAAGATTGAAGGTTGGTACAATTGATCATGCTCTGCACGGTTGGTGTCGAGTGGATCGACAGCAGCTTGAGCAGGGAGGTCATTGGAAGGTTGCCACTGCTGATCGCGGGATTCGGGTCTTCCGCGGTTGGTGCTGCCTTGGAAGGCGGACTCTCGACCGGGGGAGGTTGTAGTGTAGCCATGTTCAGAAAGGTTTGAGGTGGTTAAAACGTAGAAGGGAATAGGGGCAGGGGAGGGGAGGACAGAGATTGAAATGGGGAAGTACAGGATACTTGTAAGAGGGTCAAAGAATGAAGAATAAGATGCGTGACGGTGGAGCGATGAAGGAAAACGGCCGTGCGCCGCAGTCGCGCGTTTGTGACACGAATAGATCTGGACACAAGGATGAAAAATCGTCGATGTGAAATGAAGAGGTGATGGAAGATGATCCGACAATCAGATGAAAGTGAGCTAGAATGAGAGTTTGCGTGGTCGGAATGGTTTTTGAGATCACAACTAGGAGGCGGGTGACAAATGTGCAAACGAGCTGTAGGTTCGTTAGCAGTGGTATACGGCAGCGTGCGACTAGATGTGCAACGTTGTGTCAAGACACTTGGAGGGCGTCGGGCTCGACACACAGGAAAAGGGGAGGAAGAGTGATATCTTGGAAGATGGCGATGTGTGGAGAAGGAAGTGAAGAGAACGAAGTAAAAGTGAGGAACACGGTATACGATTAATTGTGGACGACGAGATGAAGCGGCTGAGTTGAGGGTGGGGAAGGATGAGAGAGTGATGGGGAGACGGGGCTTTTGATGTGTAAGTGTGAAGAATGCGAGGAGGCTAGCCTAAAGAAAAGAGGCAAAGGGGAGGGCGAGGGAAAGGGGGAAAGGGACGAGATGGTTGACAGGGAAGAGAGGTGTCAGAGACGAGTGCGACAGGTGATAAGAGGCGTAATGAACCGAAGAAAAAACGGGGGGTAAAAGGTAGGTAGATGTGGCGGGGGCGTGTGTGTTTGTGCTGGTTTCGTGTGGGCCGAGTGTGGGGTCGTCAGGGCAAGGCCACCAAATCCATCAGCAACGATCCTAGTACTGTACTAGCCAACGGAATCCTATCCGGCTAGTCAATTTTTTTTCCTTTCAGGCTTCCCATTCATTGGTTCGCTTATCACACTAATTCTCACTCTTTTTCCATTTTTTTAATAATTTGTATTGAATATTGAATCAAATTCCTTTTCATTTACCTCTCACTCAAAAAACTCAACAGGAAAGGTGTCAGACTAACAGATAGTACATGTAGCGCAGTTGTATCCAAACAGTACCGATCCACATCGAAACTATCCGACATTAATTTATCCCAAAATTTTTCCAAAATTTTCAATGACCATAAAGATGGACCCTCAACTATAATTTATCTGGAAACTCACACAAGGACACTCGCATTCCTTCAGTCTTTTTTCCATTTTTGTAATGCCGGTGCAGTCGTCCATTCAAAAACGACAAGTGCATTACGATAAACCCCTCAACATGGATAGTACTAGACCCTGACAAACAATTGCTGCAATGTTTACCCTTGCTGCACTACCGTGCACTGCAGAATTTTTTTTCCTAGCCGTTTCTACCCGCATCCATATGGTTTTCTCGTTGGGGTACAGAACCTTTTTCTTGGTGTCAACATCAAATAGTATATTTTTTCAATATTATTGAGAGGTCCTTCATCAGCCATTCGCTGTACATGAGTCAATAAATGACAACATAATTAAATCTATTTAGAAAAAGAGAAACGTTGAAGTAACTAGTACAGTACTATACGACGAACTGTTATTTAATTTAATTTTCATTTTACGAATCTGACGAGACCATCGGTCCACCTGCATCATGATTTAAAGACGGTCGCAATATGGGCCGCGGGGGCAGTAGTGGTCCGGTGCAGTGGTAGAGTCCGCAATGCCCGCAATGTCTGCACTGAATTTGGACGGTAGGTTCACCAATAGTTTGTCGCTAGGTCGACGGCGGTGGCGAATGCCCAGTTTTTCCCGTAAGTCCAAAAGAACATGGTGTGATATTTCCCTCGGCCCTTGCAATGATGCAAACATGTTGGCTATACAAGGTTTATATGCATTGATTCTTCGTGGTCTGCAATGTAGAATTGCGTTTATTTTATCCTCAATCAAGTGTAGCACAATGGATATGCGTAGATTACATGTCTACATCAACCAATAGATATCAATAACCTACTCGAAGATCCTACCAATCAATGCAGGGATCAAAGTTTGTTTTTAAATAAATTTAAGCAAAGACTGGGCCAACATCGGTCTGCAGCGTGCTCTTTTGGGCCTACCCATTGGTGATGGCCAGAAACAATACAACTATCTGCCCGAAAGCCTTTCGTGTCCTCCCTTTCCTACCAGAAACGTCATTTCTGATGCACTGCGGCTTACTGCCGTCTCTAAGATGCATACTTCTCTCGAGCTGCATAAAACAGCGCGGTACTTCCCTCCCTACCCCCTTTCGCATCAGCTTCTCCCCGCTTCCCCCAATTCAAACCGAAACGCAACCCCACTTACTTCTACCACCTTCCCCCTCAACCCAACCGTTTCCCCACCAGTCATACAAGCCTTCTCACCTTTCCGCTCTTTCTCCACCCGTATTACTTTCTCAGTATGAGAGAGACAGGTGCAAACCACACTGCACCCCTATCAACCCCTGCATATCTTCAATTGTCATCAGGCCATGTCTTCCCCGGTCTCAGTTTCGGTGCCCCTCTATCCACCTCTGGTGAGCCGTCTTCCAAACAGGAATGGTCGGCTATCCCGAGGCCCTGACTGACCCGTCCTACGCTTCCCAGCTTCTTGTTCTGACCTACCCTCTCGTTGGCAACTATGGTGTCCCTGACATGTCGGTCGCAGATGATGTCGGCATTCCTCTCCACGCAGAGTCCCACAAGATTCATGCTGCTGGTCTCATCGTTTCGAGCTACACACACAACTATTCCCATTGGAATGCTTCTCAATCCCTCCAGCATTGGCTCTGTACTGAAGGTGTGCCTGCCATTACAGAAGTTGACACTCGTCATCTCACCATGATCATCCGCGAATCTGGCACACTTCTTGCTCGTCTAGTGGTCGGTGCTCATATTGGTCAGCCAGAGCTCCCTCTTATCGATCCAAACACCAGGAATTTAGTTGCCGAAGTTTCTACAAAGCAAGTCCGACATATCCCCGGTCATCGCTTTTCCGACTCTGATGCCCCGCGCATCCTGGTTATCGATTGCGGGGCTAAAAATAACCAACTCCGAGAACTACGTCGCCGCGCTGCATTCCTGACTGTCGTTCCTTGGGACACTGACATTTCCAAATTTGATACTCCGGACAAGTGTGACGCCCTGTTTGTCACAAATGGCCCTGGAGATCCTGCTATGGCGGACACCACTGTTGATAATCTTCGGACCGCTATGGCCGGCAGGAATGACAGGCCTATTTTCGGTATTTGCCTTGGCCATCAATTGCTGGCCCTCGCAGCCGGGTTCAATACTTACAAGCTCAAATACGGTAATCGCGGTCATAACCAGCCTGTATCGAGCTCACAACTGGTCGTTGCCACATTACTTCTCAGAATCACGGCTTCGCAGTGGACACGGAGAGCACGAGCTCCCCGCAGACTGGTTTCCCATTTACGTAAATGCCAACGACGGGACTAACGAAGGTGTCGCTCACAAGTCCCATCCATTTTTTTCCGTCCAATTTCATCCAGAGGCAGTTGCAGGTCCTCATGATACAGAGTTCTTGTTTGACACATTCACTAATGCAGCATCGAGGAGAAGAATTAACGAAAAGGTGGGGCCCTTGTTTGACTATTCAGCTGCTGCGAAACGCCTAGGCGCCCGAGCTACTCAAAGCCCTGATACTGAGCAGAAAGGCCATTGCATTCAATCCGAAAAATCATGTGTTGGGCTCTGGTGGCTTATCAATCGGTCAAGCCGGAGAATTTGACTACTCTGGATCGCAATGCATAAAGGCATTGAAAAGTCAGAAAGTGCGAACTGTCCTCATCAATCCAAATATTGCTACTGTGCAAACGTCTCCTGGACTTGCGGACAAAGTGTACTACTTACCAGTCACACCTGAAAATGTCCTTAAAGTCGCTGAGAATGAGCGTCCTGATGGAATTCTGATGACTTTGGCGGTCAAACCGCGCTCAATTGTGGGGTTGAATTGTACAGGAGTGGAGAGCTTGACAGACTTGGCATCAAGGTATTGGGAACTCCAGTTGAGGCCATTCTTGACACGGAGGACAGAGACAGGTTCAACGCACGTCTCTCCGAAATTGGAGAGCCATTTGCTGATTCGAGGCCTGTGAAACAATTGAGGAGTGTCTAAAGGCGGCCGACGAGATTGGTTATCCAGTAATTCTTCGGGCAGCATTGCGCTCGGGGGTCTCGGGTCCGGTTTTGCTGATGATCCAGATGAATTGTCCGTCCTTGCATTACGTGCTTTCACGTCGAGCAAACAGGTCTTAGTGGAGCGATCAATGAAGGATGGAAGGAGGTTGAGTATGAGGTTGTTCGTGATGCCTACGATAACTGCATCACTGTTTGCAACATGGAAAACTTTGATCCACTCGGTATTCATACGGGTGATTCAATTGTTGTTGCCCCATCCCAAACTCTGAGTGATGCTGAGTATCACATGCTACGAGATGCAGCGATTCGCACGGTTCGCCATTTAGGCGTCATCGGTGAGTGCAATATTCAGTATGCTTTAAATCCGAAGAGTATGCAATATTGCATCATTGAGGTCAACGCGCGTCTGAGTAGGTCTTCAGCACTTGCCTCGAAAGCCACAGGCTATCCTCTTGCATTTGTGGCAGCACATTTAGCACTTGGGATCTCCTTACCAGAGATCAGGAACTCCATCACGAAGGAAACATCAGCATGTTTCGAGCCGTCCTTGGACTACGTGGTCGTCAAGGTACCACGCTGGGATTTGAAGAAGTTCTCAAGGGTAGGCCGGTCTCTTGGTAGCTCGATGAAGTCGGTTGGGGAGGTCATGTCAATCGGGAGAACCTTCGAGGAGGCGGCTCAAAAGGCGGTGAGAATGGCCCGTGACAACTATGTGCAAGGCTTTGAGTCGGGAGTGGTCGAGTATAGCGACGAAGCCATGTCAAATCCAACTGATGATCGGCTTTTGGCAATTGCTGATGGGCTTGCGAAAGGAATCACTGTTGATAGGATTCACAACCTGACGATGATTGACAAGTGGTTTCTGCGCAAACTTGAAGCTATCTCCCTCTTTGAAAACAACATGCGGGCAAAGTCCGGGTTGGAAGACCACGAGCTAATCCAGGCAAAAGAACTGGGCTTTAGTGATCGCCAAATAGCAAAGCTAATTGATGAGACGGAGCTTGCCGTACGGAAGCAACGCACAAAGTCCGGCATCCGTCCATGTGTGAAGCAAATCGATACCGTCGCTGCAGAGTTTCCGGCGAAGACTAATTACCTTTACGTCACGTACGCATGCACTCGGGCTCTGCTAATTGGGAATGGGTCAGTCCAGGCGAAGTTGCAGCCACTTCCAAGTACCTTATCGAGCAAAATTGTAGGAAAGATGACTTGTACTTCAATGAGCACGGCACAATTGTCCTTGGATGCGGAGCATACCGCATCGGTTCCTCCGTTGAGTTTGATTGCTGTGCCGTTTCAGCAACCAGAACGCTCCGTTCTCAAGGTATTCGTTCTATTATGATCAACTATAACCCAGAGACTGTGAGCACAGACTATGATGAGTGCGACCGTCTTTATTTTGAAGAGCTATCGTTCGAGAGAGTCCTAGATGTCTACGATATTGAACAAGCCTCTGGGATCATTGTGTCGATGGGGGGCAAATAGCCAACAATATAGCCATGCATCTTCACCGGCAGTCGGCTCGCATCCTCGGCACAACTCCCGAGATGATTGATAGTGCGGAGAACAGTACAAATTCTCGCGTATGTGTGATAAGATCGGAGTAGACCAGCCAAAGTGGAAAGAACTATCATCCATGATGATGCGAAAGCTTTTGTATAGACGTTGGGTATCCCGTGCTCGTTCGTCCGTCTTATGTGTTGTCTGGTGCGGCGATGAATGTTGCCTACCAAGCGGAAGATTTAGAGGCATACTGACGGAGGCCTCCACTGTTTCCCCCGATTGTCCTGTTGTAATTTCAAAGTTTATTCTTGAGGCAAAAGAAATGAGGTCGATGCTGTCGCTGAGAAAGGGGAGCTAGTAATGCATGTAGTATCCGAACATGTTGAGAACGCCGGCGTTCACTCAGGTGACGCAACTTTAGTGCTGCCACCGCAGGACCTGGACGAAATTACTGTCCGAAAAGTTGAGGAAGCTACCTCGAAGGTTGCACAAGCCTTGAACGTCACTGGCCCAATGAATATTCAGTTATTGCGAAAAACAATGAGATCAAGGTAATCGAATGCAACTTGAGGGCTTCAAGAACATTCCCCTTCGTATCGAAGACTATAGGTTTGGATTTGGCAAAACTCGCTACGAAGGTCATGCTTGGAAAACCTGTCAGGAGATACCCCGTAGAAGTCAAAGACATTCCGTTCGTAGGCGTGAAAGTTGCGCAGTTCTCGTTCACTCGTCTTCTCGGTGCAGATCCCATTCTCGGGGTAGAAATGGCCTCCACCGGTGAGGTTGCTTGCTACGGAGCAACACGTGAGGAGGCATACTAAAAGGACTAATTGCAACTTCAAAAGCTTTGCCCACTAGGGTAATTGCCGTGTCGATTGGAACTTACAAGGCAAAGCTTGAGTTTTTGTCGTCTGCAAAGCGTTTGGTGGAACTCGGCTACAAAATCATTGCCACGCCAGGCACTGCAGACTTTTTTCAGGAGCACGGAGTTGCAACACAAGTGGCACTTTGGACCGCCAACAAGGAATACGCAGAATCGGAGGCTAAGCACACTCTAGAAAATATGCTCCGGGACGGTAGTATTGAATTTTTCATCAACATTCCGTCGAATAACAAGTATCGACGGTTGGCGTCGTTCAAATCTCAAGGATATCGAAACAGACGGGCAGCCGTTGATTTCAACATTCCCCTACTCACAAATATCAAGTGCGCCAAGCTGTTTGTTAAGGTCCTTGATCTCATGAATTCCTCTGGCTGTTCTCTTCCGCTCGGCCCCTACGACTCTAGGTTTTCAGCAAGAGTTGTGAAACTCCCTGGCCTTGTCCTTATCGCTAGTGAAGTGGATTCTCCAACGCGAGCCTCTATCCTGCAGTCAAACCTAAAAAACGTCAGGACGTTTGCCTCCGTGACAGAGGAAGCTGTAAGGGGAGGATTCTCTCTGGTTGGTATCACAGCTGCACTGCAAGGATGCGAGAAACCTGACAAGTTTTCTATGGCTGTCAAAGATGCTAAGAATCAATGTTGTTGTGATTTCTCGCTCTTTGTCAATGCGAGGCCTGGCAATGCCTCGGTTGTCCGTCCGCTAGCTGGGAAGGCCGCTGGTTTGCTTATTCATCCTACAAAGTCAGATATAACGAAGGATGATGGAGTCGACGCCTGGATGCAGCACTTCAACACTGGCCAACTGGAACTCCGATCTTGCTGCGAGCTTCCGGAAGCACACTAGCCGCGTTGCTGTTTGCTGCTGTAGTCAGTTCCCGCCAGGTACATATCATGCAAGTGAACCGTAAGGAAGACATTGAGCTCATCCAAGCGAGCAAGAGCCGGGGACTTGATATAACTTGTGATGTCAACGTCTTGGATCTTTTTGCCACAGATGCCAGTGGGCGCATCGAACGTAAGCATCAAGAGGCCTTGTGGGAAAGTTTGGACGTGATAGATGCGGTTACTGGACCACCGGCAGCGATTCTCCCATTGCTCCTCGAATGCGTGTCTAACGGTCGCATCAGTCTAGAGTGGGTGCAACTCGCTTGCATGACAGGCCAAGCCGAATCCTCGGATTATCCCCGTCCTTTTCAAATTTGTCAAGCATTGAGGTGGATGTTGATGAGGTATGGGAAGGAGCTGCCGTATCCGAGATTGCTGGTGTACGTTGCCGTGGGCTTGTCCGGAGGGTAGTTCACAATGGAAAAGTCATTTTCCTCGATGGTAAGGTATGGGCTCAAAACGGATCCGGGAGCAATGTGTTGCCTGACCCAGCAAGTGCACAGGGGCTCACTCAATCGTCTTCTGAGAGGGAGTCACCAGCAATCAGCCGAACTCAAAGCGTTTTCAGCGAAGAGCCTGACTCAGATTTACTTAGTAACTCCCGAGAATATTTCAAAGTCAACGGCTTCGAGAAAAGCGCGTTCCGGCAACCGCTGTCGTCTGGACAGAAACTGCATGAGTGGAACGGAGGCACTGGAATTCCACCTGTCAGCCCCATGGTATCGCCGATTCCAGCTGATCACGAACCATTGCAGACTCCAAATGGGGACGTGCTGGACGTGAAGAGTGCACTAGTAACAGATTCGCCAGGCTCTTCAACGAACGGAGTCTTGAGGCCAATACCACGCCCACTCGTAAGCAAAGATGCATTACCTGGTTACGGCAGCGGATGGTGGGCGGGGCGACACATTCTTTCTGTTTCACAGTTCACGAGAAATGATCTTCACAAGTTATTTGAAGTGGCACAAGAAATGAGAACAATGGTATCGCGATTCGGACAGTACAATTTGCTCCGTGGGAAGGTTATGGCGTCACTGTTCTACGAGCCATCAACGAGAACCTCGTGCTCCTTCCAAGCTGCAATGCAGCGACTTGGAGGGAGAGTACTGAGCGTCCAGGATAACGGATCTTCGTCTATAGCCAAAGGCGAGTCTTTAGCCGACACAGTACGTACTCTGGAATGCTACACGGATATCATAGTTCTGCGACATCCAGCAGTCGGGCGCCACAAGAGGCGGCATCGTACTCCAGGCATCCGATCATTAACGCCGGAGATGGAGTTGGAGAACACCCGACTCAAGCGCTTCTAGATGTGTTCACGATACGGGAAGAGCTAGGAACTGTGAACAACATAACGGTGACATTCGTCGGCGATCTGAAGAATGGGAGAACAGTACACTCGTTAGCGAGAGTCCTTGCTCTGTACTCGGTGCGAATCAAGTACGTGTCTCCGGAGAGCCTGAGAATGCCATCAGAGGTGTTGGAGGAACTTGCGAGCCGGGGCATAGAACAATCGGAACACGGACGTCTAACAGACGCTGTGATGAGGGATACCGACGTGCTCTACGTGACACGAGTTCAAAGGGAGAGATTTAGTGCAAGTGAGGAATACGACGCGGTGAAAGGCGCATATACAATCACACCGAAGACTCTGACCAGGGCCAAGGAGCACATGATAGTCATGCATCCATTGCCCAGAGTTGGTGAAATATCGGGTGATGTTGATTCGGATCCACGCGCGGTGTACTTCCGACAGATGGAATACGGCATGTACGTTCGCATGGCTTTACTTGCCATGGTCCTCGGAAAGAACTAAGTGCAAGTCTTTTAAGCGCCATTGCAACTGAAATACTCGGAACTAAGTCGTAGTCCGCAGCGTTGGCGATACCGATGCAAATTTTTGTTGTAGCCCGCTGTCAGAGTTGTTGACTTGTAAAAACCGGGATGAGGCGGTTCTTAACGATATGTTTTCCTTTCTCCCTTTCTTCCGGCAGCGACGGCCAGGCTTCAACTCCCACTGCAGGTTTCACAGCGTACGTCAAGTGCTACATCCCAAGAGAGACTACTGTAGTCACCGTGCGTGCTAATTTGCATAGCTGCCCCCACTGCAACAATACCGATGTATTGCACGCGGCAATGATGCCGACTTGTGTGTAGAAAATGATGAGATTTCGAAAAACTCTTGACACTTAACTGTGCTGTACAGTACATACTGTACTGTACAGCACAGTGTACAAGACTGTACAGCACTGTACAGTGCCATAGGTGCAGCTTTGCTCACCAAAATATCTGCACCAATTCTTCCAATGGGATTCCTGGGGAATTTTGTCCCTTTGGTTAAGATTACTACTCGCTCTGGGTACCAGCTTCACCTCTTTCTTTCACAACGTTGACGGAACGTTTTGGCAAATTTTTAGTGCACACCTACGTGCTGCCGAATCGCTCTTCATTCAACACAACTGCGGAGCTGCATATTTTGTGGCGCCACTCACCACATCTGCAACCCTCCTTGTAATACTTTTTCCTCGACATCATTCTCACCTCCAACGGTGACTACCGTCCCAGGGACGCCACTGAGCAACCCTCGTCCAATCGGGCAGAGTGCACCGGATTTGACTGTTTGACGTTCACTGCCACCATGCAGCGGGGCTGCTGCTTTTTTGTCATGCCGCTCGCTCATACCTTCCTACCCCATGGTTCGGCTCCCGTCACGTGGTATTCTCCCACTGCACGCAACAACGATGCCGCCACGCGCTAACCGCAAAAGTCGACGAGCAGTAGTTACAGGAGCTCAGCTCAGTGCGGATGATGAAGACCCCTCCTCAAGGGTTTTGCCCCAGCACGACCGCCAAAAACTCTGCTCCGTATTCACGCCAAGCGCCCAGTTTGCACCTACGTCGTACGTTGCTCGTTCTACATTGCGCTGTGCTACCAACGTTCGAGTGAGGTTTTCAACTCCTAACTGTTCTCTCTTTTGCGCTTTTGCTCTGAATGGAATTCAAGTTAATCGGACTAAATATCTCAGTGCTGTTATTCCAGAATATATCTCAGCTCATGTTGCGGTTCATGCCCAATCTGTTGACGCCTGTGAATCTTCAGCTGGTAGGTGCAAAGGTGAGTACAAAGATCCTGGAGGGGCAGGTTTGGAGACTGGTCACTGCAGCCATTTCTCCACGTGAGTTGGCGCCATTTGCTTTTCAATTCATACGCATTGTACGCATTGGGGAGCGCAGCGGAAATCCTATACGGTGGTGCTGCTTTTCTCTCGTTATATATGTCTGGAGCAATTGGAGGGAACCTTGCCAGCCTTTTGGCATCTACGACGTCGTCAAGGCCCTCTGTGGGGTCTTCTGGTGCCGTATTTAGCCTCATCGCCGCGATGTGCGTTCACTTAGAACGGAACCGCGGCCCTATCGGACCTGCCGGCGAGAGGGAACCTGCGGCTTGTTGCGCTAGCTACTGCATTGAATTTGGCAGGGGGTTGGTTGATGCCGTCTGTGGACGGATGGGCACATTTTGGGGGATGTTTGTTTGGCGTTTTGATGGGTATTCGCCTGGTGCCACAAGTAATTTTGCATCGGTCTTCAGAGAGTGGTATCGTAACGTATGTAGAGGTGAGGAGAAGAGGAAGGAGGGCGGCTCTAATAGCGGTTCTTTTCGCGGCAACAGTGGCAGTGCTTGTCACGATTGGGCTTGGATTTCGTGTAGGCTCTAGCATAGTGTGATGTTCATGCAAATGATCTGCCGGCTCCTTGCTCCTGAGATGGAATGTGCAACTAAGTTCTTTGCGATAAGAGCATTGGAAAATGAGCGAGGATTGGATGAATGTATTGCCTTTGCTGTTGTAACGCACACTGATCCAAGTCTACAACAGGTTTATCTGATTTTGTAACATCTCTTATGGGCATCGCAATTGCGACAACATCTGTAGATTGGAAGCAGAGACAAGCCTCTTCGGATCTAGGCTACTTCCTGAACTTGATGTCTGATCGGTCGAACATTTTATTTGATACCCCGGGAAAGAGCCTTCGTGGCTGTGAACACCGGGGGGGGCTGGGGCCAGGGTTCCGTGACAGAAGTATATTTGTTGCTTCACTGCAAGCAGATAATGAAGTCTGTGTCGTCTCAGTCGCTGGTTTCCAAACTAGCATCAGGGGTCATGCATCGGGTGGGCAACATTCGGGAAGAGGGCTTCGTGGAGGAGAGAGAACATGGAGGATGTACTCCGGGTGGCTGAGTTGTGGGTGTGTGTGTAGGAGGGTCGATATTCCTCCTGAACCGGACGAGCAAGTGTGGAGCGAGGTGAGTGTCGGGAGAACCAATGAAGTAACCAGCGAAGGATGAGAAGGCTTCCGTCGACCGAAAGGGAGTGTCTGCGAGGAAGTGGAGGAATTTGCCTTTTCGTAAATTATGGCGGAGGGGCGCGGGAAGTGACACTGTGTGTACGAGGCGTTGAGAGATTGTAGGCGTTTCAGATTAAGAGTAATATTAATACGACGGGCTTTCTTCAGATTATTCTTTTAAAGGATATACTATACTGTATATGTATGAAATCACGATTGATTTGGCAGCTTATGATTGGACAATCTTCATTTGCTTGATCGGCAATAGATGTCTTTGAGAGAATTGTTAACTGGAAGGGTACGGTACGGTATCTTATACGGTACCGTGCGTGTCAGTGCTGAGACCTGATTTGTGTTCGCGAGTTATCTGTCAGTAAGACTACTGAATTGTTAGATTAAGTTTTTGTATCTGTGCTTGGGTACATCCGGTTAGGTCTTAGCCGTAAAGTTAGACCGTACGCAGTCCTCAGTCATTAGATACTGAAGTGGAGAAGAACTTTAATGTATTCAGTATCTACTGACTCGTTTCTCATTGAGGGTAACTTTGCGGCATGATTATGAAAGGTCCAGTGCAACACCAACCATTCTTCTAGGCTAGCTGCTAACCAGGTACACTACGTCACCCACCTGCGCTGGTGTACGGACGATGATTGCGTTCGCTAAAAACGACCATATCGTGTTACTAATGCGACGAACGCGCGTGCGAATAATTGTGATCGACGTGTTCAATTTGTCGGCGATGCGCGGGAGGATACCCTCCAGGAATAGGGAGTAGCAGGGGAAGGCGTCCCTAAGGAATCGAAAGCCAGGTGTTGGAACTTGAAGTTGGGGGCCGGTGTGGGTTGTCAGAGGGGGGAGGGAGGCGACGAGACAGTGTGCGTGCCAAATCGATCTCTTTGTTGCCGATGCGCCACGGCAGCAGCACCGCCCGCATGGCGAGTGGCCCTGATGCGGACGTCGTCCTTGAAGAGCGAGACGAGGTGATGTCACATGCGATTGGGCGGGGAACAGTGCCAACGGGCGCAGTAGGTGGATGTATCAAGATGTCGGCTGGGCGCAGCTCCGGGACTGGCACCAGCAGCGGGGTCTCAACCCGGCAGTCCATGGTGGTAACTTTATATGGCAACAATATGGTTGGTTCCGCTGCAGCATTCGACAGTATATTGCTACCTGAGAGCTAGCCGGGTAGTCCATGTCGGCCGACGTGCGCGACATGCACGAAAAAATAGATTGCTCAATAGACTATCACATTGGACAACTGCTAATCTGGATTGCTCGAATGAGTATGAGAGGGTACCCTGTCTACCCTGTTAGCGGAATCAAGGACGCAGAACAAAAACAAGTTAAAGAGCTCAGAAGCTACAGCTTTCGGTTGTCAAGAAGCTCCTAGGTCAGAACCACCGACGTCGGTGTGTCCTGTTTTTTGATTATTTCTACCAGTAAAACTACACTCTTTGTATGAAGTCCTCGGCGGCTCTTCGTCAGCGGCCCAGCTGAATATTCGCTACACATGGGAAAGAGTGAGAACAGTCAGATAGCACAATGTGGCCTCCAATGCTCATGACTCATCACATATTCGGCAAGGGTGACCAAACAGCGGGGGGGGGTGTACTTGGTGGGAGTAGTCTCTTAAATGATGGTCTAGAGTATTGACCTGCCTCTATAGCAGACCGTTCGGTATACTTCCAGCGCTTTCCTAGTCTTTGCAATCCCATATCCGAGGCCTCTTTGATAGCACATGTATTCAACGCCTTAAGCTCCTCTTGACTAATACATTCCTACTCTTCATTTTTTCCTCCTCCCGGTTTTTTGTCTTTCCTGTTCAGCGATATACGAGGCTGGTTGGTTGCTCTAACGTTAACCAATAGGTGATTTGAACCTCAAAATGCGTCTGGGCTAATTCCTTATGGCTCACGCCATACTAATTAAATCGGAGCTCACTAACTCGCGGAGGTTCTTTCCAACTATTTCTTATTCACTCCTGCCGATGGAGTGCCCTTTGAAACAGTGTAACAAAACAGTTCTGTACGCAAGAGGCAGATTAGGCATACTACTCATTGGGACCCACTGGATCGCAGTAAGAATGTAATACACTATCAGAGCCGTCTACACTCTACAGCAGCGATTATACCTGCATCCACAGTAGGGACTGATGCGACTCGTCTTCGGTTACAAGTAATAAATTCTAACACTTCTGTTTCGTGGAGGTTAGAATCCAGCAGTTTCGTTCAATGCAGCAGCTTCTTCAAAGCAAAGGGTCTCTGTGCTGTCTGCTTTGTACAATCTACCGCGTATGGGTTAAGGATCTCTTCGCCAGTCCGTTGCGCTACATTACCTTGGGATGCATGCTCATGGGGGCCATCGTTTACAAGTTCAGTACGGAGCGCTACCTACACTGGTGTTTTTCTGTTGGTTTTTCCAGGTTTCTTGGCTCACGCGAAGAAAAACCAGGACAGGTATTACAAAAAAGGGGGAACACAGGGGGAACATTTATTGCTGCAGATATGCTGGCTGGTACTCGGTCAACTTTGTAGAGCACTGCAACACTCCACTGGACAACGCCAGACGTCCAACCAACAGGAGTACAGGTGGCATGGACTTTCGACGTCACCTTCGTCAACCCACTTGATACGAGCAAAATGTTCACAGACACTTTTCTGTGCGGGAAGTTAGCTTCTCTTCAAGTCTAGTTTCATAGCAAATTATAAGCAATAAATACTATCGTCAGACTCAGAACAGATTCAGGAAACAGTAAATATGATTCTCCTTGCTTGACATCAAAATCAACAGTAATTGTTACGTGGACTCTCTCTGAAAATGAGAGTTGAGTGCGTACTGTGTAATGGATTATCCATGCCACGTAAGACCACTAGTCACTTTCAATTGCAGGATTCCAAACTTCAACGTTCTCATTATCCCTTTCCGCCATTTTAGACAAGCTCAGAAGGTAACGAGGTTTCATTTCTGCATCGCCGAGAGGGCCAGGCTCCTCCTCATTCCAATCTTCACTCTGGGAGGATAGCAGCGGGAATCTTTTTCCATTCTCATGGGCTGGCAGGTGTTGAAAAAGATAAGCACACGCAAGTACACGTTGCTTATCAGAAGTACGCTTGAGCGCTGTGCTTACGTAAAGTTTGACCTCCAGTCCTCCTCTGTCGAACATACATCGCTGTACCGGTTCCAGGATATCTACTTATCATACTTTGCATTTGAACCTTCTGATCCAAACATACGATCGGATCAGATCATCGAGTCACAGCGCAATACAGTACTTCACCCGTCCTAAGGGGTCCGCAACCGGACCCGTCTTCTCCGGGAGGCACGATTTTGAAGAGGACATACTACGTTGACGTTGAGTTCGAGGTATCTGCCGTCGTGACAGCGCTGGCCCTTCTTTATTAAAATCTATTATCTATCCTACAGACGATCCTTTCTTACCCCCTCAGTTGATTGTGCAAACTGAGAAGAAAGACTCAACAAAGCGGGTTTCACGACAATCCGGATTCGAGACCCGTTTGTGTTGTTTGACGATAAGTGACTATCAGGGTTCGAACCGCAAGATATCGTTGCAAGATGGATCTCACGTTCGCAGTTCAAGTCGCAGATCGACAAGATCCTGAAAAGATCAACACCACATCCTTGCAGGATGAGTTGTCTGTTTCGCTCTTGTCCGCTGCCAAGCAACCGTTCAGTTCTTCACACCTGAAGCACAGGTGGATCATCAACTGAGTCTGCTTCGTTCGTTTTGCCTAATGGAAAGATGTACATGAGTATCTGTTGGATCTACTTCCGTCGCCATCGCACATTTTCACACCGCAGTTCTTCAAGATCCCGATGTTTGCTGTGACCGTTCTTAATGATGTCGCTAAATTGTATTCGTTTGATGGATTTACTGTCGAGTATGGTGAAGCCGCTCAGATTTCCAATGCAGACAAAGATGACAGACGTGTCATGTTGCATGCTTGTTTTGCTACTTCATGAATTGTATGGTGATTTCTGACGTGTTGTGATCGAAAGTGAAGTTGAATCGTGGAGTTCTTCCTGCAAATGGCAACAATATTGCCACTAATCAAGAAGCGCACCTTCCAACCAACCAGGACCGTCGAATCCTACACGAGCAAGAAGTGGGTCGCAATAATCTCCCGGTGTCCAGCATTCTTTTGGGAATGCGTCTACCGGAATCCATAATATTGGTATAACACCGGACTGCAGAGTGCATCACCGATTCCGTGTTCCCAGGACCCCGTTCGCCAGTTTCTGGTTGTACAAGGTGCTAATGGAATGTTACTTCGTCGAATCCCGCAGCTCCGGCAACACCTTCCGTCGGTGGTGGTCAGAATTCCAATGATGATTCACGCAAGGCCAACTACGTACTGCAGATGTTTAAGGAGTGCAAGTTCTCCGGGGACATTAAGCAGGACATAATGGAAACGATGAAACTGTACACGATATGTGCTCGCCATTATGGCCTTTCGCAGTCACAGAAGGTCGACTTCTTCGTTCATGTACGGATGGAGCCGCTCGGAAGTTCTTTTTCGACAATTGCCGCGATGATATGTCTTTAATGAAATTGCTAAGGTAATGTTGACCGAGTACGTGAGTGACGCAAGGCAGTTGCAGATCAAAGGAACTTTGGAGACGCTCGCTGCGCAGCTTTATGAAAGAGAGGAATATTGTGGATGTATCTGAGGGATTAACAAAGTTGGTAGAGCATCAATGAATGTCCCCGCAGTGTCCGCCAGATATCCGCTCGGATCTCATCAGACTGATTACCTCCGCAAGGCAGTGACGAAATTTCAGAACTGGTCAAGCATTACGATGCAGAACATTACGTCAAAGTCTTACTCTTACAACAAGTTCGTCACGACTCTTCATGAGTCTATTCAGAACTTGCACCAAATCCGTCTTCTGACCGGGGAAACAGAGCGACGACTGAGACTGGTGTAGTACAGCACGATGAAGATTTCGAACCAATATGATGATATGGCAGGAGCAATCGTCCTTACAGAGGCAAAGGACGCGATTATCGTGGCAATGGTCAACGCAATCGCCATGGCCGCTACTCTTCGAAAGCATTCGAAGAATTCGCCGCAAGAACGAGTGTATTAAGTTGGTGGTCCTTGGGGTCCACGTCACAAGTGCCACCCGAAGACATTGAGAAACACACCGGAGCCGTTTGCAGGATGGGGAATCTTCATTGCACATCCTAGCCGATTTTATCAAGGCTGAGAAGCTGACGTCCCAGGACTCTGATGACAGCTCCAACGATAATAAGAGTCATAGCGACGACCAAGAACTAGCTGCTTTCGACTCCCACTTTTCGACCCAAAGGGAGAAGACTGATCCCATCGAGTTCATCGATGAAGATATACTTCTCACTCACATCGCTTCTTCCATGGATTATCACTGTCAGGGTCTACTGCTGGTAAGCATGATTTTAGGCTAGGCGACGGGAACGTTTGAAATCGCCATCTCGTCGCCGAAAAGCAGTAAGGTGGAAAGAGAAAGTCCATGATGAAAGAAGCCGCAAGAAATCCTCATGACTGATGTATATGTCCAGAAGATTAGATCCGAGGTGAAGCCAGACGCCCAATTGGATTTCTCTGTAATATTGGCGCCCCTAAGTCTGTTTTGGTCGAAAGGAGTTGAACAGGATTCTTAACGCCATTGGATATACAAAAAGAAGATACTTCCGTCGTGTAATCGTTTCAAGTTTGCAGATGCTACTTACGATTCCCTTGGACGAGTTGTGATCACTTTACCCCCTCCGGATTTCCTCGCGTCTACGTCGAGTTGGACATAGTCAATGCAGATATACCAGCATTGCTTGGAATGGATGTCTTAGATAAGGAATCCATGACTCCATGCACTGTGTCTAATCGACTCATTAAGCGCGTTCCCCATACTGGTCAAGACGGGAATACTGTCTACCTAGATGAATGGCATGTGCCAATGATCCGTTCAGCGACAAACATTTGTACGCTGAGATGCACTTATCGACTACATGTACTTCACCAGGGCACAACTGGCGAAGCTACACCGACATTTCTTCCATCCAAGCGCACGGAAGCTGTTCAACTTAATCAATAAATCCCGCCCAGAACACGCTACGGCCGAGACCATGCGAACACTAGAAGACCTTGCGGGGCGTTTGACCCTTGTCAACGAATTCAACATGCCCCGAAAAGATTCAGAGTCACATTAGTGCTGAGAATGTTCAGTTTAACGAGAAGATATTGCTTGATATCATGTATCTAGGCGGTGACCGTGCTCCACATCGTAGACGAAGGTACCAGATTTAGCGCAGCTCATTTCTGCAAGCATTCTACGGACGCAATCTGGGAAACACTCGCGAAGTGTTGGGCCTCGGTGTATACCGGCCTGCCGAACAAGATTCTCACTGATCAAGGATCGCAACTTGGTGACCGATTCATTCATATTGCAAAGCTTGCCGACATTGAGGTTAATCAGACTGGTGTTGAAGCTCACTCTAGCTTGGGACTGGGGGAGAGATACCACGAGCCGCTAGGTCTACTTTTCGGAAGATCAAAGTCTCTCAACCGAATGTAGATAGAATTTAGCGCTATCGTGTGCCGTTAAGGCAATGAATGACACGCTTGGACCGGAAGATATCGTTACATCTGCACTGGTGTTTGGAAATATCCTCAGGTTCAACAAGGTCGGAACCACGCCCTTCCAAAGGCACCCTCCAAGACCGAGCAGCTATAGCAAATATAGCTCGGAAGGAGATGGAGTCTCAAATGGCGACTATCAGGCTCAAGCGCGCTCTCAGCCACGCCGTCCCACCTGCCGCCGATCGCAGCTTCGAGCCCGGTGATAAGGTTCTAGTGTGGAGAGAGAAAATCATTGCTAGCCGCATCGGTGAATGGCTTGGCCCGTTCGAGGTTTCGGATGTGGACTATAAAAAGAAATTATTCTACGTGCGAGATGACGCAACAGTCCAGCAAGACCCTTTAATGTATCCAGGTGAAACCGTACTTCACGCCCGATTTCCTTTCTTATTCATTTCAGCAGACCTCGAAAAGAGTTTAAAGGGATTCCGATCTCCGAATGAGGATTTGATATTGGCAACTGAAGTGCTTGATGCTCATGACGATCGGGCAAAAGGTAAAGAGATGGATGAAGCCAAACGAAAGGAGATAAAGGGACTGCTGGAGCGCGGAACGTTTAAGGTTATCCTCAAAGAAGATATTCCTCCTGATGGAAACGTTCTCCCTGGCGTTTCGTTCTAGCGATCAAGTCTACCATCGATGGTAAGACGAAGTGCAAAGCCCGGTACGTCATTGGTGGGCATCGAGACAAGCTCAAAACATGCTCGTCCACATCTATCAACATTGCAACCGCAATCTGTCCATCTCTTGCTTACATTGGCCGCTATATTTGGGTTCGATGTTTGGACCGCGGACATTAAGCAAGGATACTTGCAAACATCCAAACCACTTGCCAGAGAGGTATTCATTGAGAAGCCTGCTCCAGAGTTCAATCTTGATCCAGATCAGTGCTTAGTTTATGCGTCCACTTTATGGTCTTTGTGATGCCGGAGATCTGTGGCACACAACTTTAGACAAACACCATAGGAACGAACTCGGCATGAAACCATTCAGGGTGGATCAATCGTTTACTATCTGTTGGTCAACGGAGTTCTACAAGGCCTGAGTGGCGCATATGTTGATGATCTTTTACGTTGCGGTAATGAATCTTTCGCAAGACAGATGTTAACCAACAAGCGATTTGAGATGGCCGATAATGAGAGTCTTCCCTCCGAGTTCACGGGTTTTATCATTAATCGTAGTGAGAATGGTTGTCTCATTATGGACCAGAGCCAGTACCTAAAACCTGGAATGTCTCCCTTCTGATGCGTTGTTCAAGCAATTTCGTTCGATGCGCATGAAGTTGGCTTGGTTAGCTAACACCAGGCCTGATTGCCTGTTTGAGATATCGAAACTAGCACAAGTAACCGAGGCAAGTTCGACAGTCAGCATGCATCAATTATTAGAAGGCTGACAAGGCAGTCAAATGCGCCGTTGATAACCGAGTTCTTCTTCGAGTCCGTAAACACGAGAAGGCAGGTTGAAGGTGGTTGGATTTTCTGACTCCTCGTTCGCCAACAATGATGATCTATCGTCTCAGCTTGGGCATATTTATTTTTGGGTGATGCTTCTAACAATGTCGTCCCTGTCCATTTCAAGTCGTACAAGTCTAGGGAGTCACCCGCTCAGCATGTCGGGAGAGGTGATAGCTTTTAGTGAATGTTCGATGTCGCTATCTCCATCGCACAAGAATTGCAACTGTCCTAAACCAGCACGTACCGGTACAACTTCTAACCGACAGCAACAGTTTATTTGGTGTTATATCAAAGGGATCTCGAACATCCGAGAAGCGTACAATGTTGGACATCGCCGCTGGGGGGAAGTTTTCGTGACAAGTTGATATCTGACATTGGTTTTGTTAGGAGTAGCAAGAATGTGGCCGATGGTCTCACAAAGGTGATGACTCAGGCGTCGCTCCGAAATGTAATTGCTGCAGGTGAAATAGATTTAACCGGAGCAGTGATCATTCGAAGTTCGGAAGTCACATGAAGAATCTCACTTTACTACCTAACATACAACTCTTTCACCTCAGCTACTCTGACTTTGGAGTATTCTCACCCCCACATAGACGCAGGCTCTCAGGGCAAAGCTTAATGGGAAATTTCCGCCGAGTCAATTATGACCCCTTATTTGCGTCCACCATGATGCAGTGGTTGACAAGTGGTTGGTGGTCTGAAGGAGCCGCACAAACCATACACTGCATTGAGCTTGAAACTATGTCAAAAGGCGTTGGCGGAATCGCGACCGATGCGCGTCGCATCGCCGCATTCCGTAGGCTGAGCCTCATCTTCAAGCTTTGCACTAGTGTTCCAGACCTTCCGACAAATGTGGGCCTTTGCCCAGATTCCATCAGCTTATCCCTTGCTGTATGAAAGCATCGTATCCGAGAAGACAGTGCAAACCATTAACGATCGATGCCGGTATGCAATCCAGGGTCCCACTTACACCGACAAGGTCCTCGCACTCGTTAACCATGAATTCCCTCAACTTTGGATTGGACTCTCTTGCCCCACACACACCAGTCGTACAGATATCCCTCGATGCCGTTTGCAAATTGCAAAATAGTATTGAGGGCGGACGAGTCAAAGCGGTCCTGGTCATAAACGGAAGCGAGCGCTGGCCGGAATGACACATTGACGTGGATTGCCTTACCAGGTACTGGTGCCACAGGACACAACCTCGAATGCAACTGCACGGAACCCCACACTGGGGGTGACAAAGTTTTGACGTCCACCGCCCAGTAGCTGGACACATCCTTGATTTGCGACGAAAGCCATACCAACACCCTTCTCAACATCCGTCCGTTAACATCACCCCACCGCCACACATTTAGAATCAATGTCCCAATGTTGATCCACAACTTCCGCCTGCTCACCTTCCAATGCATCTCGACATGTTGGTTCTTCATCCGTACTGTTCCCCGTTACCTCCGTCCTATCATCACTGGAGTCCACTGTCGTTTGTTCCAACCTTTGCTGCCCAAATGTCGCGATTCTCCATTAGCTGGTCCCAATTCCCTGTGGTGGCTCTTTTGTTTCTTAATTCTCCCGGGCAGCGCCGCCCTGGCATGGACCTGAATGCACCGCACCATATGGATCGATAATGAAGAGATCGATAAAGGAATAGGAAAGACGGACGATACTGCTTCACCCACAAGAGCTATCAGTCGAACGTACCGGGGACCTGGGGAGCAGTGCAGTGTAAGAAGGCCTTTATGTCCCGTTCACAACCATAGGAGACCGTTTGGGATTACTTGGCGCAGTGATGTTTATTTTAAATTCTAAGACGGGCTTACTGATGATTGTTCAAATGGGGAGTGTCGAACATACATGCTGTACCGGTTCCAGGATATCTACTTATCATACTTTGCATTTGAACCTTCTGATCCAAACATACGATCGGATCAGATCATCGAGTCACAGCGCAATACAGTACTTCACCCGTCCTACGGGGTCCGCAACCGGACCGTCTTCTTCCGGGAGGCACGATTTTGAAGAGGACATACTACGTTGACGTTGAGTCGAGGTATCTGGCGTCGTGACAGCGCTGGACCTTCTTTATTAAAATCTATTATCTATCCTACAGACGATCCTTTCTTACCCCCTCAGTTTGATTGTACAAACTGAAAAGAAAGACTCAACAAAGCGGGTTTCACGACATCCTCTGAAAGATTTTATTCTTCCCTATATATAACGTAGATATTTATTGCGATATGTATTTTACGTCAGGTCTTTCTAGTCCACTAGGTACATAGATATTTACTAGTTTAGATATTTATAGATATTATAGAGAGATTTCTGTGATTTTTTTTCTGTGATTTTGTTGTAAGTAGATACTAACTAGCGAGCATGCTAGAACTAAAGAGTGGGGCCGGAGTTGTGAATAAATAATGGGGCGACATCGCTCGGGTTGATAAAAGGAAGGAACAAACTCAACATTTTATCAACTCAAAACCAAAACTTCGTAGCAAAAACCTTATGTTTTCTCAGAATCGCCCGCAAAAGCCACTCTTCTTTTTTGTATACTTTGAAATTCAAGACAGAATGAGCTATCGAAAATAGGGACATGGAGCATTTTATAAAGGCGAGATCAACTCTTTGGCAGCAGCACGCCGGAATAGTGGTCTCCTCTAGGGCTCTGCCTGTTTCTTGTCTTGTTTCCCCACACATTTATAGATCGAATGGAGATGCATGGTGTCTTCTTTTTTACAAAGCTTATTTTCACAGACTTCTCTGTTTCTCAGCCCTCCGAGCATCCACAGCTAACATCCCCCACTCAATACATGTTGCTTCAGGGAGAGGTGAAACCTATAAATTTTGCTTCAGGGAGAGGTGAAACCCATAGCCCGGCGGTACCACACCTCAGATGGTGTGAAGAAGTATCTACCAGCGCCACAGCTGTGTCATGTGTTCTTCCATTAATATGTCCATTCTGTCCCGTACCCAATGCCCGTGCCCGACATGTAACATACGATTAGGTCCTAGCGGAATAGTAGGAACAGTCAATGTACCCAGACAGACCGGGAAAATTCTGGACAGCAGGAAAATTTCAGGGCAAAAACCGTGTGCACCTGCCAAAAACAAACTTTTCAAGCGCTCCTACGCCTTTCCTACACAACGTTCCCCCCTGAAATGTCATTGCAATAAGCCAGTTGTGTAACTCCCGGTCCGCGGGTACAAACACTTACTAGGCACGGATCCAGTGAACGATTCATCAATCCACGAGGATACAGGGTGCAATTAAAGCATAGGGTTGCTTTAAACACTCAGGTAGACTGAAATGTAGTGAAAATGCGCTTTCATTATCATGAAACAGATGAAGATGACTACTAATCTTGAAAGAAGATTTATATTAGGGTGATATTGGGCATTTCATCTGCAAGCAAAAGTTTCGTTTGAGAAATGAAGACGTGTTTAGACGAGGGACATGAATAATGATTGCAAAAGATTCTCGGAGGAAAACGTTTAGCGGGAAGAATAACTGTGTTGATAGCAAAAGCAGACCAGGGAATTGTCCAGCTCATTTTGTTTTGTGCGATTCTTGGAGCTTCCCTAGAGTATGATTCACTCCGTTGTGTGATGGAAAAAAAAATTAATTCGATGGTCATCCTGGTTTCAAAAACGGTATTCGTTGCCAGAAAATTGCGGGACTATCTCATACATCAATGCGAACTGAAATTCTGAGCTCAGGAGAGCAAAAAACGCCCAAACTAAATGAAGAGAATTACGAGAATGTCGATTGCGATTTTACGTATACATCCGGAGATCGAAGGGCTAGTGTCCTTGTCAACCCCAGTCGCATTTGGATCATCGGCAAACAGCAGTTCAGGGAATATTGAGCGCGAAGGGGAAGGTCTTTGCTGGGGCAGATATTCGCGCAGGAGGGTACAAGAAAAGGAAGAATGACGCTTTATTGTTTGAAGACAAGTCCGCACTACACAGGGTACAAGACGTACAACAGCACAGAGGGGGCCTATCAATTCTTTGAGTTGTTGTCTTTTTTGCAATGGTTTAATGATTGATCCTTTATTCATTGTGCAAGGGAAGAGAACAAATGAGCGCTGTTTTGATACTGTTCTAAGTTATTTTGAGGGAAGCTGTTAGTAGACGAGTTTCATTTGTACGTACCAAAGATTTTTGTTCGATTGCGGACGAAAAAAGTACATACTTTCGTCTGGAGTTAGGTTTGAGGTGAGCAAGCTATTTTTGCGTTACTTTTTGGGTTTTTTTTGTGAACTGTGTGAATTTAACCCGGTCTAGAGGGGCACCGCACAGATAATTTTTTTTATTTTGAGATACAGTATTTAATGTACTCAGCTCTACCGGCAGGTATAGAAAAAGGCCACAGTAATAGTAAATATGTTAACTGTTTGGATACGTACTCAACCGCCTTCCTGATTGCATGTAAGAAATAGCTTTTCGGTTGGGCCAAATTGTAGAAAGGTTTAAGTGTTTTTTTTCAAGGATCAATGTTACAGTAGATCGGGCTCGGCTATGCAAATGGGGTTAGTTACTGCAATTGGTACTCAGGTTGGGATTCCTGTGAACTTGCGTTTCAAAAATGATTCAAGATATACAAAACGAATAACAGAGCAGATCTACGAACAAAAAGTATTCAGTAGCAAAAATTGTGCTGTGCTGGTGTATAAAAAAATATATGAACTCAATGGCGGCGATGTCAGACCCCAAAGTACAGAAGACTAAGAATATTTCATCGGAGTCGAAATCTGTCAGTGATGGCTTAGACTAAGGGATAATAACGAATATGACACTAAAATCTGTGAAGAAGAGTGTACAAAAAGTGCGAGGACTGGACACTTAAAAATCAGAGGTATCGAGCAGATATATTGGTTTTCAGGGTAGTTATCGATTAGCTGACACGAAAAAATTTGGTGAGGAGAGATAATGAGACAGGACAATGTAACCTGTCAGTTGACTATGAGGAGTTAAACTAAAACTTTTGGAGTAATATAGTGTGCTAAATATGTTTTGCTTGGAAGAAGTGGTAAAGCGGGATGGTATGCTCAAGAGTAACGGAGTATTAGAAAATTTAATAACCGAAAAGGAAAAAATGAAAGACAATGAGGTGCAGGTGCTCTCGAGGCTGGAAAGGAAAAGAACTCATGGCAATTATGTAATTAGAAGGAAGATGAAAATTCATTTTCAATGCGTGTAAGAGATATTAATGAGGATTTGAAGCGGTGAGGCTATAAACTCTGTAGCTTTTAGCGATCTCTTAAAATATTTGGAGAATATGCTTCGTGCGGTTTAGTTGGAGAAGAATGCTGTGATGGGCTTTTAAAGTACATAATTTAACACGATCCACAATTTCATACTTTAATATTCCCTGCGGCGAAAATAAAGGTCCAGGATAATTATTTTTCACGTATTCGAATGGTAGAAACGTAATACACATTTATATTATTTAATGCTAAATCTACGATATTTAATGCTAAATCTACGAAATGTTGCAAAGTTTCAGCGTTTGTATCATGATGGAAACGGCTCAAAATTTTCTCATTAAAGTCCCATCTGAGGCATGCAAAATTTATTTATGTTTGCTACAGAATTCGTAAAGCACGAAATACCGCCCTGAGGAGTTTTAATCGCATAAATTTACCTCCCGTAACTATAATTGCACCGCATCCGATTATGTATTTGTCTTTTGGCCTCTTCTTATCCTGATTTTTGGCAAAGTAGAATTTTAGGAGGTTTTATCGGTGCGCTTGTCCTTTTTTGATTATGTGACCCATTTCCAACTCTGCGGCCTTCAACAGTGTCCATGTCCTTAGCGAAAACCAGCCGCTATGTTTACAGTTGCTGGAGCATCTGGATTACGTGAGAAAATCCAATACATTACCCTAGATACAGTTAATTTCCCAAATAGCAATTTACTCACACAAAGCAGGAACTAACAGGTCTATAGTTGAACAATTCATTACTTTATATGCATATCAAACAGAACGCAAAAAGTAAACGACATTTGCTGCGAAATTTGTACTCGTACTACCATTTGCTTGGCACAGCCTCTGTTTTACCGGAAAAGGAGAACTTTTTTCTCCTCCTTTCAATAATTATATTGAGAAATATATCATTCTCGGCAGGAATAAGAGTCCAAACGACCAAATAATTCCTTTCAAACGGGTGACGCCTAAATATCTGATCTTGCATTACAAAAAAGAGACGATACCATTTTAGATGAGAATAATAGTGATTAATCTCTTAATTATGTAACAGTACATGTCATGGAAGATTATAAGTGTGGCCGGATGTAGTTTATGCTCAAGAATTTGCAAGTACGAGGCATCTATATCGTAATTCATTTTAAATGACAGCTGATGTGATATACCTTCGGCTTATGGCACACCACATTTTCTTTATACCTCTTACCGCAATGAAATACACTAGAAGTCCTAAAATATCACTTTTTCAGCCTCGTAAGCTTTTCCTTGAAGATATCAAGAATATGAATTCATGAAAACAGTCAAATAGACACCCGAGATTGTAATGCAATGGGATACGACAAGAAAGAAGCTTCGAGGTGGAATTTTCTTCTACTTGAACTTATTTTTCATCAAAAAAACAATGAATTTACGAAGAAGCATTCCTGGGTGCTAAAAAATGCTATTTTAAAAGTAATTATCTCATACAACTGATGTAAAATCTGCAATACCTGACAGCAATCCATCGTTTGGATAAAAATTTTCGAAGTAGACTTCACTTCACGTCTAAACTTTTTACTTCTTGTTGCTGAACCTATAGAAATGTACTGCCATGACCCTTTGGGTCTTTGTTAGAGATCAATGATCCAGTTTGATAATCGAAAGTCAATTACATTTTAGACTTTTCAGTCCTAACAAAATTATCTAGGAGGACCTAGTGGCATGTTACGGACCACATTTGGTCATAATATTTACTTTTGCGTGATTCACTAACTTTTATAGACGTGTTCTAACAGTCTAACAAACTGATTAACAACTTCTTATTTATAATCGGGATTCTTTAAGCGTCCAAGTAAAACTTTACCAAAGATTTGGCTCTAGATCTTACTCCCACCCTTCGCGCACCGTTACTACTTTTAGCGGCTCTCGCGTGCGTGGATATCGCATAGATGTCACCTTTTGTCATCGCTCGTAGCTCTTCGGACTGATCATCCGCGAGGATTTGCACCTTTTTCTTTTGTTCCATCGCTGTCCCATTCCTGCTCGTTACACAGAGAGGACTGTATCTCTGGGCCTATTGTAGGCCGACAATTCCCCTCGGAGGACTGTATCCAAAATCCGCGGCGTTCATCCATCCCCTGTGGGAGGAGATAAATCCCCTTTAGGGCCTCGCTTGCCTTCGTTGTGCGCTATGGGCAACACTTCGCTCGACTTCAGCTGCTTCTTTGCTGCTCGCCGACTTCAGTTGTTCTTTTCCACTTTTTTCCCCTTCTATTTCCTCTTAGTGACCACATCCCCTACTTGGGCATCCCACCTGTTCCTGTTCTTCGAACTCTTGTCAATAGCCGTTGACTGCATAATGTTGGCTGTTCTAGACATTCTGTGTCATTTGAGTGGATGCTCTAAAAACTTTCTACCAAACAGGTCTTTCAGACTTCCAAGCTACTTCCCCTCACATGGCTTAAAAAGAAAGCGGTTCCATAGGACGCAAAGTAGTTGCATAGTTTCTAACTGCCTATCCATTTATTTCCGTAGGCATTCTGGTTCTTTAATCTTTCAGGACTGTTTCTGTTCATTATTAGACTTTGTGAAGAAAAGTTAATTGATCAGAAATGAGTAACACCGATACCCATTTATTATAACGAGTAAATTGGCCAAAAAAATATTATGGAATTTACGCAAATTCTCCTTGATGGGTATATTCAAGTAAGAGTTGTAAAGTATGAGCCCCTCATACCAAACATGCGGCAAGAAGATTTTACGAAGTCCAAAATACAGAAGAGGATCAAAAACACATGCAAACTATTGCAGTGTGCCATTACTGCCAACTGCACACTTCCTCTTCAACTACGATTTGCTAAGCAGCTGCACAGGGGCATCAGGATGTCTATTGGGTCAAAATAAGACGGCCGATAATATCTAGCACCACTTTAAACCTCAATAAATATCATGAAGCAAGAGTCGTTTTGCAACTTTAGCTTTCGTTTGGCTGAGATCCCGCGGGTTGCTCTCCAAATTGGATGGACGGAGGGAGCAACCTCCCAATCTTGGTACAGGTGTCCGCCTTTTACCGCGACTTGCATTGTGCTTAGGGGACTAAGTAGTCCTTGTAGTTGGACTGACTTGGAAGTGGAAAATGGGATGCACTCTTCGGCGCTTAGTGAGATGTTTTGGGAAGTGATAGAATGGTTTTATAGTGTCAACTACCGGCGGATCACAACATTAAGTGAATATATACTTGTGGGACCAGCAGTCTGTATGCTAACGCAGTACATAAAGAAGATGATCTTTTAGAAAACTGTATCGATTTAATTGATTGCACTAAGATAGGAATGTGTCGCCTAGGCGGTAATGCTGCATTTCAACGTAGTTGCTACTCAGGGCATCAGAGGTTCCACTGCCTCATTTGTCAGACCACTTACACTCCAGATGGACTCATGTTTCGTCTTCATGGACCTGTAGAAGCTCGTCAGCATGGTTTCACACTATACAGCCGTAGTAATGTGGAAAGTATGCTGCAAAAGTCGATGTTTATTCAAAGGACGCAGTATTGTCTGTATTGAGACAAAGCGTACATGCGTCGTCCCGCTTCAAGTGGGGTTTCCAACTGGCCTAATCAGATCAGAGCAGACAGCGTTCAATACAGCTATGAAATCTGTCAGAGAGGCCGTGTAATGGGTTTTACGGAACTGAAAAAATACTTCACGTCGCAAGATATGAAGAGTAGGTTGAAATCTAGTGGAGCTCCTGTTGCACTTCTGTATATATACTTGGCTTTTCTGCTCAATTTTAGGGAATTACTTGACCACAAAACCCCAAACAGTTCCAGATTAAAGTTTATAACACCATTCTTTACTCAGTACGCAACCATCCCAAGCGGCGATGCCGAGCCCTGAAAATTCTGGGCTCTCTGCAAGGAGTGGGATCTGGAGCGAACATATAGGCGCCGCTGTAGGCTCTGTAGGCGGCGGCTATAAAGAGATGCTTTGGTGCATTTATGAGCTCTACATGGCCGCAGCTACTGTAGTTTCTTCACTGAAGCTGCCAACACACCTGGAAGAGCTTTTCGCTCCTCTACTGCACCTCTCCGCTTAACAGAATCTTTACGGGATTGCTCACTCGCTTCAAAGCGACGCTCCTCGAGTGAAATCCTACGATCATCAAGTGTGATCCACAAGAGATCAGCTTCATCCAGACGTCCAGCTGTTTTTGCCTCACTTCCCTCCCTCCTCATCTCCAACTCTAACCGTGCTTCATCTGTCTGACGACGCCTTGACTCGTCTTCGCGCTTCGACTAGACCTCCTTGTTGATCAAGCTAACCTCATCGTCCGATTTTGCGCTTCGCCACTCATAGGAATTCTATGATTACGCTGACGCTTCAGCACACGCCCGCGTACCTCGTTCCCAACATTCTGCAGACGCTTCTCCATCGCCGTCTTCTCGTCTCGATCCGTCCTATCAGCATCATTCTTGTCATCGATCTCTGCGATGATGTCATCTAAAAGTTGATCCTTCGTTTTCCACTCCTCCGCGGTTCCAGAAGCAATAGTGTTGGCGTTGTCAAATTTTTTCAATCAGCTACGAGCTTTTTGAATCGTTCGGCTAAAGTATTCCACGATGGGCGAACGGTACTCGCAGAGTGATTCACTTCCTCGCTTTCCACAAACATCTGGTGGGTCTTTTCAAACATGGCCTGACTCTTTTCCCATGCTGCAATATGCGCACTACAAATCGTAATAGGACGAGGTCCAGCTTGTTGTTTAATCAATAACGCTTGCTAGCTGAAGACGGGTTGCTGGTATTCGTGGGAGAAAAGGGTGATGGCGTCCAGGGCGGAGTTTACATTACCAAATACGCCATGATGGAGGTTAGGTTTTGGTGGGGCTGGCGATTTGGCGCCAACAGTAGTCTTTTTTAACATGAATTGTGACCCCCTCAAATTTTCTCCTTTTCAACACCGATATTCAGGAGTAAATAAGGATTTTCTTGCACGGTTGGGGGTTTTTTGTTCCCTATTCAAAGACAGCTGTATTTGTCTATTTATATTCATCCTGTTTTTAGCAAATTTCTTTATTTCGTAAAGTCTCCATTCTTGACCCAAAGGAGGCGGATGATCCCGGGAGATCTGATTTCGTATTACTTGCAGTGTTAGATGAATTGATGGATTTGGATTGCTTACAGGCAAGTACTCTGGAACTTAAGAAGGAGAAGTTGTGAAAATGGATGCTAGGCAACCTCATAAAGTGAAATAACTACAGATGAATCTTTTCATAGAATATGGGGAAGGAGATATGAAGGCTTAAAAATCGGGACTGAGACAAAAAGTGTTCGGCATTATCGTAGCACTCAAATTTATGTTATCATTGCGAGATTAGTTAAAATATAGTCAATAAATCCAAGGATTGATCACTGCGTGATTGTAGAATCAGAGAAAAATATGATTTGTGGCAATGAATTAGAGTACTTGGTTCTGCCTAGAGTAACAACCGTAATGATATGCACATAGAGAAAGAATAAATACTTAGATGTACATTAGCAGAGGGTAGCACAATTGACAATAGTCCTATATTAACACCATCAGGGCTTATTATGGTGAAAATTTCATGATTTAATTTTAGTTTGAGTCAGAGAGTTTCTAACAGAGGGTACTGTAAGGTCAATCTTATCGACTGTCAACCAACATTAATATTAGTCCTAAATCAAACTGCAAATGGAACCGAGAGCCTACAGTCGCAACCACTCGACTCCTGACTTGGAACTTAGATTATGTAAGGTAAAAGTAGCTCAATGGGCCAAATGTCGACATTACTCGTCTACAACCTGGATAATTTTTGTTTGGCTGAAAGTTACTTTACTCACCATAAATTAGTACATAGTCATGGCACAGCTGAATATTATTTATGTCTGGCTGGCCACTATAAGCCTGAAATAAATGGCCACCATGATGTTGATTTCTCGGACTTGACTTCCAAAAATAGACTCCACAAATGCCTTATTCACGGCATCTTTGGCTACATCCATTTCTATACGCTCAGTCCTCCCCATTATACCCATCCCCTTTCCGTCTTTTACCTATAATTTCCTCGATCTTCTCTTACATTCACTAAAACCTGGCGTCCTTTTTCTCACATCTGTACAAATAGGAGCTTCGAGGTTGTAATTGATTACAACATCATATTTTAGAAAGCGAATGATCAGCACTGGCGATTCCTTCTATCGGAAGTGTTATAAGATTATGAACCCCTGGTTTCATCGGTCCTCTAGATCAGATTCATCGCAGTGTTCCAGAATTTCGTGGATCACAGGCCGACCTTCCAGCCCGGAGCATAAAAATACCGCCTATAAGTCCAAGTAGTAGCTCACGCTCTATCTCCCCAGCCTCACACCACTAGCTATCCGAGCTACTTCATAGCGAGGCTTTAAGGTAAAAAGGGGTAGTGAAATATCTGTAAGTCTCTGTGGGTGTACTTTTTGGGTTTCTCACTCTCTAACCGGCTTCTGCAACGTTAAGAGGACACCTTAGCACTATATACTTCACTAAAGGGTTGCTTACCGAATAATGGAAGGGTATTATGTGCAGATGGTTCAGATGAAGATCTTCCCTTAATTATGAATTAGCTATGTCCTGGTTACGGCAGCACAAAAAGAGAGACCTCACTCTACCTCATTAATCTAGAGACTGTTCCCGCTGCTTTTAATTTACCAGTATGAAGTAAGTTCTTAGCTTCATCACGTCCTGAAAGTTAATTTGGTTACTATTTTGACTAATTGTTACGGTTATACCTAGAACTCTCCTAAAATGGCCTTATATTATCCTGCAGTTAACCTTTACTAATTAGTTGACATTTAAGTCAGACAACACTGCAGCTTTTGCACTGTACAGTCACACCAATGCAAATCGAAAGATCATATCACTTTGTACAAAGCTAACGAGATGAAGCCATTATGGTCAGCTCGCCTACTTCACGAAACTTCTCATTTCTCACCAATTAACACTTTTTAAAATGAATTATCCCAAGAAAAGCAATAAAAATAAGCCAATTTCTCATTTATGTCATCCTCACAGATAAAAGCAACGAGATTCTTCAGAATCTCGTATTTTATTTGTCAGACCTAATCTTCTAGAATGCTTTTGAATTAAGTGCTATCTACTTACAATTTATCTCTCTTTACGTTAATTATTTCTCTATTTAAAATCTATTCTGGAGCTCCAGACTGTACAGGGGAGAGGTCAAAGAATAGTTGAACCACCGATTACCTTCTGAGCGCCCAACTCTCCAAACTTATGCGGAAATAATGGCTTGAATAATTGATCAGGCTAGCAATGACTGTGTCCCAACTAAAGCAGGTTCTTAGTTAAAATTCTGGCACTGACATGAGTTTTAACAACTACAATAAAAGGTTCCATTTATAACTTCTAACCATGCTTCGGACTAGTCGTAATTCCCTTGTGATCTATTTTTTCTGTTCATTACAGAAAGAAAACTATAAATCAGTCAACTGATGCCGTTAAAAATATCTTTTATTTTACCTCTTTTTGATTTTTTCCTAAGCCCCTCTATATTGCTTAATTACAAATTGAATTCGTACACAGCTTCGACAGCTAATCTTGTAAGCAAGGGAGGCAAATCATGTATTGAATCACTACTTCCTTGCTTACTGGAGAAAAGAAAATAAATACCAATCTTTCCTTTCAATTAAACACCAAACTAAACTTGGTCTGCATTGGAATCACCTACGAAATTTTCTAAAGCAAGTAGGAACTATGTAGGAAAATTTCCGATTGATATACAAATATTCTCACCATCGATATTTCCTGCGCTCAAGTCAAGAAAATTTGCTCATTTTAATCCTAGACCCTGGAGAATAATTATTTATTACTAATGTTTTACTCTAATGCTATTTGATAGGCCCAAATAAATGGCAATTAATAATTTTTTACCGAGTGGCTTTTTCAAGTGTGATATTAGGCGTGCATTTTCGCCATGTGCCCCATTCTTGGAATAAAAATGGTGTTACTATGTATGTAAAGTTTTTCTGGAGGTCCGGCTGAAAATAAATTGCTTGATTGGCTCCATTTAAATTTATGGTGTCGTGAGTCAAAAGCAGATTTCTAATCAGCACGCTCTTGTTCCATTTTGACGGTACCTGTATACTAGTAACAACCTGAAACCTGCATCCACACGCTCTAAGGAAGAAAAGATCTATTAAACTGGTGGGGAGATACGGGAACGTAATCGGCCCCGTTAAACTGTTCACCGGGTATATATGGATAATTACAACAATCAGTCAGATGGCAGCAGCATGTAAGACCTAGCGCATTTTCCATAGTAATGAACATGTAAATTCAGTGCTTTTTACCTCCATGATCCGTACACTTTTCATTGGCTGTAATAGTTTTTAGGCAGTCAGCAATGAGTGACCATATAAATTCATAGATCGGAAAGGAATACTAGCACGATATAGCACAAAGAATTACATGATTTTTTTATTTTACCTGATAGAAATATAAATAAATCACGCTTACAATTGGTCTTTTCCTCAATTCTAAATTTCTTTCCTCTGAGTTCGTTTATAAATGCATGGTTTGACTGACATCAAATTTTGCGATCCCAAAATGACTTGAAAGAAACTCTCAAGTATTCATTACGCAGTAGAATCTGCACAAAACCGCAAAATTAAGAATACAGAGGATCTCTGGACCCTTTTTATTATTTAAAATGAGAAGAATGATTTTTTAAGTAACCCTCTTCCAAATTCGGCGTTTGTGTTCTGGTTCCGCAGAAGAAGTTAAAAAAGGAGCGTAAAACTTGTCATTAATTCGAGTGTGAAAGTTTTCTTTACCTCAAACTCATGTAAGGGCCTTAAAAGTATTCTCTTTTGATAAGAAGCGAATCTGATATTAATATCATAACCAATTAGTGTAAATTATAAGGTGTTATGTGATTTTTGGATTTATAAAGCAGCTGAAAAGAGAGTAAATTAGGTGCTTGTTTCGAACCAACGCTATTTTGTGGACTAGAAAACTGTCTCTTTTGACTCATTCTCCTGTAATCGATTCGCCTCTCGAGATCTAATAAATAAATGAGACTACTTTATAGCTATCTAAGATATAGCTTGCGCCTTTAATGAATATCATTTTGATGCTTTAGATACTTATGAACAACTTAAAATGCGCAATGGTTCTTCCATAAAATGCTTTATGCCCTGTGTCTTTATTTGTTATTTCTTGCGCCTTTTCACTGTAAAAGGAAAGGTGATCGAGTTAAATGGCGGCAAGGGTTCATAGGCGTTATTGCGAAGTTTTTGAGCATTTCTACTAAACATATAAAGTGAGGATGATAGGTGATGGGCAGAAGGCTTCAAATTTGCTCGTGTTTAGATACTATTATTTCAATTGTGGGTGGAGCAAGTAGTCCGGAAAATGAAGGGAATTTATTGCTTAATTTGATAGTTACGATGTATTCTGGTAGCTGCAATGATAAGGGTGCGGCGTCTAGAGAAGAGGACAAAAAATTGAAAATTTTCGTGATCATTAGGCCGTAAATACAACTTAAAGTAATGAATGGGAGGCTATGAGCACAAAGAGCTGGATTCTACGAGATCATTGGGGCAGGTTTTTTTCTTTTCAAAGCACTCAACTCCTTGCGTGTTAATGTGGGTAGGAAAGTAATTTTCCGTCAGCGTTGACTGGATTGCTTAGTTGGCGTAGTTGAAGAACAACGTACCTAATTTGGGAAGGATGTGCATTTGAATCTGTTTTTCACGTAAATTTCTGTCCATTGGAGGCAAAAGCACAGGAAATCTTCAAAACGTCCAATTATTCGTTGCGCTTCCCCGGCAGCTTCGGATGTGCAGAAGTAACCGGAAAGCAGACATACACTCACCAGGTGCTTCCATAGATTGTTGATTTACTTAAGCAATTAGTTGGGGTTAAGTAGCTGGTTTCGGGAACTGTTTAGATATAGGAACAGAGAAGGGCCCTTCTTGAAAGCAGTAATTATAAGTGTAGTAAAGAGTACGACCTGACCAGGGATGTAAGTCAGGCGAATATGTTGTTCTTTCTTCTCTTTTCAAATTTATTAGTGAGAGGTATCAAGCCCCGCTGATGGTAGGTAACCTTAAGTATATTTAGGGCCTACCTAGACTATTATGTAGACTTTGAATGTGAATAACTTGAGAGGTACAAAACGAATGTCTGTATAAAATGAGTTCACTATACATGGGATTACAGATAATGAGTACAGTTCATGGTCTTATAGATAATAGAGCATTATATTAGGGTGTTGAGTTCACCCTGGATATTTTGGGATGTCTGTAGCAATAAAATTATATCTAAGTTAGGGGTGTCGAGGAATTATTTGCTGAAGGAACTATTGGGACATAGTTTAATCGAGAGACTCAGACTTAATATTATTGAACATACTTTCTTGATTCATCTTGTTTTTTCCAGATGTTATCTGAATGCAGTCTATTTAGGATGCATAATATTTCATCATTGATGAATTGAGCTACGTTTTAGTCGATATTCTTGAAAATAGTAGCGTTGAATCCCACCCGGTCTCAAGTTTAGGCTTTACAGACATAAATTTGGTCACTTTCTCGGTAAAATTTGCGTTTAGAAGTTCCAATGTATCATTTTGAATTATTCCTAAGTCAAAAGAACATTTGAGATAGGAAAAGAACTAAGGAGACGTGGGCAGGGGTTTCTGAGTTTCTATTTAAATCTACCGGAGTAGATATATGTGACTTAGGCTGTCCGAGTGAGTAAGAGAGCTATGAGGTGTTAATTTCATATTGCTTCGGGATTAAGATATCGAAGTAATTCAAAAATGCTCCACTCAAATATACAAAATATGGAAAACTATTATTTATTAGTATTTATTTGAAAAACAATGAGTGAATATGACATAGCCACCCCAGAGTTAAGCTAAATAATTTTTCGAATATATTCGTTTGTCATGACGAAAGACGATTTGCGGAGTCTAGACGAGACATCTGACGTCGGAAGCTCCCTAAAGTAAAACTTTTGTACGCCAATACATCCAGTGCTTCTCAATTGGCTAGTATAATGGATTTAAGATGACAACTACAGTCATGATAGCCCAAGAGAACCCTTTATCTTCATATTTGAGGCCCAAATAATGATTTGTGTATAAAAATACCAGTTTAAACCATAAGACTATATAAGGAACCCTACTATTACCTCGCAATCATTTCCATCCACATAAAGCCCATTTTCAGTGATTCATCTGTGATCGATTTAAGAACTATCTCTTCTTTTGGAAATGCCAGAAAAACTTACCTAATCATATAGAGCTGTTTTTCTGCCTCGTCAAAAGTTTGGCACTGGGAGATAAAAAAAGTGTCTCATCCCAAACAAGTTTGGGGAAGTGATACATGTTTTAAGAGCAGACACTGGATAATTTTCGCGCCGAATTCAAAAATTTGAAGGCTAAATATCTCGGCAACGATGATGTGTTATACTATGGTTGCTTCTTGTTTAACAGTGAAACTTTCCTACCTTCTAGCTAAGATTGTGTATGTTGCAGAGCAGTTGCCAGTAAACGAACCAATTATGAAAAATGGTAAAGTATCAAAAGAAGGGGATTAATCCTCCGATTCCTCACCATGTATGGAAACCGGGAAGGAGAAAATTCCCCCTCAAGTTTTCAACCACTTCATCTTATTTCGATTTGGAAGGAATCGGACAAAACCACAAAACACTTCCTAATCCCTATCGGTTTTGGTGCTGAAGAGTTTTTAGTGCCAATTCTTGAGGGATAGTGGGAGTTATAGGTCAATATTAGATTGGAAATCCACTTGCCGGCCTTAATGTCATGCACAGAAAGTGGCTTACAGAAACGGATGGCAAAGGTATGAGGCGTTATCTTACTAAAGTTATCGGCTTCTGGCATGCTTTCAAGGGTTCACGGGAGCGATCATCGGGCTGTATTGATTCTTATTCTACCATTGCCCTACTATTTACAGTACAGACTCATATTTATGGGAAGTATAACTTGGGACGTAGAGAGAGTGCCGCGCATATGGTATATGTGGATCTCAAGGTCCAAGAGGAGAAATACTCGTTCTTGCATGACGAGAACTCTTTTGAGGTGTGGAAGACTATGATTGGGTTTGATTTCAATGATAAAATTATTTAGCCATCAAACAACGCAGTTACCGCCGCTGAATTCAGTCCGCTTATAACACTATGCTATCCTGTTACCCCTGTCATGTAGATGAGAGTCCACTGCTCAATTTTTTTTGGTAATTTACAGTACTTTGAAAACCGGTAATTACCGCTCCCTGTACCATGTAGACTCGTCCTGTCTGTAGAGGGGAAACTTACTACATCGATATTTGTGCCTAAATAAACGTCTAGCTTCCATCAACTAGGTCTGCATACTACTTCCTTCTCTATCTCCAGTCCATTCAGTGCACTCTCTTCAACCTGCAGGGCCTCCGAAAATCTACCTCTGTGCTTAAATTGGTAGCAAATCTGGTGCCTATTATGTTCTTTGCCGTCTTGAATCTTCACAGAGGCAACATGAATTCCTCTCGCAATCTTTGCCGTCTCGACTACACAGAGGCATTTTTTCAAATCAATCACTCATATCGTACTAGTCCAAGTTTAGATTAGACTTATTTTCCACGATCTGGAAACAGCCCTCCGAGCATTCAGGTGTTTATCATGTATTACATTGCCCACATCTGTCTCGACAACTCTACTGTAATGGAATTTTCAACTATTCATAACGGGGAGCCTTGAGCTTACTATAGGTAAAGTATATGTGAAAACAACTGGGAGTCAACTGTAATGTTCATGCTGTAAGTTTCTCCTTCATCATATGTTGATACTAATGTTTACTATATACATGGCCTTCTTTCCGTGAAAGGTCGTCGCTTTCCCATACGTACTCAATTAAAAATGCGGACCGACAGTCAGAATGCAACTGACTGCCCTACCAACTCTCGCTGCATTGAATACTTAGGCTGTCTATCCTCGGTCTTCAATTGAGTAAAGGGTAAGGTTTTACTTTTGCAACAGAAGGGGTTACGCTCTAATCTGGCAGGACTCTCTGGAGTACTTGTGCCGTTGCCTTCATCTACATACTCGTCACTCTCTGGAGTGTCAGGATAGCATTGATAGAGTAATCTAAATCAACTAATTTCAACGACATTCCGGAATCAAGTTGCATAATTTATTGTCTTTACCAGAAATGCCGTCAAACGAAGATCATCCTTGGGGACCCATTGAGCTCCACAACCTACGCAAAGGTACTGTACGACATATTTCAAGGATACGCTCAGGATACAGAAGAACACAGAGGGCAAGAGCTTTGGAGCTAATGCGTGAAGAAATAGCACCTCTGATTGCCAGTCCAGATGTAGTCATCCATTATGAATTGTACAAAAAATGAGAGTTTTTCTTGAGAGTCGTATGTTGTGAACGTACTGGGAGTCTACGAAACTGATTGGGAGGAGAGTCATATGTGCGATATGGCCTGGTACTGACATTTGCAAGACAGGAAGACTGCATTGGCTTATTTGATCAGGTAGGCGATGTGGATTCAATCCTATGCCATGCCCAAGCACCACGTACAGGGTTGTCCGGGGCAACCACTCCCCGGACGCTCAGTATGAGAACAAGGTGGCCAACGCCATATCCATAGATACAAGAGTAAGCACATGATGTTTTCTGGTGATGGAGGAAGATTGGTGCCAATTCATTTCCCGTTACCAAAAGATATGTGATGAAGTTAAAGCTACGTGTCCCAGCGAGGCGAATACTTGCATCATGGACTACGGGTCATGCTTTACAGTTCTACTATAACCATGTAGCGGACAAAGGAGAGACGAATTGGGGAACATCCGCAGGTTGTTTGCTGACACATTCGCTTCTCCTGATAAGATGCAACGTATGTCAGACCGATTGGATGCCTTCATATCAGCCAGTTTGAAAGAAGGCTTGGATGAAGCTCATTCTCTCGACAAAGTTATGCGCGAAATTGAGAGAATTTCACCGATGGCTATTCCCGTCTCGAGGCGATGATAACATGAAGAAGGTTTTACAAAAGGCCACTCTCGGTAGGCAATTTTCTGTCTTCGTCACCGGCGCACATGATTATCACGTTTGAGTTATCCACAGGCCAAAATTGCCTTCTGCAGGGCTCAACAGCAATTTGAAACGTTTAATCGTTTTAAAATGGTCCTCACCCTATGTCCCTATTGAAGTAGATCGCCAAAGATGGTCGAACGGTACTAACATTTCCGTGGTTGACGATGGCAGCTCTGCCCCTGCAACCGATATCAACTTCAGCGGTCAGGGGCGTTTTGCAAACGCCTCATCTCGTCACTCGCAGTAAGAAGGTTCACTGGGGCCAAGTGGCTGTCGATGAGAAGTATTCTCGGTCCTCGTCATACTCGCTTCAATTGTGAGGAGAAGGGCTGCACCCTTCGATCTTGTAAGAAGCCGCTTGACTACGAACGCATTGCACGTAACAAGGCGAAATTTTTTGAACGTCGCGCAATTCGTCTAGGATCAATCTCACTGACGCGTTGGTCGAGTTTGCTACCGAACTAACGAGGCCCTCATTGCCCGTAATGAAGAATCTGGTGATGATGATACCGACGCGGACGCTGATGAGCCAGATCGGTATCTCCGATACCTACCACTCACTGGCCATCAACAGCTCCTCTCACTTTGATCGCGGCGCTCCACCCGCTGGCTAACGCTCTCTCACCGGGCTCTGAGTCATCCACCCCGGAAACATCTGAAGATGAAGTTTTTTAAGTCGAAGTTGCAATGGCCGTCCAACTTCGTTCATTAGGCCTAAGAAACCGCCCGACAGACGCTTCTCTGCAGTCGCATTCCCAGCTCTCCGCGTCCAAGGTCGTCGGATTGCACATAAACGTATAGTACCACGCTTTACTCAACGGATTGTTTATGAAGCACTACATGTCAAGGCTACGAATGCTGTTCGTCGTTACGATGACAGGACTTTTGTTGGCATGTGCCTTGATGGCGGGGCACAACGTTCAGTTTGTGGCCTACGGCAGGCGCGAGCCTATGCTCGTGCTCTGGGAATCAAACGCTTGACTACCTCCCATCGTACATTCAAGTTCGGGGATGGATACAGGAACAGCCTGGGTACTATGCAATTCAGGATTCCAATTCCCTCCGGTGGCTTCCTTCCTATACATATTGATGTTGTGGGTGCCGACATTCCACTTTTATTAGGTTTGGACCTCATGGACAAGGCTCAGCTTGTTGCCGACAATGTCGACAACGTCTTGCTCTGCAAATCGGGTGGCTGGACGCTGCCTATTGTCCGTAAGCTGGGTCACATGTTCGTCGAACTTGATAACTCTGCAGTCCTCTTCACATCATCGGAATTGCGAAAGCTTCACCTTCACTTTTTCCACCCTTCCTCCCGGAAATTGTACAAACTCCTGAAGCGTGCTAGACCCTCGGATACTACTCCCGATACCCTCCGTCTTCTCGAGAAGATTAGTGCTCAATGTCGTGGCTGCCAGACGCATTCCACGGGCCCATACCGTTTCCGTGTATCTATGCCGCCTGACAAAATCCTCTTCAATCACGAAGTGGCCGTAGACGTCTTTTGGCTTGGTAATCGTCCGGCTCTCCATGTTGTGGACGTTGGCACACACTACCAGAATGCCGTTTTCCTGGAGAATCAGTCCACGGAGGCCATATGGGACGCATTTATCCTTGCATGGGCATCAGTGTACGTCGGTTATCCGAACAAACTCAAGACGGACCAGGGCTCTGTGTTTACCTCTGCCAAATGGAAGGAGCTAACATCATTACATGGTATTGAACTGCAATTGGCTGGGGTTGAGGCCCACAACGCCATTGGGGTTGGTGAACGGTATCACGCCCCACTCCGTCGTGTCTACCAAGTCATCAAAACATCCTTACCTGACATGCGTGACGCTGTAGCCCTACGGTGTGCGGTCAAAGGGATCAATGATACGATGGGTCCCGAGGGTCTCGTCCCTACTTACCTTGTTTATGGCATGTTCCCATCCTTCCCGGTTCGCTCATCAGACGTGCCGCAGCAAAAGGCGCGTATGAAGGCTCTCGCTTTGGCTCGCCGTGAGATGGCGACAATCACTGCTGAGTTAGTGCAGCGTGCACTCAAATCTAAACTACCTCCCGCTACCCACTATGATATACAACCAGGCGACAACGTGTTGGTTTACAAGGAGGAATCCTCTGGCGGCGGCCGTCGCGCTGGGCTACGTCGGCCATATCGTGTCACTAAGATTCGGGGCAAAATGGTCTCAGTCCTAAGACCTGACAAAGTCGCTGATTACAATATCTCTCACATACTGCCGACCCGCATGAACGGGGTGATAAGGACCTCAGCGGCTGCTTGCTGCTACTAGCCAGTTCCAGACTCCTGCAGTACATGGGATCTTTATCACAGAAGTCCTCAACCCTGGCGATCCTAGATGTCATTCTGCATCCTTTTCTGATGCGATACAGAAGGAACAGGGCCTTATGGACCGCGGTGTGTTTGAAGTCGTATGTCGAGAGGACGTCCCTCCTGCATGGTAACGTGCTCTGTGGGAGATTCGTGCTGTCGATAAAGCATGTTGGTACTGGTAATGAGGTATACAAAGCACGGTTCGTCGTGCAAGGGCATACTGACACTGAGAAGAACATGTTAGTCCACAATAGCACCAGTCTCCGCAAAAGCTCAATCCGCACACTGATCGCGCTTGCAGCTGTGTTCGGCTTTCTTATTTGGTCTCAGAACGTGTCGCAGGCATACCTGCAATCCTCTCAACGGCTGATGCGCGACGTTTATGTACGACCCACTAAGGAATTTCGACTTAACAAGGACCAGCTTCTCAAGCTTCTGAAGCCTTTATATGGCTTGGCTGACTCCGGGGACTACTGCACCAGATTATCCCGTCACCTCACGACTGGTATGATGATGAAACCATCCATCGGCGATTTATCCTTGTTTGTCAAACACGTTCACAACGACTTGTAGGCTAGTTGGAGCCTACGTTGTGATTCTCTCAGCGCCGGTACTGAACGTTTTCGGTCGGACAGTACGCTCACAGAACGATTTGAGTCGAAACCACGGGAATACGATTTTCACGTTTGCAGGAATTGAAATCGAGATTTTTGAGGATGGTACTTCTGCATCAATCCACTTATGCCGGCAAAATTACAGTTCTTCCCAACAGATTGCAGCTTCACCGAGTTTCGATCTAAGCCATGAACTAGCGTTAACGCATACCAGACCGACATCTTCTGCTGTTAATTTCGCGCCCAAATCACGGAGACATCATGGCGTCGTCAGGATGTCTTCGACCTCAATTCGATTATTCGTCGCATTCACGCGACTCCCAATCGAGGTATTCGCCAACACCGTCTCCATCGCGATAAGCTGAAGGTTGTTGCCTTTGTAGATGCTTCATTTGCTAACAACCCCGATGACTCTTCCCAACTTGGATACCTGATCACCCTGACTGATGACACTGACCGATACAACATTATGCACTTCTCTAGTTACAAATCAAAAGGGTGGTCAGATCAAGCATGGGGCGAGATGTACTCTTTGCGGATGGATTTGATTATTCGTACCTTGCGCCACGATCTGGAGATATCACCTCTCGCGGATTCCGCTCAATATGCTGACGACTCGGAAGCTCTTTTCAAGATCATTGTTAAGAACACCACGACAACTGAGAAAAGGTTGATGATTGACATTCGTGCTGCTAGGGAGGCTTATGCCGCTCAAGAAATTAGCAATGTTGGTTGGATCAGTAGCGAGGTTAACCCAGCCGATGGCCTCACAAAACGAAAACGATGTATTGCGCTGGAAGAACTGCTGGATACTGGTCGCTGGTCGGGAATCGTTGAACAGTGTGTTGTAAGTACCCCGCGCATTGAAGAATTGAATTCTGATCCTCATCGTAATGCGACAACTTTCACGTCCTGATTGGGCGGAGTGTGAAAACAACTTGGAGTCAACTGTAATGTTCATGCTGTATGGTTCTCCTTCATCATATATTGATACTAATGTTTACTGTATACATGGCCTTCTTTCCGTGAAAGGTCGTCGCTTTCCCATACGTACTCAATTGAAAATGCGGACCGACAGTCAGAATGCAACTGAATGCCCTACCAACTCTCGCCGCATTGAATACTTAGGCTGTCTATCCTCTCGGTCTTCAATTTGAGTAAAGGGTAAGGTTTTACTTTTGCAACAGAACGGGGTTACGCTCTAATCTGGCAGGACTCTTGGAGTACTTGTGCCGTTGCCTTCATCGTACCATACTAGTCACTCTCTGGAGTGTCAGGAGAGCATTTTGATAGAGTAATCTAAGTCAACCAATTTCAACGACAGTATACAGTGTAATAATCTAATGGAACATGTCTACTCCAATTTGATATTTCAAAATATGAGAATTTCACTTGGTTTATATCGGTACACTGGGGACGTTGGCTGGGGTGGTGAGGTAGTTGAGGCGTTGTTGAATAATTTAGATGCTTATGCCGAGTTTGTCCGCTTCTCGATAGACTGGGTCCTTTATGTAGTGATAGAATAGGTCTAGCCTCTAGTTTTTTGTAGAGTAGATGCACCAAAGGGGAGAATGAATTATTGATCTAAAGAGAGGTGCTTCACTAAAGAGAGGAGCTAGCGAAATAATTGTAGTAACTGTTGACTGCGCTTGTTGTCTGAGTTCTGCACTAAAGTTCTTACGGTGCGCCTTAGTAGTGAGTACATCACACCAACTTTTTGATTTCAAAGAAGGCAAGCGACGAGTAAAGTTGCAGGTTTCTACGGATGATCTATTGCTGAACAGAAAGGTTTATTGTTAAGCTCAAGTATGAGTAACAGAGGAATGTAACTTGAGATTTTTGTGAAATATTCTGCAGGATTATTAGCAGTACGACCAAAGCCCACGTTACATATTTCCTCCTAAACATAAGCTTTCCAAAAGCTCGTGATGTTGATCATGAATATCTTTTCTTCAGTTATAGATCATATTGTAATTAATTTGAAGAGTTACTTAGAATCGGTAATCATGTTGGGCGGTATGGTTTGACCGTATATTGATTACAGGTCTCTCTTCAGTGTGTAGGCAAAGTTATATGCATCCGAAGAAGGCATAGAGTTCGACATCGAGAACAGAACGAGTTACCTGACTGCTTTTCCGATTTGAGTACGCAAGGACATGACAATTATTATTTTTGTCGGCGATCAGGATGATGTAACTAAGTTGACATGTTAGAAGGGAGTTTTTTTATGGAGAAATAATACGAGCATAATTTGAAGCGAAGGCTAGATAAGTTCTGTTTGGGATACCGAAGATCAAGGTAAAGTGTGTGTTGGAGGTGTTTTATGACCCTGTTCAGTTACTTGCATCCGTACGAGTATGAAGAGAACATGAGAGGGATGCACAAAGAGAATGGAAGTCTGAGAAGGTAGAATCAAGTTTTAATTACTTGACTGTTGTTATGAATGACCTCTGATGTATAATTATTCCATCTAGAGTTTTCTCAACGTTGATTTCAGAAAATTTGGTGCTGTCAAGTTCGCGCTCTCTATATTTGAAGCGTTGGAGGGTCTTACCAGTCTCTTTCAAGATTAGTGATGGAAAAGATGAGGTTTTCGTTAAATTAAGTACCAATGATACCAAGCAGGCCATCTTCGCTGTGATTGGAATAAATTTACATTTCAAAAGACGTCGGTTTCATTCAAATAGACTCTAGAGTCCGGGAGGCCGTACGTGGGTTTCACCAGCAAAACTTATTCTGATTGGAAGGTCAGCTCTTGGTTGTTTTTGATGTAGAGTTTGTCCATAATATTTTCTTCGGGCTGAAGATATACTTGTCGAACTTCATGAATCCATAGGTGAAAACCATAATTGACGGCTACTGAGGCGATATTAGATGATTGACAAAGAAGCGTATACTTGTGTACTAGGTAAGATATTTTTTCACTGTTATCTTGCACTACAAATAGTGCTTTAAAAGTGGCTGATGCCGTTTCTAATTCGAAGTCCTTAATGAAGGGAAAGAAGCGCCTGTTCAGTATATTCGCATTATTGGGTATGTAACTTCTGAGGACAACTTCCCAAGTACCTCTATCAATGATTCCTTTTATTTCCTTCGTTTGGCATCAATAAATTTGGGTGTTGTACAACGTAGACCGTAAGGGTGAAGGATTTCTATAATGAGTTAATCGTGATACAGTGATGAGTATGTCTCTATAAGTTTCGCTGTAATTAGATTGAATATTTAATATAGAATGTATGAGTATTTGTCGCCGAGATCTGTAAGATCTCGGATATAAGGGCGGAGTTGCGATATTGAATGCTCAAAATTTCGCCATTGCGATCAAGACAGGATTCCTTGTCATCAAGACGAGGGATCTTGAAGGGACCCGACCGCTTAATTTTTACACTTTCTCAATACACTAGGAGTTATTCTCCATATTTGAATGGATATTTCATGGCCGCTGTGAGCTTGGATTGAAGTACCCTTTGGATTTCTATTTGGAACGTGATAGTTCCCATTTCGGGAGGAGCTGCTGCCGAAGCCCTCATTATTTCTGCTTTTTTTGGTAACAAGTGTTCATGACGGGACACCATGGCATAGTACTGTAGACAAAAAAGGGATAGAAAGAGGTCGTCTGAGTTCATTTTATCTTTTACAGCTTTGATGGAAAGTTGCAACTAGCCTCTCCTTGTCGACTATGTATAGTATGAAAAGCATTGGCATCTCTTTCCTAAGGACGTCCATTAGTAATATGAGAAATTCTCCATTTGGGTTGGTATACGAATTGCAACTTCTGCGAGGCTTTTGTAGCATCTGTCGCCGAAACGGAAGTATATGTTTGTGATTTTTGTGATGTATTACTGGTGGGTTTGACCTTAACCATTTTGAAGTAACTGATTGCCAGCCTCTGTCGGACGAAATATCGCTGCGCTCAGATTCCCAAGCATATAAGTTCGAATGCTGAGGGTAAGGGAACTTTGAAATATGAAATGTTTGTGGTAGGGATGTCCACAATTTCCTTGGGCCTTAAGTAGCGTTTTCGTCTTTTTGGACCAAGGAATATCTTCTAGTCCTTCATTCTTCTTGATAGTGGGGTTACAGCGGAACAATGCCGGGACCGGATAAACTAATTAAAAAATAAATCATGGCTGTCATTTTCGACCGGATCCTAGTGACTGTTTCAGGTTTCCTGAAGTGGACTAGTAACATTGACTGGGGATTCTTGGTTTAAATCCAAGCTTTTGATGCTGTTAGCTTCGTTTTCAACTGAATGTACTGCTCCAGTGAGCTCCTCAAACTTATCGAAACCTGTTTTCATACCGTTTGAATATAATTCCTGATCTACATGGCAAGATTGGATTTCTTGTATTTCTTGGAACAAAAAGCGTTCAAAAATAGTGTTTTCGTTAACGAATTTGTTCAGAAAATGAGCAAACTTAAATGCTGCTGTCTGCTTCGGTTTTTGTTTAGGAATGTGAGCCAGAACATGGCCTAGTGAGTCACATTCCATCAGCAGCGAGTATCTGCCTGATTTACAAAGCAAATATTTCCATGCGTGTATTCGGTAGGTTTTTTAAGGCGTCCATAAACGGCCTGAAGGACATAATTCGTGCTATAGAGGGCCAATTTGCATAATGATTGCAGTAGCTAGACTGATTTGATTGATAAAATATGATTTCTCCCATATTCTAAATAGTGCAATGTAGCTAAGTGTACGTTTTTTGGTATGGAATTACCGTAAAAGTTGCACGAGCAAGATTATCTCGTGCCCAATTAACAGCTTCTCACTACTTTTCACAAGTAATACAGATTGCTTCCTTCAGTCCGGCAATTCGGAGGGCCTTGGGACCAATATTTGTGTCCAGGCTATGTATTTTATCTAGCACTTTGCCGGAACGAAGTCCTTTCGGGACGAAATTATGGGCTGAAAAATTGGAGCGAAAGCAGAAGAAGCGTTTTTGGCCGTAATTCTGTTAAATTCTCGTCCATAATAGCGATAGCTTCTCCAAAGTATCGGACTTGTCCTTCAATGTGCTCTTGGTAGTATGTCATGGCGGTTTCAGTGAGTAGTAATAGTAGATGTAGGAATTGCTTTCTTTTGTTCACGGCTAACGTGTAAGCATCGAAAACGCAGTTGTGTACCTCAACACTTTGTTGAATGATTTCGTGTATACTTCCAGAAAATTTAGAGTAGTCTTGGTTGAGTCTGGCAGATATGGCCGATGCAACTTTGGTGATGTCAGGTTTAATCGGTTCATGAGGTGCTTTATGAGCGGGAGTTTTCGGAGTTATTTTGTCTAACTGGATCGTGTTCTGCTGGAGTTTCGGCGTTGAGAAGTAGATTGATGTATGATTTTTCAACGGAGCAAATTGGTTCACGGTATTTTGTGTATAAATATTTGAAGACCAGTCCTTGGTTGATTTTTGTGATCTTTATGTGATGTCTTTTGCAGAAAAGCAGGAGAAGCAAGATATGCCATTGGTTTTGAATAATATAATTCGAATAATATAATTCGAAGAAATTAGCTGGTACTGAAAATCATTCGCCACTGTTTGACGAAATTCTTCGCGAAACAGGTTATTATCGCTCTCGTAGCCGTGGATCGCGTTAATAATCCTTTCTTTACTTCTATTGTCAGATGTATGTTGTGGCCGAAGACGAAATCATGTTTATCGTGGTGAAAACTGGTGGCAAGGGGGCTTTATTTGGATCTAAAGGTGCACGGAGGCCTTTGTGGAGAGGGTTCCTGTTTTGAGATGTACGTCTGTTCATTTTGGGTTGTGGATACGAGAAGGTGGTTTTATGCGGAGGCAGATATTTGAAAGGTTATTTGTTGCAGTTGAGGATCTTTCCTGGAGGAAGAAAGTCCGTTTTTCGAGCTAAATGTGGCCGGTATGGTAGCTTCAGTAGATGTTGGGTCCGCGTGTAGTTCAGTGCGCGGTGCTTAGTTGTTCTCGTCTAGTACGGAATCCCGTCAGGTAATGAGAAAACCAACAGATACACAAACCAAGTCTCACAGGGTGTTCGATATCCCTCTTTCCCTTTAAGTACCCTGCGATGCAGTAGCGCACCTCGCTGACGGCGAAGAGAAGTTGGGATAGTAGAGCGGGGGTGATTACTTGGATAGCTGGAAGATATACTTGTCCTTCGGGATGGAAGGCCGGCCCGGGATCCATGTAATGCCAGAAACGTGAGAAGAATCGATTCCAAAGAACCGTAGACAACAGATGTGCAATATAGGGCAATGGAGAGGTAGTAGGGGGTCACCAGTGCTGATTAACTCCTTTAGAGAAAACTTTGTTTTCAACAACGACAAAACTTGACGTTCCTATTTGTACGTAGAAGTCAGAGTCCGGGGCGCCAAGTGTGAGTGAATATCAAAAACAAACGGGAAGTGGGAGTATAATATTAGATAGAGAGAGGGTAAATAAAAGGGGAACCCGGGCGGATAAACGTGGCTATAGCAAAAGTTGCCGTTGGTAAGGTTGCTGCAAAGGCGGAAGTTTGGAGCCAGTTTCAGAGCCAATAACAGGGTGGCTGTCCATTCTGGGCCATATTTTCCAGGTAGGTATAAATACTAGTTAGCTAGGTTAGAATTTTCTACGATGGCGGGTAAGTAAAGTCAATGTCAGCAACGGAATAGAGATCCAAGTTAGAGTTAAGTAAAGTCGACACTTGGCCCTATAGGTGCCTTTCACCTGCTAATATATCAGGTATAACTTTGGCGCCGAGTGGTCCGGACTGCGTGCCCTCAGTCCCTCTCGGTTGGTAATACAAAACCAATAGTAATGGTGGACGATAATTAAAAATTTCCCTTACTATAAAGTACAGTTCCTGGTGGTAGCAGTGCGCCAGCATGAATAAAAGTGAATCATAAAAAGATCCTAAAAACAGCTCTGCCGATGGCAGTACAGTACGAGTGCATAGTGCACTACACTGCGATGTCTGTTACAATTGCGGAAATATCCGGGACAGTAGGTATAATCCATGCTTGTACGATGGATAGCATAGGTTTACTAGTGATAGCCAGTGTGTATGAGGTTACCGCGTTCTCCTGGGTGTTTGTTTGCGTGCAGCGAATAGCGCTTGGTGTATTTGGAGGGAATCCAATTGGAGATTTATGACCCTGGGTTCTAGTCACCAAAAATTATCTGATGAGCTAATTAATGCACTTAAGCTAATATTTACTTTATTCTAAGTAATTAATTTTTGAAAAAGAATGCTGAAAACAGTTTGACTTGAAATAGTTTAAAATTGAAAAGAACTAAAATAACTATTCTTAGATTTGTCTACGACGATAAATTACAGTAAAGTGCATCTTCCCTTTCAGCTGCATTTCCAAGTCGTGCGGGGACTGTATTATTTTATCACAAAGTGGGCAAAAAACTGGTAGGTACCTCGTCGCAGGTATTGAGTTGTTCCTAGGATATGCGCTGGTTGTGGAGGAGGATAGCAGTAAAAGGCGTTTTTCGCAAGGGAAAAGCTGACTTTTGGGGTGGAGGTGGGTCTTAAGGGAATTAAATGCACGCGTTGAGTTCTGGTAGTCGACGACCGCAGTTATTATTGATAAATGGGTTGGCGATGCGACAACGGTGACGAAAGTCTCTCCGTCAATGCGCACAAAACATTTGTAGTTTCTATTTATTGTAGCTATGGTACTTGTAATGTTGCGAAAATGCGCGCGAACTGCGGGACGAACGAAGCTTGAGATACGGGGTGCTTAGTAGACAGCGGGTCTTTTGGTGTTGATTAGCAGTGATTCAGTAGTGAAAAAATTACAACCAAAAGAACTTGTCGATATCGGAGAGGAAGGCACGATAGCGATGACCATTAAATGAGGAAAAGCAGGGGTGATTTCAAAGTTTCTTCGGTAGCGGTAGCCAGCGATAGCGTCTCAGAATGAGAAGCGGGTTCTTCCTCGCCTAGCCACTTGGCGGGCACAGTGGCTGTGAGGTTTCTAAGCTCGTTCACCGTTCAGAGGCCGCCAAAAAGTAATTGTAATACAGGATTCATTCAACTGGCTAGGCTTTGCATACCATAATATGGTATGTCAAGTCTGTTAAAGTGTTGGATAGCAGCGATTTGCAATCTACTCTCAGATACGTCGTCTGGGACGTATTTTTCGGAATTTTGGCCGGCTGAGGACTTTCGTTGGAGTGGTGAAGCGGTTGAGGCGTTAGTAAATACTTTCGATGCTTATTCCCAGTCCGTCCGCTACTCGGCGGACTGGGTCCTTCACGTAGTGCTAGATTACGTCTAGGCCCTTGTTTGTTGTAGAGTAGATGCACTAAAACGGAAACGAAATTATCGCTGTTAACAGAGGTGTTGCACTAAAGAGAGGAGCTAGTTAGATAATTGCAGAAACTGTTGAATGTGCCTATGGTCTGACAACTGCACTAAAGTTATTACGGTGCTCCTTAGTGTCTATCCATCATAGCTTTGTCCTTATATGAGGACCATGTTTTTTGGAGGACCGTAGTGTGGTTTAAAAAAATTTTAGGCCCAGTATTTTTTAGTGAAAAAGTTACTCTGTAAAGTATTAATTACAGTAGACATCTATCCTGCAGTTTCTACCCTTTTCAATAAGATTCAATCACATGCAACTTTAAATAATCCATAGGAACTTCTCCCATCCATCACTTGGAAGCTGACCTATGGTGCAAATCGTAGGTTGCTGACCCAGAGGTTATGGTTAAGTTCTCGCTTGTTCTCTATCAGAAGCCCGAAAATTGCGTTGGGAACTAAACTGGTTGGGAAAAAGCTGCTTTATCAGTGCGTCATTAGGCATTCACTTGAACATGAGACAGAATAAGGTGACACCTCATAAAGGGACAATTCGGTACGCCATAGACAGCAACTAGCTTCGCAATTTATATAAAGCCAGTAAAACCAGTAGGGAGTTATAGAAAAAAAGCTCAAAACATTTTTTAATTTTACTTTAGAAAGTCACACTAATTCGATTCACCTTTGAATCATAGTTAAAGAGCGAAAATGATCCATAAAGTAACACCTTTTTGTGCTCGCGTGACAAATATAAATATCAACAAGCCCATTGTCTCGGCGAGTAGAGCAAGGAAATTTCGACTTACTGACCTTACAGACCCAACAGCGACCCTGGTAAGATTCGTTAGTGTACTCTCCATTACCTAGCTCCCCTTTCTTTATTTTCGCTAGGAGATGGGTTCCGATACCTACAAACTGATACAATGACATGCCATCCTCCTCATCTCCTACGTAATTGGATTCGCGAAGGGATATAGAATCAAACTTGTTTTCAATGAGTTCCTCGGCAAGAATCTCAAAAAATTAGACTATAATAACGAGAGTCTTGGCCCTAAAAAATATTTGAAAAGTACCCATGACTCAACTACTAAAATCGACAGCAGAGAAGAATTGACCTGAGCGACCAATCTTTCGCTTCCAATTTCTTCTCAATTCCAAGTTTATCTTTCCTGCATCTGTTGTCACAATCAATTAGAGAACACCTGTCATAATACCTCTCCACAACATCTGAAACCTAAATCTCGAATTTCACTTTCTTCTTTTCACCCTCCACAGTTCTCCATCTTTCCCTGCAAATTCCGATCCCTTAATTTTTTTGTATGGCGACTGCTTATGAAATATTTTCGTTCTCTGTCCATCCACAAAACAACCATTAAAGATTTTTTGGTGCTCAAATTCTTAGATACCGTCGGGATATGATCTCGGCGCTCCGTAAGCTCCTGTGAAAACAGATTTGCATCGGAAATTCTCTGACTGCAATTTTGACCACACTAATCAATCTCGTTCCACATTACATCAAGGATTCTGCGGTTGACACCGATGCAAAAAAGAGAGTCCCCGCATTCCACGCCCATCTTTCTTCAGCCATGGTTAAACACGGCGAAGCGTAAAAGCGATAGTGGAACAGAATTCTCTCTGTAAAGTAACGCCTATTGTCTCACCATTTTTTTACCATGACAAACTCCATCCTCAACATTATTCCAGACTGATCACATGCCGAAGCCTTCAATTTGCAACCATTTTCAGGCTTTCCGTCATAGGCAACATAATGCGGAAGTCTTTCTCTGATCCAGTCCCCACAAGGACCGTAACACCTGCTGATACTTTCATTTTCGCAGATTTGAGAAGATGGTGTGACAATATTGCCTACTGTTGTGGTTGATAGCCGTCAGAATGCACTCACCAGATACCTTCTTGTGTCATCCAAAGGCCTCTCTCCCTTTCAGAGGAGTTTTTGATGCAAAAATTCCCGAGAATCAGCTCAAAACATCCTAGGTGACATAATAATTCCAAAGCTTGGACCTGGAATATATTTCGATCCATTCTCATTTCCAGAGGTCACGGTGGCTTGAAAATGCGAACTTTGTCATCAGAAGGAGAACTTTAAACAACTTCAATATCTCTCCTGACGAGCCGGGCTGAAATTACAATGGAATCAAATCGCTCGTTTGTAATTCTCGCATGACATTTAGGTGATAAAGCAGAAACATGCTCATAGAGCATTCAACTGCGAAAAAATATAGAGAAGCACGGCCATAATTTAAAGTATTACAAGAGTAGCAAAATTATTTTGCAGCTTTTTTTCGAAATATTTCATAAAAAGGTGTAAACACGCGTCCCGAATGGTCCACAGTCGCTTCTGAGCAATTACAGTTGCATCTGATTGATGGACCGTTGAATCATCTGGAATCCTATCTGAAGCAATCGAGGACCATGGTGAAGCATCCAAATCTTGATTTTCACGTTCATTCGGCAATTAAGGAAGTTTAATCTACGCCAAAACGCCTGCTGGCGAACATTACGCTTGATGTTGACAATCTTGAGGGAATCTTCCACCTTGCTTCCACTGATTTCCTCCTTCGCTAACTTACAATGTCAACATGGACTGCACTGACGGTTCCACTGACCAATTTCGTCTTCCCAGTCGACCCATACAAGCGCTTAAATTCTGTCCCTGACGTAACAATGGATGCGCGGAATTGAATTGGATTTCCAGGAACGGTTCGTGGATCCGTTTTTTGGAAGAACAAGGGAAAATAGAGGATCACTGCGCGAGGGAAAATTGTTCCTGCGCTGAACAGAGTTGTAATTCTAGAAAAGTTTGTTTTGATCGGACATCAGCATGCTTTAATGAACACCTGGGGCTGAAAATACGCGGCCAAAAAGTTTCGTATCTTAAAAATGTTCTTAAAATTGTCCTCACATGAGAATAATGGTATGTACTAAAGATATTACTAGAAAGCGCGTCATCAGCAGCTTAGTTATGCGATTTGGTCCACCTGTGCCGCGTCTGTAATATGTCGCACCCCACAACACGCAGCATTTTTTGCCACCGTATTCAAAAATAGTTCTTTTAGGTTTGTCACAGTGGTGTATTCATATAGTGGTGTATTCAGTGCTTTGCATGTTGCACCTGCATATATCCATGGTAAATAATTGCATTTTTTCCTTAGCAGGGTGTGTTTTTACAGTACTGTTAATTTATGATGAATGCATCTGCATGCTACGAAAACTTAAACAGAGAAAAATATTCTCAAATGGATCCCAGGGCAGGAGAATGTCTCCGACGCGCTCACAAAGTTCAACATCGAGATGTTTAGGAAACGTGATATGATCTGCCAGCCTGGATACGTACACATTAACCGTAGCACTGGACGCAATGTTGACTCAAATGAATGGTGACTATTATATACTCAAAAGCAACACTCTTGATGGAATTTTCTTCGATATAACTCATACGACCAGTGTCTATCTGACCAAACGCTGCCCTCGCATGGGGCACACTTTGCCCTCATATGAGGGCAAAAGAATAGGAAGTACTGTACTGTAGTAGTCAAATATTTTTTCTGTCTCAATAAATATTAGTAAAAAAGTTACGCTGTAATTAGTTACTTACAATAGTGTTCGACTGACCGACGTACTGAAGATGCAATAGCTTCCAACTTTATATACTCCCATCACTTCCTCACATCCATCACTGGGATGGTGGCCTATGATGCGAATCGTAGGTTGCTGACCAGAGATCGTGAGTTCGATTCTCGCTGGGGTTCTGTAAGAAGTCCGAAAATTCCAACGGGAACTCGACTGGTTGTGAAAAAGCTGCTGTCTCAGTGCGCCATTAGGCATCCACTTGAACATGAGACAGAATACGGTGACATCTCATAAAGGATAATTCAGTACGCCATAGACAGCAGCTAACTTCGCAAGTCAGATGACGCAAGTACAACCAGTAGGGGCTATAGAAATAGAACTCATTGATCATTTTTTCTTTTAAAACAAAAAGTCACACTATTTTATACAACTTGGAATCCTAATTGAGATCCTATGATGTTTCTCGCGCACGTGGTCCATGAAGCAACACCTTTTTGTGCTCGCGTGACAGATATAAACATCACCAGAGCCCATTGTCACGGCAAGTAGAACAAAAAATTTTGACTTACTGACCTTACAAACTCGACAGCGACCTTGGTAAGATGCGTTAGTATACTCACCGTTACTCAATTTCCTCTTCTTGTTAGTTAGCAAGATGAGTTCCAATCCCTGAAACAGGTCCAACATATCACTGTCATCCTCATTTTGTAAGCAGTTAGATGCCCTACGTGATCTCGAATCAAACTTGTTCTCAAATGAGTTCCTCGGCAAGCATCTCATAAAACTTAGATTGTGACAGCAGGTCTTGGACCAAAAGAATGCTTGTATAGTAAAAATAATCACAATTATGATCGACAGGAGAGAGGAATTGACCCTGAGCGACCAATCTTTGACTTCAATTTCTTCTCAATTCCAAGGTATCTTGCCTACATCTGTTGGACGATCGACTTGAGAACACGTGTCGTAGTACCTCTCCACAACATCTGGAACTGCAATCTCGAATTCCACTTTCCTTGTCTCGCCATCCACAGTTCTCCATCTTTCCCTACAAATTGGGTTCCCTGATTGGTTGTATGGCAACTGCTGACGAAATATCTTCGTTCTCTATCCATCCACAACACAGCCATTAAAGATTTGTTGGTGTCAGGATTCTTCGAAACCATCGAGATATGATCTCCGCGCTCCGTGAGCTCCTGTGACGACAATGTTGCATCGGAAATTCCTTAACCGCATTCTTGACCACCCAATAAATCTCGTTCCATATCTCATCAAGGCTTCCGCAGTTGACACGATGCAAAAAATGAATCCCCACATACGACGCGACCGTCTTCAGCCAAGGTTGAACAAGACGAAGTGTAAGGCGGTGGTGTGACAGAATTGCTCTGTGAAGTCACGCCGAAGGCCACCCGTTTTCCCCATCACGAGCTCCAATCTCAACATTATTCCAGACTGGCCACATGCAGAAGCCTTCAATTCGCAGCCATTTTCGGGCTTTCTGTCATAGGCAACGTAATGTGGGAGTCCTTTTTTGATCCAATCTCCCCCGAGACCGTACCATCTGCTAATACTTTCATCGACGCAGAGATACGAGATAACGTGACATATTGCCTGCGGTTCATTGATGGCCTTCAAAAATCCACTTACCAGAGACCATCTCGAGTCATCCAAGGGCCTTTCCTCCGTTCAAAGTGTACTGAAGCAAATGTTTGCCAGAATCAGCTCAAACCTTCTACGTGACATGATCTTTCCAAAACTTGGTGCTGGAATGTACTTCGAACCAGATTCACTCCAGAGGTCGCGGCGGTTTGAAAATGAAAACCTTGTCATAAGTATGAGAATCCCAAAGAACTTCAATATCTCTCCTGACGAGACGGGATGATTTCCAATGGCATTCAATCGATCATTTGTAAGGTCACGCATGACGGTTAGGTGACGGAGCGGAAACATGCTCATAAAGCATTCAAATGGCGATAAATCTCGAGGAGCACAACCATACGCGAGAGTATTACCAGAGTAGCCAATTATTTGCAGCTTTTCTCTGATACATTTCATTAATAGGTGTGAAAACCTCCTGATTGGTCCATGATCGTCCATGAAAAAAACAGGTGCATCTGATTGATGCGCCGTGGAATCATCGGAATTCCCATCTGATGCCGACGAAGACGGTTGAGGAGCCCAAACCTTCATGTCCGCTTCGTTTGGCAATTGAGCGTTCCTTCCTCCACTACGACGTCTGTTGGAGGTAATCCCGCTTTGATGTTGACAATCTTCAACGTGACAGTTTTGAGACGGTCACGTATCTTCCAGCTTGCCTCCACTGACTTCCTCCTTCGACCGCTTACAATGTCGATGTGGACGGCAATAACGGTTCAGCGAGCAATTTCGTCTTCCAAGCTGACCCATACAAGCGCTTACATTCTGCAGCTGACGTAACAAGGGAAGCACGGCAGTGAATGGGATTTCCTGGAATGGTTCGTGGATCCATTTCTGTGAAAATTGAGGTGAAAATAGATGGTTATCGCGTCAGAGAAAGTTGGTCCTGCGTTGATCAGAGTGGGAATTCTGAAACGTTCGTTTTGATCGAGTATGCAAATGTTTAAAAGAGTACGTGGGAACTAAAAAAAGGCGGCTGGAAATTTTTATATTTAAAAAAATAGTTGGTAAAATTTGTCCTCATATGAGGACAATGGTGCAATAGACACCAGAGAGGTAACGTAAACTGCACAGCCTGCACTTACAGCCCGGATCCAGATCACGGCTCTAATCAATCATCATTTGAGGCAAGGACCTGATAGGTCGATTATGGAACACACATACAGTTGAGCAATATGTATTGAGCGTAATAGCAACGATATGGGCAGAGGAAAGAGATCGCTGCAAAGCAGTTTGAACAGACGGCATTTCGGAAGGGAACGAATACCCGCCCAGCGGACATTCCCATACAACCCCCCCCCTGCCCACTTGCCAACAGTTCCACCCCATAGCCTACGATCTAAGCATTGTCTCGCCGTTCAAACAAGGTGTGCGCACAAGGCCCACACAAATGTCCGGCGGCGCCGCTCACATTGCCCATGGAGGCAACGTCGAAGACATGGGGCGCAAACTGTTACGCCGCATCCCCCCCCTCGCACATCACCCTCCAGGAACCGAACTTCAAGTTTCAGCCCCTGGCCTTCTACTCCATGGGTGCACCATCCCCCGCCTCTATTTTGTTCATCGAAGACTTCATCCCTCGCATCGCAGAGAAGTTCAACACAACCACAGCAGTGATCCACAGGCGTAGTTATCAGCGCATTAGTTGCGTGTCTTCTGTTGCAATGGCGATTCTATCGCGAGCTCCACTGCACGTGCCTGACGTGGAACATCCGGTTAGTTCTTAGCCGTATAGTCAGTCCTGCAGTGTACACGATAGATACTCAATGAAGTAAAGTTGCATTCAGTTGAGCAATATGGATTGAGCATAATAGCAGCGATACGGGCAGATAAAATCGATCGCTGCAAAGCAGTTTGAACAGACAGCACCTCGGAAGATGAACAGGCACGGCAATTAAGCGTGTCAATATGCGATGAACAACCAAGTACAGCGTCAGTACGACAAAAGATGCGGACTACGGACTATATATAAGCGAACTGAGGCATATGGAACCCACGGCAATCGGAAAAGCAAGGAAAACTCACGTGGAGAGCATGAAACGGACTACAGAGGTCTAATTGCGGATACGCGGGCGAACATTAACCAATGCGGTATGCAAAGCAGAGCGAATGCATTGAGGGAGCACACAACGGAATGCAAAGGAAGATGGCATGCAAGCGGCAGAGCACAAGCGGCAGAGCGACGTAGTGAACTCTGTATAAATAATAGACATAGTTGCTGACCTGAGCGATGAGGAGGCAGCACGCCGGCGACTTGTGCCGAATCTTCTTGCCATAGCCCTGCTCCCTTACCCGTCGAGATCCACCCCTCTGCAGCGACATCAATCACATGCACTTTCTACGGCTGGGTATGGTGGAACTGATGGTAGAACAAGAACTTGTACAGTTATCGGAGGCACTGCAGTACGCAACCGCTCTGCGATATCTTCATCAGCTGTCCGCTAGGCATGTGGAATGGCTACTTGCTTTTCATGCGCTTAAACGCAACCACGCTTTTATGGCAGCATGAGCACTTTATCGGTGTTTGGAACCGCATTTATTTTTTCATTTTTAAATACAATACACGTGTACTATTGTACACTACAGTATTTACTTAACGTCATTATCTCATCCTGCTGCTCACACTTACAGTGTAAGAATGTATTGTAAGAATGTACTTACACTAAATTTATGGCATATCAAAATTTTAATTTTTCTTGAGTTTTCAAATTCAAAAAGTTGTTTCCCGCCACTTGTAAATCATATTCAAACTTTGCTACCATCTCAACCAGACCGGGATCGCACAATATCCGGCAGTTGCTGCCTCTACTCGTCGGGACTCAAGTTCAACTTCTCCCATGACTGACAGATTTCTTCATCTCAGAGTCGCTCTCGTTGGGATCACAAGGCCTGCTTCAACAAGTGTATTTGCGATATCCTGAGCACCTGCTTTGAATCTCGCACATACTGTCTTCCCTACTAGCCCTCCGCATCACTCAAGCAACCTGCCATTTCTTTGGCAGCCGACAACGAAGCATTTATCCCTCGTTCTCAACACCACAATGGATTCAGAGGATGAACAAATGGGAGCCGGAACATGGGATAAGCTTTTGGCAAACATGGAGGCATCGTTTGCGGATGATGCCTCCGAATTCATTTGATCTCTGGTTTGCAATCCATTCAACAGAAAATCTCAACTGCCTCTAACTTGTCATCATCAGCGATTCCTTACCGAGCAATTCGCGATGGATTATTCGACAAATCCTTGCAAATCAATCTCTCAACTCTGCTGCTCTGTTGGAGGCCTCCTCTACATTTCTTCAGGTCGTTAAGGCCAGTCCCATTGTATACGAAGAGCTCACCATGGCAAGTTGTTTTCAAAAAGTAATCAAGATATTGAAGGATGTCGTGGCCAAAAGTACTGCCGGCGGCGATAAGAATCGCTTCTTGTGCTGTCCTGACGCCCCATCCCGATTCAAAGCTATGCAAAGTTTTGGGTCACCCTTGCTTCTCTTATTGACAACCCATCCTTCAATGTTGAATCGCCGGGGTTCCTTGATATTTCTACTAATGCTCTGGCTGACTTAATTGGACACGCACAAGGCATTTGGCACCAAAATCTTGCGACGCATGCGTTCACTTCCATTTTGGGAGAGTAAACATTCAAGCTCACAATGTCATCTACCGCGCTCTCTTTCCTCTTTTTCGCCGTGTCCTACCTGCAGCAAATCGTAACACTCTCGTCAAGATTCTGGAGCTTGCCGGTAAGCATGAACTATCTCAGCCTGAAGCTGTAGCACCACCGTCTACAAAATCATACAACAGCGCCTCCGTATCGAGGAAAACGGAGATAGATCCGGTAAACAGAGTGCCGAACCTATCGCCGAGGGTGAAAAGTCACACGTTCCGCTTCTTCGTTTCTTGGAGTTGTGTTGCGTTCATGTCCTTGACAAGGCTGATCACAGAGTGTGGCTTACGACTGCGCTTGTTCAGGTTTTAGCATCTCTTCATGAAGTCCATCGTCAATCATTTAAGTCTTTTCTCCTGAAGACATCGGAGCATCCGAAGGCGCGAGTAAGACTATTCGCTGTAGAAGTATCTCCGAAATTTATTTGCATGTCTCCGTCCGACTCTGAGCTGGCCTCTGATACATTTCGATGGATTCGTATGTTGGCTACCCGCTGCAAGGACCGAGTTCCATCTATTAGAGCGAAAGCCCTTTCATCAATGGCAGAGGTGTTGAGTTCCCTGGCGAAGTTACCACTTTCCGACGATATGCTCAACAAAATCCTTGCCATTGCCATTTCGTTACGTCCGCGATTGCAAGACTCCAAAGCCAGGGTTCGTAAATCAGCCGTTGACTTTATCGGTCTATCAGCACGTCTCATGCTCGCCAAAGCGGGAGATTCGCCTGACAGATGCGAGTTAAACCCGAATGCAATGCCTGTGCAAACCGAACCACCCACGCAGCAGAAAATGTTATGAGGCTGTATTCTCTTTTCATAAATCGCTGTGATGACGCCGTGAGCAATGTTCGCATCGCATCGATCTCGCGAGCAACACAAATTGTCCTGAATTTTCCAAACGGGAGCTGTGATAAATTTCGCAGGCGGCTGACGTCTCTATGGTGCGAGACGGTACCGCAACATATCAACGACACTGACAATCGGTGTAAAGAGACATGTCTGAAAGCATTGCAAGCAGTCTTGCATCCGAGGAAAGGTGGTACTGGACAAACTTCTGGTGATTCTCAGTATGAGGCATCCCAGTGCTCTTTTGAAGTGTTTCCAGATTTAATTCTCGAGTTGTTTGCGAACGGCAACCGCACTGCTGCCGAATTGCTAAGAAGTGCTATCAGTATGCTCTTTCGAAGCGGATCAGTCGATCGGAGGAGCATTAGATATCTGTGCGAGAAGGCTATTTTATCTGCCCCCGATATTGAATCTGTGTCGCCTGTGCAAACGGGATCGTGGGTTGCTTTGCTGAAGCTGCTTCTTGTGGAATCATCGACACTATAAAGGAATCTTCTGGATTTCAACCAATCATGCGTCATGCCGTCGTCTTCAAGAATGGCAATGCGTGCAAGATAGCCACTGCTATGGCAAATGAGGTTCCGCGAAAGTCTGCAGAGAGCTGGAGCAATCATCTCATTGCGGAAATCGTGCGAGGCTCTGGATTTGATGACGAAGTAACTCAGGAGTGGCTGTCAAGTGCAATATCCTTACTTGCTTCATTGCAATCGACACGAGGTAATGACATCCTCGAAGAGTGCAATCTTCGGGTCATTAATTTAGGAGAAATCACTTCGGGGACAGTTGAGTATTTTCTTGTAGTCATTGGAAGCGTGTGCATGTCATTTCATCTTCAGACCCAACCTCCGCAAAACCTTCTCACTTTCGTTTGTGCTCTAACCAGCAATGATACGAGACACCCAGAATTACGGGCCCTCGCGTTGACGACGCTTGGAAAAATGTGCCTTTGTCACGGAGCAAAACAAATCAATGGAGGGGGAGAGTGGAAACGAAGAATCTCATCTTTTCCATAAGCTAGGAGAGGCATTAACAAGGCGTATCATCTCGATATTTGTGCATGAACTGGAGAATGCTACGAGTAACGCTAGTCGCAACAACGCGGTTCTCATTCTCTGTGACCTGTGTCGCCTGTATACGGCAGTTGTAGAACCGTACATTGTCAGAATGGCTGATCTGTTATCTGATTCATCCGAGTTTGTACGAACTCAAGTTCTGTCCTCGTTAGTTGTTCTACTTCAAGAGGATTACATCAAAGTGCGCGGGGTCCTGTTCTGTACCAAATTGCAGCTGCTTACTTGACACATGTGCGTCAGTAAGATCTACAGCAGAGTACTGCCTGCTCCACGTGATCTCGCAAAAGAATTCTTCCGCGTTGGCAACTTCTTTCATTGAGTTAATTTTTGTGCTCAACAACTGCACCGAATGCCATATCCACAACCACAATCGAGCATCGGCCCGCAGAGCCCGGTTTCATTCAATCGATTCCAAAGACTTTGGCAAGCGACTTATTATGTACGACGTGTTTCTACGTGGCATGACATTGGAGCAAAAACTCCGTCTACCGAGCCGCTTGCGCACTGATGTGATTGGATTGATTATCGACGAAAAGCTAGACATCACCAAGAATTCCGTCCAAGCGGTTCTAAGCGACACGTTGAAGTTGCTGTGCAACGACAGGCTTCGGTCGTTAACAGCACCAAAGTCACAACAGGATGGCACAAACGTTGGACCCCAAATGGAAGAGTTATCACAGCGGGACGACGCGGTAGACGGAAGCGTGCAAATGAACAAGAAAATGTGCCTCCTAGCCAAGGTGCAAATGTTGGAATTACGCGAGATGACTGTGCCCGCACTTCTAGAAATCCGTCATCGGCTTGAGCAGCTGCGATCACCTTTGCTACAGACACTGATGAGATGTTTCTGCACGTTGCTCCAGCCACATCGCAAAGATATGGAAAACATCATCCGAGATGCCGTTGTTCGCAGTGAAATACTTTATGAAATGACTGGCGCCATGACGAGAGACAATAAGAGCAACAAAACGAATGAGGAGATGGTGGCGAACGGAGATGTCGAGCGATCGACATTGAAAAGGGAACGGAATGAGAGGTCACCGTCCGACGTGAAAGTAATGTCTGTACCGCAGAGGCGCAAAGTTGCCAAGATACGGAAGCTTGAGTTGGGAGACTCGGATAGTGAGCAGGAGGAGATTGTGGATGCGAGCGGAGAGAAATGCGGTTTAATGCAGAGAATAGCGGCAAGTCCCAAACTTGGAACTATAGCCGGGAGGACGAGAAGGGCGAGGGCTTTGGGTGCAGGGGCGAGTGAAAGCCAGTCTGACTTTGCAGCTGCTCTGGCAATGATTGAAGATGAGGGCGACCAATCAGAAGCTTTCCGCGTTTCCCAGTAGCAGTTTAGACATTGAGTGTTAACCGCGCGAGGTGGCCAAATGAGGATTCGGTCTCTGGCGAAAGGGCTGATTTTTTTTGCAATGAAGTACCGCATGTCGGTCAATGAGAGAAAAAGAGACCTTTTACTTCAAAGATTTTAGGAGGGGATCACGGATGAGCCTCGTCTGGAGATGAGGTGGTCAATGAGATGTGATTTTCGTGCGCCGAACGGTGGGCCAACAGCAACTGAGAAGTGCTTGACGAAAGAGGGAGGCGAGGGAAAAATTCGGGCCCATGGAGCACATGAACGTATACCGTAGCTGGGGTATTGGCTTAACAGGGTAGTGTGCGTTGAGCGTTAGAAAGTTGATGCAAGAGCATTTTTGGTCGGCAACCTAAGTCATGTCGCAGAGGATGAGATACCGGAATGGAGGAGTCAGACTGGGGGTTGATGTATATCGCTGTGCATCGCGGTGCCACAGGAGCTGAAAGGTGCCATGATACCGCAAGGCAACTTTTCCCAAGAGATAGGGGGGGAATGGTGACATTTTAATGTAAAGTTGTGAAGCGATGGGGAATTTGCGCTACAAGTTTAAGACCAAGGGCTTCTAGATTCGCCGTTGATGGAGAATGCTGGGACGGGGAACCACCTGGTGTGGTCCAATTGTCGTCAAATCCTTGCACCAAGGACTTTCTGAGCTACTGCTGCTGCCGGCGGGACTCGTCGCGTTGATGCTTGAAGGGCCGCAATAGATTGTGCAAATACTGTGTGCATTTTTATCAATAGTTTATTGAAGACGCACTAGCCCTTTAGTCGGCCTGCAGTGGACACCATAGAAACTATTTGCTGTAAATGAAGTATTGTGAAACTTTATGGCATTAGTATATCACGTAAAGATATATCAGGTGTCCGCTGCAGGATCCGACTATATTGTTAGCTAAGAGCTAACCGGATGTCCACGTAGTCCACCTGCAGCGACATGCGCGAAAAAATAGCTTGCGCAACTGACGACAGATAGTGCAACTGATGCGCTCAACACGCGCGTGCGGATCACTCCGACAGGGTGCTGAACTTCTCCGCGATACGCGGCAGAAGACCCTCTATGAAGAGGAAGGTGGCAGGAGAAGGTGACCCCAGAGAATCAACGCCAGCGGTTGGAACTCGAAATTGGGGGCTTGGGTCGGGTTGTCTGAGGGCGGTGGCAGACGCCGGAAAGTTTTCGCTCCAGGTCAGTCACCTTGTTGCGGTGAGCGATGGCAGCGGCGCCGCCCATTTCGCGGGTGGCCCTCGATCTTACGTTGTCCTTGAACGGAGAGACGACGGTGACATCGCAGGCAATGGGCGGACCGCGTTGCCGTCGGGGGCAAGCGGTGGGTGGACAAGGATGTCAGCGGGTCGTAGTTCAGTTCCTGGGACGAGGAGTGGGACCTCCAACTGGCAGTCTAAGCCTGCTGCGCGGGCGATACGGCCGGCGATGACGTTGCGTAGCGAGTCATGCCGGTGTTTGCGACCGAATCCAGAGGGGCACAGGTCTCTGCGTGATCTCCCAAGCTGTCCATCGGGCGTTTACAATGCTCGCAGTTCCGAGGAAGCGAGTCGTCATAAACAGACAGCCCGAGGAAACGTCGTATCATGATCTTCCAGTGTACGGCAGACACTTCCGTGTCGGCGGAGGGATGTGCGAACAGGAAGGCGGCACCAGGGCCTTTGCGGAATGCGAGGCCGCTCCGGTCCCGCGCTGCGGCGGCGGTGTGGTCATCGGGATTCGGGCAGCGAGCCCATACCTCGTCGGCCCAGTGTACCTTGGCCCGAGCCTCCTGCTGCACACCCTTTAGGTAGGTTTGGACGCGGGTGTGCGCTGCAGATAGGGGAAGCGGGTCAACGGAGTATGGAAGGCCGGGGATGCGGAGCACAAACTCGTGCATAGGGATGGCGGCTTGGCGAAGGAAAAATTCTTGTCGTGGCGGCAGCGGGTTCCAGTGAGGGCGGTGGAGCGCGGTCCGATGTGAGTCCCAGTCCTGACGCGAGCAGGTGCCGCGTCAATGAGGCTTGAGGCAACAGCACCATGAAGGAATGGCTCGAGTAGCGTGAAGCCGAGACCACCATGTCGGAAGGGCAAGGTAGCCTGGGACCACGCTTTATCGGTCAGCGTGACTCCATGAAGCTCCGAGAAAAACGAACGTTGCTGGGTGTCGAAAGCCTCGGCAGCCGACGGGCGTCCATCGGGTCAGCGAGCTTGAAAGCGTGCTCCACAGGCAGGCCGACGCACAGGCGGTGCATGTGGAAGCGGGCCCGAGGGTCGTCAACCTTGAGCAGCAACTCGAGGGTGCGGCGGCAACTGTCGGTCTTGCCTGCAGGAACGATTGAGTGAACCGGCGGTTGCCTATTGGAGCTCCCAGTAGTTCAAACCCGTCGGAGGAGCACTCTGCAAGGCGGAACTCGCGGAGGAACGCCTCGCGTTCTGGCCGCGGACAGTTGGCCAGAAAACGCGTGTTTTTGCGGCGTTGAGGTGCAGGCCGTATGCGGGTCCCTCGTCGCGGAGTAAGCGGAGCTTTTCGGAGCTCGGGGAGAGACCCCATCAGCGTCCGTCTCGGCATACCAGTGGTTCATGACTACACCTGTCTCTGCGGCGATCCGGCGGATGAGCGGCTGGATCGTTAGGGAGAACAGGAGCATGCTGGCCGGGTCGCCTTGTTGGGTCCCTTGTGCACTTTGTATTGTGTTTTGTGACGGTTCGGCACAATCAGTTGCGGCTGCGTGCGGCCGTATATCATATTGACGAACCGGGCAAGGCCCGGTGCTAGCGAGGGCAATCGGTCCAACATTGACTGGCGATCAACGAGGTTGAAGGCGTTGTGCGCGTCAACAAGGACCGTGGCGGTGTCGCAGCGGCGGGAGAACCGACGGAGCAGCGTGCGCGTGTCGTGGACGATTGCGTCCATTCCAGCCCTGATCCCGTTTGCCAATTGGAACGGGGCTAGGAAGGCGCGAGTATCGTCGATTGCAGCTGGGAGCAGCGTCTTCGTGACCAGACGACGGAGTACGACCCGACGGCGATGGGCCGGATCTTGCCAGGCTTTGGCTGGATGGGCAGCAGCGTAGCGGCAGCTACAAGCGGCAGTACAGAGCACGGCAGGTCGCCCTTGGCGATCCGCGTGACGAGCTGGGTGAGGACCCCCTTGCCCGTGACTCCGGCTTCTGGGCTGATTGGTGTCTTGACTAGGAGGTGAAACCAACGCGACGGCGTGCGGTCAGGGCCAGCAGACGTATCACGAGAGATACGGCGGACTGCTAACTCGACGGCATCCGTGTGACAGCTGGAGGAGGTGGGAGGCTGTCAGCGGCAGCGGTGCGATAGGGCACCGCGGCTGTGGGTGTAGGGTGCGAAGCGATTGGATGGTCCGCGGGTCGTTGACATCCGCCAGCGGTGCGTTTGAAGGGACCGCATAGCCTTGGCGTAGCGGGCATCGGCGCACAGCACTTGGGCGCGGCGTGCTCGGCGCGTGCTGCTGGACGCAGGCAAGGGGCGGTGCTGCTCGGTCCACTCAGTTCGGGCGTGGTGTGCCTGCATTGCTTCTGACCAAAGTACGGCCCACTCGTTGGTATGAGCCCGCCGAATGCGAGAACTCAGCGCTTCACGTTGGCCCTTCGGATGCTGCCAACCGTCCTCACCGCGGCGGGTCCGACGCATGACCGCGGTGGGGAGCAGGTGGAGGTGGAGAAAAGAGCGGTACGTTGCGTCGTCGCCGCGAGCATTCGCCGCGGCACGGGCCAGCTTGATAAACAAGAGGATGAAGGGTTTGAGGCAGGCTGTGGCTGGACGCAATCGTCCACGACACGCGCACGCTGCTCCGTCGGTTCTCCCGCTGCTGCGACACCGCCACGGTCCTGGTTGACCCGCACAACGCCTTCAACCTCGTTGATCGCCAGTCAATGTTGGACCGCTTGCCCTCGCTAGCACCGGGCCTTGCCCGGTTCGTCAACATGATATACGGCCGCACGCAGCCGCAACTGATTGTGCCGAACCGTCACAAAACCACAATACAAAGTGCACAAGGGACCCAAAAAGGCGACCCGGCCAGCATGCTATGCCGGCGACGGGACGCTGATGGGGTCTCTCCCCGCGCTCCGAAGAGCGCTCCGCCTACTCCGTGACTAGGGACCCAATTGCCGCTGTTCTGTTCTGTACTTTACAATACAAGGCCCATCAGTCGTACAGTGGGCTTTGATACTGTACAGTACAGTACTGTGGGGCATCAAACTGTAAAGCAGACACTCAAGGGTATGTCAACAACCAGATTTACAGTAGCCTCCAGTACTGTATGGACGTACTGTATGTTGCTGTAAATCTGGTTGTGGTACAGTAGTACCGTACTAGAGCGCGGAAGATCACGTCTAGAGTAACACCCGGTGGCTCGATTCGACGTCTGGCCATTTAACAGCGTCGTTACCCTGCACGTCACAATCCGAGCCAACTAACTCACTTCCCTCGTCATTCCCCATGTCAAGCATCACAGCGCATCGGAACCATGGAGAAAGTCGCAGTAAACGAAATGATCACCACGCTAGAAGCACTCTGTTCCTCTCTTCAAGAAACAGCAAAAAACGACCCTACCAGTCTAGAAAAAACGCTGAAACACGCCATGGAGCAAACCTCTGAAATCATCACAAGCGCCATACCGCACGACCAGCGCAAAGGATGGCTCTCTGAGCTCGAGACCCTATCCGATACACGCAGGGAGATACCTCCAGGGGACCGCCTCCCGACGTGTGTTCGCTCTGCGAATCAAGCCACGGCACGCTTGCGCGACACTTGTGCAAGTCTTGCATGTAGTGCAAAAGATGACAACGAAGCGTGGAATGTATTCATGGGTGCGGGTGCGGTTTTGTTGCGCGTCGCGTAGAGGAAATGTGCCAGGCAACATGCGGCCGTATGTGTCGGGATTGCAAGGAAGAAGGCGTTGCGCAGGTTGGGGCTTGTGGGTGAGAAGGAGCTTTTTTGATGGAGTTTGGAATGGTGGGTGGATTGGAGGGGGGGTTGGAATGAGTGGGATGATGATGTTTCTACTTTGTCGTGACGTTGTGAATTAACCGCTGTGTTGGTTTGTGTATGTTGCGCGGTGAAATGTAGATGGCGCGGTGAGCTGTTCTGGATGAGAATTTTGCTGGTGAATAAGTGGAGGCGAGAGAAGAGGATGATGATGGGTGTGAGGGGGATATGTGGCTGCGATGAGAGTGTGCTTGACGTTCAAAGCTTTGTGATGGGGTGCATTGAAGGGGTCGCACGGGATCCGCGACATATTTCTCAGATATTGAATGGCCAGGAGGGCATGTTCGACGGAGCAATTGAGCAGTACTGTCATTTACGTAGACTGCTTTTTGTCATGGAGATGAGGGCGTAATGTCGGAGGGGAAGCTTGTTTGTCAGAGGATTCCTAACCAAACTGAGTGTATTTGGTACGGCTGGCTACAACGAGAGGGGGATCTTTTATGTGTTCAAAAACCTGAACCATACAGGTAGTGAAGACCTTGTTCGAATCCCGTTGGATGTGGGCTGTTCCCTTCAGAACTGCTGTCATCAAATATTGCGCTCCCCTCCGGTGCCGAAAGAGATTTTCATATTGCAGCGTGTTGGGACCGGCAGTTTTGCTCCGAGGTATCATCTTGAGCTATTTCGTGACCCAAACTGTCAGAGTATTCCCTCCGCCTTTCTTTGTTTTACAGTTTGTTGATTGGTGTTATGCATGTTCTTGCCTTGCCGACTGCCAGCGCGAGAAGAAAGAATAAAGGACTGAGGAACACGGGCGTTGGGCGTGGAAGACACTGCGGTAGCCAGTGATCTGACAAACTGGAAAATTGGTCCTGACAAAGTACTGTGCAGTGCAGTACACAGTATGTACTGTACAATATCCTGCAGGCTGGACAAATTTTTAACAGACGAATATATTTTTCGCTGAAGACGCGACGAAGATCCAGAGTGCAGCAGTTGACCAAGGATTGCGTTCGTCAATGTCGACTTGCGCGGCTGCATTTCCCTTCCTTTCTTCATCCCATAACCATCCTTACCAAACCGACCCTACCCATCCAACCCTAGAGACCAAGCCAGAACACCCTCTCTCCTCCATTCCAACACCGCTAAAACCATGAAAGTCTCACCGGAGGGCAGCTCCCCGCCGCCCGATTCCGTCAACTGGTCGACGTGCTCGACTCCGTCCATGCTCCCCTTGGCGATCTTGCACCCGCCTCTGGGATCCCTCAACCATTTCGATTCCACCGCCGTAGCCGTCGGTACAACTCTTGCCGCTCTCCTGCAAGACAATCTCCTCCCGTCTCCTCCTCACCGTCTCGTCGCCATCTACATCCTTTATGACATGCTCGTCACCCCCATCCGCCCGCTCTCACCCCTGCCCCGTCTACTGCCATCGACAGACTCGTCGCCTCACCTCTCACTGTTATTCTTTTCAATTTGATGGATTGTGAAGACGCTCGACCCCAGAGCAACTTTTTCTCACCCATCTTTTGTCTCATACCCAGTCTGGGGCCGATGCCGTTCCTCCACAAATTGCGAATGCTCAGGCGTTTAGCTTGTATGGTGCCTTGCAGGGTGCATTGCAGACTGGCGCCTGTGCCAAAACTTAACATGTCCATGTTGAGAAGGAGCTGGGCAGAGAAGCATCCCAATGCCCCAAATGTCCCCCGCATCGCCCCATCAGTGCCGTTCTTCCCGACCCTAGCAAAGCTGTCGCCGCTGAAAACTTGACCTTGGCGGATGAACTGGGGGAGGGGTAACTCTTGAAGATTTCGCCCCGCAGTTTGTTAGAATTCCACCGCCGTTCTTACCGGTAACAACAGAGTGTAAGGAACTACGTGGATCGATCCTGAACCGTTGCATGAGTTGATATGGGATCCGGATATGGGCATGAAGGGCGACGTGGTAGTGAGGTGCGCGAGGTTATTGCGAGAGCGTTGAAGTCCCCCGTTCAAGAGGCGGAGCAAAAGATGGTGGTGGCGGAGTTGGATAAGGACCCCAAGTTGGTCCATTTGTGTGGCATGACACCGCAGAAGCTACCCGACTTGGTACAGAACAATTCCCAATTGGCAATAGAGATTTTGTTAAAGTTGGTGTCGTCGAACCAAATGCCGCAATATTTGTCCGCGTTGGAGAACATGGACGTCAATATGCACTCCATGGAGGTGGTCAGCCGCTTGACAGATTCTGTCGAGCTGCCGCCGGAGATTTTGCACACGTACATTAGCAATTGCATACGATCCTGTGGGAATATCCCAGACAAGTATGACCAGATTCGCATGGTCCGTTTCGTCTGTGTTTTCCTCAAAAGGATTATGAAGAATAACCTTATTGACGCCCAAGATCTACTTATTGAGGTTCAGGCCTTTTGTATAGATAATAGTAGGATTCGTGAAGTAGCCGACCTGTTTCGGTCATTGAAGATGCACGGAAACAAGCAGTGAGTGATGTAGGACTGGCTAAATGACCAGTCTCGTAAATAGGGACAGCCATTTGTAGATCACTCAACAGCGCGACCACTGCTGTATCATCAGTCCTTGGCATCTAGTCGATATCCAGGCTCAGCGATTCCTATGTACGGAATGTGATTGTTGGGATCTCAATGACGGTCTAGGAGCGTACAGTGCATTGTCGGCAACTGGACGCCATCCCCAATAGCAAAGAGCGATCCTCTTCATCCAGAAAGCCGTCGCAGGCGTTCCAAATCATTGCGCTTGACTTTGTTGGGCCCAGCTGAGGCCACGTAAAGGGACGCTAAAATTCGTAGGGGCTTAAAGCTGGGGAGCTAACGCTCTACTCTACGCTGTTTTCATCAAAGGAAGCGATTTCTGGATTTGCAAGTTCTCGAGAATTGCATAAAAAGTCAAATAGAGGGCAGGCTGGCCTGACGACCCACTCCCACGGGGGCGATATCGCCGGAGAACAGGTTTGCTTGGTAATTTGAACGGGGCGTGTGCTTAAATTTGTCAAATTCACAGAATTGTCCCGAGAAAGGCGGCTCTCTTTGTCCTGGTCAACTAAGGTGAACATAAAAACTTTGCGCTGAGCTGTTGAAACCAAAACGACGCTTTGGGTTTCGGGTGTGGTTCCTTTATAAACGTTGGCTAGAATACTACTGCGGTCAGTTGAGCCAGCATAATGTGTATACCTGACTGAGCAAAGGGACGTTGCTCATGAGATATGCGGCCTCTGCTGACCGTTGCGACAGGCTGCGATAATTGCGATACGGTTGAAAACAGCGTTCCCTTCCATTCGCTGAGGAGCATCGACATAATTCTCCAACACTTTCCAACATCCTGGTCATTCATTTTGTTTTCATTTCCGTATGTCACCGATCAGACACGTGACGTAACTCATTCCAAAAACTCGGAGCTTCTCCGACTGATAATTTTGATGGCGCTCTCCCGAAGGCACTGGCAAAGCCATCGCTCATGTTGAAATTACTGTCGAAGATAAATAAATTTAGCCTGCTCGTCAAAAACGGTGCACTTATTCAAATATTGGATTGCTCTAAATTGCCGTGCGGAGACGGAAGCCGACCAATTCGCCGGCTTCTCTAGGAGCTCTGAGCTTGAAAAATGATCCATGAGTTTTGAGGACGGATTCAAGGGACGGGCACCTAAGGCATTATCAGGTCATGACTTGCTCTGGAACAGAAAGTGAGCCTGTTGGAATGTTTCTGGACGCCAAACTTTTCCGCGCTGCAATGTCCTCGGAGAGAGGTAATGCTTGCGGAGAATGACCTTCCGCAAGCCTTTCCTTGTAGCTATCTCTTTTTGATCATAGGCACACCGGGATTTTCTTCCTCACCACCTGTGGATCATGGTTATTATGTTCATGTGCATCGAGTCAGCAATGCTGTCCTCACTTTCACTTTCAGCTGCCTTGACAAGCTCAGAAAATTCTGTACGGTCTTCGGAATCATGTGCCAAGTCCAGGGGTTGATTGTGGATATGTACGTCATCTTCTACCTGCGCAAACTCACCGTCGTCTGTTTCAAACTTGTCCGCCTCCATATTGTCTGCCCCGAATTGGCCGGCTTCGTCGGTATCATCCACAGGTGAGTCTCTTTTGTGTGACTTTCAGGAGGGGATTCACCCCAATAGGAATCGCCATAGGATACCGAAAGTTCCTCACCTGCCTGGATGTCCTTCGAAGTAACATAGAATAAGCGCCAGAAATTGTCGACTGGGACCCAGTATGGTTCCACGTTATGGTAGTCTTCGCCAAGGTCATTGACAAAGCGCATGAGATTCCCAACTTTTTTTGCATCGATAACCAGCGATATATTCACACTGCTACCATTTCTGGACTCCGTAGCATCATCTCAGGCGTTTCCCATGCGTACTGCCCGCTTTCGATATAATCAAGATCGGCTAACTCACCGCCATATTCAGCAAGGATAGTTCAGACGGGATCATAGCAGTCGCATACACTCCATATCCCTTCCTACTATCCCACTATGTCGAACAACATACAAGTTGTCTGCGAAGACACCGGGCTGATCACCTCCCAAAATACTACCGGACCCGCGATACGCCAGGCCTGTATTTCTCCACAAACTCCGTCATATTTTCCGCCGTCTGCAACTCTTGATACTCTGCGTCGTCACGTATATCGTGGCTGGAGAGGAGCAATTGCATATCCTTACTGATCGTCGTCATATTCATTGGCTTGATGCCAAACACCTCCTCAAATTATTCATCGTGATATCGAACTTGGGATCTTTAACCGGCTGGAAGGGCAAGTCCCACTCCAGATCCTGATCAGCATCGCCGTCGTTTCCAAGCGCACCATCATCACCGCCCTCATCTTTCGCACTCAAATCACCACCTCTTCACCTCTTCCCTGCCATCGACATCCTCCCCAGCTGCATCTATCACCGCTACGTGCGCCCCCGCTGACTCAGTCTCGTCGTTTTCTGCATCCTGGTCGTTCGAATCGATATTCCTATCCAAGGCGCTCAAGTTCCTCTCCACTTCCGCACGGACGACCGCATCAGCAGCTTGATCCTCTGCACCAATCTCATTCTTTTCCGATTGCTGTCAGCCCGTCTCCAACTGCATGATCCGGCAAACCGTTCAACAGGTCGTGCTCCAACCCTACGCGCCAACTTGATCGTCGACGATATTCCCGACCTCAACCTTTTCCGCCATCCCCTCCAGGATGATCCTCCCCTGCGAAGGAGGTGCCATCATCTGCTGCCCCCATACCGCCTACTAGTGCTGTCTCTGCTCCATCACCCGCCCCCTCTGCACGGACCTCGACAGCGTGCTGAGAAATTCGCTCCTCTTTATCCTCCTCTTCTCCGCCATCACCGTCGGTGCTTAATCCTGCAATTGGTTTCCCAAGGAGATCTGAATCCTCCTCGTTATCCGCCGTATCCTTTTTCCCAGACATAGTATCGTCGTCCCCTCCCTGCAAATCACCTGCTTTTTCGACGACAGGAACGTCATGGACCCTCTTCCCATCCATCCACATTTCCACAGCCACCGGTGCACCCGGCGGTGGCAAATCGACAGGCTTGACTTGACCCTGTTTATACCTTTCATTATACCCTTCGGCACCCACTTCCAAACCGGAAGCATCTCCAAATGAAACACCGTGATCGACTAAATGCTGCACATGTTGACTTGACGGTTCGTGTATACCAACAGCAACAGGATTTCGGGGCGGAAGTTGACCCTTGTCCGTATCGATGGGTACCGGGTCGGAAGGCGGGGGGGAATCTTGAGCAAAGATGTGGACGACGTCGCGGGCAATGACGGCGGCGGCGACGCAGGCGAGGAAGAGAAATATTGAGTTTAGGGAGAGGAGTTTGGAGGGGGTGCGAAGAAGGCGAGAGGCTGGGGAGGAAGAAGCGGAAGGAGCACCGAATCGTTTGCCAGTTACTGAGGCACGGGTTGGACGTAGTGTGATGCCCATGGTGGAGTAAAGTGGTGGCGTTGAGACAAGGAAGGGAGGTGGGATTGTTTTGGGGGTTGTTAGTTGTGGTTGCGGAAAGTGCTAAAGTGGGGTGTGAGAATATTGTCAATGCCTTTTAAGAGGTATTTGGAACGCTGTAGGTTAGCTGCTACACTACTGTACCCCAGGAAAGCAGGTTTGTCGAGTAGAAAGGGTTTACAGTTGATATCATGAGCCATGTTTAATGGTTTAAATTAGGATGGTGTCGTCATTGCTGAGGTCAACCACCCCAACTTTAGAATCCCATCGGCAGTGAAGGTTTTTCTCGATTTATACATACACTATACACGTGTACATGTGTGATTGATAGACGATTACGTGTGATTGTTGAAAACCTGACCGAAAATTCACAGGGGGAAATTTGGGGTGTTTTTAATGCATGAAAAATATGGTCAGCTGTTCCCTGAGGGATGTCGTGATGGTAAAGGCTTACAATGTAAAGAAATGGCAGCAAGACGTCAAAACGCTAGAAAACTGACGGGAGGCCGGCCAACAGGCACGCTGCATTGGACATTACTGCTGCTGCGGCATGACGCTGTGTTAAGATTTCTTTGACCTTTGCACAGTGATTGATCAACTCGAAATTATTCTTCTTTACTGCCATGTTAACTGAGCTGTACTGCTCCGTGCCATGTGTGCTGTACGTACAAGGCGTACAAGGTGGTAATAAAGATACGACAGGTTGGCTTTTTAAAGGTGGAAAAATTGGGGTGCTTTAATGATTGAAAAGTACGTTACCCTATGTTCCCAAGCTCATCAAATAATTGGTGCAAATAGTTTTTTAAAGGCGTATTGCGTTTGAACATACGTCTGACACAGAAAGAAAACTTTTAAAAATTAAATATTTAAGGAAATAAAGGAGCTTTTTGACAAATTCGGGGCAAAAATATATCTACACTTCTAGAGAGTCGTTCGATACAAAAAGTCAATGCTTTATAGGAGCAACTTTACTAGTTATTTACTGTGGTAGATATGTGGGTTGGTATCCAGTAAATTTGTACTGGTACTTTACTAGTCTATTTTCTTGCCCTTATCCTGGATGAGACTGAGGCAAAGTCTCAGCATAGAACTCACAAGCCTTTCGAGTCCATAAGGATCAAAGTTTGTCCATGCATCAATTATGCAATCAATCAAAGATTAAACGCATTAAAATTGTCTTTGGTAAGCGTGAAGTTTCTTCAAAGAATCCCACACAAATTCTCAACTGGATTGAGATCGGGGAGTAAACTGGTCAGTCCAAAACTGACACCATTTTCCGCCGAAGCACGATTTTTTGCTACGATAGAACGATCCCCATCCGGCAAAAATTTCCATTACAAAGGGAAACCTCAGCAAACGAAAGCAAGCAATGCTCCAGCGTACTACCTTGTCACCATTTTCCCCGTGAAGAATAACCAGCAGTGAAAGCTTTTAACAGCGAAACCAGCCCATCTCATTACACTTTTTCCTCCATTTTGTCTATTCGAAAACTACTTTTTTCACTTTGCGGATCATGCTACTTGTAAGAAAGACCGCCATGGTCATCAAGATTTTTTTCATCGGAACATGCAACCCTTTCCCATTTAGATTGTTTCCGTTTTACTTTTTTCATTGCCCAATTCAAATGATCTGCCTTATGTCTCTATTAAATAGCTGGAATGCGCGAGGTCCTCTTATAACTAAGATGTACCTGCCTGCTAAGCAATTTGCGAAGTGACCATGTTTTTACTAGAAGCTGCATTGCTCTCATCAACCAACTCGAGGTCAAAATCCCCTCTAATTACTCCCTGATTATGCGTCTCTTCGTACCGCCATTCACTTTGTGCGACCTTTTGGGGCTTTCTATTGAACCGTAAAGTTCAGGTTCCTTCAAAAGCGTTTTATTACATCTTTGGATTGTCCAAGCTTACTTAAAATCGCTTATAAACTCCAATAGTTCGGAAGATGGGCGAGAATTTGGCCTTTTTAAGGTTGGAAAAAGCCGGCTCTTGAGGCATATTTGAAGGTTCCAGGGGCCAATTTTGGACTTTGTGCGAGAAAGAGGGCATTTTAGTCCTATTGGACTTCTTTTGCTTCTTTTGGTACCTTTTTGCTATGATCCTGCACAAGTTACATTTTCAATCATTTTGAAGCTATATATTTCGCCACTTGATTTGTCAAACCCTATTTTCTTAAATATTGAAAACTTTTAATTTTTGTTTCCGTTTCAGGTTCAAATTTCAATGTTTTGTACGTGTCCCAAGTTTTGCCTAATGTAGTATATTTCTTCGCAAATACACCCTTAAAACAGACTTCTCGTACCTTTATTGCCACCACTGTACTATACAGCACTTTACTAACTTCGCTACCCAAAGACCTTTTCTATTATTCGGTAACATTACAAGTACCATGTTATTGTGGCAACCGTCTACATGGGCGTCAGATCCTTCAACAAACCCACTCGAAACTAAAATTAAGTTGCGAACTAAAATTCGAAGTCAAATCAAACGATTATGAATCTCTCGTAGACAAATTAGTCTATAATGTGATTTTTTTTACGTCGATCAAATGCTTGATAGTTTCAATCCTTTGTCATCTGGCCAAGGTAGCCCACAAGAGCTAATCTTTAGATGTGAAGAATAACCTTAATGTAATCAGTGTATATATATTGTCGCCTCTCTCTTCGCCACTTGGTCTCTGCTGCCTGTTTGCCTTGATTTATATCCTGTACGCGACCATTTAGTCCAAGTGCGGTCAATAAATTTCCCCGTAGGAACCTCAACCTATTTATAGTGCCTTTATATGGCCATGTGTTTAGTTGATTACCTTCGTCAATGCCACAGTAGATCCAGATCATATTCGCAGATCCAGATTAGATTTATGTCTGTATTTCGACACTCCAAAAATCCTGAACGTAAAAGTCGAGTTACTACAGATCTCATTCTTTTTCTTCCTATATGGTCGTATTAGCCACTGCAAAACACCCAGCTCCCCTGTATCCACCAACTTTTCATGGCGTTTCAGTTGCCCCGCTTTGTGAGTGCATCGGCTAGGCTGTCTTTACTCCGCACCGGGATGTCAGAAATCTCCCCATTTACATATGCCTCCCTTGTCGCAATAACATCGATCATCATCATTACCAGGTTGTAATAACATCGATCATCAGGCTTCGTTCTGTGGTTGTCTAATTTTTGATGATAGCTTCGAACATTCTATCGGAATCTGTATACATTTGAAGAGGTACTTTCTTGCAAGCCATGTATTCCGTGGCATGTCACATACTGTATCCCAGTCAAAAACATCCGCAATCGCATAATATTACCGCCAAACACGGTTCTCACAATTCGCTTAGACTTATAGCTGCCATAATGCAATATATCAGCCTTCCGTGATCCAAGACATGCCAAAACGACGAAACCTAGCTAGGAATGTAATGAGATAGTGTTGGAAAAAGAACTGTCTGCAAACAATTTGACGCAAAGCGTTTCATTTAAAGATTCTGCTAACGAATTCCTCGGCGTGAAGAGTCTCTAACGTAGCGTATTACAGCCTTCAACTCCTTTAAATACTTAAGACAACAAGTTAATTCGGTCACCGGGGTGGAAAGGTTAACGCCCGCGCAAATACCATGCCAAGTACTCGTTAACCATGCAAGCTTATGTTTGCGAGAGCGGAATTAAGCGAACGTGCAGTCGGTAATCATTATTGTATATTCCATGCATACTTTGGTTGGTGCAGCAGAAATCTGTCCTCAGTCTTCTCAACCTGCAACTCTGCGAACGTAAAGTAATCTTATTGCCTTTGTTTAGATTCAAAGGTATGTTCAATTAGTTTTGCGTCCCCTGCGAACGATTCACCGCCAGCAAAAATGGTTTCATCTACGTATTTCCCGAGCACACCCGCCAGCTTTACTCTCACTGCCTTCATAAACAGGGAAATATCACCAGAGGTGGGTGTCATGCCAATTCCATCTGTCAAGTGTGTAAAATAAGTTTCTTTCCAATATTTTTTACTCTCGGAAAGCCTATGTAGCATTTTTAGGATGTGCATTAGTTGATTAGACTGAATCTTAAACTCTCGGGACGGATTAAGATAACTATATCGCATCAACGGACGGGCGGGCTGGAGATATGGCTGATAAATTTCCTGTGTTCAAAGGCGCATATCGAAAATAGCAGCGACATTGATGAACTGCTGAATGTATCTTTTTTTAAGCGTTGTTTTGTTAAGCACAAAAAGTTCCTTCTCCACATTTGCATGCCCTTGCACCACAAAGCCTGCCTTATACAGTTACTTGGATGTGTCAGAGTTTTTGATTGCTAAAATAAAACGACCCGTCTCAATACTAGGGCGTTTATCGTTGTATTCAATGCCCTTGTTGTTGTAAAATGGTCCTTTCTGTAGCAGAGCGGTCCTCTCCACAAATCTCTGTCTTCTTCATCCCTGACCTCTGAGTTTTCAAAGGCAACTCTTCCCAGTAATGTTCTTTTACGAACAAAATCATGAAACAAATTCCCCCCTATGAATCAAAACTCATTGCACAACTCCATTTTCATTTTAATCTCTGATTATTTTGGTCCCCATTTTTCAAAAAAGAAATCTTTCGAATCGTGATCCGCCTCGTCCTCAAAATTCAGTTCCGATATTTTATCAGGCATATTTTGAGTTATTGCCCTGATTGCCTGCAAATTCAAAGCTGCGGCATTGCCTCACATTTTTTATTTCATACAAGGCCGTGAATTTTTTCGAAGACATCGCCCTATTTAAATTTCGAAATCGGCGTCGTTGAGGCAACCCCCCGTCATCAACTGCTTCATCATCTCACTCCCTTTTTTGCCCTCAATATGACTAACCTCCGCCCGTCCCTCACCATCGCCATGTCATCCCGGGGCCGCCGCCCCATCAGCGCTCTAGCCTTGATGGCCAATGGAACAACCGACTATGATGATTATTGTAGAAGAATTGACCGGGGACGCGTTCGGGAGTGGGTCCCCCGGCACTGCTTCGAGGAGGCAGAGGAGGCAGAGGATGAGCTAGAGGAAGAAGGAGCAGAAGAAGAGGTAGAAGAGGAGCATTCTGAGGCTGAGGTGGAAGTATCGGAAGGTGAGGAGGACCGGGTGGACCAGTGGAAGCCACTACTATACAACGGTGGAGCAGCTGCTGTGGAGGACGGAAGAGAGATTGAGGAAATAATCTTTATTTCTAACTCTTCTGATAGGGGTGAAGACGAGGTTGAAGGCTGTGAGTAGGGATTGGAGGAACTGGATATGTCCGAGGGGGATATCTATAATTCTGGGGCGTTCAATGGGAATGTAGGAACTGCATTGGGGTATGGATATTTTGGAGGAATTATTTGGCTCTAGTCTTGAGGACTGAGATTGTAAGAAGTAAATCTAGATATTTATCCAGATAATATCTGCTGTTAGTCTTTCCCGTTCACATGATTCTATTTGATGCATTTTGTGGTACTTTGTATGTTTGATTCAAACTTTAAGGTTAGCTAAAAATTCTATATAAGCTGAATAAACTGCTTCCTCTCGTTGAGGCCAAGGAAGCTGGCAGACAACTTCAAATTAAGTCCCGAAGAGTTAGGAAGTCAACAGTCAACTTCAGACCCAAGAACCATTTTTCTTACGCTGCTCACAGAGCATCAGTGGTAGGCCTTGCTCCTTCTATACTTGCTTGTAGCCCTCTCAACTGTCGTTCTTACCACATCTATCTGTTCGCCCAACTATACCACGGTAGCACTTTTGTCGCTTGCAACACCTCTTTCTTGGGTTAATTTGTTCTGAGTATCCCTTCTCCCGACGATTTACCCCTGTCAGTACTCTCGGCAAAACACTTCAAAAGTTTCCTCCAGGTATCCTAGCGAGTTATTTTTTTGCAGCCTCCATCTTAGGGGAGGTGGTTGGAAGGTCACTAGGTGTCAAAGTTTCGGTAAGTAGAACTTCACGGGGAGGAGTGGAACGGAATTTATCAAAGCCGATAAGAGGCGATACAGGTCACGCTTACCAATCAAGAACTGGTTAGGCAATGCTTTACCTATGCTCAATTGCTTGGTGGAAGCTTCTAAATCCACATCAACCTGTTTGCAAGCGAGACTCAAATAAGGGAAGCGGCGATGCCAAGCACCAGAAGGATAAACATGAACAATGTCACCGGCGGATATGAGGTAGTGCTCTGAAGGGAGAAGCTTGGAATGGAGTGCTTCCTGCATACGTAGCTGTGCAGAAATGGTGGCTATATCACGGCGAACAGCTTTCAGGGCAGCCATGCGATCTCTTTGAACCGGAACGTCTATATTAACAGAATGGAACGACAGTATGGAATCAAAAAAGTAAGGAATTAATGATGCCTTCTGTGCATTCTTTATCATTAATAGCCTTTACAGAAAGACTTATAGCTATTTCAGGGTCAACAGACGAGTGATCAGTCTGTACTTTATCAAAAAATCTGACGTAAAGGTTCATAGTGGCGCTCACCGGCGCCCATAGAATTATGGCTCTCAACCCCGGATAGTTGGACTTCAATACCATACAATTCTGTAACAGCGTTCCAGTACTTTGAAGTTAACAATCTATCCCGATCAGATAGGGTGCGATTTGGGCAACCTATGCACATATGGGCCTAAGCATCAACGTATTCATCCCAGACATCACGAAAGGACTCACCGTTCAGCAGTATAGTCCTCTGAAAGCATTTATGTTCATTATATACAGGAGTGAGTTGCCTTTCAACTACATGGGATCGACGGCAACCTCGTGGTTGAATCTAATCTTCTTTGTCTGGTATAGAGACGTGGAAACCGTACGGTCTGGTGCGGTGCGACTAACAGTTCTGACAATACACAGCTATCTCCTCGAGGGCGTTGCGATTTTCTGCATTGACCTCATTAGGGCACAGGCATTTCAGCAAATTTTGAAGCCTTTTGAAGCTGGGGGGAATATTGTAAATGTAGTTTCTGTAATTCTGCCTTGTTAAAACGAACCGCCGCGTCATTCCAAATAATAAACATATTCACATTTTTTCGTCGGATAGAAAGGGGCCAGTGGTCGCAACGACCCACAAGAGTATTACCCACATTGTCTGGGACAATTTTTGCTGTCTAATATATCTAGACTGATGAGTAGGATTATGTCGGCTTTCACGACATCTATCTCCAGAGGAAGTAATGAGCCATTGGGGAGATTTACATGAACAGAAATGAGTCCGAGGGCATCACCGAAGATAGAAGTAGTGTTACAAACGGACAGGGAATGAGAAGACCGAGACATACAACAGTAAACAACAACCTATGAGTAACCCGTGAGAGAGCGCGAAGCCCGTCCGTCTAGAAAAAACCCTTCAAAGACGGTGTTGCTGTAACGCAAAAGAGAGCTGGAACGGCCAGTTAGAACATAAGAAAGTTGAGGGGACGGGTTAATGCCGGAAGCGAGGAGAGATGCAGCGGCCAGAAGCATAATGTGGAGCATGTAGAACGTGGCAGTCGCAAACTGCGAGGCAGTGAGTGCTAGCTTCATTCAGCGGCTTAGGTTAGTATAATGAAACCCCTCTAGCCTGTGCGCCAATGCTAAATGAAGAAGACCTGGGTGCTAATCAACAGATTCAATTCATGAAGTCCACACTGGGACTGTACGGAAGACCTTGGAGAACGTTGTGGCTATTTTCGGCGATATCTGTTCTGTTAATAGGAAAATTCAGCAGAGAATTCCATTCCTTTAGTTGGGTGCGCAAGCCACAAGTTCAATCTCGCCTTTTAGATGTGTATCTACGATCCCAAAAAAGCTTCGGACCCGCTCACCATGCTTTCAGAGCTCATTTTGCGGCTGAAGACGTTTAAAATAATGCGGCTCGCCTACGGCCTCTGTCTAGCTTAGGTGCTATTAAGTCAAACAGAACCAGGTGTATCGGGCAGTTTGACATGGTTAGTCGCTTCCTCCGTATTGAGAATCATATTTCCAAAATTTAGGTAGTGGAGTGCCATATGCCCTCATCACGACAAAAAAGATTGCTAAGAGAAGTCTTCGTACATTTCCATAGGTTCCGTAGCATTTGGGTGAACTTGAAAACCCTAGTTTTTCTTTTTCATGATGTCCGTGTTATCTTCGATAGTATCTACCTTGCCTACCCAGACCTGAAGGTTTAAATGGACTCCGTTTCTCGCATTACCAAGTGCTCGAAGTTTGAACGCGCCCTATCCACGCTGTTGACTAACAATGACCTTGCACTCGATAAAAATTGGAGCGTGAAACTGTGAAGAGCCTGGGGAAGGATGACAACCAGGACCTATCCGAAGGCGTACCGCAGAGCATTCTCATTTTGAACAGCTGAAACAAAAAGCAGGAAGAAAGCCCCTTTAGACCTTTATGTTGACTGTGGCTTCATTCGATGACATCTGTGACCATATAGCGCCTATTTAGCGCCGCTCGATTGGTACTAACTGACTTTTGCAATATTTCGTCGCTCATACCGTTCGAAGCGATACTATTGCTTAGGGTCAAGAGACGTCTTTAGGAACTGAAGACAGTATCGCGAGCGATGAATATGCTCAATGACTCTGATAAGAGTTCTGTGGATGACGAAATCTCTATGTTGTTTGATGCTACAAATTATATTACACTAAAGCTTGACTTTCAGCTTTCAAGTTCCCGGCAACCCGCTAGCTCTCAGTGTGCGTCCAACATCATTTATATAGCCGTAGGTTCCGTATTTTCAACTGTCCAAGATTATCGCCTGGATTAAAATCGCTAGAACCCTTACATGAAAGTTATCTATCAGTAATCTAAGCTTTTTTTCATCAAGTCGTTTATATCCTTGTGTCCAGGTAGTTTTGCGGTGTTAATACTATCTTTCTCTCATTCTCGGTCATTGATATGGTTACAGGAACAACTCTGCGTTTTTTCTAACTTTGAAACACACACATTAATATCAAGCATCTTAAGGACCCTTGTACGAGTGAATTACCTCTTTTCCAGCCGTTTCTTCGGGGCGATATCAATAAGCTTTGTGCGAGGAAAACATCACCCTCCACATCCTTACATAGTCGAATCATGTCTTGACTGCAGGTTCCCGCGAAGTGCTCATTCGTATGTAATCCAAAGTTTAGCTCCTCATACACGGTCCATAGTATGGACCCTCCATGGTCTCTTACGAGGAGCTACGACTGTAAAGGGGCGCTTCATACGTAGAGGAAGATAAGTATGGATGTTGGGCCGCCATACACCCTGCTGGTCGCCGGGTGGACTGGTAGGTATTTAAGTAGACATTTCAGGATAGATGACCCCTATTTTTCGATCTTGGAAGTGGCTTTAGAAGTTTTCATATGTCCTTCGGGAGGTAGATCAGACATTTTTTCTCTGACTGGGCTAGCTCGCCTTACAAAGAGAACGGTAGTAGAGAAGTAGAGTAGAGTGAAAAGGAAGGCATTACTAGGCCCAAAATTCTAAGGTTTACAAGCCGTCTACACCTCTAAGGTTTTCGTTTATCCATTAAGGTTAATCCAGCGGCCATTGAACCTTCCGCTTTACTAGTGCTTCTGTCAATCCCTCCTTCCGGCGGATATCCTATCCTTTCACGGGTGCCCGCGCGCCTTTTCGTCTCTCTTGTCCTGTGGATATCTACGCATTCTGCTGTTTTCACACCACATATATTGTGAATAGCATCTTCATATCGATCCGCGATGCTGCAAATCGATTTATCAGCCAGTTCGCATATGATGTTTCTTCTGCCTACAGCTCTGGAGGTAGCTTACTTTCATTGTGAAAAAATCACACTAGCTCTGAGTTCTCTTGTGTCAACCTTTCCGCGACTACATTGGCCTGATGGCCATGAGCAGGTGCATATCCAAGTGCCAAACATATCTCACAGGCGCGGATTCGAAGTTTTTAAAACTTCTTTACCCCCTCTGTCCATTCCTAAAGCAATTATGTGATCTCAACGCTCATTCTGGGCGAGTGCTTGATACAGTCGAGCGGCAATGATGAACCCCTATCCATTTTTTAGGGTGAAAACTGCCGAAATAGCTGAGCTATCGTCAACTAACACAGCGAAGTAAAGTCCAACACTGAGCAAGGGAGGATTCAATCTCCCGGAAAGATCATTGTTGGTAAGATCAAGAAGAGATTGGCTATTTCATCCACTAGAGATAGCGAACGAGCGCTTGATTGCAACATATTCCAGGCAAGGTGCGCATTCAAAGTCTTTCAAATCTTCACAAGAGAAATTTGGTACACCATAGACCAATTCAGGGATGAGAAGAAAACGATTAACACCAAGGTGTCTTATTTTTTATTTTATTCCTCCAATGGAAAGTTTGGATGTCCTAATCTTATGAGATTAGTGCCCGATACTTTTCATTTCTGGAATTATACAGAGAAAAGAAACATACAATCTTCCATTTGCCATTGATGCCACCAAATTTGATATTTTTTGTCCCACAAGCGGTATCTATTTCAGTTCTTATTTTCAATGAACTAAACACTGAGAAGTGCTAGTAATTTCGAAAGAAAACAAAATTACCTTTGGAACATGATTTGCTTCGAATTCGAGTATGAGTCAGGGATCCGATGAAGATATGAGCTCGAATGAAACAGTTCCGGTTCCAGCAAAAGATGAGCCCACGTTGCAAGTATGAACTTCACGATTTTGGATCGTGGAATCGTTTCTGAGGCTTAACCGCTTACATTTGAAAAACGCCATTTGCACCACTATCCAACCAAGTATACATATTGCGGGACGATAGCTGTGCATGAAATGAAGGAATTCTTTACATGAATTCCAGAGCAGTCATTCAATTGTTGTGTAACCTCAACCTTTCGATCATCATTCTCTACATGCGGTGCATTTCTGAGCTTTGTAGACTTTCGGGGACAAATTTTTTTGCGGATACGGGTTCCATTTTTTTATGTCTCTCCTGCTCGTTGAGTTTTTTTTGTTGGTAACTGCGCTTCATGTCCATCATTTGAGTCCAATATTTAGATCTGGTGTGAAACTTCTTGCAATAGTACCGACATTCAACATCGTATTCCTTCCTTTAGCAGTAATTACGGCCTGCAAGGAGCAGACTGGAAAATATCGGAGAATTTTTTTGATGAACACCGTTCAATCTTAGCTTTGAAAATTCCCTTGAAGTAGTCATATCCCAGATTCTGAGATTCTTAAAGCAGTGGAATGAAATAAGATCTTTCTAGAAAGCTCCTCAGTAACCAAACACCTTTGTAACTTCCGCGGGCAGATTCATCCGGACGTGTGGGATGTAGAAATATCCTTGCGAAATCCTTCAGATAGGTTTGAAAGTGAAAGCCCACTGTCGGTTTGATGGACTCAATCTTGACCCGAAAGTTGAGTTTTCCATAGATATTGCTCTTTTGATAAGTTTTCTCAAGCTATAATCAACCCACTAGCGCATTCGTGCCCTGAAAGAATCAAGGCAGATCTGATCGAGAATACATGCAACTCGTAGATTTTGAGGACCACATGGCATCGAGCCTTCAAATTTCCTCGATGAAGCCTTGAGCTAGCGGCGGTACTCATCAACGCAATATTGTGACATCCTCCAGGATATACGAAAGAATTTTATCCCTACTCATGAGTTCCGTCATATATGACCTCCAAAACGGGTAAATAGAGCATTTCAGCTTTGGGATCTTCTCCTTTTCTTCATCACGGTTCTCATTTGCTGATGACATATGTGAAAAAATTGACAGATTCTCCCCAGAAAAGTTTGCTATTGTCCCTGACTACAGACCTCGGTCTGTTACTCCTCTCAAAAGGGTGCTTCCAGATTTGGATTGGAACCACACAAATTCATAACATGACAAAGTTTGAATTATATAATATGACAGTCTGGGCCTTGTCGCTACGGGCAAATGTACAACAGGAGCAGTAAAAATAATCGCAAGAGGTAGGGAGGTTGTACCGCTAGCTTTTGACTCGCTTTGATCACCCTCTGAGACATCATGTAACATCATAGGGAAAAAACGCGGCAGCTGTCTTGTCTCGCAGCGAATGCTCTACTGGAGGAGTGAAGACTCGCCTGTATCAGAAGCTATGTTGTCCACGTGTGCGTTGCATGCAATATATCGTGCCCCGCAACACACAGAACTGCGCTTCAAAATTAGATTTGTAGTGACTTCGCAGTGTTGCACACACATACGGTATAACAACGATACAGTAATGGAAAGAAGTTTGGGACAGGAGTACAGTAAGGGCAAACAAAGGGGGGGTGCTTACTGGTTAGGGATGCAGGACGGCTATTTTCCGAAGAGAAATACTGCACTATTGTACTGTACTGTACTGTACCATACATGTACGTACAGTATGAGGAAGGGACCTAGGGGGCCTGGATCTGTTTACAGTACAGTACTCGGGAGAGGAAAATGTGGGATATCAAATACACGGAGGGAAATACCACCCAGCATCGTCAGCGGTGAAAGGATTACTTTGGGGATAACGCAGCTCAGGAAAATCGCTTTCGGACCAATTACTTACGCTATTGTGGCTATTAGCCCCTTAGGTATGTGACCCTTAAACACTGTAGAGCCGTCAAATCAAAGCAAAGCCCTTGAAGGTAAGGTCGTACCTAAGCCAAAACTTAATTCATACAGTACTGGAAAATATCAAAAGAGCGGACGAGAGCAAGTGTACACTAGGAATCATCTGTCAATATCCTTTTTCGTGGTTCCACGCAGTATTGAACGAATTCATATTCAGTATGTACTGCTCAATGTCGCCCAATAATGCATCGCGATCCATGACGTAAATCTAATTCGGGTCCGATATCATTCAATAATGTCGAGTTTTTTTACTGTTGTTAATCTTTCTTTGCATATCTACAGATCCACAGGGTCCACCACTACTCGGCTTGTGAGAGTGCGGATATGCAGAATCATTCGGACTGTCGCGCAGTAGTGACAGGTGATGCGGTTATGTCGACTGGTAGAGTGGCTTGAATTAAGTCCCACCTCTGCACGGAACTGCCGATAAGTACACATCACGGTAACGTGTAATATTGGAATGGCAACATTTGTGCCACTCAGTTTTGCTTTTGTCAAGTTACGCGAGTCCCACACGGCACATTTCTGTAAAACTGCAGTGCTGCTGTGACCTGCACAGTACAGTACTTGACAACAAAATAAGTGCACAGGACTGCTCAAGTGTAATAAACGAGTACAGCCCTCGATTCCCACAGAAACTCTTCCTAATCCACCTGGTAGATACAGCGAAAGTGGATAGTAAAGCAAAGACTGCATCCTACGCAGAAAAGTTCCTATTCGCGCCAGTTCCTCATCTCCGTCTACTTGCTTCCCTCAACCATTCCCAACTGCGCCGTTCATCCCAACAATCTCCAACACGTTTACCTCTGCAATCGTCACTCTTTACACATTCGAGCAACACCTAGTAAGAAAACAACAAACCATTTCATTACCACATTCCTTCCCTACTCCTTCGTCCTTTCCATCCCCAACCACATCTCTTCAGCAAAAAAGAACAAATCCTCCTGTCTACTTCCCATCTCACTCTTCCACATGTTGCTCTCCCACATCCCCACCTCTAGACTTTCCGTCGACCCCACCTTCAAACCTTCACCTCCACTCCCGAGTCTCTTTTGCCTCCTTGGTCGCATCCGCAGACGGGTCCGTGTTGCCAGCCTCAACGCTAGTCCCAGTGCTCACCTCCTTTCCCGAAACATTCCCTCGCCGTCATAGACCCACTTCCCCTGCCCTGCACATTACCGTTCCTTACTGCTTGAGTGCAGCGCGACGCCTAGCGCGCCGCGCTAGATTCTCATCCATCAACCTTTGAAAGTTGTCCGTTTTGCAAATCCACATCTGAATCTTCGCCTTTGGAGTCTGAGCGGACCGCCGGGAATCGGTTCAACTAACGAAGTCAAAATGCCTATACACATTCCACATTAAACACCACCAAAATATATACAAGCCATGGCAAACGCACCGTGCGCACCCGTGCATCATCCATCACCGCGCGCAAACAAAAGTATCGCCGATAGATCAAGTAGAATTGTCAGTAAACTCAACATAATATGGCGCCGTATCAAACACAAGACGAAAAATAACAAAGCAAATCGGAAACAACATACGATTCAAAGTAACGTAGCCACCAGCTTTCAAGGTTTCGACAATGGTGACCACAGTGGTGACGGCCAAACCAAGGCCGCTGAGCTGTATCATGTCGTCAGTAAGCAAAAACTTCTTACTTAACGAGACAAAGAAACTGAGGGGACGTTTCTCACGACTGACTTGGATTCGACGGCAATCTTCAAATGGGTTGGTACATTGTGGTGTTCGTTGTTTTCACCGGCTTGGACGAGGCCTCGGATACGGTTAAGTTGGAATGCCCCATTGGGTGTGAACTTTTTGAAGTGGAAAAGGTAGACTCAAAGGTAAGAGAGTCTCTAGTTGCGAGAGTTTGGGGATAGGGGGGAGAGAAGTTGTAAGGGGAAACGTTTTCAAGGAGACAAGGTAGTGGAGAGGTGGGGCGATGTGAAAAGAGAGGAAGGATGGTGGTGTGGGAAGTTTTGGTGGTGCGGAAGTGGAGTAGAGGGGAGTAGATAGTTGCAGTTTGAGTGATTGGTTACCAACGGCAGTGTGTTATAAAGGGTGTGACGGTGGGGCGGGAGGGATTTTGAAATCGGGGTAAGGTTTGGGGCGGGTTGTTGGAGGCAAGATGGGAGGATTGAGTGGTTTGAAAAGTGTGTTTGGGTAGAGCGGGTTTAAAAGGAAAAAAGGAGTGGGTAGACTTGAATCCGACGGTTTCGGATTAAGTGGGTGAACAAAGAAATGGTGTTGGGCAAGTTGAGTACTGCGGGGAACGGTTGTGGGTTGCACGTTGGAGGGTGCGGTGGAGGGTAAGATTGGGGGTTGCGGAATGGAAGAGAATAGTGAGTTTGGAGTGTTGAGTGTGTGTGTGGAAGGGGGGCGCCGAGCACAAGTGAAGAGGCAGGCGGGTGGGATTTTATTTGGGTGCGACGGACAAGCGGCCGGGTAGTTTTCAGTAGGGCTTGAAGAAAATTTATTGGCAATAATACTGTTTTTAGTCCCTGAGGATGATTATTATTATTTTTTGTCCATCCGCCAGAAATTTCAGACCAAAGTTGCATAGAGATTCTTTCACATATGAAAGAAAAAAATTGTATCACAACAGGATTGCAGCTGGCCATTCTCTGAGGACTATGGCCCGGTCAATACTATCTGCACAATGGATTTTAAATTAGATGACAGCATTCATTTTTATTGAAACAAATTAGTGACCAAAACATTGCATCCTAGGCACGTCCATGCCATTTACCTTTCCACATTTTTACTTCATTTCGCAAATACATCTGTACTACACTTTGAATCCGCTTCTTGCCGATAGCAACATCCTCAGTTGTGTCATTTGATTTCTTTTTCAAGAACAAAAGGGTTCAAGCTTGGCAAGGAATATTGCCTCGGATTTCCTCTTCAGAAATTTGCTCCAATGTTGTTCTCAGAGTTTGCACTCCAGCAAAAAGAGACACGTGTTTGCGTTAATATTAATGTTTCTATCTAGTTTTCTAATTTCGAAAATCATTGTTTATTTGAATTCAAAAATAAACAACCAAAATTCAATAGACTTTAGGATCTGCCCTGTTTTGAAATGGGGTTTTAGCAGTCGCAAACAGTGACTAGGTACAGCCTGCAAGCTACAGTACTGTCCAGTACAGTATCTGTCACCGACGGTATCATAGATTACATCAGTTTGCAATAACCTGGCTTGAATAGTCGTTCTGATACTGTTTCACGTAAAAATCTCGTTGTTAATCTCGCCAAAGCCTTTTGTATGACGGTCAGTGCAAAACATCAAATTCCTCGCTTTACTCAACGACAAATTGTGGTTGAGCGCGACATTGTGTTATGTGCGTCGAGGTTATACCTGCACCACTTGCTTTGCAACAACCTTTCCTGATTGTCAATTACAGTATTTTGGCAGACACGTGTCCACGTGCATTATTGAATACATGTAACCGAAAAAAATAGCGTTGGAATTACAGCGGTTTGAGCTGAAACGATCAGATCCAATTTTGAATCAAGGTCACCTTTGATTGCTGCAACATGGTCATTAGTACATAGTGTACCTTCGCCGACTTTACGATTGTTTTCGGCCTCCAGCGGAATCATACAGTACAGTAATTTCAGTAATACAGTGCACAGGAATCATTCACTGCACAATACTGTACTGTACTGTAGGGGACATGGAATGTTTCTGTACAGTCCAGATTCAACAGTGCACAGTTTTCAGTAAAGTACTGTACGTGTAATCACAGCTTTTTACTGCACAGTACAGAACTGTACCGTACAGCATTGTACTGTACGGTAGTGAGAAAGATCCGATTTGGAAAGGATCCGGTTGTCTTTTGGTTTCGGAACATGCGGTTACTCGAATTACTATTACAGTGCTGTACAGTGACAAAATACTGTACATGGGAGGGTCACGATATAGTGCCACTCACTTCTACTAGCGAGGACTTATCCGCATAACGTATTAGCCTCGTGGATATAACCGACCACATCTTCCATGCATTAAAATAACCTTTAAATTCACCCTTCTACTTGTGCCTCTAGCAAGGCCAAGTACCACTACCATCCCTGCGAAGCCGTAGAACTCCTGCACGAACGCAGCAGTAACTCAAGCAAAGCTAGAGCGGACAAGATCAAACACAAGCTCAAGCACTGACTCTCGCACAAGGACTACCTCACATTCTACGAATTCCGCGAAGAAAAGCACTAGATGAGGAGGATCAGCTTTGAGTTCAAGGCCTGTTTTTTTCCTACTGGGTTTTTTTAGGCCTGCGCATGGATCCCAAGAATTACACTCGAACCTCGCACCGAAAACCCTACGGTTACCATATTAGTTTTCCCCGCCATCGTAATCCTAGACGGCTCTTCGCCTGGAGGAAATAAAATGTTCATCCACCATCAGCGTCTCAAGTTTACGCGCTTTTTCAACCGCCTCAGAATCTTGCGCACGACTGCAACGTTCCAGAGGCAGGTGCCGGCCTTCGTCGTGCTTTGAACGGCTTCCTTAGCGCCATTCAACAAGCCAACACGAAGGAGATGGGTCAAGTTTTGATTCCTGAGATGCTCTCGAGAGCTTTACCGAATAGTGCGGATTCCATTAGTGCCTGTAAAAGCCCCATGCACGGGGGTAGCACTATATCGTAGGTGGTACTGTACTATCAAATGCATACAGTACTCTACGACATGTGCCATACCGTAAACTCGTAAAGATCTACCACCACGAATGTGTACATCAGTGATACGGTCCTGTCCTCCACGGTACAGTACAGTCAATACATTTGCAAAAACCTACTGTAATAACTGGGATTGCGGCCCTACCATGTACACCTTTCAACAGTTGACACAGTGCAGCTTGTCATGTAAATTTACACTGTACTGTAGAATACTGTGCTACTGTGCAGTGCGGAACTAGTCACGTTCGGAAAAACCAGCCCAAACCGGGGGATTGTTTTGAATCTTTAAGTAAAGATCCCAGTTTCTCTCGTGCCAGGCAGCTTTCCAGCAGCTTTGTTGAGATCCAGCCCCGACAAAGAATCTGCGGCGCCCAATGCACCAATTTGCAACATTGTCAACGTAGCGGTTGAAAAAGTTAAAGTTACCCTCTCCTTACGAATGCATGACTCCGTTCCTCCTCTCTGCACTGTACATGTATGGCGCAATCACGTGCGCCAACAAGACAGTGTTGTGCTGTATAGTACTGCTTTAAAACTACGCTCGCTTTGCCACGGTTCCTCCTTTTTCAGACACTGTCTGCAGGATTACAAAGGCCAACTGCAACACTAATATCACCATCATAGCGTGGACACGAAGCGCAACTTGCGATTCGCAACACCATGGTGCCCCGATTCCAAGCCCTCAAACCCACACCCGCTTCCATCGCTATACTCTACTGCCACCCTGCGCTTCACCCAAACCACCCACCAACCCTTTTCGCTCTTCTTTTTCCAAAGTCACCCAACTACAGTAAAGTTAGTGTCCGTATTGATCACCAACCTTCCCCTTTCCCCGTTGAACATCCCTTCACCCCTTCGTCGCACAGGTGCACGCTTCTCCACACTCCTCTCTTACTCTATTCTCAACGATTCCCCGTCAATCTAACCACTGATTTACTACCTCCCAACGTGCTGATGTCGGCAACCCGCGCTCCTCCCCCGCACGTCGCTATTATTCCGCATGAATGCCGCAACAATCGGGTGATGCTTCAAAACAGGAAAACGCTTCCTAGGCTCCACCTCTCAACTACCTGCCCATTTCGAACTTCATCGTCCCCACCATTCTGCTAAACTATCCCTCTCCACCCTTACGCCAAACATCCACACACCGCTCCTTGATATCATGCCACCTCATTTAATTCCTCACCACCTTGTGCTATATTCTACACTTGCACTCGGTCACATCCTTCTCAAAGCACAAAGCACAGTACTGTACTGTACCGTTTTGGCACTCACCACTCACTCCTACCGGCCCCCCTACTATGCACGGCCTACTCCAAAAATTATTCTTTTTTATGGCATCACCCTCCGTGGATTCGATTACCCAAATTACACGGACAGGGACACCTAACTGGTGACGCGAAATGCCGCATAGCAAAAACGACTTCTCTTCAATACCTCCACTGGTCCTACACACCGCCCCATCCCTCCTCCCGACTCCGCCTGCGTTTTGCACCACGTTCCACCAAATCAATCCGTCACAAACAACCCTCCTTTTACCGTACTGCACAAGTAGTCCATATGTACTCTATGTACCATTCCCCACGCCTCCACCTATCCTATCCCATGAACTATCCGTTCGACCAATCTCCAATGCCCTGTCGCACCCTGTGTGCCATCATCGTATCACAATCCAGCTTACCTCCCCTCTCTGGACTGTTAAACCACATTACTGGCCCTTTGTCAACGGCGCAAATGTTGTGACCGGTGCGCGGGTTTTAGAAATCCGGTGAAAAGCTAAGGAGTCCGTGGCTTTTCGTGTACAAACGGTGGAAACTCACGTCCCACACTTTTTACATGCTGCCAGCACTGTCGCCGTGACAGTGCTGGCAGTGTGTTTGGTTATTGAAGTTTCGTGAAGGGCAGGCTTTTTTGTTAGAGGCAGGAAGGAATGGCTGTTTTTGAGACAACTGTGAATTGAGTTGGAACATGTGACTTTGCACGTGGCTCTGCAGCACTAGTTACTTTTGACGACTTTGAAATTTCTGCATAGCTAGTATTCCCGTTATGGCAGCCTGCGCACGTCTGGGTGGGATGTCCTGCAATATTCAAGTAAAAATTGTACATCTAGAGTTGGCAAATGCTTGTGAAAGCCTACAAATGCCTTCACTGAACAGGTTGGGTGGCCTGGTTCATTTCCAGTGTTTATTCGATGAACACCGTGCAGATCATCTCTGCCCTACCTATCCCAGCCTCCTCTCCCACTTCCCCGTCCATGCAGATTAGGGCCTTCGAGTAAACGACGTCTCTGAATCTGCAGTTTTGTTTCTTTCCCTAGCTCTTCGCTGTTACAGCGACGCGTAGTGGTCTGATGAACTAGCCTACGATCGCACAATTAGCTTTGGGTTACCTTCTTCCTTCCTTACTGGTGCGGAAAATTGCGGGTTTTCTTATGGAAGGCACTGACTGGCACAGAGATTTGAAGTCTGAATAAAGTACTGAACTTGGCTTTGATCGGGGAACGGTGGATGAGTTTGGTGGTCGCATCAAACGCGTTTACTGGCATTTGCTGAGCTCTGTCGTGTTGAATAAATCTCTTCGCTCTTGCTGAGGTACAAAGGTCTATTAGATTTCCTCTTGAGTATCAAAGGGAAGGTTCTGGAAAAGTTACTGCACATTGACTGAATTATCGAAGATTACAAGGAGTTTTGATCTGATACTTTTGCTTTACATACTGTAGACCCTATAAAATGCATAGTAATAGTAATTTGTAGTTGTGTAGCTGCGAAATGAAAATCTTGCCTCCACAAAGAAAACGTCCGTCAAACAATTCGACAGGATTAGCAAGATTGAACAACTGTAGGTCAGTGCCGTTTCACCATACTTTATTATCACAGACGAAAAACTGTCGCTGGCTGTCCTGCCACCTGTTTCCTCTGTAAATGCTTTTCCTCTGTAAATGCTTTTTACCTTCCCGGGGAACGGGAGCGTTTACCCAAAGAAAACCCCGAATGGAGCCTTCTCTTGCACCAAAACCAGAGATTTTGCTAGAAAATTGTCAGACCTGGCGACATGAACTGCCTGGGTCGATTAAACTGCAAATATCGAGACACATCATTACTGGTATCACCGTTCGTGCCATAGTGCAAGCTGCCCCGCGTTCACAGGGACAATCTGACTCTTATAGGTCATAATAGGATTTTATCTTTTTTTGCAAGTCCACCCCTGTTGATAAATTTTAACTTGAAGTTTTAACGCTATTCTTGAAGTTGATTTACATTTTTACTGAGGATTGGCTCTTTGAACGTTTACAGCTGTACTGCAAGTACACTGCGGCTACTTGTTTGACTTGGCTATCCAGTTGTTAAGAACTATTACACTGTACGAAGAGGGCCGCAATATTGTGCAAACGCGCAAGCATGTGGGGCCTGATTGCTTTGCAAAAACTTCATTCATAGACAAACCTTCCCTCTGTAGGGGAAACTGTAATAATCGGCAAATAAATGGTTCAATTAGACCAATAAAGAGTTCAGAGGCGAGTGTTTGTGGTCGCCGAGACCCAGTGCAAGACCGTTCCTTGCCACAAAGCGTCAATTGTAGCACATGCGTTGTGATCGATATGCCAACTTACAAATTGTGCTGTATGCTGGCGTGGTTGTATACGGCACTTTTCTTTACCCGTGCCAACTACTTCTACCAATTACATGTTGACTCTTTGCATAGTGCCACCTCCGTACATTTCCCCACATGTGGCACTATACCGGTGGTGGCGTTACTGAGGTTCCCACATTTACACGTGTACAAGCTATTTTTAGTCTTATAGTACTTATGTATTCGAAGCTGCCTTACTAAAGAGGAAAATTTCTCCTACCTGGCTTTCCGCAGAAGGCAGCTCGCATCACGAACATTGGAACTGTACGCCATGTCTTGAGGCACTCTAAAATGGGTAAGAATATTCCCTTGCGACGGCAAGAGTGCAATGACGCCCTCATCGTCATCATCAGATGGATCTTCTTCGACTACGCCATCATTCCTCCCACCCACCTCCTCGCCCGCCAGATCCATCTCAGCTAATGTGTCCTCAACTACTACCCCTTGCACATGTATATCGTCCTCTGTAATCAACCAGCGTTCCACCTCATCTATAGCTGGGGCTTCAACGACTTGCCCGTAAACTAGGTCTCTGCTGTCAACATTCAGCCACAGCCTCGCCAACTGAGATGTTATTTCTTGAAGGGTAGCTTCTCAAAAGACGTTCCGCATTCTGGAAATCGTGCCGGTTACCATTGCAGCTTTATTGGCGGACAATAAATTTGCCCTCGAACAGCAGCGTGCTATTGTTATATCTGAGACCGCGCTACTACTTTGTTCAACTATCTGAGCAACATCAAGTATATGTGAATGGCAAGGTCTGAGCGAATAAATGGGGAGATGTTTTGATTTTGCGTCGTGAACACGTGTGTATGCGGGTGAAGATATTTACAGGAGTAGCGAGCCAATAGCCGAGCGTCCAGGATCCTGGGGCGGGGACGGTACAATATTTAACCGATGCAACAGCGCCCTCCGCCGCCCGAACTTGTTCGGCATTTCTATTTCTCTCCCATTCACCCTCCCGCGCGGGGAACTTCAACATGCCTTTCTCTGGTGTTGGTCCTAAGGTCCTGTCAGTACGAGTACTTCAGGTTTGCGTTAGGTGTTGGTTGCAAACTGAATGCGGGTGTCCATGCGATTGAGGTAAACCAAAATGAATCTTCACCGTTTGAAAAGTAATAGTCGATTATTCCGGAATATTACATACAATCAATGGTGGGCTGCCTTCGATGGAGCAGTTTGTTCTTTGAGACAGCAAGCGCCGTCAATATAGTTGCACGTATACAAGTGGCTACGTCTAGGTCATTGACCCCTCAAAGAATGTGCCACCCCTCATGGGGTGACACTAATATCGAGGGAGGAATTACTCAATATGGCACTATTCGGAGACCACCCTGTATTTGATGCGATTTTGAACATAGGCTAACCTATTTTTAAATTATTAAAACACCCCAATTTCCCCCCTTTCTTGACATAATTTTGCGCGGACATATTCCTGGTGATGGCAAAATTGGCTAGGAACGTCGTCGTACGAGCAATGGAGACCTTCAGGAGGGTTCTATGTGTCCTTGTGCAAAGACACGTCGCGGCAAAGGCTTCTTACAGCGTAGTTTGCCTTAAAGCTGGCCTCAAGCCAGCCCACTGAAGTCTTTTCTCTTGATTCTGGCTCATTTTCAGACTTTCTAATACACACAACTGCTTTAGTCTTCTCAAAACAGCCGTTCTACGTCTATAATCAGTGAAACACTCACACTTACCCCCATCTTTGCGCAGGGAGGCTAAATTGCTGCGTTAAACGAAATGTTACCAAACTGAGACTGCGAAAAGTCTCCGTCCACTTATAGGACAGATGAATGAAAATTTAGGATTTCCCGCCGGTCAATAATCCATATCTCTGCATCAAACAGTCCACTTTGGACCTGTTAAAGTTCTCATAGAAAAGCTCTCCAATGCGGCCAACGTACGAAAGCCACCACAAAACAGTACAAAATCCCGTGAAATGAGGAATTTATAAGCAAATCTCCTTCTTCAGGAAAATTTATCTGGTTACTTTGACTTAATGCTCTTTTGCATCTCCGTTGACCCTAAAATTTACTAAAATAGAATTCTAGATCTTTCCCCCCTCCGTACTCATTGAAGTAAAGTTTCTCTTCACAGGCACTAGAATCATAATGAATCATACTAAACGGACAAAAGACGAAACGCAGATGCATCCAAAATGAGAAGAACTCCGATTAATGCCCATTCTTGATTACTCCTACGAACTTTCAATACGAACGGCTCGGACAAGGATACATGGAACCATCTGCTGAAATCTTACCCTAACGAAAATGTTAGAGGACGACGGAAAAAGAAAATTCAACGTATGGTATTTGACAGGTTCCACGATAGCAATCCTTGGACCGCAGTTGCTCAACAATATGGTATCGCAGAAGAAGTAATTCTGAATTTTAAGCAGAATTGTAACCAAATTCTCCCGAAAGTAAGCAGTAGTCGCTAGCGAACATGACATTTGAGAAAATACTCCAGTGTTCCCTTTTATTCTAAGCGCGTGCGAATAGGGGCGTATTTAATGTATCATGAAGTAATTTTCCGAAAATGTCCCATCGACTTAGAGTCTTGATGTCATAAAACTCTTACAAGATGATATTAGATCTCTCCCAGATGATCTACTTGTGAAAGAATACTCACAGGTTAAAGGCCTTTGAAATAATAGGTACAAGAATTTCTGTCCCTCACAATTTTAAGTACATAAAATTTGACACTATTGAAGACAATAGGGTTAATTACGGGATAAAGGAGAATTTAGCCGAGTATGTATCTTGAATGCAAGAGGAAATAAGCAAATATAGTACAATAGATGCAAGGAACGATTTTAAAATGGATTAGTAGGGAATAATACCCCTGCAAACTTTTGATCACAGTTTATGAAAAAGGTGTGGAGCAATATGGAAAGAAATCAGTGGCGATTGGGATAAATGTAAAGGGTAACCTGGGTCAAATCATTTTGATGGTCCTTGAATCAGTTTATGGGAGCAAGTACAGGCCATTCGTCCTCCAATCATAAACGAATGCTAATTTTCGAAAGATTATTGACGAAAGAAGAGTTTATGGGCGTCCTTACTCCGTGCTATTTGTTTTACAATAAAAAATATAAAGTGGACTCGGAAATGAATATTGATTGGGAGCACTGCCTTATGAACGAGACAGACCATCTGCGGTGGGGAAAACAGGACCTGATTTTGTTTTGAATGTACTGTACATAGCTTGCATTTGCAGGAATACATCATGAATCTGTTTGAAAGAATGGATTTACCGTAAAAGCGCAATCTTCGCGCAATTGTCACATGATCCATCCTCTGCACGTCCTGGTTTCATCTTGCAAGTTATTTGAGCAACTTCAGTTCAATAAGGAAGCGAGATAAAAATCAGTTCGGAATGGTTCGATATTGGCATATTCATGCGTAATGCGTAAAAAAGTTTCATGTAGCGCCCACTACTGGTTGAGGCAGGACTAGAATACGGGATTAAATGCGACTGGAACAAATATCGAGCCGTTGTAACGCTTTTTGGTGCTTGATATAATGCCACTGGGGGATTTTATTTCGAAATAACACTAATGGCGTATAGAAATCGGGAACAAAGCGTGATACGAGAGAAAATGCTGAGGAGAATGGTTTTATCAAATTAGACTTTCTCTGGTTGTAGTTGTGTAAATTGCGTGGATTATATGAAAATAGGAGCAAAATAAGAGAAAATCGACCGCAACAGGGAAAGAAAATTCCGCCCATGATTATAAAGAACTGGCTAATGATATTGGGGGACTAATAAATTTTTATATTATTGATAGTGCTTGCATTCTTATCTTGCAAAAAAATTCGTCGACACAGGCTTAAGACTTTAGTGAGAGATGAAATGTAGATCCATTTCAAATGACCACTATTTTGGGTACAGCAACCTGAAAATCTTATTATAATGTCAATATTTTCTGATATATTCTAGAGGCCACCCCGCTGTTAATGGTTATAGAATAAAATTAGATAGATGTACTGTATTTAGCTGGGAAAGGAGTTCGCGTATTTCATCCTCGTTTCACTTTATTTCAGGCTGTTTTATTGTGGCTTTAGTATGTGTAACGTGTTAGAGAGAACACAGCAGTGAACTTTCCGCGTCCAAATTGAACTTTTTATGCAGAGATATAGATAATGTACCAGCGAAGAATCCAAAATAATCATGCACCTGTCGATTTTGTGGTTTGGAGGATGTGCGGGCAGTTATTTTTTAGTAGACCTACAAAAAATACACAAAAATTATGGTGGATTTCATTCATCCCGAGAAAATTGTGGTCCTAGTATTTTAGTGAGTGGAAGAGCAAGGCATCCCGGCGACTGCTAGTATTTATAAAATGGTAACTTGAGGTATATGGGATGTATATTAGGTTTAACCCCTTCCGTACCATATAGAGCAAAAGTTCGAATAAGGGCACATTTAATTTCTTACGTGGAGACTTCTGTAGCCCTGAAAAGAGATAATGAAGTGAAATAAATCTACCGTGGGTACTGCTAAATACTTACAAATCATATATATATACTGCAAAGTTCATTAAATTAATGCAAATAATTGCACAAATAATTAAACTCCAGTATACAAAGCGCACTACACATTATATACTTCCCGATGTGAACCATGTACGAGTAACTTTCTGGACAAGGGGATCTCATAGAAGTAATCGCTTTTTTGATCACTAACACAACAGAAGCGGCTACATCTCCTTAACTGATGGCTAAATCCGAAACGGATTTATTATTTGATTGGTTCATAAGGAGAACATTAAAGATGCCAATGAGATTCTTTGGAAGTGCTGATACTAAGTTCATTTCCATGTGAGAGGTTGCTTCTTGGCATATCCTTTAACACTCGATCATCAGAATTTTCCGAGTGAGTTGGACAGCGGAAGCTTTAACGGGGCAGCTTTCGTCCCCCTGTGTTACCTCTGTTTCTGAGTCTTCGTATTCTGACTTAATTAGAAGTTTTAATTTGTTCTCTCAGGCCTATGAATCCTTTCCAATGACTTGGCGGAAGGCGCAATGTTCCTTGAATATTTATACCTTCTTGCGAGTGAGTAGGTGAAGGTTTAGAGAACCGGATTGAGGTGGAGTGATAACGTTTCTCCAAGAAGACTAGGACTGGTGGAAGATGAAGGTATCTGTATTTCTATAGTTGTTATTTAGTTTTATTTAGAACAGAAAATAAATAAGTCACTAGATTACTAATCATACTTTTATTCGTTGGAAAAGCAGAATAATTAATATATCATTGTACCGACACAAGTGCAAGACAAATAAGTGTGCTATGCAACTGGACGAATCGAAATGCGCGAAATAAAAACGATCGAAACTAGAGGTCTGTAATGGAACTTTTGTTGTATTGGATGAGTTAAATTATAGGGTTTTTTACCTCGAGTACTGTGATGAATTATAACTATTGCAATCTGAGATGTAAAATTAAATCATAAAATTAAGGTAAATCACACGATTACATCATAATATAAATTCTATCATAATCATTATGATGTACTGTAGACATCAAATTACATCATATAACTATTTGATATTTGAGCTTTATCATCGGACATTACAGTAATTACTATTGCTACATGATATAGGACTTGTATCATCTGATTCCTATAAGTCTTTTTTGATTGGAGCATATATGTGTTACTGGCTTGATGCATCTAGACGAGAAAGTACACTACAATAAAGATTTCTTTCATTAAATAAATACACGTCGGACAAGGCATGAATTTCAATCTTTATCATTCTGCTCAAAACTGCGCATTAAGAAAGAGGAACACATATGCGCAGGTCTTTTTTTATCTGACTTAATCCGCTTCACAGGTTTCAGCAGAGGTGGTTCATCATATCACCAGAAGGAACAATAAAATCTGCACAGAACTTTCTGGATTTCGCACCACACGCCAATATGTTTTAGAAAACTTAAGATTCTGACATTTCTCCATCCTATCGCTTGGATTTTTAAATCTTCGGAGTCCATCTTGGGTATGGATTCAATGAAAGCAAGGAGTCCCATGCTTCACCCTTTACTAATCGTAATCTTTAGCAGAGATTTGATCCTTGAATGCAAACTTTTGAAATCTTTATTGTCAACGAACGCAGCAAAATGCAATTAATTTCGTTAAATATCCATGAAAAATATTAGAAAATAAAGCATAAACGAGTAGCAGTTCCTCAAGAAGCATTTAGCGAAAGAAGCTCACTCACCTTCGTACTTTATCTTATTCAGAGATCCTAAATGAAAACCCGCAGTAGTGTTATCTATATACTAATTGCCAAAAGATAAAGCTAATTAAAAGCGAAATTTCAGCGAAATTCTCCATTATGATTCGTTTCGCATGTATATCATATCCCACAATAGTGTAAGCTACATATTTTTTGGTGTTCCTGTCTCTTAATGTTTGGTCAGACTCTTTTCAAGTGCGGCGAAAAATTTCGTTTCAAAACCTGCTACCATTGATAGCCAAGAATCAGTTCCGGTCTTTAGACGGTCTTTCAATCCTTTTTAAATCTTGTAACAAAATTACCTAAGATTTTAGTCATATCCTCGGTACTATAGTCAATTAGACTAAACTAAGATACATTACAGAACGTTGATTATCAAATACTGTGTGTGGGTGCCATAGCCTCCCACACCATACAGATTCAAATAATTCAATGATGCAATTTTCCTTTAGGATGTCCTTAGAGGGAGCGCTTCCTCAATTAGGACCACCTAATTGGAGCAAGGCCTACTTCTCATCGTAGTATCCCTTGTTGCCATACTTGTCTAGGTAGCAAAACGTTAGAATCTACACTGTTTCACGGGCCTTCGGTCTCCTGCAGACCTCGCCCTGATACCTTTAGTCAATGTAGTATTTTCTTTGCTAATCTACCCAAAGTAAAATAAATACCGGGTTCGGCCTAGTAGCGACCTGATCCAGCCATCGGTTTCACAAAGTTCTATCCAACCGGTCAAGTCAAACCAAACGGGCTCTATTATCCCGACAGAACAGGACTTCCTTGAGGCAGTAGTTTTCGATGATTTTATCTGTCACTTCAATTTGTAGCCCTTACCATTTACATTATCCTTTGAGATAATACAAATAATCTCGAAAAAATTCCTTTCTCTTCAGAGCTCACAATCCCAAAAGTTCCATCATAACCGAAACAAGGGATTCGAACACTAACGTCCACAGCTTCCGGAAATCCCACAAGGATGGCCACACCAAAATCATGGGTTGCAGGTGTTGTCGAAAAGGTAGATATGTGACTCCCAGTGCTGTTTCACCTACATTGTAAGCACTCATCGGGAACAAATTGTCAAATTACTGTGACCCTTCTGAAATCTACCAAAACACTGCGACAAAATAAACAACGTCCCTGACGAATCGTCATTCAGAGGTGCTGCAGTTTTGGAAAACATGTGCTCACACACACTGCTTACAAAACTCTGGATAGCCTACCGTAGAGCAAACTAAATCAGAACAATTGCTGTACTTGTACAGAAGTCTTGAGCCGGCCTTTTCGGGAAAGTTAAGAGGTACGACTGGTCATCCTCTAGTCACAGCTAGGAAATCCGGCCACAACCGACCATATCTTTCAATCATTAAAGCACCCCACAATCCCCTTGTACAGTACAGTACTGTACAGTATGTGTACAGACTATAGAACCAACTCCTAAAGTCTGTAAAATCAATGCTGAGGGCTGAAGAATTAAAGAAGTGCTTTCTCAATTGGTTTGCTTGCCCGGAGTTCTCATTGTGACCTGTTTTACAGGAACTGTGATAGAGGAGAAAAGTTTACTGTTCCTTGGTTCTTCATTGCAGAACTATACCGTATCCTTTGTAATTTTTTCAAAATTTACGATTTTACTTGTGTGCAGTGTAGAATTCCATCCATTAGGGGAGAGGCCCATTGCTACTTTGCAAAGTATTCTGCGCAGCAACACCCTACGAACACGCTGAGTACCCTCGAGGGGATCGCCGATTGCAATGTTACTGTATTGGGTGCTGTTCGTAAAACGTGTCCCGTTTTATTGGTAGTGCTTACATTTGTGAGATTCTCGCCTCGCAGGTTGTTTACTACGAATGTAAGCGAGCTTAACAAAAAATAGATTTGGCTTTCATGAAGCAATTAAACGACTTGTTTTAAACTTTGGGATATGTTCAACTGGGGCATGTCGGGTGGTACAGTACTTAAACCAATCGCATCTAAAAATCATAACATAAATATAATAATAATTTATAATACATTAAGTAAAGTTGATTACAAATATAATATGGCAATAGTATAGTGTTATTTCTTATTATTGACTTTTTGAAAATATTTTCATTTTTATTGAAACATAGCACAAATTAAATATTGCAAGGTCACCGAACTGATAGAATAGTGCACATTTTTTATTCATTTTTATTGACGTTGAAGCAGTTTTTGGATATATCAGTTTTAGTTGGCTACACTGTCTTACTTCAAGACCTTAAAAGTTAGTTTGAAGCAATTCAGAGCCCCAGTGGCGCGAAATCGTTCCAGAGCCATCGGCTATGAAACGAGGCCCAAACTGAGTACAGTGCCGCATGCTGTCATCCGTTTTCCATATTTCGTGAGTGTGGAAAATTCAATTAAAATGCATTAAATTTAAATACATTTAATTGCTAGAATTGAGTTCAGGTCCTCATTGGCCGCCACGTCGTGGACAGGACAGTTGTTAAAGGTTCAGTGGCTGACTACTAAAGGAACTTTTAATAAACATCATCATGACTCTCCGCGGAAAGCTGCATCCGTCAAATCCACTAGTAATTTAATAACTGTACCATTGCAGCAACTTTTTGACTAGGGGGTTTAGAGTTTAGAAGTCAAAAGGGACCATGTAACGTTTCATACCGCCCCGAACGGGCCATATCTAGACAGTTTGAAAAGCTGTATACTGTGCAGGGGGTTTTGAAGGGGGTAGGGATCTTTTAATAAAGTATGTGCCACGAGGCCGCGGTATTAGAGGAACCTTTACATAAACTGAAAGCATTAACTTACAAGCGGTCCACTGTACAGCGTGTCACGTTGATTGTACAGAACAATACAGCATCTGTAGAGGGACGTTACGATTAGCTTGACGCACCGGGCTGGACAAGATACTGAACTGTACAGTATCACCAAACGGATATGTTCGTCGGGTCGACATAGGTCGACTGAACTGAACTTTTGCTGTGTCAGAAAGATCATGCAAAAATTTATTTTTCTTAAAAATTTCCAGCATTATTTGGTATTGAGCAAAAGCCAATCTGCAACGATCTTTTCAAAGAATGCTTAATGAAAGGCGTTGCGGCGTGGAACAAGTATGCTCGCGACAAACTCACCGAGTTTAGGTCAACTGACGTATAAAGCAGCCCCGACTACTGCATTGCCAACGCTTCGTGACAGGCACATTGCGTGGGCGTTTCACTTGGCGAGCCACACACCGATTTCCTCGGCTTTATCCTTCCGTACCGGACTCAAATACAGCCCTATCTTTCCCGCCACTCGCCTGCTTTCATTCGTCGCCTCCCGCCTTTGACCACAATCCCTGCCCACCTCGTTGACCACTGCTCTAGCCTAGCCCATCCCCCCACCTTTACACCCTCTCCATTCTCCCGCTTCACTTGTGCTCCCCCTCCGCCACCTCGCTTCCGTTTTTGGACCGTGCATAGTCCATACCAACACCGCTTCTGCCTTCGGTCTACCTCGAAGCACGACAAAGCCCACCGGAGCACCCATGGCTTTGGACTCCGGCACCGTTGGGTTCCTTCAGGCCTTGGGCATCGGTCTCTTGGTCGCACTTATCCTCATTCTCTTCTTTGGCTTCCTCCGACCTCGCGTCCCAGATGTCTACGAGCATCGCTCCTTATTGAACCTCTGGAAGTCTCACGAGGATTTCAATGGCACCCGTGTGAAAGTCGTTTCCCTTCGTCCGGAGAAGGGATTTTTTGGATGGCTCAAACCCGTCCTCTTTATGCCGGAGGATGAGATCGTTGCCAAGCTTGGTCTGGATGCCGCTATGTACCTCCGCTATTTGAAGACAGTCTTCACATGTTTGTCGTCCTTTCAGTCATTGCCGCCGCTATTGTCATGCCTGTCTATGGCACTGGCGATGTTAAGGACCAACAAAATGTCGCCGAGGAGGATCAAATTACGGGACTTCTTGTTATATCCCTCGCTAATGTCGAGGCAGGCAGTCCTCGTTTGTGGGCCGCAACCATCATGGAGTTTATCGTCGCAGTTGTGGTCGCATTCTTCATGTGGGGAGATTTCCGCAAATATGCAGAATTACGCAGGCAACATGTCTCACAGAAAACCCGGCTAACTATGCCCTTGTCGTATTTGACATTCCCAAGGAGCATCTCAGTGAAAAGGCTATCCGGGAAAGATTCGACCTCATGGTTCCTGGTCAGGTCAGCGAAGTTGTCCTTGTGCGTCGTTGCGCCGCAGCGAACAAGCTGCAGGCGAAACTGGATGCCGCAGTTATGAAGCGTGAGCTTGCTGAGTATCTGAAGTCGGTTAAGGGTGTTAATCCGGAATTCAGGCCTGGTTTCTGTGGTTGTCTGATGTGCCACAAGCCCAAGGTAGATTCTATCGAGTACTGGCAAGAGGAACAGAATAAGTTGACTGTGAGATATCAGAGTTAGGCGAGACCGGAGTTGTCAGGCTCTGCGATTGTGGTTTTCTCCAACAGACGTGCTTGCTCGCTTCTTGCACAGGCAAACATCGCCACAGAATCCATGTCTTGGACAGTGGATCGTATTGGGGAACCAAACGGCATTCATTGGCCTGCTTTCAATGTGCCGGCGCTGCAAGCAGAGCCGAGGATGTTGTTCGTCTTTGTATTCGTCGTTATCTTCACCTTATTTTGGACTATTCCAGCCACGGCCATTGTCGGCTTAGCCAGCCTGCAGAGCTTGGCTGCGAATCCAGCGTTCGAGTGGCTTGAGCCGTTGTTGGACGTAAGTCCCGCTGTGACTGGTCTGATCGAGGGATTGCTGCCGCCGACTGTGATGGCCGTCCTAATTAGCCTCATCCCATCCCTCTTCAGATTCATGGTCGGGCTCGAACGCATCCCGTCCTTGGCTATCGTTGAGGAAGACGCGTGACTACTTCTATGTATTCACCATCTACGGTACATTTATTGCTTATGTGATTGGTTCTTCTATCATAGATCAAATTGATGAGATTATTGATGATCCAACCATCATCATTGATTCTCTGGCCGCTGGTACCCCCAGGGAAGGACTATTCTTCGCCACGTATATTGTCCTCCAGACTTTCATACCGCTTTCTTTGCAGTTGAGTGGAATTGTCCGTGTTATTCTCCGTGCGATTTTCCTCAAGCTCTCTAAGACTGAGCGTCAAAAGCGCAAGGCTCGGTCAGGAGGGTCCTTGTTCCAGTTCTTCAGGTATTATGGCAAGCAATGCTGATATCTTTCCTTGGACTAATGTACACGAGCTTGCAACCAATCGTAACTGTTACCTCAGTGCTCTACTTTGGATTTGCTCTCATAGTGTGCCGGTACTTGTTGTGTTACACAATGTACGCACCGTGGGATGGTGCTGGCGAATTGTACCCTGGGGCATATTGGGGTACTATGGGCGGATTGATACTGAAACAAATTGTCACCATTGCGATCGTTTCCCTGAAGGAGGGAGCTGCAGAGGCGATCTTAATCATCATTCCTTTGCTATTCACAATTATCGTCTCGCTGAGCGTTTATAGAAGGTATCGTGCCATCTCCGACCATGGAAGTCTTCATGACATGTTTCAGGATTCTCTAAACTGGATGAACTTCCGAACCGCTATTTGGGAATTTACGACCAACCGGCAGGACGAGTAACAAGTTATGAGAACTTGAGCGGTGTTGATGACGCTGGTGACGTATACGGAGAGGTTCTATACGACGACGTGGACACCGACGGGTTGCACTCTGAGCATCCTGATGAGAATATAGGTTACGTTCCGGACAAAGCTGCCAACCGAGAAGAGGTTTAACATGTCGGTGCGTGGCTGAATGCAGGAATTTGCAACAGCTACACTGGAATTAGTTTCCATCCTGTACTTCCAGTCACCGGGACCGGGCACAGCTGATCGTGTCTGGCTCTGTATAGCTGTGCTCGATGAATAGAATTTGGCTGAAGGATTGCCGGCAAAGCTCCTGTCTCCTGTCCATCGTTTGGCGGCTGATGACGGATGCCACTAAGCAGAGCTACAGTTTTTCGGGAAGTTCTTTGTGTGTACGTCGACGTGGTTGGCACGACATTAGCAGACTGTCTAGCCAGACGTCTAATTTGTGATGTGAAATCGAAACAGTGCGACCGTTTGAACCTTAGCAACACACTGTGGCAACACACTTGGCATCAGAGGGAACGTATGGATCAAGACACTTCGAAGGCACTTTTATTAAATGGTTTCTTGAATCCTACTAGATCTGGAGACTTACGTTCCCCACTATGCGCTGTTTTTGTGAGTGCATCAAACATCCCGTTAAACCAGCTTAACATTCAGCCTTGCCCACATATCGCTGACTAGCGGGAGACCACTGCAGCGAATGGCGGCCTAATTGCAACACAGGTACTCCCGTACTCGTCACTCCCCACACAGGTAGGCCGAGCGGCACTGGTGCCCAATCTATACCACACCACATCGTCAAGGCTGCGGTGACGTCGGATTCGAGGGAGGCCTAGCCTGCGGATAAGCGCCGGGCTGTGGATAAGCGCTGGAGGTGCCAGGCGCCGTTGCCTGTACCGCTACCTCCGCACCGGCGGGATAAATGCCGCCCCCGGGGGTCGTAAGATTGCCCACGGGATATGGGGATGGCGACGCCGGAGTCGAACTTGGTGAAACGGGTGCGGTATTGGGGGGTAGGAGTTGGAAGAAGGTGGGTTTGGGGAATCGGCTTGAAGCAGACGATTCATTTCCGGTGTAGATGGAATTGGGGGAGGAGCATCGGCGGAGTTGTTTGGTGAGGAGGTATGAGTTGTGGTTGCAGTGTGATGTGGATCGGGGTTGGATTTGAGGCGGGCCGCTTCTTGCTGAAGTTGTTGGACGATTGGGTCGGGGAGTTGGTCGAGACGACGCCAATCGGGGATGCGGATTGGACGAGAAGAGCGAGGCTTTTCAGGGTTCGGCCATATCTTTTCGTTGGTCCAGATGAGTGCGGAGGAAGGGAGCTGGCCGTGGGCGAGGAGGTAGGAAATAGTGGCACGCTTGTAGGGACCTTCACGACGGGGGGCTTGGATGAGTTGTCGGAGGGGTGGAGGACATACCAGATGGGAGGAGGAGGGCGGCGGAACATATTGGGGGAAGGCGAGAGGGGGCGCCGAGTGGGATTGAGTGAGGGGCTGTGACGATGGGGAGAGGGAGGTCGTGTGTGGAGGGTTGTCTGTGGAGTAGGACGCGCAACGCTGGGATGGCCTCGGGGAGTCCAATTGCCTATATATTGTAATAGCGCAGTGCAATACAACAATGTACAGTACTGTACTTTAACTGTTCTGTTCAATACAGTACTGTACTGAGCATTAGAGGGGTTTTCGCAGCAGCAGTGCGAAGACGTGTGCCGTCGAAATTGTTTTACTGACCGGTCCATTTATTTGAATTCGCTGGCTAAAACGTGTACAGAACTGTACTGTACAGTACATCCCAAGTTGACGGTTTCAGCAGGTTGGTTATTTGCCACGATTGTCTAACTGTGGACAGCAATGCAACTCTGAACTTCTTAGTCAACATACACTTAGCAAAATTCTGCAACGTTTTTTGCAGATTTCTGCAATACGTGTACCACGCATGCCAGCAGTTACAGAATTTCTGTAAAATAGTTCCGAAATGATACTGAAATATGAGAAGTTACAGAAACAAATTCTGCAACTACTTATTGGCGCGAACGTAGGTACCAAGGTTGCAGGAGACGTGTCGGTCCTGGGTACATCAAGTACATGAACAGGTACATTGCATATGTACCTGTTCCATGAAAAGGGCGCCTTGGTACTGTACTTGTACTGCAGTACATTAAAAACAAAAAATCATATGCCCGGGCTTGTACCTATTATTTTAACATACATGCCCGGTTCATGTACCAACCAATACGAAGACAACACATGTACCAATGTACCAATCAACCGTAACAATACGTCTGAGATGTTGTTTGGGAAAAAGCACCACCAACGGATCGTCATGCTCTGTGCAATCGAAGGCACGAACGGGTTACATCGATAGCGCACCTCTTCTCGACAATTCAAAGGCAGCAACTGGCCAAAGGATTGAGTCCATGGAAGGCAAAATGGCTGAGATCAACGAAAATCAGTCGCCACCATCTCCGCAAGCAGAGGAGTGTATCGAAATGGTTGCATCACAAGACCAAGGTACTACGACAATATCCTTCGCATCGCAACTGAACTATGGAAAACGAACAAGAACAACGGCAAAAGTCTCTACTTTGGGGATTCTCCAAAGCAGTTGGTGATTCCAAATTTGCGTGTCTTGTTTGTTCAAATGGAGAAGCAATTGGGACACTTAATAAGAAGATAGGAAGGGAACATTGACATTTAGGACCAATGCTGGAACAAATTCATTTCGCCGCCATCTGAAAGAGCACTACTCAGGTCTGATGATCTCATTTGAAAAGATGCACAGAAAGGTCGAAGAACCAATCAAAAAGAAACAGAAGACTCTCCAGAAGCTGCTTGCAACACACATGAAATACAATCCATCCTTAAGCACTGCGAAGGATATCAACAGAAATCTCGTCCTGATGGTTGCCAGAGAAGGTCTACCATTCTCTTTTGTTGAACAGATTTTCTCCGATTGATGCACATCATCAATCCTAACAGTTAGCATTCTGGACAGAACCACGTTAAGGGAGAAGATAATTCCTAATTTCACGAAGAGCGTGGAGGATAGCATGGTGAGGCCTCTATCATCTACTCTTGATTCAGTGAGCTTCTCTTTTGATCTTTGGATGAGTAGAGGATGTCAGGATATATTTGATATGATTGCTCATGGAATCGACAAGGATTAAAGGAATGTGCAGGTTCATGTTTTTCTTATCAAATGTGACAACACGAGGGGTCAGGATTTGAACATGTTGCTAATGAAACAGCTGGATAAGTACGGCTTGTCAAACAAGATTATTGCTTGTGTCAAAGATGAAGGCGCCAATCTGAGGGCAAGCACAAATGCCCTTCAAATGATAACGTCATTCAATGCTGCATAGATCGTGGCTAGTTTAGTGCTGCTTGCTTCGCCCATACGGTCTCTCGTGCTTGCAATGCAGCTTTGTCGAAAAATATTTGCGAAGGCCTACCCCTTATTTCACTCGAAGCGATCAAGGCATCATTACAGAAGTGCATAACGTGGATAAAGAAATCATCAAAAGGAAAGAAGGCGTGGTATGAAGTCTGCAAGCAAGAAGGGTTTCCTCAACGTTTGATTCCAACGCCGATAAAAACGAGGTTCGTCAGTGTCGTGGTCATGATGCGGATTATTCTGCAGTACAAAGATTTTTTCTCAATGCTTCTGATATCAGAAAGCCCTAAACCTTAGAAAAAGAGTTCCGAATCAGGAGACATGGGATGTTGTCCAGTGCATAGTGGAAACTCTTGAACCGCTGGTCTTTCTGAGCCTGAAAAGTCAAAGGATGTATTGGTCTGTAAGTGAGGCAATTGGTGAGGTTGTGAGTGTCTTTGAATTTCTCAAAGACACTCAAAACAGAAATTCAAGGCAAACTGCCAAACCATTCAACCAGTACCAAGCGATTGTTTTGAGCAGTAACTTCAAAGCTTGATGTCTAGGATGTCTTTATCCGTCTGTGAATCTTTCGCAGACATTCTTTATCCATTTTTGGAGGTTTAGGATCTGCAAGGACTTCGAGTCACCATTACATTGCTTTTTTTTAATCAGGAGCTCAAAGATATGAAGAAACGTTGATGACCCTTCATAAGTCTAATTCAGGTGAAGCAAGGTCAATAGCAAAGCGTTATTACGAATAAATAATTCTTCCGCTTTTGGTAAGTGTTAAGGAGAAAAGCATTGTTTGCCCTGATACCGAGGTTTTTGATAGTAACCCACGTACACTCCCGTCCGCCAATGACCAAATAGAAGATTGTTTTGTGGACATCAAATCTGATACTGGAGAAGTTAATATCCTAGATTCAGTGAACGCAGAGCTCCGAATGTACAGAAGAGAAGTATTTGATGGAAGCGGCCTTGACATACTCAAATGGGTCCAACAGAATGAATCTCTTTTCCTACGGTTGCGGTGCTCTGTCGCTTCTTTTTGGGTATACCTGCCACCCAAATTGATAACGAACGTGTTTTCAGTCTTGCTGGAAGACTGTGCAGTTCTCTCAGGAATCGCTTATGTAAAACATCCATAAAAAAAGTCGTTACTATTGCAAAAAATTATCCGTCGTTTGCCAATGATAAGACCACTCTTAGCACCGTTGAAGAGTTCAGTGACTCTCTCATTTTTTGTGAAGAAAATGATCTCGAAAACGATTTAGTTGAAGAGTAAAAATTGTGCTTAGCCGCCAGAGGAATCCCTATCTCATAGTTCCCGGTACTGCCGATTGGCCATTGAAATCAATGAGAGACGCATAGATACTAGTCCTCGCCTAATGATATATCGGCTACGAAAGCTATTCCCACTGCCAGGGTGGAGAAGATATAGCTCCAATTAAAGCCGAGACGGGTCATCATTCTAGAACCAGACTCCAAACAACAGTCCCTTGTTTCCTCTGAAACACACGTGTAGACTTATGGTTTTGGCGTGCACGCTCCGGAGTCACATCCATGTCTTTTCCGATGATGTACCACTTGTACCCACTAGGCCCGAGGGCCTTGTGCGTTGGTACATGCACATGTCCGTTTTTTTACTTTATTTATATTCTGCTTGGAACATGTCTTGTTCAGGGCGTTGTACTTGCCCAGCTTATTTTATAATTGTTAATCCCCGGGTACATTTAAATTATTCAATGTTCATGCCCAGTTTTTTTGCCCGACACCTGTCAGGTTGTGCTTCAAAAATTAAATCAATTCTTTACATGTACCAATGACCTGCCCTTCTCCGACTTTTCTCGATTCCCTTTGTTCCTGGTTCTTGGTACAAATGTTTTTCACATGCCCACTGCAACCTTGGTGGGTACCAACCCACATATCTACCACAGTAAATTAACCTCCCATTTCCCCAGTAAACACAGTAAATCCTACATTAGACGTACCAAAAGTTACCCTATTGATCCAGCTTTCACTAACCATCCCTTTTTTGAAACAACATGAGCATCATCCATGCCAGGAATCCTCAAGATACCATCGCCATACAGCATGAATCCCTCTACTCTATCTCCTCCCTTGTCACCTACCCCTCTTCCCCAGCCTGGAACTTCCGACCGACCCGCGCCTGAAGTATCTGTTGCGACCTCCTCCTTGCCCGCGACGCCGAAGAAGAATGGGCGCAAGTCCAAGTTTACCGCAAGTGATAACCTTATTCTGGTTCAAGAGGCTTCCTATACGAAAGCGCACGTCTCGCCTCATGATGACACAGTGGCGCGATAGAGCCGGGTTGCTGAGCGCTGTAATTATAACCCAAATTTTGAACCTTCGATTTCTTGGAAGAGCGCGTAAGACCGTTTCAAAAGAGTTTTAGAATACTTTTACGTTAAGGATAAGAAGGATAGAGGTCTTTCGGGGCGGAGGGAAATAGGGGAGCTGTACCAGCTGTTGGGTGACTTGTCGCAGGCAGAAAAGGATTTTCTAGAAGAAAAGTTGGCAGGCGGCGAGGCATTGAAAAAGGATGAAGAAGGGAAGATTGAAGCTGGACGGGAAATAATAATCAAGGTATTGCAGAATAAGAAATAAAGGAGCGCGTCCGATACTTTGGAACCGTATAAGAGCTCTCAAAGAATGCGAAAACGAGCGGTACGAGCAGATGCGAGCGACGGAATCATTACCCTGAGCGAGATGATGAAAGAGTCGAATAGTGCGAAGTTTCAGATTCAGCGCGAGAGGATTAAATTAGAAAAGGAGCGCTTTGAACAAGATATACTTGATCGAGAGGCTGAACGGAATATCCGCCAAGAGGAGCGCGAGAACCTCCGTATTGAGTCAAAAGCGATGCGCGAATTTATGTTGATGCAAAGCGAAACGGGGGCGCAAATGCAAACTATGCTTAGTCTTGTAGACAAGCGTCTTGGTAGCAAAAATGATAGCTCGTAGTAAACTTGCCTCTTCCTGAATTTCTGCCTTTTTAGCCTCTCAATTGTGCTCTGAAATTGCAGAACGGGTAGTTGTAGTGCGCTTTGGCGTCCCACTCCGCGGAACGCCTTCGGCAGCTCCCGTGGAGAGCTTGAGTGTGAGGAACAACGTCCGCTCCTACGGCCCTACAGGACGCGGACTTTGGTCCCCAAACTCAGACTCCCCCCGCTTGCGGTTTTAATCAATCCGTACTACCATTTCTAATATAGTGCTGTAGCTGAGGCGGATCTACTCCAAAGTACTGGCAATGATTAGGATAAAAGCAGTTAAGGGTTCGTTAGCAAAAGCGCGGCGATGTATAGTTTTCCAATAGAGGATTCCCCTAAGCGAAGCATCCTCTTGAAATCAACATACGTGAAGTACATCTTGACCTCTTTAAAGAACTATTAAACAGTTACAGCCCCTTTGACATCGCCTGATTGAACAGCTTCTGTCCTTCGCTGAGATTTGACCCTGAATATGGAATCTCGAGATGAACCTCCGGCTGTATCCAGAATCACCATAGATGCTGTAATGAATATTTTCCGCTTGCAAAATCCAGGTAGGGTACCATCCAGTCGCTCTGAACGTATAGAATCCAGTCATGGCGCCTTACTTCTATATATCCGGCAAGGTGCATCGCCATTCCGCACGGTGTAGTTATTGCGCTTGTGTCCGTTGTATACTACTCGCTGATTAATGTTACTCCCCCCTGGTCGAATAATAGCTATGACCGTCCCATCAATAAATCACACAATGTTGTCCATTCCCTCTGTCTTTTCCGTACCGCACTAGCATAAACGGCGAACCGCTCCCTTCAAAATATTCCAGTCAGTCCAGGTACTATCAATCCAGCTCTTTTTGCTAAGAACTCATCCAGCGCTTCCCAGAACAGTCTAACAGCTACGAGCCATGTCTTTCGAATACCAGTTCTACATCTGCCCAACGAGCTGGAGATGCTATACGATTCAGTACTACGCAATTAGCAAGAAGGGATATAGTTGCATATCTGTTGGTTTCAGTGTGCCTTTTCGTCGCAGGCCACCTAATAACTAGCACCATTCGCATTATGTCCGCATGACTGAACCGAAATAGGGGCAGGCACCCCTGATCTGTTAGCTGTTGAAATACAATAGTAAAGGAAGTAGATGAAATGGAGACAGTTCTTTGCGCGAGACGTCGTACTGCCTCCTCGAGCTGTTCAACAGAATGAGCCCAGAGGGTAGTGGGAAGATGGTTGGTGGCTCAAGAGTCGCCTCTGAGGATGTATATCTCCTGGCGATAATAGGGTAAAGGGATAACCAGCTCTGGCGTCGCATTTTGACAGCCCTAGCTGTGTGGTCACGTAGTCTGCCAGGATCATGGTGGTTTGGATTCTTTTCGGACTGTGCATTTGTGGTGCTGAAATTTGGAGGTAAAGTAGTCGCCGGATGCAGATTTCATCAATTGGATGTTACAGAAACACAGTATCTAATGTTGCAATGCTGTCGACCCATTAAATGCAGAAACCAAATCAAGAAATATTTTAGCGTATACCATATATTGCACTAGGTCTGAAAACCAATTAAAAGCAAACTGAGCAGTTAAGTTACTTTTTTCAATTGAAACCATGATAAGAAAATGACGCAATACCAGACCAGAAATCATACTTTTCTTGAAATGAGTGAGGATTATCCAAAGAAAGTCACTGTAATCCAGTAAAACAAAGAAACTGATTTATTTCCAATAAAAAGCAAAGACTGCACACCATCCCAAATTTTTTCGACGCCCCCGTTGTCTCCAACCTCCGCCCCAAACCTCAACAGTTCTAGACTCCACTACATTCTACTAAAACAATGGCTTGCTGATGATGGAATGCTGATTGGGACGCTGAACAATATCCGCATTGGGTTCAGGTTGATTCAGTGCCTATGCCCCCGCGTGGTCCTTTTTCTCAAACTAAGCAAAACCCGAATCTTCTAGCCTTCCACCCCAAACCTCGCCCGTATCGCCTTCCGCCATGACTTCCCTCTCGAATAATGCACGAATGAAGGCTTCGAACTATTAGATGTCCCTCTCGGGGACTTGCACTCCACCAATTCATTCCTGCAAGCCTAAATCGAGGCTTGTCAGACCACCCTTCACCCTCTGCTTGGCATGCGTGGCCCGCTTGAACGTCTCCACATGCATCGCCTTCGCGCCTCGGCTTGCCTCGTGGCAGACGTTTTTTGTCTGGCTGACCCCCGACGCTCCTCGAGCGCTGCTTTTCAATTCAACAAACTTCAACGGAGCTCCAAGAGTCCCTAAACGAAGTCCCACTCACTGACCAAGCGTGCGTCCAGGATTGCCTCCCCATACGGCTGGGTGGTCAGATTTTGTCCGTTGTTCACCATTCTCTTCAAGCCACCATCGCTGCCAATATCATTGAATCGGCCCTGCCCGAGCCCGTACCGCTCAGTACTCTACACCCAGCACCTCCCGGGTGCTCGGGCGCCCAAGCAAAGTGGCCCTTACCCAAGGATGTCGGAGCTTGGAGACTACGGCGACGGTGAAGACTACGAGTGGCGCGGTGACCTTGATGGCTAAGACGACTGGCACGAGGACCCGAATACTCTGCACAACGAATGAAGCCCTTTGAGGAAGAGCTAGAGCTCTGATCGGAGGTGCCGCAAAACTTCAAGCTACCTGGACACTCGTTCTTCTACCTGAAAAAGGTGAATTTTGCTCTGGACGAGGAGATAGGAAAGCAGCTCCGTTCCCCCCGGACCAACCTCACAGCCTTGCAAAACACATTAAACAACTTGTTTCCAGACCTGCAGCGGCTCTTCCACGTGCACGATGCCGCAGTGTGGCGGAGATACGGAGTTGGGCAAGTCGTGTTTTCAACTCTATCTCTGTCCCTTCTACATGTAAGGACGGCGAAAATGCCACTCGGCAGTTGAGAAGGTCCCTACGCGTTCTCCTTTTCACCGACTATGATGGATTGCGCTCGGACCCAGCTGCCCCTTCAGTCCCAAGATCCAAACGGCCCATGTTCAACGTTTCGGGTCTACCAAACTCCTCATGCTCGTCAAAAAAAGTAACGAGCTGCTCCTATCTTCTCAGGAAGCCGCAACTATCATATTTAACCGCGAAGTCGCTTATGGGCAGGCGTACACTAGGCGAGCAGAAGAGACTATGAAAAGCTCGGAAACGGCGAAAAAGCTTTGCGCTTTTGGAACTGAGCCCTGTTCCATCAGTATTTACAGCAAAGAATCCACCGGTCAATCTCATGTCTAATGAGCCAAAAACGCACATTGTTTGTCGATAGGGGGAAGTTCTTACATTATTCGGAAGCCGCGCCTATCACACTCATCCCGAAGTCGCCTATAGGCAAGCGTACACTAGGCGCGCCGGTGAGGCTATTACGGGAACGGAGATGACCACTGGTATGCCTCTTAAGGGTTTGTATGGAACTGAGCACCTGTGAGTGCCGGTTAGGAGGATGGATTGGTCTTACTTTCATTCTGTGGAAATCGACGACTATGATTGCGACGGCTCGTTTCGGCCCGCCGTCGATGATCTGTCATCAAGGCCCAACTGTCGCGATGGCGAAGTTTTTCTACCTGTTACAGTGTTGCCTTCCCCTCTTAGCTCGAATCCCTTGTCAAGGCGAAGGTCTTTCGCTTACATGACCAACCCATAATCCCTCGCATGATTCTGTAGCTCGCCTAGCCGCACTTTAATGAAATAAATGCTTCTGCTACTGAGAGTCAAACGGATGTCTATCTTGCAATTCCGATGCCCTAAATTTGAACTCACCTAAGATCCTTTTTTTCTCGCAGTAGGCGCGCTTGTACCGCACGACGCTTATTTGCGACTCAGTTCCAATTGATGCAAACGATTTCTCACTGAACTGTACATCTGGGCCTCTTCGGCCCGCAAGGGGGGTAGCTTACGTGAGAACTAGTCAGTGCAGCGCAAAGCTTGAACAATGCATCGTACCAGGCCTCCGTCCACCTCCACTTCCATCCCATTACTCCCCAAAGAATGCACAGCAGACAAAACCAGTTCTCCACGATTATGCGATCGGATGAAAAATTTCTGTTCCTTTCTACGTCTTCGGCGAGTAAGATACATTCTTAGGTTTCTTTTTCGTAATGATTGCTCAAACCAGCTCTCCAGCACCCTGGTAGCCCTTATCCATTAAAACGGCCCAATGCTGAGGATACTCTCCTGACGTTTCTCGGACATCAGCTATGTCAACTTCAGACTGTTCCTTTTTTAAAGACATTTTATTCAACTGCACATTTCGCTTAAATATCTCCAAGTCGGCCAAGCTTTCCGGGTAGTGTCGGCTGCAGTTTATACTTTGTCCATTTTTTAAAACGCTGACTTCCACTTCATAACCGTAGAGCTTGTGCTTACCTGAGAAATACTTCTTACCATCCTGTACGTTTCCCAAAGGCCTGTTACCTTGCTGAAATGTAATGTAAGTCGCATAACGTGCTCAAGGAAAGTACTTGAATCGGATGCGATTTTACAGTAACTCACCACATGGATATACGCCATCCATTTCTTTTATTATACTTTCGTACACGAACTTCCATATACCATCAATATACTTTGAAATCACCTTTTCGAATTTGGTTCCTTTCAAATTGAAAATACGAGCTGTGATATCCGACTCCGTCCCGCACTTCAATACGAGTGGAATCATAAATAACAAGCCCATGCCATTGTAGGCGCATTTGAGCCCAGACCCTACATTGTGCACCTCCTTTTCCGTGTTTGAAAAGTAGTTCCAGAGCTATTTGGACTGTGAAGAATCGAAGTTGCACATTATGTAAATACCTTTATTTCCAACGAACTCTTGAAGGCATCAAACACCGGAAAGAAACTGTCGTTTTCGTCATCACCGTCGCGGTCTAGTCTAACATTGGTTTATTTCCTAAGCTCCTGCTCCCTAGCTGCTGCAGTTGAGGCTAACAAGTGAAGGGCACTGACAGCCGCCGATGGGGAGGGCACATTGACGGCGGTGGTGGTGAGTTGAGAGGAGCTCATGCTGGTTGAAAAATAGGACTGTTTCTTTGAAAAAATTCTATGATTGGACTGTCTGGTGGGATTGAAGGGACAGCCGAGAGCAGAGAAGCGGAGGAATTCGAAACAGTATCTAAGGCCAGACTTGCAAGCAGAGGGGGCTTGGATGGCATGGGCGAAGGGGTATGCAGCAGTAGGGGGATAGAATGGAGTGGAAGAGAGGGTTGGAGCGATGAATTAAGCGGGATCATTGTAAGTGGTGACTGCAGACAGCTATATCCACATGAAAATATTGCTACTGAAGGGCTTGGGCAGTGCTGTCCATCTCCATTTCGGGCTCTTCATCAGAACTGTGGTCTTCATTTGGAAATGGCGCGCAAAATTTTCAAATACTGGGCGCCTTTGGAAATGGGGATATTTCTTTTTTCTGATTCTGTGCTTTTTTTGCGATAGCACGGTTGTGCCGTTAGTGTACAGAAAATAATAGAGTGGAGCACTATTTTTCGAAATACTGTACGTTAACTTTGGAAATGCGAAGTTGCAGTAGTGCAGCGTAGTGGGCACAATTCTACCTCTTGACAGCAATAAATCACGTGTTGTACAGTGTATACTATACGAACAGTCTCGAGCAGTCTCAGGCCAGGACTGATCTGACTTGGAAGATCCAATGATTTGTGTCCTTAACAGCCACGTGGCATTAGTACTGTTATGTGCTCCCGGTAATACAGTGGCTATCGTCTTCTGTATCTGCTACTCTATAGCTATCGAGCGGCAATATAAGGAAGCCCTCACTAACCGATCGGGGCGTGAGGAGAGAATTAGTCAGAGAGATTTGACCGTTCTAGTGAACCGCACTACTAAAACAACCAAATAAGGGACTGCAACTGCATCCCGGGGGACCTTTTTACCCGTTCACTCTGCCGTCTTTTCCTCTCCCCCCCTCGCTTAAGCCGCGTATACTACAGTTATGGGCCCAGGGAGGGTTTTGGCATGATGAAACCTCCGGTATTCGAGCAGGACCAAGATCTCATATCGTGGAGAAAGGAAGTTGCAAGTTGGGTTGACTCAATTGCAACCGCAGCCCAGAAGGGAGAAGAAAACTTCTACAAAACGGTATTCCACACACTTGGACGTCAACTGTACGATAGAGGTCTTCGCCAAGCTCAGCAGAGTCTTGTAGACGAAGCGCAACAGCAAGGAAAGATCGACTACAAGCAGGAAGACCAAGTCAAAGCTTTGCAAGAGATCGTGGACTTGATTGCTCAAGATCCTCCCATCTCCGTGGTTACTCGCCTCATTGATTCCTTCAATAAGGTGACATCTTGCAAGCGCAAAAACAATGAAGAATTGAACCGTTATATGTCTAGGTTTCGCGGATTCGCCGCTGAGCACCTTATGAAGACAGGCTTAACCAGTCAATCTCAAATCGGATAACTACTGATCATGACCCTGCTCAATTAAGTCTCTCTCTCAGAAGCTTCCCTTACCAACGCCAAGCTCAGACTTATTGGAATTGCGGAGGAACGAAGCAAGGAACGATACGCGCTGAGAAAAAGTTCACATTGACCTTGGATGAGGCACAGAAGATATCTTTGAGTAGTAGAAATCTTTCTGTTTCAATTGAAAGAGCCTCTGGGAGTTCCAGTCGTACTGGCAAAGTTTATATCAGGAAGGTGACGGGTCGGTTCAATGGTATGTGTCGAGATGCCAAACCCATCTTCGATAACATCAAGAAACTCAATAGTACTCGACATATAGCCAAATCCATTGCTTCCTCTGGTCGTCGTTGCACTATAAACCTGGATAACGCGGTGGATGTACTCCTCTCTCTTGCCTAGACTACCAACAGAACTGAAGCCTCGGTAAAAAAAGGCTCAAATTGAGCCTGTAGTTGACCATAGAGTTAGAAGTTTCTTTGGAAGTCAAGAGAATGGTCAACGAGAGTCAAGGATCAGAATCCAGTCAGATCATCGCGCTTTCAACGAAAGAAGCGGAAGACTTGCGGAAACGACTGCGATAATTACGAATCCGATCGGAATGACAAGAGGAAGAAGTCAACAATGCTGGCGGACCTCGTCGGAGAAGCCTGCATGGACTGTGGAAGGAAGGACCACGCTCGAGGTGAATTGAAGTGCCAGCGTCCAAGCTATGACACTTTGAAGATACGAGAAGCAAAAGATCGCCATGAAGAAGATTCAGAAAGAAACAGAATACCTGAAAACTTCAATGGGTATTTTCGTCCGGGCTCCAAACATTCCAAGGGCAAAGGAGCCTGGTGAGTGGAATCCCTACCAAGTCTGATCTCATACCCATGCATAACGACCAGAATCCTATTTTGGACGAGGTTACCCCGATCCATCGGAGGAATTAAGTCAGCAGTAGTGCTGTCAATCAAACCAAGAGGGGAAATCGAAACTGATATCCAGTGATTCATTGAGGCCACAAACCATTTTCCGATTGTGTGCCATCCTGGTGGCCGCTCAATACCATAACCTTGATACAATACTTGATTATGGACTTGCGCTTCCGTTTAATAATCTTGGATCTCATCGTTACAGGTTTGCAAGCTTGATTACATATACCAAGTTTCTTGAAATAACCATTAACTGGTGCAGACTTCGAATAATACACTGTATACGAACACCTGTGCAATATGTACCTTCTTCCTCGATTCGTATAATTGGACACGAGGGATATTTGAACCACTCCAAGCAATTGGCCATCCTTTAATTTAATTGGGAATTAATCGAATTCTAATTTACTTCTCACTCCTCTGTCCCAAGGAGATCCACATGTTGAACACGTGTCCACTGTTTGGGGTGTACAGTCTTCTTCGCCTAAATCTGCCTCTACCACCCCATCAACTACCAATTGGTGCCGGGGGTAGTGAGTGCCAGGTGTCTTCTGATTCCGTAGACGACACGCTGTCAGTAGGAGGTGACGGTTTGGGTGACATGTCGCTCTCGCTCGAAGAACCAATTTCGTCGAGGTCAAATTTTAGGCCTGTCGCGCTGACAAAAACTGCATCTGAACTGTCATCTACAAGAAAATTGCTGTCGAACCAGCACAAATGGAAAACATGGTCATTTGAGGGGATGAAGAAGGTGGTGTCTGAATGCGGGCGTGGGCATCCACAAGGTCTGGATTGTTGAATGTAAACCTTTGGCAAGAAGACATGCCTGATGCTCGCTGTGGCTGAAGAAGAACTGATAATGCTGAAGAAGATTGGAGGTTATATGTACAACCTCTCGACGGATCAGAGGTCGATTGATTTTGTCAAGTGCGTCAATTGGCAAACATTGCTGACATCAAAGCTGCAGTTTTTTGCTTTTTTTCATGGTGCCGAAATATTTTCGCTCTGGACCAATGAGAAGGCGTTTGTATAGTGTACTGTGCTGTACTTCGCATGGCAAACGGCTAATTTCAATTTAATCGACGTGCACACTTATTATTTACGTTTCGTATTATTCAGTTCAAGGATTTTAATTAATTGGGGCTTTTAGTGTGTAAGAACCGTTTCGACTGAAATCCCTCCCCGCTTCCAAAATTAGAACAAAAATTCCCTTCGATCCATCGCAACACCAAAATCGGAACATAGACAATGTCATTTTCCTTACTACGCCTCCATAATCACCTCGTTCCCACGCACACTACTCGCCAACACTACGAACCCGACCAATCACTGTCCTGCCCTCCAACACATATCTCTGCTGTGAATTGCTCAAAAAGGCGCAATGGGAGCGGCAAAATGAGTATAGACAATAGTCTTACTGGGTCTCAAGAAGACGCGGGCGCGGGGTCGATGGAGTGCAGCTGGATTCCCCCAGAACCCAGGTGACCTGCAGTGTCTACCAGAACACAGATTTGTGGAGTAGTTCTACTCTGGAGCCTGGCAAATCCGTGCCAACAAATCAAAAGGCACAATAATGACAGGGGAGTTGGGCAACTAAGGCTGCTTTTCGATATATTTCGTCAAATTTGCCCGTCCTAGACAAATAGTTCTGTCAAATATTGACTACGGTGGCGCTCTGAAATCGTCCGACAATAAAACAATCGCTCAATTCCACTTATCCTCAATCTCACGATCGGTGATCTCTACAGTACAAAAATATAAGTCATTTCGATTGCGGCGCTTGCTAGAATATCGATCCTGTATGTGCTGTCTTTTTTGCAAATTTCATCATCAATAGCGAATAGGCGATCTTTAGAACGCCTGTGGTAGGCTGCATCGTGGTTACGGGAACACACATTTCCTCAATTTCAGAATCTATGCTGCAGAAAAGTATTGACACAACCCTCTCCAATTTAATTTCTTTTTAACCCTGCAGTTACGACATGCCACTGCTTAAGGTGCCTAAACCAGTCTAGTTTTAGAGATACGTTCTAAGGAAGATCGCGTTAAGAGCCTAGAAAAACTTGGCGAAATATATGAAAATCATCTGTTTTTTCTGAATATTCAGAAGAAATCGTCAACTTGGGGCTTAACTATTATTATTTTTTGAGTATCTAATCCGATCACCAGCCTCGTATGCTACGCTGACCAATGTACTGTAGAAGAACAATTTACTCATTCAATAAAGTGTGTACACCGACTGACCGACTATTTAGTTTCGATCTAACTGGATGATCCACGTCAGCCACGTGCAGTGGAAAGGGAGAAATGATCGCCATAGCCACGGAGGACCATAGAGTGCAACTGATCCGTGATATATGCGCGAACGAATAATAGGCACAGTGGGGTGGTGCAGACTGGAAATCCGCGGAATAAATCGTTCCAGAAACAAGACGGTATCGGGAGAGGGCGCACTAAGAGAATCAAAAGCAAGAGGCTGGTAACGGAAGCCCGAGTCGCGGGAGGGTTACCAGAAGGGGGGATAATGCGGCTGGAGAGCGCGCGGTCCAGTTCCTGGACCTTGAGGCGGTGAGCGTCGGCAGCCGCTCCTCCAACGGCGCGCATCGCAAGGGGCAACAGCGGACGGCTTGAACGGCGAGGTAATGACAATGTTGCACGCGATGGGCCGGTCCCGGGGGCCTATGGGGGGACGGGAGGGTGAACAAGGACATCAGCCGGGCGAAGGTCAGTGCCAGGGACAAGATCCCGTACCTCAAGCTCACAGTCCAGGCCCGCAGAGCAAAATACGTGCTGGGCAAGGGCGTTGCGGATAGAGTTATGACGATGGACGCGTCCAAACTCCGAGGGACAGAGGTCGGCGGTATGATCACCGTAAACGTCCAGCGTTGCTGGCAGTGATGACATTGCAGTGGCAACGAATCCGAGTAGATCGGAAGACCAAGATGGCGGCGCAGCATGATGCTCCAATAAGCAGCAGACACTTTGGTGGCAGTGGTGGGGTGGGCGAGAAGGAAGACAGCAGCAGCGCTGTTGCGGAAGGCGAGGCCGCGTATGCGGCGACGGGTGGTGGCGTCAGAATGACAAGAAGGGCTGGGGACCGCCGTCCAAAGATTATCTTCCCAGAACTCTTTGGCCCTGGCCTGTTGCTGTGCCCGATTGAGATGGGTTTGTAGGTTGACGGGCAAGTCAGCAAGCGAGGCAGGGCGAAGGGGCCCAGATCGTTGAGGAAGGGGTCACGGTGGAGGCAGCGGACAAACGCGAGGAGATGAGATTGGGCTTGAACGACAGAGAAAAACGAGCAGTCGCCGCGAAAACGTTTGGCGAGAGCGACCGAGACTCGGGGCGTGGTGTAGGAGGAGGTGCGGAGGCGGGCGGGGGCGGCAGCGATGATGCTGGCAGCAACCGCGCCATGCAGAAAATGGGTGATCAGGGTGAAGCCGTGACGACCATGACGCAGGGGTAGGCACGCCTGGGACAAGGCTGAATCCGTGAGGAGGACATCGTAAAGCGATCCGTAGGAGGAGCGCTGCGATGCGTCAAACTCAGCGGCAGGTTCAGCACAGTGGTGCGGGTCGGCAAGCTTAAACGCGTGCGTAACGCGGCAGGCCGAGGCACAAAGGCGGTGCATATGAAACCAAGTTTTAGAACAGTTCCTCATCAGCCGTTTAATTGGTATGATATAGACAGTCAATGCCCATGGAACTATGACACGCACTATAACATCACTTTCTGACTCCGATGTTTCCGATCAATCTGCAGAAGATGCCAGCGCTGTGTACAGAAGCACAATGTACTTCACCTGTGTATTACCCCTCGTATTATGCAAGGGATCTCGTTCTCCGCGTCGCCTGGTTTGCAGCAAGACCGTCCATCTTGGGAGAGCTACGCCGTAGCTTGTTTGCTCCGTTCTGTCGTTGCTTCCGATGGAGTTTTTCAAGCCGCTTGTGCCCTGGTTGTTCCAGACACTCGCGGTGGAGTTTTCTACACCCCTTTTCCTTTCTTTTTCACTAGGTGCTTCGTTCACAACCGCAGGGCAACCTGTTAACATACCGTAATTAACTTCTATTTGTTACTTTCCCAGCTTGTTGCGACACCCCTTTACCGAGAATAAAAGTGCCATCCTGTAAAAGTGCCATCCTGTCTCGTGCTCCACTACACCTGGCCGATGTGGACCATCCAGTTAGATTCTAACTAAATAGTCGGTCAGTCAGTGTACACTCCAAAGAATCAATCAGTACATTGCTTATCTTTCTTATCTTATCTTATCTATTGAAATAAACGACCCCCTGAACAGGCAATCGAACAGCATTTTAGCTATGCGATCTGGTCCTCTTCTGCGCTGGCAATCCTGCCGCGGATGCCGTCTCTGAGAGACAGCCTCTCGGCGTTGACTGTCCGGCCTCAAACCCTTGTGAAATGTCTACCCTTTTAACTCTAGCGGCTCCCTTAAACTTCTGAAATAAACGACCTCCCTGTCTGTTTTAAAAGACTAACAATAGCTTCAATTTCTCTGCTGGGCTGGTTTGCGACAACTTTCTAGTACAGTAGCGGAGCCGCTACATTAGGTCCGCGCATGCATGGTTAGCCGTCGGGCAATAGCCAGATCCGCACGGTTCTAGTCAATCTTTTGTTCACTAGACCTTTGTTGCAGTTCATCTGTTTAAGGGACATCAGGCGAAACATGTGAGAATCTCGCAGGAAATCAACTCTCGTTTTTCCCCTTATTCTGTTTGTTGCGACAACACCTTACCGTAGTGAACAAAGAACTTCCATTATTTGACATTCAGGAACAAGCGACTATCCACCGCATTGGGTGAATAGAAGTGTTACCCTCCTAAGAGGAATAAGCGTAGCAAGTTTGTATGAAATTGTTTACAAACAGACACTGTTACTCAAGATATCTCGCACCGAGCGTTGCTGCCTGGTAGCCAAGAATATCTTCCGTACTGGGCGGGTGAGAGCACTGTCGTCACAGTGGCTCTGCTCACAAGGGCATGCAGGGAGTAACCTGTTCCACAACTTACATAACTTTCATCATGTGAACAGGTGCAGTTTCTTTCAAATAGCTCCTGTCTTGCCTGCTCAATTTTATAGTACTCTAGTTTTCTTCACCATCCCATTTCCTTTTTGACGACTTTTGCACAAAAAGGCTTGTCTTCACGACAGCAGAGCTACGTGTTAGCATACCGAAATGATTTGCTGGCTTTACCTTGCTCAGTTAGTTGCGACCACTTCTTACCGGGCGAATAGAAGTGCATTCAATGGAAGAATCCAGCTATTGGGTTTGGACCATTGTGATGTTCACTGTTCATGAATTGTTCATGTTTCACACGAAATCTTAGGAACTCGAATGGTTCCAGGAAAGAAAGTGCTCTTGAGATCACTGCACCACACATGGGCTCTTTATTCCTCGTGAAGCAGCGTTTGGGATGCCGCATTCGTCTGACTGCAGACTCAGAAGTTAAGAGGCCCTCCATGGATGATCATGGATGATCGTCTCTGGGACCAAATTCTGCGAGTCGAAACTCTGTCCGTGCTAGCGTGAGCTGTGAACAGCGTCAAAGACGAGAGAAGAAATGAGCCGGGGCTTCTGCTCTAATCACTGAGAAAATATTGATGCCCAGCAACCGAATGAATCACCCTGATGTTGATGTTGACATCAACATCAAGAGAGTTTGTACCCTTCCCTGTACCGAAGGGTAATTCATCATCAATCCAATGCTTAATCGCACTTTCCTTCAACGGAGTTCTCAGCACAAACCCTTTAACAAACATTGACTTTACCTGGCTTTTTATCACAACACACTCGTAGAAAACTATTTGAGCAGCGTCCGTTCAACCGTCACAACGCTTTTCGTCCTGATCTCAAGATCAGCCTTATTTGCGCGATATGACTCGAATGTTCCGATAGCAATATGATGGTTTACCCAATCCTTTACACTTAATATAAACAGACCAAACAGAGACATCCGTTGGCGCCTCCGATGTATGTAAATACTGTATTTCAACAGCACGTGAGAGCCTTTCAGAACTTCCTCATGTTTGTATTTGTGAACCTTTCGTGGAAATTTCGCATGCTGTCTCGAGTAAAATTGCCATTCTAGAGTTCAATTCCAACATAACGCTTAGCTTCCTCGTCTCTTCTCACTCTTTGTAGTTAGTGAAGTACACCAATTAACTACATAGCCAGCGATTCCTTCAGTTTCCCAATCCTTCCCACATTCAACAGGGTTGAATGTCTCGGCTTTTCTTTCCCCTTTGGTCTTTTCACCTGCTCTGCCGTCGACCGTCGAATACACTCTACTCGTAACTGCTCCATTGTCGATCGAGTTGCGTGCGACATCAGACCATCCATGAGAAACCCTGGTGCGGGCACAGATGTAGACGCCATTACGCTACACCGAATCTGACACCGCCCATCCCTCTTTTCAACGGCCTGCCACGCTCCCTTATATTTCTTCACTCCCAAACCTCTCTTCAGATCCATTGTCACAATCTTCTCCTCCGTATTTTCCACTACATCCAACTCCATCGTCATTGGTATCGTCAACATCAAAAACGAATGGCACTGCACCATCAATTGACGGCGGTCCAGCGACCGCCCCAGGTGTTTCGGGAGGCGCCCATATGGGGGATGGGGATGGGGATGGGGTAATTGGGGATAGAGAAATGGGTTTTGGGTCTGGATGGGAGGGCGGAGATGGCGGCGAGATAGTGGAGAAGTAATGGAGAGATGACGCTGTTCGGCAGGATGAGGAAGGTTAGGTAAAAATTTTAGTAAGGATACGGGAGTCGAGCTGGGAAATGTGTGGGGGCGAGCCGGGCGGAGGGGAAATCAGGTCCAAATGATTTGGGTGGTTCCGTGTGGGGGTCAATTTTGCATTTGATTATGAAACCCCACCTTTGAGGTTTCCCTCTTTGGGGTTTTCTGCGGAGCTTTCTCGCGAAATTTTTATTTAAAAGTCAGGTCATTCGCTCGGCTAATCTGGACTGGTCTGCACAGCTCAGAGAAACACGTGTTATAGTTGGAGTTCCTCGAGTGCCACAGGTTGTATATTTTATAATACTGACTACTGATATCAGCACTAGGAATACAACTCGTGCCACCCTAATTTAAATTTCACAATACTGTAATGTATAATAACAATATCTCTGCGAGTCCTCTCCCACGAATACGGTGTAGAGTAAGGCTCACGTACAGTATTGGAACAAGAAAAGTGCGAAAAAATAAAAAAATTTGATTTTGCAAACAACGGGTTATTTCCGCCCCTAAATTCTCCGCGCTAACGGTACCTTTCTATCACGCCTTCGTCACTTTCTCCTGTCAATGGATGCTGCGTTCGCGAGGCGTGCCTCCGAAGTACTGGAAGCACACGTGCGGTGCAGATCCTATCGATCCGGTTCGACCCCGCGACCTTTCCTCACCAACTTCGACATCGCCTGAGTGCGGTCATCTGTTCTAGTGTGGCAGCTGCTATCAATGCCTCATTCCACCTGCCCAGGGAGTCCAATCCCTGATCCATTAATGTTCACTACGGTCGACTAGCGACCAACCCCTTTCACGAGTGAGTAAATTTTTTTCACTACTAGAACAATTCCTGTGGGCATCATAGGCATATTTCCCAGGCTAGAAACAGGGTTTTGTTTACTGCGAGTTATAGTACAGCTGGTATCCAATTCTGTTTTTACTCCTCGGCCATGGCTCGCCTCCGTGACATATTCCAACCTGTTGAATTTCGCACCCGTCTGCACCTTAACGCTATGAAGTTCGTGTATCGTCTCCGTCAACATATTCAGTACTGGCAAGGAAACCAGCGTATTCACGCTACCTAGACCCTGCACCATGCTCTCGCCTTCGGTCCGATGACACTGAAACATTCAGCGAGAGTCTTTTCAACTCTCCAGCATCTCGGGGTAACCATAAATGTTCAACCCATCTACATGGCAGAAAATATCTGACTTTCCGTGCCTGGAGGGGAAGAAGACACTTTTATTCATTGGGTAAGGGGGTCCTCGCTTATCTAGCTTGCAGAACATTACTGCATGGCAGTTTGGACGCCCTGGGCTGATTTCATGCGAGAAACATTGGCAGCAGGGACAATTATCCCTATAAAAGCGCTCAGGAGTTGGCGCAGTCTTTGCAGAATATTGGCATGAGTTCATTCGGATCTGTTGTAGATGCAGATGGCATGTTCTTCGAGAAATTTCTCAGTTCGTCTGGACAGGTCTCCAAGGATGTCAAACTCAAGCGAAATGAACTGCCAGTCGAGCGGAGGAAGTGGACCAGTGGAGGCCAAGTGCAGAGGTCGGCGCGTTTGAATTAACATCTTATCGGCACAAGCAATTTCCGCGGCGGCCTTTTTTGGTTGGCTGCTATCGCCCCCGATCAGTTCAGTTTAAAGAAAAGATGTTTTGAGCAAAGACCTGCTTTTTCAATGACCAGAAAATCATCTGAAATATAAAGTTAGCACCGAATTCTTAGACTCTGACCTCACTAGCCTGCCACCATGGTTGGTAGAATTGTACCCTAGGCTTTGGAGGCAATGTCGAGACACTTTTTTTACTTTTATATATCAAAAAGCTCTGTAACCGAAATATTACATCTATGTCGAAGCAGATTTTCGAAGTTAATTACCTAGAAGAAACTTTTACATTGAATTCTTTCCCCCTTCCAGGTAAGGTACCTCACTGTCGCAACCGAACATACCTATCAAACTTTATTGTGTACCAAGCGCCCTCCTAATCCTTGCCCCAGCTCTCTCTCCAATTCTTTTGCTTTGAGCAAGTCTACTGAATGTGGCTAGCACTGTGTCCACATGTATTTCTTCCACCCAAGCCCTCCTCGATTGATGCAAACGAGAAGGTGCATACTTGCTCAGTTAACGTATCCATTGCTGTCATTAATTGGTAAAAAGCCAAAAGGTGCGACTACTCTTCAGGTCTCATTTTTTTCAGGTCCCAAGCGACAAGGTTGGCGCCGATATCTCCAAGAGTTTTCGGAATGCCTTCGACCCCTCCAAACTTATAGGGGTACTGTATGGAATCCATACCCTTCATAATGCTCTCTTTTACACGCAGACTAGTTCTTGCCTAAATTTTCATATTCACGCAAAGACTCCCCATGGATACTTTTCTTCAGAGACGAGACGTCTCGGGGATCCCCCTAGATTACAGCCTCCCCTACGATGCGTCCTTCTCACAAAAGCTTTACCACCTGATCCCCTCCGAACTTGGCTTGATTGTTTTGATTGGCATCGGTGCTGCAGTTGAAATCAATGAGCTCAAGATCCGGATCTTTCATTGCAACAACCGATGTGCCCGAAGAAACTGCTGCATGTTGCCTGCTTAGCGAACTCAGGCCCATCCGTTTTTTGGCTCTCCCCTTGCATTGCATTGAAACTTCGAAAGCTACCTTCTGTAGCTGTTGAAAAGCTAACCGGAAGCAGTCGGCATTCTTTTCTATAGCAGTGCATTTTCGACCCGCCTCCAAGCAAGCAATTGCTGTGCTTAAAGTTCCAGCATATAGATCTAGGACGGAGCCCCTTCCGGACAAAATGTTGTCAATATTTCACTGAGAAGCTTTGTAATCTTCTCTTCGACGAGAACCGGTGACTTAGTACCAGGTTTGAGAATTTATTACGATTCAATGGCACGTTGGTAATAGCAGCAAATTTCCGTTTTTCTTTCGTCGATATGGCATGATACGGACTCTTCAAGCCAGTTTTGAATCCGTCAGTACGTTTACCAGGTACACGGGCGAACAAAGCAAACTCGGTCGCATTCTGAGGAAAATCATCACCACGCCACTCTGTAGTTCCCGAGAGTTCTTGACCATAGTGTACGGATAATCTGGTCCAACAAAACCGCATTCCCGAAAAGCGGACAACCATTTGGTGTGATACAGAACATATGTAAAGAGAAAGACCCATCCTCTGGACGGAGTACTTTTCGTGAGACCTGAGCAACAGCCCTCATTTCCTCGTCTCCAACGAAATTTTCGTATCCAGTTCCTGCTCTTGAACGAGACTTCGGAGTACCATATGGCGGATCCGTCAGAAGCAAGTCAAACAGCGGAGCATCTTCGTCCCCTCACCCTTTTAGAACATCTGCCATCTCATTTGGTAGCACTGAATGCCGAGTTTCTTCAAAACATCCATACAACCCCCCTCAATTGTGTGGTTTCCTGCCTCTCTGAAGATTCTGTGGCATGAACAGATACCTGTGCAGGGCTTTCGCCACTATTTGCCTCTTTGATTTCATCCATTGTGTCTCCCTCAAGATCTGGGATAATGTTCCTCTCCTGTCAGCGACTTTATGATTCTTCCCCAAATCATCAGATTCCCTATTATCCTGGCTTTCCAATTTCCCCTGCCTCTGTTCCTCAACATTCCCTGCTACGCCTATGTGTGGGCGTGGATCGGAGCCTTCAGTTCCAAATGATGATTTATACTTAGCTTCTTTCAGGGGAGCAATGGAGGGCATCGTGCCGGTACTTTTCCAATATCGTAGGAAGTATGTCACGGTCATTACCTATGTTTGATGCTGCACATCATCATCAAATTTGCATGTATGCATAAAGTTCGTACGCATAGTTGCCATATTATCCGGCCATCGATCATTTTCCAGTAAGTGCTCGAATTTCCTAGCTTCACTCATGGCCGCATTAGCTTTTTGAATTGATCCAACACGACTTTGTAAGAGGCTGCCTTTATCCATTTGATCTACAAAGAGCTCGAAGCCTATAGAGAGTGTAGATCTGCGCGTTTCAAACCCTCCGCACCATCTGCTCTCATAAAAGCTGTGGATTTTAGAGAAGTTATATTCACAAATCTTCGGTATACTCGACAATCGATCAATCCCATTAATTCCCCTGAATCTTCGTTGCCACACTCTCTTGCAATGGAAACAAGTTCTGGGTGTTTAGAATTCATAATCTCACCGACAACTTCAATGACTTCCTCGGTGGACGTAATGCAGTTGCTGCCGTTTGCTTAATCGTGCTCTTCTTCCTATGCGGCATGCCATCGTAGTGTCGAGCTACATCCTTAGCCATAGGGGGCTTCCCATTGCGGAGCACATAGTCTCGAAGCCTCATCACGAAGACAGGCAGTGTTTCGTAAAACGTTGTCTCAACATAGAAGTCTGCGGAATGTTTCGCATTTTGATGCCTTGCCAGTTGCCTCAGTTTAGCAATGTCGTGTTTCCCTTTCAACAACCTCACCGGCCATGAGAATCCTTTCCAAGTATGAAAGTCTTCCTCTATGAGTTCCTGCAGCGCATTAATCTGTGCATACCATCTACTACTCCAAACCACTGGTCTCGGGTTGAAGACTTCTGTCGTGCGTCCGTCTCAGACATTGCTTGATTCTCCTTAAAATAGTTGATTACATATCGATATAACTTTCCCGTCAGAGGAATTACGATCGGAGAATCGGAACCTGCGACTATTCCCACCTCCCCAGTCCCAGTTGCTCGCCCTGAGATGCTTCTGTCGACCTTTCCGAATATTCTTTTCATGCGTTCCACACCAGACCGGGCGATTCTGCGGATGCATGTGAGAGGAATGCAAGATGCTGGCTCCACAGTCGTGTTCACCGATCCCTCCATAATGTCGAAAACATCGCCTTCACGACTTCATCTCCGTAACGGGTTTTCCCTTGCAAGGAATGATCCCCAGCCTTTTTCCTTGGAGTCATGCTGAGATACCAGAGGGGTACTGGTGATGGTTGTGACCAAAGATTGCGAGTGGATAGTGTTGCAGGTGGACACCATAAGGTATTCATCTCGATCAATGAAATCTCTTGAAATAGTTGCATGGGGCTCATTAACTTCTTGTCTGCAGGAGTTTATGACGAGTGACGTGAGTCATGCGTTTTTTCACCTATTTTGTATGAATAAATTAAGATTCTTATTTAATTCAAGCTGAATGCAAGAGCTATGCAAGAAGATGACCATTGAGAAGTGTCTGACACGAGGCAAATTTACTTGAAGCATGCATGGATTATTATCAGGCTAGTAATCCAGTACTAGCTTTGCAGATCCAGTACTGAGGCTTTTTCTAGAACCTGTTCCGCGATATTGATATTCCAGCGACACTTTCAAGGTTCGGTGCGTACAGGAATGTATGAAAACGAAACATTTTGTACAATGGTTGGTAGGAACAATAAGGGTGCTGAGATCAATGCAGCTTTCCATTCTATTATACACATCAAAGAAAAACAGTAATCACTGAAACTATTTTGATCTGTCAATTACGTTAAGAAATATTGATATGTTTATACGTATTGTACCTCTTAAACTTTGAGGATGTATTTACTGATATCTCAAATTATTACTGCTGTGAATCATGTTACGTATTCTTGTCATTGCATTGTTGCCATTAGCAAGGAACATGCAGCAGATTTTAAGCAGGCTATTGTGATATCAGTTTAAGTTTTGTTTATAAATAGTCACCATTTCAATGCGTCTGATAATGCTACTTGCACCGTACTAATCCCTGATCTAGTCAGTCTAATAGTGGCCGAATACAGACATAAGGACGAATTGTTACAATCAGTCGCCATAGATGACCTTACAGGATCAGCCGTGGAATAGGTATCATCCAGGTTGGTGCTGGCAACGAAATCTCATGATGTGCTCTCTGATGTTGCCAACAGAGAGCACATCATGAGAATCGGTTAGATTGTCTGCCCTGGTATCCACAGATAACATTCTCTGGTTCCTCTGAAATCTGTCAGAGGAACGGGGACCACGGACATGGAAAGTGTGGTAATACGGAAAAAACTCAACAATGACCTGTCCAAACTTCTTCCACATCTCTGTTACAACCATCTTAGTGGGAAATAGTGTAAATTTACCGCAGATCAGATAAATATCCATTATAATAATCTGAAATATGGTATATTAAGCCAGTTAGCGAAATACGTAGACCTGGTAACCCTCGCATCTTTTCGAAGGATAGGAAGGCCAAAATTACATGAAAACCAGGCCGCCCGATAAGGATTGTCACGTTTTGTACTCTGGCATTTGGTGATGGTCATCAAATTCATCTTGTTTGATCACTATGATGTAATGAGTATGTAGAAATCAATGTTATGCAACCAAATAAGTACAGATCTACCGTTTATTCAATGAATAAATGCATTAATAGTACTTCTGTCCCTGCAGATCTGATGGGCTGTACAAAAAGCGCCACATCTATGGATTTATATACTGTAAAATTGCCTTTCAGATATCTCGGGACACGTCAGTTAGCAGCGCACTGATACGTACTTATCAATTATGTGCAAAGATCAGTACCATGGATGATCCTGCATAGTGGCACTTTTCTGAGGACACAGGTTTTGAAGCTATTATACAAGATGATGGTATGAAGTTATCTTACTTATACCTGTAAGTCATAAAAATATTTATTACGCAAGATTTGCAAACTTCAGGTCGGAGCAAATTTTTGCAATCCATCCATATCATCAGAAGTGAACACCTTGTATAATACATCTTTGTTTATTACTTAAACTATAGTACAAATGCAGTTCCGTTCTGTTCTATGCCAACTCGTTAACTCTACTACGACAGTGGGGGGGTGAGTCTTGGGTTATTTATTCGTTTGAAAGGTATGTCGGTTGCGACAGTGAGGTACCTTACCTGGAAGGGGGAAAGAATTCAATGTAAAAGTTTCTTCTAGGTAATTAACTTCGAAATCTGCTTCGACATAGATGTAATATTTCGGTTACAGAGCTTTTTGATATATAAAAGTAAAAAAAAGTGTCTCGACATTGCCCTCCAAAGCCTAGGGTACAATTCTACCAACCATGGTGGCAGGCTAGTGAGGTCAGAGTCTAAGAATTCGGTGCTAACTTTATATTTCAGATGATTTTCTGGTCATTGAAAAAGCAGGTCTTTGCTCAAAACATCTTTTCTTTAAACTGAACTGATCGGGGGCGATAGCAGCCAACCAAAAAAGGCCGCCGCGGAAATTGCTTGTGCCGATAAGATGTAATTCAAACGCGCCGACCTCTGCACTTGGCCTCCACTGGTCCACTTCCTCCGCTCGACTGGCAGTTCATTTCGCTTGAGTTTGACATCCTTGGAGACCTGTCCAGACGAACTGAGAAATTTCTCGAAGAACATGCCATCTGCATCTACAACAGATCCGAATGAACTCATGCCAATATTCTGCAAAGACTGCGCCAACTCCTGAGCGCTTTTATAGGGATAATTGTCCCTGCTGCCAATGTTTCTCGCATGAAATCAGCCCAGGGCGTCCAAACTGCCATGCAGTAATGTTCTGCAAGCTAGATAAGCGAGGACCCCCTTACCCAATGAATAAAAGTGTCTTCTTCCCCTCCAGGCACGGAAAGTCAGATATTTTCTGCCATGTAGATGGGTTGAACATTTATGGTTACCCCGAGATGCTGGAGAGTTGAAAAGACTCTCGCTGAATGTTTCAGTGTCATCGGACCGAAGGCGAGAGCATGGTGCAGGGTCTAGGTAGCGTGAATACGCTGGTTTCCTTGCCAGTACTGAATATGTTGACGGAGACGATACACGAACTTCATAGCGTTAAGGTGCAGACGGGTGCGAAATTCAACAGGTTGGAATATGTCACGGAGGCGAGCCATGGCCGAGGAGTAGAAAACAGAATTGGATACCAGCTGTACTATAACTCGCAGTAAACAAAACCCCTGTTTCTAGCCTGGGAAATATGCCTATGATGCCCACAGGAATTGTTCTAGTTAGTGAAAAAAATTTACTCACTCGTGAAAGGGGTTGGTCGCTAGTCGACCGTAGTGAACATTAATGGATCAGGGATTGGACTCCCTGGGCAGGTGGAATGAGGCATTGATAGCAGCTGCCACACTAGAACAGATGACCGCACTCAGGCGATGTCGAAGTTGGTGAGGAAAGGTCGCGGGGGTCGAACCGGATCGATAGGATCTGCACCGCACGTGTGCTTCCAGTACTTCGGAGGCACGCCTCGCGAACGCAGCATCCATTGACAGGAGAAAGTGACGAAGGCGTGATAGAAAGGTACCGTTAGCGCGGAGAATTTAGGGGCGGAAATAACCCGTTGTTTGCAAAATCAAATTTTTTTATTTTTCGCACTTTTCTTGTTCCAATACTGTACGTGAGCCTTACTCTACACCGTATTCGTGGGAGAGGACTCGCAGAGATATTGTTATTATACATTACAGTATTGTGAAATTTAAATTAGGGTGGCACGAGTTGTATTCCTAGTGCTGATATCAGTAGTCAGTATTATAAAATATACAACCTGTGGCACTCGAGGAACTCCAACTATAACACGTGTTTCTCTGAGCTGTGCAGACCAGTCCAGATTAGCCGAGCGAATGACCTGACTTTTAAATAAAAATTTCGCGAGAAAGCTCCGCAGAAAACCCCAAAGAGGGAAACCTCAAAGGTGGGGTTTCATAATCAAATGCAAAATTGACCCCCACACGGAACCACCCAAATCATTTGGACCTGATTTCCCCTCCGCCCGGCTCGCCCCCACACATTTCCCAGCTCGACTCCCGTATCCTTACTAAAATTTTTACCTAACCTTCCTCATCCTGCCGAACAGCGTCATCTCTCCATTACTTCTCCACTATCTCGCCGCCATCTCCGCCCTCCACCATCCAGACCCAAAACCCATTTCTCTATCCCCAATTACCCCATCCCCATCCCCATCCCCCATATGGGCGCCTCCCGAAACACCTGGGGCGGTCGCTGGACCGCCGTCAATTGATGGTGCAGTGCCATTCGTTTTTGATGTTGACGATACCAATGACGATGGAGTTGGATGTAGTGGAAAATACGGAGGAGAAGATTGTGACAATGGATCTGAAGAGAGGTTTGGGAGTGAAGAAATATAAGGGAGCGTGGCAGGCCGTTGAAAAGAGGGATGGGCGGTGTCTGATTCAGTGTAGCGTAATGGCGTCTACATCAGTGCCCGCACCAGGGTTTCTCATGGATTGCCTGATGTCGCACGCAACTCGATCGACAATGGAGCAGTTACGAGTAGAGTGTATTCGACGGTCGACGGCAGAGCAGGTGAAAAGACAAAAGGGGAAAGAAAAGCCGAGACGTTCAACCCTGTTGAATGTGGGAAGGATTGGGAAACTGAAGGAATCGCTGGCTGTGTAGTTAAATTGGTGTACTTCATTGACACGGAGAGTGAGAAGAGACGAGGGACGCTAAGCGTTACGTTGGAATTGAACTCTAGAATGCAATTACTCGAGACAGCATGCGAAATTTCCACGAAAGGTTCACAAATACAAACATGAGGAAGTTCTGAAAAACTCTCACGTGCTGTTGGCATACAGTATTTACATACATCGGAGGCGCCAACGGATGTCTCTGTTTGGTCTGTTTATATTAAGTGTAAAGGATTGGGTAAACCATCATATTGCTATCGGAACATTCGAGTCATATCGCGCAAATAAGGCTGATCTTGAGATCAGGACGAAAAGCGTTGTGAAGGTTGAACGGACGCTGCTCAAATAGTTTTCCACAAGTGTGTTGTGATAAAAAGCCAGGTATAGTCAATGTTTGTTAAAGTGTTTGTGCTGAGAACTCCGTTGAAGGAAATTGCGATTAAGCATTGGATTGATGATGAATTTACCCTTCGGTACAGGTAAGGGTACCAAATCTCTTGATGTTAATGTCAACATCAACATCAGGGTGGTTCATTCGGTTGCTCGGCTATCATCAAGTTACCTCGATATTTTCTCAGTGATTAGAGCGGAAGCCCTGGCTCATTGCTCTCTCATCTTTGACGCTGTTCGCAGCTCACGCTAGCACGGACAGAGTTACGACTCGCAGAAGTTGGTCCCAGAGACGACGATCATCCATGGAGGACCTCTTAACTTCTGAGTCTGCAGTCAGACGAATGCGGCATCCCAAACGCTGCCTCACGAGGAATAAAGAGCACATGTGTGGTGCAATGATCTCAAGAGCACTTTTTTCCTGGAACCATTCGAGTTCCTAAGATTTCGTGTGAAACATGAACAATTCATGAGCAGTGAACATCACAATGGTCCAAACCCAATGGCTGGTTTCTGACATTGAATGCACTTCTATTCGCCCGGTAAGAAGTGTTCGCAACTAACTGAGCAAGGTAAAGCCAGCAAATAATTTCGGTATGCTAACACGTAGCTCTGCTGTCGTGAAGACAAGCCTTTTTGTGCAAAAGTCGTAAAAAAGGAAATGGGACCGTGAGGAAAACTAGAGTACTATAAAATTGAGCAGGCAAGACAGGAGCTATTTGAAAGAAACTGCACCTGTTCACATGATGAACGATGTTATGTAAGTTGTGGAACAGGTTACTCCCTGCATACCCTTGTGAGCAGAGCCACTGTGACGACAGTGCTCTCACCCGCCCAGTACGGAAGATATTCTTGGCTACCAGGCAGCAACGCTCGGTGCGAGATATCTTGAGTAACAGTGTCTGTTTGTAAACAATTTCATACAAACTTGCTAATCTTATTCCTCTTAGGAGGGTAACACTTCTATTCATCTGATGCGGTGGATAGTCGCTTGTTCTTGAATGTTAAATAATGGAAGTTCTTTGTTCACTACGGTAAGGGGTTGTCGCAACAAACAGAATAAGGGGAAAAACGAGAGTTGATTTCCTGCGAGATTCTCACATGTTTTGGCTGATGTCCCTTAAACAGATGAACTGCAACAAAGGTCTAGTGAACAAAAGATTGACTAGAACCGTGCGGATCTGACTATTGCCCGACGGCTAACCATGCATGTGCGGACCTAATGTAGCGGCTCCGCTACTGTACTAGAAAGTTGTCCAAACCAGCCCAGCAGAGAAATTGAAGCTATTGCTAGTCTTTTAAAACAGACAGGGAGGTCGTTTATTTAGAAGTTTAAGGGAGCCGCTAGAGTTAAACGGGTAGACATTTCACAAGGGTTTGAGGCCGGACAGTCAACGCCGAGAGGCTGTCTCTCAGAGACGGCATCCGCGGTAGGATTTCCAGCGCAGAGGAGGACTAGATCGCATAGCTAAATGCTGTTCGATTGCCTGTTCGGGGGTCGTTTATTGCAATAGGTAAGATAAGATAAGAAAGATAAGCAATGTACTCATTGAATCTTTGGAGTGTACACTGACTGACCGACTATTTAGTTAGGATCTAACTGGATGGTCCACATAGGCCAGGTGCAGTGGAGCGCGAGACAGGATGGCACTTTTACAGGATGGCACTTTTATTCACTCGGCAAAGGAGTGTCGCAACAAGCTGGGAAAGTAACAAATAGAAGGTAATTACGGTATGTTCACAGGTTGCCCTGCGGTTGTGAACGAAGCACCTAGTGAAAAAGAAAGGAAAAGGGGTGAGAAAACTCCACCGCGAGTGTCTGGAACAACCAGGACACAAGCGGCTTGAAAAACTCCATCGGAAGCAACGATAGAACAAGCAAACAAGCGACGGCGTAGCTCTCCCAAGATGGACGGTCTTGTTGCGAACCAGGAGACGCAGAACGAGATACCTTGCATAATACGGGGGGAATACAAAGCTGAAGTACATTAGTGCTTCTGCACAGCGCTGGCATCTTCTGCAGATTGATCGGAAACATCGGAGTCAGAAAGTGATGTTATAGTGCGTGTCATAGTTCCATGGACATTGGCTGTCTATATCATACCAATTAAACGGCTGATGAGGAACTGGTCTAAAACTTGGTTTCATATGCACCTCCTTTGTGCCTCGGCCTGCCGCGTTACGCACGCTTAAGCTTGCGACCCGCACCACTGCGCTGAACCTGCCGCTGGTTTGACGCCTCGCACGCTCCTCCTGCGGATCGCTTTACGATGTCCCCTCACGGATTCAGCCTGGTCCCAGGCGTGACCCCTGCGTCATGGTGGTCACGGCTTCACCCTGATCACCCTTTTCTGCATGGCGCGGTTGCTGCATCATCATCGCTGCCGCCCCCGCCCGCCTCCGCACCTCCTCCTACACCACGCCCCGAGTCTCGGTCGCTCTCGCCAAACGTTTTCGCGGCGACTGCGTTTTTCTCTGTCGTTCAAGCCCAATCTCATCTCCTCGCGTTTTTACGCTGCCTCCACCGTGATCCCTTCCTCAACGATCTGGGCCCCTTCGCCCCTGCCTCGCTTGCTGACTTGCCCGTCAACTTACAAACCCATCTCAATCGGGCACAGCAACAGGCCAGGGCCAAGGAGTTCTGGGAAGATGATCTTTGGACGGCGGTCCCCAGCCGTTCTTGTCATGCTGACACCACCCGTCGCCGCATACGCGGCCTCGCCTTCCGCAACAGCGCTGCTGCTGCCTTCCTTCTCGCCCACCCCACCACTGCCACCAAAGTGTCTGCTGCTCACTGGAGCATCATGCTGCCGCCATCTTGGTCTTCCGGTCTACTCGGATTCGTTGCCACTGCAATGTCATCACTGCCAGCAAACGCTGGACGTTTACGGTGATCATGCCGCCGACCTCTGTCGCTTGGAGTTTGGACGCGTTCATCGTCCTAACTCCATCCGCAACGCCCTTGCCCACCACGTATTTCGCTCTGCGGGCCTGGACTGTGAGCTTGAGGTCCGGGATCTTGTCCCTGGCACTGACTTTCGCCCGGCTGATGTCCTTGTTCACCCTCCTCCCCCCATAGGCCCCCGGGACCGGCCCATCGCGTGCGACATTGTCATTACTCGCCGTTCAAGCCGTCCGCTGTTGCCCCGCAATGCGCGTCGTTGGAGGAGCGGCTGCCCACGCTGACCGCCTCAAGGTCCAGGCACTGGACCGCGCGCTCTCCATCCGCATTATCCCCCTTCTGGTAACCCCTCCCGCGACCCGGGCTTCCGTTACCAGCCTCTTGCTTTTGATTCTCTTAGTGCGCCCTCTCCCGATACCGTCTTGTTTCTGGAACGATTTATTCCGCGGATTGCCAGTCTGCACCACCCCACTGAGCCTATTATTCGTTCGCGCATATATCAACGGATCAGTTGCCTCTATGGTCCTCCGTGGCTATGGCGATCATTTCTCCCTTTCCCTGCACGTGGCTGACGTGGATCATCCAGTTAGATCGAAACTAAATAGTCGGTCAGTCGGTGTACCCACTTTATTGAATGAGTAAATTGTTCTTCTACAGTACATTGGTCAGCGTAGCATACGAGGCTGGTGATCGGATTAGATACTCAAAAAAATAATAATAGTTAAGCCCCAAGTTGACGATTTCTTCTGAATATTCAGAAAAAACAAATGATTTTCATATATTTCGCCAAGTTTTTCTAGGCTCTTAACGCGATCTTCCTTAGAACGTATCTCTAAAACTAGACTGGTTTAGGCACCTTAAGCAGTGGCATGTCGTAACTGCAGGGTTAAAAGAAATTAAATTGGAGAGGGTTTGTGTCAATACTTTTCTGCAGCATAGATTCTGAAATTGAGGAAATTTGTGTTCGGGGCAGATTCATTTCAATATGCACTTGATTTAGTGCAGCACACAGCTGGAATTCAGCATCGCATTTTTCGTGCTTCCATCGCCACTTACTGCCATAACAGTCTACGGATTGTATACTCTACCAAGTAATTTTCAAGTGCAATTCGGTGGACTAAATATTCATGTTGCGCCTCATCCTCTGTAGGCAGGAAACCGTTCTTGGGCCTTTTCTAGGGTCGATTGTCCACAAGATTTCACTGTCTCTCCGATACCCCTCATAATTGAGAGCAGCCACTGATTGGGGTACTGGTCACAGAGAGTACCAATTTATGGCTCACTAGATGTTCCTTTCTCCTTGCGAAGCGTCTTTGTTAGTTATGGATTGAGTTCAAATATCTTCAGGTCCAGCACCAAACCTGGGTAGTGCCGTGAGAACTGTACAACTATACAGTTCTATAAAACGCTCATTTACAGTTTCATTCTCTACAATTTATGCTTCTACTGTGATCTGTTCGTTCGGTGAAAAGTTACATCAGTCAAATACCGGACGAACGGGAAATGCTGAAACATTATATTACTTAGAGACTTTTTCCGTCTTGAAGTAAATAATATATGATAAATGGCGATTTTTTCCTCGACGAACGCATTGTATCGTGGATCGGACGGAATAGAAGCGAAATAAGTCATCATTCTCCCGAAAGTTGGTCCTTTTAAGCTAAACACTCTTTCCAGTACTTTCCACTGTCCTCCAAACTTTAAAGGTGTCAGTAGTATCAACAGCATGTCTTTCGCAGCGTATAGAGACTTGCACCAGGACCCAGTATTGCATTGCTTGTTTATAGTTTCTTCGCAATTATTCGAAAGCATAGAAAAATACTTCGTGCCAAATTTTTTTGTTATTTTGTGAATAATACTGGTTCCTCTAGTCTCGTAGAACGCATCGAAAAGCGGTAACTGTGAGTCATATCCCTCATATTTATTTTCACTAGGGCATTCATTGTATTCATTCAGTTCGCGCTCCCGCTCAACCGCAACTTCGGCGAGTACTTGGAGGGCCTTGGCAGCTTGAAGTGGGGAAGGCAGAGAGATTACAGGCGGTTGTCTCGTTAATGGGGTAAGTTGAGGTATCGTGGCTGCTGGTAAGTACAAGTTGTCGTGGTCACGTAGTAATCTGAGGTTTGGAGATAGAGGCCTTTTTCAATGGTCGAGTGATCATCGAAAAGAGCGGAATTTTAGTTTTGGTTTCCGTTCTCTGTATAGGGGGAAATTTTTGGGTTATTTAAATGCCTGGAAGATGTAGTTGGTTATATCCACGAGGCTAATGGGTTATGCGGGATAACTCGCCACTGATGGGTAGCAGTAAAAATATTACGCTACCAAAAATTCGCTTGGTCATGGCATGATTTACGGTTACACGTGTTACTCCAATTGGTGTCACGAACTTAATTTTTTTGCTTACAAATTTCTCGACAAATTGTCGATGGCGAGTACTACCAACATGATACTCGGATAAGGCAGAAAGATTTTGCGGTGGTTAAGGTTATTCACTGTCTGAGCCGTCGTAGGACTCTATTCAACTTGGCTTTAGTTGGCGATGCCGATGATGAGATGCTTTTCTGCCTCTCTCCCCGGCAGCACCAAACATCGCAAGATATTTGCCGCCTAATGCAGCGATCACAAGTTATAAGTAGCACTACATTTAACATCAACGCACTTAGCTGTGCAGAATTCATGCAGCTCTTTCGTTTTCGTCCACCTGATATCTACAAAATACGCTCTCTTTCTGGTTGGACTGCAAGCAAAACGAGAAGATCTCGCTACAGGGTAGATCCTTTTACAGCAATTAGTATTACGTTGCGAAGATTTTCTTCTCTAAAACGATAGAATGATCTCGAAACGAGGTTTGGAATGAGATCATCTGCTCTTTCTGAGGTTTTTTTGAGATTTGATGGTCAGCTTCAGTAGCACTAACAAGCATATACTACTATCCTTCCAAACAGCACTAATGACGGAACGTGCGCCGATGTATACCGCCGCAATCCAATCGGAAAGGGATCCCTTGCAGCATTGCGTCGGCTTCATTGATTGCACGAAGATTCAAGTGAGTCACGCAAGTGGATCAGCGGCATTATAGAGCAGTGTCTACTCAGTGAATAAGAGGTTTCACTGTATTATCTATCAGACAGTCACAAAACCAGAGGGCCTTATGTTCTACATGCACGGACCAGAAGTAGGAAGGCGTCATGAGATGACACTAAATCGTAAAAGCTGGCTAGACAGTATTCTTGAATCTACGTTGACAATCGATGGAGTACAATGCTGTGTTTACGGTGATGCTGCCTACAATGTACGTCCATGGCTGCAGACCATATTCCCTCGGCTTGGAGCCAGCCTGGCGCAATTATTGTACAATACTAGGATGTAAAGTGTAAGGGGGGCGGTTGAATGGAATTACAAAGATCTAAAGCAACTGTGAACATCACAGGACTTCAAAAGGAAACTTCACGTTGGATAATCTTCTATTACACTCCAAAACCAGTCGGCTGCGCTGCTATGGAACTTTACCATTTGTATTTCGAGCGGTGGGCAAGTTATCCCTTACTTCAATTGCCAACCTCCTTCTCTTTCAGAGTATACTAACCCATGAAGGCATGCCTGTGTTTACTTAAACTTCTAAACTAAAGCTCCTAGCATCTCTTTGCGTTCAGATATAGCCTGTTGCCCCTCTTCTTTCTGTAATCCCGCCTTTTTTTTCTTCAAGGGCTGTTCGCTCTTCCTCCAGGCAGAGTCTTTTTGACTTTATTCTTGGGCAAGATGCATGCGTTCTTCTATTCTACTTCCCTTTTCTCGCTCCAAAGACAACCGACTTTCTTCGAGCTAAACGATTCTCTCCTCCATTTTGCGAGGAGCAGTCATATGCCTCTTCAAAATTGTTTTATCTTCTTCGTCGGAATCGAAATACGACGCCCTCTTGCGTCCCAAAGAACGTTGGACGAATCAGGATTTCACACCTTCCCTTCTGTTCCGCTGCTATTCTCTCCTTCCGTCTCACGCGGAGCTTGTCTGCCAAGAGCCATATTCCGCATTTCCTCTCCGGCGAGAGCGAGGCTCCTGTCTTGTTCTTTGCCTCCTCTCGCTCAGAATGACGCCTTTCGGACCATTTGTAGATGGCAAGGACAAGATTATCTAGTAATTCTTCCCGCTCTCCTCTTATTTCGATGATGCTAGAGGCCGTTGCGTTCGTGCTTCTCGCATTCCTGTGGTCTGCGATGATCTCTTTGAACCGGTCGCTCAATGTCTTCCAGATCGGCATGCATTTAACATTTAATGCCTCAGCTGGTAACGCAAACAAGAAGAGAGTAACGGTTTCCTGTAATATCGTTTCAGCCTCTCCATGAGGTGACAGATGGGCATCTGTTGACAGTACAGCTTTCAGAAGCAAAATATCTCATGCTGAACTGAAGCGAGTTCTCTTTTTATGGCGGGTAGTGGTGCCTGAAGCAAACTGCGTTTGACTAGATGGGGCTTCAGATGTTGTACAGCTCGAAGCAGGCGGGCCGGGACTGGCAGTATTGTGAATGCTCTTTTCCGGCGATGCTGTTACAATGTTTTTCATGGTGGTGTAAAACGGAGCGGTTGGGTGTGATGCTAGTAGATTTGTACTGACTGCTTTGGATTTGGGAGGGAGAGCAAGGGGAATCGTTTTTCATTTACTCGAACTTCATGGGGATAATGAAATCGTGGAAATGAACAAAAATGAGACAAATTGCACACGTTTTCGACCTGTCACAAAAATTATTTCTCATTTAAAAAGTAATAAACTTGCGTAAGACATCTAATACAGTACATGACCTTCCTTACAGGGCCGGCTCAATGTAGGCGAGCAGGCATGCCGCGTTGGACATGACGGCCGCAGCAGCGTGGCTTTGGGTAAGCACCGCTCCATCCATCCCATAGGTCTCCATCGTTCTCTGTATAGTGCGTTACTGTTAGAAAATTTCTTTCTCTAATTCATTATGTACATAATCACACTTCATTTTCTTTACATTGAATATTTTCGAATTCAGTGCACATTCAGTGCTTGATTACGGTCAAGCGGTCAGGTTGATGCAATTCTATTGGCTCTTTGATTGTCCCTTTGTCTATGATAGAGGAGTCTACTGTAAATTACTTTGATTTACTTAAAGTACCGTACTTCTCCTTTGTAGTACCTACTTTACTACTTTCATGACAGTACAAACTGATATCTATGACTCCCAGTTTTATCGAACTTGTGGCAACTCCAGTGCCGAAACTGCAGCAGTGCTTTTGGCCTTGGGTGAGAAGATTTAATCCTTAGTGTCGTTGGCAACCTCGAGCCGAGTGGTAGTGAAAAGGCAGAGGCAACGGGGAGGAAGAGCGCACCGCTGAATCTTCGCAGCGTGTTGCACTTTACGTCCACTTCTGGTCGGGAGATGGACAGGAAAAGGATGGCCAGATTAAAAGTAGAGAGGTACCGGCGGTTGCTTCCACTTTCGGCTCCCCGAGAAACGCGAGGTGCGGACAAAATATATTTAAATTCTAACATCGCAAATAACTCCATAACTTGGGCTGCTGAAGGGAGGAAAGAGTCTCACTACTGTTCCAGTCGCCCGAAAGAAGCCGTTTCCCCGCAAAGCGGCCTCAATATCCTGAATTAGATTCAGGCTCCTTAGTAGCCTCGTCGCCACAAATGATACACTGTTACATTGGGTGTCTTAGTACGCCAGTACTCATGACATATCGAATCGTAGAACGGCTAGTCTTATTTGTAAACGCATCAGCCAAGTTGTTGTTAGAAGACACCTGACCAATATTGGCAAGCTATTCATTGCGGTTTTTCTCTTGAATAACTGAAATTTCAACTAAGGGATGCTCTTCAGATACCGTATTCACCTTAGTGATAGTGTCGAAAAGCGACTTAGATTCTGCAATCAATACGACGGGCACCTTGCGACTAGTCACATAGTAAATTTCATGAGCCAAGGTCAAGACCATTTTAGAAAGCTGAAAAGAGATACATTTCAGCTGCAAAAACAGACATTGTGATACGGAGTCATATATGAGAACGGCCATGAATGATAGCTCCGCGATCTTGGGCATCCCACAACATGATGACTATGCCAAGTCGACAACTATGGGCTGCATTAGACACTGAACTTGCGTCGTAATATGCAATTATTTGCATAGTATGTGCACAATACACGTCCAGCCGCCGAAAGAGCATTCCATTCTCTCTCTTCAACATAGAAAAAGCTTCTTTCATCAGCATTCACTCTTTCTTTGCAGATTTTTACACTTTTCAATGAGCGAGTTGTGCAGCAAAAAGTGACAGATTGGGCGCGTTGAATTTGTCACGTATGAAATGTTACCACACAATGGGGCGAGGTCTTCTTGGTTGAAGATCTATTTCAACTCGGTAATCCCAGTTGAAAACTGTAGCTGTTAAATCCTAATTGGTGTTGCCGTTTCTGTTTTTTTTGGCAGTTCACCTATAACGGCGCCGCAACTTGGTAGGCAATCTGTTTGTAAGAGGTTTTGTCTGGAATCATTCGCCGATTACTCTTTCATTCACCGGTAATGCCCCTTTTACGGTGCTCAAACTGCCGTCCATGAGCGTAGCTTGCGCTCCATAAGACTGTTCATTCGTAGATGTACCAGGCTCGTGGAACAGGCAGGGGTCTATTCCAGTCTGCTTTCGGCCGAAGCCTTTCATGTGTAATCGAGTAAATGTAAGCCCCAAGTTCATCTGTGATTCCGTTAAACCATACAACGTCTTCACTGCTTTTAGAAGCGAGTCAGTTGGTGCACCAAACGGTTCTAACATACAGTGAACTTTTGGGACACGAATGTAGAGATCACTTTCCAGATTTTTCTTAGTTTGGAGAACTACTTGAGTTACATCGAGACTCTATACTCAATAACTGTCTGTAAGATACATACAGAGTCGTGACCGCATGTTATACCGGAACACAGTGTATTCTCTACGTGCAGTACGGCCTTTGTGTGGGACTTTGTGACCAAGGATGACGAGAAGGGCTTTGAATAGGGGGCTTGGGGAGTCTCGCTCTTTGATAGTTAACACGAAACGAGAGTTAAGATCAACGGCGTTGACGGGCACATCTTCTCAGATACAATGTCGTATGTAACTTTGTCCAGCAGGTCCTTAAACTCTGATGCTTTAGCTTCATCGAAAATTGGATCATTAGGATCGTTACTTGAAGCGGAAGGGAATAAAATTAGTAGCTCTTGGGCACATTGCGCGTGTAGTGGATCCAATTCCTGAAGGCCAACCACGATCTAGACCGCAGCAAGCAACATGTCTGCACGAGGGTCAGAAAAATACGAACCCAGGAAGACCAATAGGTCGATCTGAGTCTGCGGTTGCTTCAAAAGTTTAGGGGCAGGTGTGTCTGCAGCAGGAGTGTGTGAACATAGGGCCTACTTTTCATAAAGCATAACGATTATGAGCTAAAAAGGGATAATCTTGTTTCTTCTTCTGGCGTTGGGAAAATGGGAGATATATTCTTAAGCTGGTCATTAATGCGAGCCTCGAATGATCCTTCAAACTGCTTGATCTTTCCTCTATAGACGCGGGCCATATAAACTTCGCTGGGGATACTGCAGATTCCGTCTGGTTCCTAACTTTAGAGCTTGTTTCATCCAAAGTTCAGCAGTGATAGCGAACATTTCTCAAGTGCAGACTTCATCGACTTGAATATTTTCATTTGCTCGGGGTCAACGGTAGTTAGATTTCCGATTTGCAGCTTCGAAAAGGTGCCTAACACATGTAGACTTTATGTCAGGACAACATATCCAGCGTTCGTACTGACTGCAAGAATAGCCGTTACAAGTAGCACGTATTTTTCTATTTTGGGTACTAGAAACGTATCTTGGGATATATGCGGCTAATGATAGAATGGTAGCGTTCGCATAGGGAAAAATATTTACGAGACACAAGGGTTTTCAACTGTAGCAATAACAAACTCTGAGCATGCTTCTTTGGAGAACTCCACACAGAACTTGGTGCCCGTTCGTGTGAGATAATGTTCGGAAATCCATTAAAATAGTGACCACATGCTTCAATTAAAACGTTATCTAGATAATCTGCTGACTGCGGCTGAAGAAACGTAGCGACTAAGTAACGAATCCTTTTTTATATGATGTGAAATGCCGTGTCACCGTAAACCCAGAACAATCCCATCTCTAATCCGTGGTTAAAGACGATGCCGTCAGTGGGCATCGAGACGCGGAAGGGTACAAGTTTGTGGGCAAAATATTGACTTGCTTTGGATCTGGCGATTATCTCCGAAATTACTTTCTTATCATCCTCTGAAAATTTTTTAGGCGTAGCCCTCTTCATTAGGTCGACTAGTGACCGAGAGCTGAGGTGACCGAAACTTTAGTGTATTTACTTTGGCTCTGATCGAGTAAAAAATACTTCAATCACGACCATTCGACACAAAGGTGGCCGTTTTTGTAGTTTCCAGGGATACTTGTTCCCCAGGAATGATGATTAAAGGTGTTTTAGTACTCACCTGAACTACATTTGTCCACTTTACATGGCTAAATTCGAACATCGACGTGATATATTGGGCAAAATTGTCCGTCTCTAGTTCCAGGTATTGTTCGTCGAGCGAATGCGCACGGAAATAGACTTATCGATGTGAAGACTCCATCACCACGAGAATGATGGTTGCCCATGTCGCTTGGCATAATCGGAACCGGTCCGTACTACGACGTAGGCAGCTTGGTGTTAAACCACAGTTTTATTGGAGCTTTTACGTCTGCTTGACCTGTTTCACGGCATTCGTCAATGATAGAAAGTAGGGCAGACTTAATCAAATTACTCATATCTAAAAGCGCGTGTTTAAAAGCTGCATCAGTACACTTCGCGTACATAATTTCTTTAACTTCGTTATCCTGAAGGTAATCATCATTCTCATCCAAGTCCACCGGTGCAGTGTAAAGGGAACTACAGATATCTTTCGGAATATCCTGGACGTTGGCAAGGATGTCGTAGATGGGAAATTCAAAAGAATCATAATTAAATTTATCAGCTACAATAAAAACCATTTTTGACCTTCTTCTACGCAGTAAATTTTCTAATATAGTTAAATCTGATCCATACAGTCACCATAGCATGCATTTTCCATATTTAAGATAGGATTCCTGTCTCCCTTGTTTCAATTAGAAAGTCGATTACAGAAATCGTAGATTCTTTCAGCTTGATATTGGAATACGGTGCGAAACAGAACAGGTTTAGTATCCTTAGCTTCAGTTAGTAGCGTCGGTTCCTTGGAACTTTCCATGAAAGCGGGCTGAGTAACCATCTTTGGCTGCATCTCCGTAGGTTAGCCGGTTGAGGGTCAGATTGGGTGAGTAAACTGCCGGTTAGATATTGATAACCATGCTTTTGTTTCAAGCGATAGCTTTCATGGCTTGCTGTTTAACGATAGCGTCAAGTCATTCTTTTAAATAGGAGTTCACTTCGCTAGTATTTCGCGCGTTGGATAAACATTTGGAAAGGTTGATGACGTGTTCCAGCTTCTCTTACTTCGATCAAGTGGACTAAATTCCTGTGGATGGGTTCAAGCTGAGCATGAGTCATTATATCTCTCTCGTAGAATATCTCCATAATTTAACCATCGTAGTATATGCATTATTGTACGTAAAAATACTAATAGACCTTTACTGACCATCCCTTCAAGTGTGGAGTCGTGACAATCTCATGTGTACAGCTTATCGAAGGCATCCTCTAGGGTAGCAGCCTTGTCAACTATTTCAATGAAGTAAAAGTGAGATGCTAAACTCAGCGGTTCAATCATGGTGATAAGCGCTTTGAGTCCTTGGTCGGTAGTCAAATTTCACAAGTGTACATAGTTTTAATACGCTGTATGGTGCATGGAAAGGCTCTCACTATCTGATGGGCTTCCAGAGTAGTAAGCTTTAGGAGTAGAGTAGTATTTAGCCATATGTCCAACGTATTCCATGGATTCCCTTGGCCTCAATAATCGGTAGCATGGTAACCTGAGCGCTAGAGATGTGACGGGACACTGAATGCTCCTCCTTTTCCGTTGCCGCTTGTTTGTAATGATGTGTTGCTTTATATCATAATTGAGTTTTACAGCGTTTGTGTCGTGAAAAGGCTTCCCTGACAACCTATTTTATTGTTCGAGTCGGACTACAACACTTCTATGTATTAATGATTATATACCGTATCTGATAGAATTTATTTGAAAATGTTCCCAGAGCGATCGGAAAATTCCAATCCTTTATACTTTTGTATCTGATAGACGCGAAAATTAGAATTGGAGGATATTCAAGTATTGTGCTGATGTAAATGGTACTTCTCAAGTGTCAAATAGGTCGTATAGTGGCATTTCATGTAGAAAATCCTGTAGAGCATTTATAGTAGTGTGGTCTTCTGGATTGAACGGGATCAAAAATACAACTTTGGACTCGCTGATGGAACTTGGTTGGGAAAATTTCTGTGATGAGGTGGTAGATGTTTGGTCAGCAGATGAGCCCGGTGGCGATTTGTTTTGACTCATTTTCAAATAGTACTTACTGTCCTTCAATGAAGGGCCCAAAGCTAAATAAATGAAAGAAAAGATTGAATTATGCCACAATGTACGCTTTACATCACAGAGAATTCAAACGATGTGAGTGAGCGAGGACCTGCAGCAAGAAAAAGCGTTTTCCCTCAGCTTATTCATGGAAATAAGCAGAAATGTTTGATCCTTTTGAGTATTAGTAATTATTAGTTAAGAACACTACAGTTGCTGCCACCGCTGCCAATGCGTCGCATTACGTCTACATAAAGCAGTTCACCAGCCTTATCCACCTTTGTTTGGGAAGATAATTTGAAAGAGAAGAACACAACAAACCCAGTAAGGCACCGAAAGTGAAAGCCTTTTGATCCAGACAATTCTGCAGCAGACTGCAACGCCATCGCACTACCTGAGTTCTTCGAATGAGCTCCACCGCACCCCCTAGCAAGTGAAAGCTTCACACTGTCCACTAATCCGACCAGGATCATCTTGTCTGAAGTAACGCAGTACTGAAGCACGTCCAACCTCCAAGCTCTGAGTAACTCAGACAGCTGGCAATAGTACGTCCTGAAGCACCATCCCCTGGATCACAGAACATCCAATACACGACTCTTAACGGTGCCGCGACGAATATCTTAGGATAAGGCCGAGACCCGTGATGGCGGGACCATGGCACGATGCAAACAGAAGCGAAAAAAAGCGTCGATGATATCCTAAAACACCGGTAGCACGATCCCGACCAGTCGAACAGTGATTCTAGAATTTATTTGGCAACCTGGCGGCGCGCAGCGATGCGAAAGTAGAGGCGAAGAGCAAAAGCAACCCGCTGCATCTTCACAGCGGGTTGCACTTTACTTCCTCTTTTGGTCCCAGGATGGACAGTCAAAGGGTAGCCGGAGTAAAAATAGAAAAGTGCTCGAAGTTGATTCCACAGTCAGGAGCTCCGAGTAGATCGAGGTGCTCTGTGGACGAAAAGTACTAAAAATATAACATCACAAATAACCGCATATTTTGGTCTGCTGAAAAGGAAGGAATGACACTCCGGGAGCAATGATTACACACACCACCCTCCCTCTTAAATACAGCCCCTCGATTTGGATTCCCTCAGTGCCCCCTAGGCTGAGGCTGTCCTTTTTCGCAATTGGTGTTTTCCGGCTATCGCTATCCGCCATAATAACTGCACTGAAATTATTCGTCTTCTCACCTACCAGCGCCTCAGCGCCTTCGCCTGGTCCACTGCTGCTATGGAGATAATTTTCTCGCACTCAATGGCACGCGAATGATATTAACCACGCAGTTAGCTCCCAACTGCAAACCCAGAACTGATAGTTCATATTTGCCCTACAAATAAACGAGTCGAGTACGCAGGGAAATTTTGGCTACTTTAATATTTAGAATATTTTTTCATCTCTATCCACGCAGCTGTAAATTTAAAGTACTTACAATGAACGCTTACAGCTGCTTGTAGTAGCAAGGATCATTGCATCTAGCAGTATACTTATATTTACTCCGAATTTTCGACGCGTCTAGTTCTTTGCTACTCGTTTCTCACCTCTCGGAGCGCCGTACCGCTGCAGTACAAGGAGACGGATCTTTATAAAAGCTTTTTGAGGAGCGGAGCTATAGCTAGATTCGTGCTTCTGTAACTACCTTTAGGTAAGTGTTGTGGACAGTTCGGAACACCGAAGGCGCCTGGTCGGAGTACTGTACTCGCCTGGCAAGCGGAAGGGAGTAGCTCAAATAGTACGGGATGGGTACTGCTGCAGGGGAATGAGTCTAGAGAGCTGGAAGGGTCGGGAGGGTCAGGAGGGTCGGAGGTGCGGGAGTTTCGGGACGTTTGTGGCACACAAATGCTGTGTTGTATCTCGCACTGCATAGTATACCATCCGCCACTTTTCAGAAGCATAATTGTCTGCCTCTAGAAATTTCGCTGTACTTTACTGTATCTTATAAATGCTGATACTGTACAGCATCTTATTTAACACCCACTACGGAAGAAGAGAGGGGGGAAAGAACACAGCCAAATTTCCAACCCGGCATCCCCAACTCCTCTCCCGGCACCATCACTCATTCATTCGCGTCACCATCCCATCCCAGAATTCGCGCGCGGCCCCTTCCTTCTTCCGCGACCTCAACATTGTATTTCTGTCGAGGGGAGATGACGCGCCCGCAGCTGCACCGACCCACATATTCTATGGGAAATTTGACGCAAAAAGTTTCTTTTTCTTCCTTGAGAACATCGGGGTGCGCGAGAAGAGTGAGGGAGGTAAGTCACTCGATCTTCTTTCCCTCCAAGTTGCCAAAGCGTCCGAATTTTTCTTTAAAAAGTTTACGAACAAGAGTGGTTATCTTTTTCCCAGAAGTAAAAGACTGTGAGGTCGTCAAAGCGGCAATGTTGGCTAAGTTTGGAGAAATTTATCAGCGGCATGAATTAATTCGCGCAATACGGATTCAAGACTCCATCCGACCAGCCTTACTGCATCGACAAGGTATATGTACTCGCTATTCGCGAAAGCAAATTTCAATGAAGAAGCCAAGTTCGGATTTCTACTTTAAGCCGACAGGGAACACTTGGATCTAGTCTACTACATCATCTACTGCAGCCCGAGGGAATATCAGTCCATTGATTTCATTATAGCCGATTGTAGTGAAGGAAAAAAGGCATTTGAGTCGTCGCGAGAGTTCGCCAACTCTTCGCCGAGAGCCGATCCCATGACTGGAACCAGTTCAAGTTTGGTCTAGTACAAAAAGCTTACAACATAAGTTGTTAGCGTCTCTCTGTAAGCGCCCTTTACTACAACGTAAGATTTCTGTAGTTAGGATTTAGTGTGTTGGACCACAATTTATGCTCTCTGTTTTTTATCTTTAGGGTTATAGTACCTGAACTTGATGTGGTTCTTCTTCAAGGAAAACTGATTCTGAGCATGTTCTATTCAAACCAAAAACTCAAAGAGATTGATTAGGCATTGAAACATCCAGTGAAGCTTATCGCTGATTACACATTGAATATATTATTTCAAATATATTTCTTCCTGTAGATTTCAATGCCCTGTCCAATCTAGGAGATTATTTATTCTAAAGAAGGAGGACAATGGTACTCTATTTTAGGAGATTTTGAACACAAGTTGAAGTAGAAATTTACTTCAATAAGTTTTTGTAAGAAAAATTTACTTGAATCCATGAACTTGGTTCGAGAAGTCCCAACAACATATACGTAAGTATGAACAGTTTCTCTGTGCAATTCACAAAATTATTTAGAAAGAGGCATTTAATCAGTATATTTTTGAATGCAAAATCCTCTTGGCTATCTTTTATATGTGATTCTGGTTTCTTTATTTCGTTGAAGCATAGAGATAACGAAATGCTCATTGTAAATGATATAAATACTCCCAAATGTATCCAAGAGATTTCTACCAAGCAAGAAAAAATACTCTCTCTGTTTCTATCGCGTCTCAGTGGTCCTAACTGGGCAACAGTACATCCGCAAAGCGATTAATGGCAGACGGAATCCACAGAACTCCTGAATAAACCCCCAGTACGCGAAGTACTAACTCTAGTCTGCTTCATTCAAGTTTCCTCGGCCTAGACGCTGACAAAATGGCGCTAAAAAAGTGGGCAATCATTGCAATGTCATCTTAGAAAAACATATAGCAGATGTGAAGGTCGGATAAAAAGCAGTAGAATTTCTGTCTAGGAGCAGGTGAACTTCAAATCCCTCCCTGAAAATAAATCGAGCACCCGTGTTCCGTTGCCCCCGAGAAGCCTTTTTCTGCCAAAACACACGCAAAATCAGCCTTCCGACAAGCCCGAGCGCCCATTCATACCCTCTTTTCGGTTTTATATCTTTTTATTATAGTAGCAGACTCCCACAGCACCAGATAGTGCCCCTTTCCATGCGTAAACGATCCCCATTCGTTCAGGTCCCATGCAACTATCTGGATAGCTGCATACATGCTGCCCAGACATTTTAACGCCACAAAAAGGTTGCATGTACCACTTGGAACCAGCTTAGCATTTTCCGTAGTTCTTTTTTTCCCTTCTTCCCAAACCCACTTTCTTTTCCTGTCCCCTCCCTTTTATCGTTCTCTCCACTCCACACTCCTACATCTCCGTTTGTAATAACAGACTATGTGTAGAACTGAAACAAAAGGAATCACACAGGCAATTACTGAAGATGAGAAGCAAAATTTTGTATTGATTTTCAAAATCATTGCGGCAAAGAGTTAACAGAGTGTATCCAGATTCTTCAAAGAACCCAGATGAGCCCCTTTTACAGAAAGCACTGTAGCTATACTTTAGGCCTTCTAAACTTCTGCTAAGTCAATGGAAAGTATTATAAAGTAAGTTTATTACAGAATAGTAATATCTAGGACGTAAGTAAGGAAAAAATTAGTTGGGGCCGCACTTAAAATAAATCAATATAAAGCAAAATAAACCTGCATCACTAAAACAGCTAACATGTTCCTTAGTACTTTAAGATACACCAAAGACGATCCTATTTCTCTGCCACACCACCTTTTAAACAAGGAATGGACTAAAGACAGAGAATTAAGCCTCTGTTGCAACGTTTCGTAACAGAGAAATGAATAGACTATTCCCTCCCCCGGACTATTGACACCCTCTTCAATAATACTGCAGCAGTCTTGTTTTTAATATATGCAGTGAAACATAAATCAAAGCGAAGAATCCATCCTCCACAATGTCAAAAAATCCTTGCTGGCTGCCACTCCGCATTGCGGTGCGTGATTGGTGGCATTTTACCAAGAAAGTGTGCCTACGGGCAACTACTTTTCGATACAATACATCCTTAAATTCTTCTCCCGGGCCTCGCGACAAAACAATCGTTTCATGCACAGGAGGGACTGTAACAGAAATATAATACGTGTGCTCCAATTTTGATGTATTGTAAATGATATGAATGACTGCTTCGATCATAAAAGTAGCACAAAGATCCAATCGAACTGCATTCATTTAAATGAGGTCCTTTACCATGAATAGACTGAACCTTCGCACACCAAGCTTTTTCGAATCCTACAATCTAGAATAAACATCTTGACCTATACTTGAGCGGGCCTCAAAGTTTGGAATCTTTTATTGTCTCATGACATAGGCGGCTTGACTAAAGTTTACAATTCTGTAGGCGAAGTGATCATCTTCTGGAGATAACTTAAGATTTTAACGAAAGTTCTCAATTATGGAGAACTTATGCGGCTGCTAGCCAGAAATTGCAAAGGTCATTTAGGAACCCATCTTAAATCGAGCTCAATTTTTGATATACTCAGATAATAGCTCACTGCCGAGTTGTATGCAAACTCTGTAGAAGTGATTATTTCATCTCATTCACCCTAATGTTACAATCAATTAAAAATAAGGCACCTTTTGATCATCCTATTCATACTTTTGTCGCACCAATCGTTTTTGGTTGTCTAATGGTAAATATTACTAGCTTTATACCACAGATATAAATTATTGCCTTCCAAAACTTGAAATGGATTTTCTATCCCTATCTAAGTTTACATCACCCAGCAAGCCTTGGTTCTTGAATATGGTCATAAATAATCCTTTAGCAGTTTTTAAGTAGTCTCAGATGTTTTTTACTTCATTAATTGGACTTTTCGAGTAAGTCGATCAACCCAAGTCTTAATTAAATCATGACTGCTTTTCGTCAAAGACAGCCGAAAATTAGAATCAGTGGTTAATGGGACCAACCTTCGATTAGTAAATTCGAGTTACATTAGATCTTTCAACTTATTCCGATTAGAATCCTTAAAATTTGGACACGTAAACCATGATTTTCAATACTTTCGAAAATCCCGGCTCTTACGTTTCCAATGCAAGTATTCCAATACGTACAGTACAGTTTCTTAATAAGTTTAAAATGTTTACTTACTTTAAAGTCGTAAGTTATATGCAGAATATCCGACAATTATCGTCGTAGAGCACACAATTTCCATTTCAGAACAGCCTCGAGCAATCTTTTCGGAACATCAACAGAATCCTCTCAAGTTTCGGCTTCTGAACCTCATCCTTGTCCAATTTCCTTCCAAATCTTTTGAAACGAAGAACTGTTCCTCACCAAAACCAGTAATAACATGATACGTATAACTCTAAGTAACTCCAACTTCAATGACCGAAACTTCCCGATCTCCGCGTATTACATTAGGGGCATATGATAAATGTCTCCCAAGACGTTTCCTTTTCCATTTTTGTTTAAATTAAAATATTTTGAAGTTACCGAGAGTTTCCGGCCAAGGTTCTTTACGACTCAGCTCTGGTTTTTTGAAGAAGCTCATAAGCACCTGGTTGTCATGAGAATCTCAAACTCTTAATTCCTAGAGACAGCACCTGAATCTTCCCAGAAGCATATGAAAACTAGAACCTCTCCGCCGTTTGAAAAGAAATCTGTCTGAGCTGCTGTAATGTGCTTTGAACATAAATCAGTTAACTAACCCTTTCTTTCGTACTCAAACTGCGTACGAGTTCCGCCAACATCAAGCTGCAAGGCATCAAAATTACCTACAAAATTTTTAATTTAATCAGAAACTATTAGGATTGGAGCCAAAAAATCACTTCATCTAGCTTCTGCAAAACTCTATCATACTCTTCTTCACTTACATATACTTCGATCGTTTTTTCAGATCCAGAGCCGTAAAGGTGCAGCAATGTGGGAGAATTTCGGTATTAAACTACGAAAAATTGTATTAAACATAGCAAACTTCTCAATCCCGTTAGAGATTCATGTTTTTTAAGTCTGTTGTGATAGAATGACAGAAAAAATTTAAGAAGATTAACAGAGAAGTCTAAGTTTTTGTTTACTTAAGTTGGGTTTTGTTTCTGGTGATGATCCGATTATTCTTGTCTCGGGCATGCTTGAACTAGACGTCAGGGCCTGGTACTTATAGACAATCTAAAACATTTCAATTGATTACATTTTCCGATGTATTACTTGATTACAATAAAGACCACTAAAACAATTACGAGTCATTGGTGAATGTATGAATCATGAATCAGTCTTGATCAATTGAATCAGCTTGATCGCATAAGATTATTAATGATTTAGAGTAGCTCAACATGTTATACTTCGATCTTATCAGAATTGGCTGTAATGCTTTACTTTGCCAAATTTTAAACCTAGAAAATCAAGCTCAGTCTAAAAGAGAAGATTTTTTCGGAGAAAAATACCCCTCTTGCTTCTGAATTCGCTTCAATAAAAATTCCATGTGTTCAGAGTTTCCCCTTATTTTTTGCTGAAAATTAGAATATCCTCCGAGGCAATTAGCGAGGATACATGTTGACAGTTTTTTAAATATCTGTCTTATTGAATTTAGAAACATAAAAGGGGCATTAAAAGGCCCACAGCCCTAAAAAGATATTCAAATTGCCCATATTCTGTAATGAAAACATCCTTATATTGCCCTCTTTTTTCTCCCTTTTATGATGAAAAGATGTTTTCAGATCAAGGTCGGAGTGAAATCTCGCATCTCCAAGCCTATCTAACTTTTCACCAGAACTAGTTAATTTTTCTCTATATTTTTAGTGGTCATATTCAAGGACGTTAACATACGGCGCCTCTGAGCTTACCATTCTTTACTTTCACAAAGAAAAGCAATGATCCATAGGTCGGTTCACTAAATCTTATCGTCCCTTTAAAAGAGACTCAACGTAATAGTTCACTTCTTAGTTCCAGGTGTCGGCAATTGGAACAAAGGTTAATGAGGTTTTTTTCACCGTTCCCTCACTTTGGATCATGATCACATGACCGAGTCGGAGGGATCCCGCTCGGAAAATAAACGCGAAAGACCCCTTGATACATGTAAAGTAACCTTTTCATTCTTTTTTGAACACATCATCTGTGCCTCCTCTCAAGATATGAACTTGAGGCAATTGAAATATTTCAAAGTCACATTCAAGCCTAAGCATTCGTCTAAAATTATTCACTTCCAAAGCAGACAGGTAAATACGGTTTTGGTCACCGAAATCAATCACTGTAATAGATACATCATTCACCAAAACAACAAGTCATCGGTATTTAAATTTGAATTGTGTCAAAATGCCACAGCATTCCCGACGGAAATTCATATATAGTTTGGTAGATAGCTCAATTACAATTAGAAGTATGATTCTCTGGTCGAATCGTTGAGTTAACAATGATCTCAGATGCTTATTCAGTAATTTTCTTTTCTGAATAGCAAAAAAAACTACCTGTTCCAGCTAAATATCAAAAAGTTCCGATTTCTTTTCCGTAACTCGGTTGAAACAACGTTTGTAATATATTTTGTCGTCCTTTAATAACTGGACTGATATTTCATGCAGTCCACTGTCAAGGACCAAAACATTCTCTACTATTTTACTTACATCAACAGAAGGGCCTTCATCGTGACTAGACGTGATTCCATTAAACTCGGCGTCGGAGAGTCTCTGATTTACATTTTCCTTTCAGATTTTCGCTCCGGGGATTTCATCAACAGTATCATCATGCTGATCCTAACGTCTCTTCACCATCATATATGATCTCACCTGATTATTGAGCAATTTCGGTGGCCGAAGTATTTTTATACGTCATTCGCGTTAGTACCTTTCCCTGCCTCCTTGGTGTTCGCAATAGTGAGACTATCCCTACGTTAACTATATCCAAGTTGTGTTTCCTGTATTTTAAGGTTCTTTATCCCCCATGACGTAAAGCGCCGGTTCTCTGTGAAGTCTTTCTAGAGATTTCCATTCTGAGTACATTCCAGGTTTTTTATCTCCATGTGCGTAGGACCCGATTTATATAGTATACTTGGAAATGAACGGCTGCCATTGAAGAAAATTGCCCGCATAATTCTCCATCAACGTTTAGAGCAATGGTGGTTGTAACATCGAACTTGGATATATTCAACTTACGGACTTCTAGTAAATTTTATGGTCTTAGCCGACACAGAACCTCTTTAACTCTTCCAATTCACTGATAAATAGATTATAGATGACCAAATTCCGGAACTTCAAGAGATAAATTGAAATAATCGTTTTCTTTCTGCGCTTGGTAAGCTTGTCACGAGCTGGAATCACAGTGTCCTAGGGAACAACTACTGCCTTACCTATGAGTTTTAAAAATTCCTACGTCGGCGGGACAACGTTCTCAGAACAAGCGTGCACCACCAGTTTGTGTCAGTTCCGCTCGTAAATTTCTAAGCCATTAATGTTGAAGTCGATATCATTCTGGGTACTCACAACTTCGCTGTGGCCCACATGAATAAAGCGTTGGTACTTTTAGGATGAATTTGACAACGAAGAGACCGTTAAAGCATCTCAGGTGCAATCATAAAACATCATGTTATTTGATTCGAAGAAAGACATAACTGAATTAAACCCAACCTAATACCTCAGTAAAGACGAAACAAAAGACAGTACAAAAAGAATCTCAAGTATGAGAGGAATAAGTCCTTGGACGACAAATTGGCTCCCTAACCACGGTTAGAGTGTCTAACGAACAGCTTTAGTCACACCTACACGACGGGTGACTCATGAATTTGTTCTTGATATCCAAACCAGTCTACTACTTAGAACGAATTCTGTTTCCTTACCCTATTACAAGGATTTGAAACCCGACCTTGACTTATCGAATAATTGCAGAATGCCCGTTCTGAGCACATAACTATTAATACGAGTCCAGTCCGAATTGACCTTATTTAAAGAAAACTTTGTCTCTGTATTTCTTCCCCAACGTATACCTGTAATAATAGGTATAGCTCACCGGAACAAAAATTTCAAAACTTTTCGGCATTAAATACTGGGAAGGTAAACAACACTTCTTTACTTCTGATAAATGTGGTATGACAGGCCTGGTATCCTTTTACGGTACATTTTTCAGGGACAGGTGATACTGGTTTCTCTGTCTCTTTTATCCGTTTCGGCCCACTAACTTATCTCTTCTTGAGGTTTACCACGAGTTAAGTATTTCGTGCATGTACCTAGAGGTGGCAACTCATACACTACTACGTTGGTCTCCCCACCCAGAGGGGTGTTCTTTGCGGTATACTGTGAATTATATACGATCCCTTGTACCTTATTTCGACCTAATTGTTTTAAGAAGAAGTTTTTGTTTCTCCTTTGGCCGATCCAGGCATAGGCGGCCCTGTTTGTTTGGTTAACGTGTTATCTGTTCATACTACAAACATTTGCTATAATTTTTCCGTATCAACACGTTTTCAGAAATCCCGTTTGATTAATTTCAGCACTTTAATTACAACATGACGAAGACCGTGATTTCCTCGCTAACTGAGATACATTTGGTCATGTTGCATGTTTATTAGTTTAGAGGGTTTTATCAAGCTCCACCAACTGCGACTAATGTTCCTGTTGCATTGATACCAGTAGGTCCAAATTTATTGCGTACATCTGAAGGGCACCTTTCCTGACCGTGATTCAAGCTAATTAGCCTTCTTTAGTTTCACTGTGAGGTATATACTTCACGCATTTACGTAGAAGGGCCAACCCGCACTACGATAATAACCTTCGATTTAGTGTCAATTTGCACACATTTATCCTCTCAGTACCTATAGGTACGCATAGTTCCGTAAATATGAATTCAATAGGTACATAATTACTTTAGTTCTACGTTTTAGGGTACCTTTTTAGTGAATATTTACGGAGCGAGAAACTTTTTTTTCATACCTCCACGTACTGTAAATAACAGTATGATGAAGACTTTTTTCCTTATATTGGACAGTTCTATCGCTCTCCAATTGGTAACCATGATCTGCGCGGAATGGTGGGGTTTAAAGTGAAGCTCCTGGCATTCTAGCCCAAGTACCCAATCTTCTCTACTTAGCATTTCTGATACCTTGTTCCCCAGTATTCGGCACTTCAGGCTTCAGGTACAGTATAGAAGATACTGCTTACGGTATCAAAGGAAAGCAAAAAATTCCAAAATTCAACTACACACGAAAAGCACACACAGATTACATGTTTACAAAAAATCACCCCAAACTCGAGCAAGATTATATCAGAGCAGGTATGGAGCCTATTCGTGCTACACCACTGTGAAATAGAGAACTTGAATGGAGACAGCGAAACAAGTCTCTGTCACTAGGTGTTTAACAGAGATATTGTTACGAGAACCGCAGTAACGGCAGGGCCGTTGAAAGAGATGCACAAACACGATGCAGAAGGTCATTCATATACCCACTGGAACCAGCCTCCGATTCATCTGACCTCTTGCTTGCAGCTTATTGCCAAGAGCCTCACTCGCTTCATTCTCTGGTCCGTCACATAGACACCCATCTCCATCGTGTACGTATACATGCTGAGGTGATCTGGTCGCATCAGTTCTTCCCAGCCCCCTTGTGCAGACGGCGCACTAGTTCAAGCTTCCGACAAAATCCGACCATTCTCGTAGTCCTCGCTTTTGCTATCCACCATGTCAGAGAGATGGCCAACATGTTTTCTTCGACGTGCCAAGGCCCGATATCCGAGCTTCTCTCGGATGTATTGCGACATAGGTCTCAGTTGCTTTTTGGACCACCATCTCGATATTTCCAAACCAAAGGGCAAGATACAAACCGGCAGTACGATCCATCATAACGGAACATGAACCAATCCCGCACGTCTTGGTGCAGGTAGACAAGGCAATTGCCACTCTAGATGTACCCAGACATCAATGTGTCGGCTTTTTTCACATTCAGGCCAAATACTTCGACAATGTTATCTTTACAGAAACCTCCTTCCAATTCTTTATTTGTTGAAGTTGATCGCAAACCTCCCCTACCTCTCTGAATCCCTGGTCACCCAAAAAATTAACGCTACCGACAGCCTCTTTCCCTCTCTGAACCACACAATCCACTTCGTCATGAGTCATCCTCACGCACATCCCCTCCCCATACCTCGCCTTTAGATACCCCTTCGCCAGAAAACGGTCCTCTTCCGACTGCGGCATCTGGCTGCCTCCACGCAGACACCTGGAGTTTGGCTTACGGCATATATATTACAGTAGCCCGCGATTCCCCAGGTACTCTGGAAATTACGCAAACCAGAATTCTGTGACTAAACTGCAATTTTACTGTAATGAAAATATGGAAGGATTGCTTTCTTTTAGTTAACTTGATTGCAGAAATGAGGTCTGCAATTAAAATGTTCATATGTGAGTATTAAAAAACCCCCTTTACATCATACGCGAGTATAACTCCTTCTTTGCTTCCTTTTTACCCATCTCCCCCTTTTCTATTCCATCAAAGATCAACAAAATTACAATTGATCGGGAAAAAGATCCAACGAAAGTAGTAATTTTTCAGCGAGCGAAAGCGTTGCGAAAAGTAGCGCTCATTCTCGTACAAAGGCGAATTATTTATTCCTACACCTTAAATCTACTTCTATCACAAATGGAACTCTACATGCGAGCAAAAAAGGACTACGATAGTCATCTCAGTAGGTACATACGTTCAAAGAAACGATATTTGCAGTAACATTTTTCAGCATGTCTGACGCAGGTCGCATACTGCACTTCAGGTTTTAAATAAGTACATTGAAAGAATCGAACATTTCATTAGTGTCATGTTTTTTTATTTACTCACCTTCTCCTTTTCCCGTAGGAGAAGGTGAGTACATCAAAAAACAGGTATAGAACCTCCTCTTTACTATTCTTGCTTTTTTCTTAATAAACTTCCTACTCCGCAGAGATGGAGGGAGAGAGAAGAATACTCTAGAAACTACATTGCACATCTATAAGATATATTTTGGGAGCCTCGTGACATTAATCCTGAAAAAAAGACTGTACTTACTCACTGGCAGACTGAAAAAGTCATACAAAGAAAGAAAATGGAAGCGTCACAACTGCAATTTTGCAAAAAAAAATGCAAGGGACTACCGAACTATTTTGGATTCATAGATAAAAACATTCGTTCGAATCTCAAGGTCCGAAGATGATAAGCTCAAAGGATTGTTCATAATTGTCATAAGAAAAAGCATTATCTCAAGTTTCAGGTTGTTTCAACACGTTATGGAATATTTGCGAACGTATTTGGTCCTATTGAAGGTCTAAGGTATGATTGGATGCTGTACGTAAGATCTGAACTGGATAATCAGCTGGAAAGTGTACTAAATATGTTGGAAATAAATATTATATCTACAGAGATATTGGATGCAACTGGAGGTCTTTTCTTGAGAATTCAATTTCAAGGAACATCCCTTAAGAGTGCACAGTAGCACTGTAACAAGGAAATTTCTATTGGTAGATTAATTCTGGAATGGATGTCAGCGAATTCAAAATATACTGGACTATAGTTGATTTCAATAGGAAGCTTCGAGTCAAGCAGTAGCCATTTCCTGCACTTTACTTCTCTCCAGTGTTTCTGTCTAACGTTCGAAACTATTTCTACCCTAATCAAACGTCATAATTCTACAACTGTATTCCTTCAACATTAGAATAGTTAATGAACTTCAAGTAAATGTTTTTACTTCTTTGTACAACGGAAAGCCAGAAATAGAGAGTAATCCATAGCAGGTGTCGCGAGAAACGAGCGGTTGGAGCAAAACCTTGCCGGAGTTCCTAGGGTGAATTCCTAGAAAAAATTATATTCCTATTTAGAACAATAGAGTTAATCGAAGGAAAAACTGAACATCAATTCATTTACTTAGACTTAAATAACTCCATCATTAATCTAAACTTTTCAACTAAAGCTTTTTTCGAATATTTTTTTCTTTTCGTGCTCTGTGGAGCCAATTTCATCCTTCTGCTCCTGCCTGTTAGAAGCCCGCAAGATCGAGATCTACTTGCTTCTTTTCAATCTCAATCAGTACATCATCGGACGCCATTAGCGCGTCCACGAAAAATTCCATATCACCTGTAAGGCTTTACTCACAGCCTCGCCAGTGTGACGCTTCGGTGGTTTCTGTATGCGGTTGATTGACCCCACTTCCCTCGCTCGTGACTTCAGAACCCTTAACTTTCATAGCATGCGAACAAAATAATAGCTCCTAGCTTCTCCTTCTCAGCTTCTATTTCTTCCATCTCTTTAAGCTTCAGAATTTCGTTTCAATGTAATCGCATTGTTCCTTGATAATTAGCAACAGCTCTTCCAACTCCCCTACTTTCCCGCTGTTGAATACGATTATTCCTATTCTGAATGGACCGCCACGTCACATTGCGGGATATTTTTTTTGTCTCCTTAGCTCGCTTCGCCGCAATGTCAAACTTCTCCTGCTCGCCTCATTTTTCACAATGTGCGCTGCGACTGCTGAAACTTCGAGAACTATTATTAAATCATCACCTGCTGTAAACTTTTACCTGCAACCTATACGTGCCATCATCGATGCTGAGCTGCTCATATCTGTATTTGTAGTAGTTTTAATGGTAGAGGAAGATGACTGGATACTCGGGGAAGAGATTTAAGAGATTTGTGTGCAACAGCGTCCTTTTCATCAGCATCCGCTTCTAGGGCAGTGATGTCCGCACTGAAACGCAAAAAGGTGGTTGTCTGACATCGCATGGCAGAAATTATATTGCTCTGACTTGGGGTAGGTGTTCGTGGCCGGATTATACAGTGCGATTTCATATTCATTTAAGGTACATGTATCGTACAAGTATGACACGGGTTTCGAGCTTCCTTTTCGGTTTACGTATAGATATATGGCCGAACTGGCCAAAGATATACATCTCTGTGTTCGTTGTATATCGCTTGTAACATAGTTTGGCCGGGGACTGTTCAGTTTCATAGGGCTACATGATTTTTTTTTGAATACTACCTCCTCTTAAGAGCGTCCTCCAGAAAAAAAGGGGTGGTTTCGCTTTATTCAATGCGACACGGACGCTGTTCCTTAGAGTTAGGTTTTTTACGTTCGGCCCTCGCGTTCTCTTGTAATTGAAATGGGTCCGCGTTTGAGTGTCGTGCCATTGCTGGATATCAGCCGCCGGATAATTTCGGAGATGAATTTCGTTTCGTTATCTACGCGCGGTTTATGGGGTTATGCGGCGTGTAAGGTGTTCAGAAGGGCGATGGGGATGAATATGTATCCTTGTACTTGGTTTCCGGTTTTGAGCACGTATATAGTGAAGTACCTGCTCCGCGCATCACTAAAGGTGAGCAAATGCAAGTGCTCTTGGTGCAATGGAAGTTTCATTGGGCCAGACGTGTCTGAGCTGATGATGTAAGCACCGACTTTGTATGTTTTGGGTTGGTGCAGCTTTTCTGTGTTTTTCGCTTGACGGTATGAGAGGCATTTTAAACGGGATAGGTCCCGTTGAAGGAAAGGGAAGCAGGTAGATCTTGCCTTGGTTTTCCATGCGTTGCACGTATCCAGTAAGGGCATATTTGAGTATGAATGCCATTTTTGGAGGTCCTCTGTTTGCTTGGTGAGCGTTTGTGAGGGGAGCTACGTCCTTTTCTGCATGACTGCAGAATATTCTGCATGACTGCAGAATAGTAGCAAGCGTTTACGGTCGGCAAGCGTCCTTGTACGGCTGTTAATTGTTAAGTTGGAGGTTTCGGCGGGATTCTGGGGTGCGGTGGAAGTGCTTGGGGGATTGACCTTGTTCTAAGGTACCTTTACTGATGGTAAGACCGATTATTCCGGTTATCAAAGCGTGGCTTGTCTTAATCGGCTCATTCGACTTGATAATATGTACATTGTGTTCTTTGTACCACGATGCGGTTGTGAGCAGCTCTACGTGATCTTTTCTGCCATTGATTAGAAATTTGGCTTTGCTTTTGAGTAGAACAGGTCCGCACTTGGTATTGGAAGCTTGTACGGACAGGAGGTTGGCTATGAGTCAGTTTTTTACTAGCACAGAAAGTTTATGTGTTTACCATGTTCTACAAGATGTCGGTTATGGTTGAGTGAGTACAAATTGAGGATTTGGCAGTGGCAGTTACGCCGGGTACCGGTCACATAAGGCGTTTGGTATTGCTTTCTGATGCAGATACGAGGGTAGGGTGAAGCCGAGTCAATGATAAACGTATTGGTTGGATGATTCGATTTGCCCGAGGTTTTTGCGTGATCATAATTCATGAGGTCGTTGTTTTTCTGCGTAAGGGCAGTGTAATCGGCCGTGGTTTGTTTGCCCACTGCAGTGGTTTTATTGTTTTAGGAGTGATTAACATCGCGGGATTGTTCATCAGAGTGACGCGGGAGAGGTATTCCTAAGTTGATGTAGTGCTGTTATGGCTTGAATTTTTGGCGGGTTGATTTAGCGGGGTATCTCATGGAATGTAATGTCTTGAGAATCTCATGCAGCGCAGTCACAGTCGTGTGTTGAGGCGAGGGGTGCGCCGGTGATGGGCCATTGTGCAGGTGCCTTTTTGAGCCGTAGCAGTCCCCGTAGGTGTTGTCAGAATTCATGAGGGTCTTTCAGATTGGTGTTGTACATAATTATGGAGATAGATTGCGTTTTGGGGTTGTGCTACAACCCTTTAATCATGAATTCTACCGTTTTGATTTGTTTTCCAATTCCATGATAGTTTACTGCCAGCATCCCGGTGCGAACGTCTTCGTTTGTCGCGAGATACTCATCAAATAACATGCCATCATTGAATGAAGTAAATTCAGCAAGGTTTTTGAGATTGTAGTGGTCCTTTTCTGGTGCGCCGCCGAGATAAGTTGTGATGGGAGTGATTAGTTGGTAGGGTGTGGCCTGAAATTGCGGTAGATGACAAGTTAGTCGATATCCCAGGGGACAAAGTCGGTGAGTGGACCGACCATGGTAGCCTGTTTTTTGAGAATATTGTGTTGGGGGTTGGGTCGTTTGAGGCGCTGGGTCTTGAAGGACATGCTCGGTGGCAATGATAGATGCGGCGACACCTAAGATTGGAAGGATCCAGGGTGAACAAGTTGGTCTTATCGAGCTGTGCGATTTTCGCAATAGGTGCAGTCCGCGTAGTGGGTGAGTTACTGCTGTAGCTGGCCGGTGATGTGGTTATTGGGGTTCAGCTGCGGTGCATCTTGCGAGGCGAAGAAGTTTCGCGTGAGCCCGGCAAGTGGTGCGTGATAAGATCGGTTTCTTTCTAAAATGACTCGAGCCGACACAAACTCTAGAGGAATTGTCGTTTGGTGTGTGGGTGGCAGCGGATTCAGTGCCGATGTGTTGGCCGTGCTTGTGTATTGATCGGGGATGGGTCTTGTTTCTTCGCGTAGCGGATTGGTTAATGTCTCCATAACCTGTTGGAAGATAGCCCGATACCGCTTTCATTCTCAACTAACTTTTGATACGATGGCGAGCTTTTATATGTTCTTTTTTGCTGGGACAGGTTGTCTTGGTTCCTTTGTGACGTTGGCGTGATATCTCTGTACAGTACAGTATATCTTCCATGCATACGCAACTGTACGCACAGCGTACAGTGCGGATATTCCGTTGGGATCTTTGGCATATTACAGTACAGTACAGTGTACATACAAGAGCATAAGATGCTGTAAATTGTGGCTGGTCCCTTCAGCCAGATCCGGCTAAACCCTCACCAAGTTATGAAAGTCACGATACTACGGTAAATGGTCTCTAAGTTACTGCACCCTTCGAAGGGTAGGGCCCCTCTTGTACCGCTTCAAAAAATAAACGAAATAAAGCAGAGTGGTAGATAAGCTCTGAAGAGATTGCTATCTCATATAGGCCAGTATGATAAACTTGATGCTCCCAAAAGCCATTTCCATCAAACAGCAACGATTATGATGCAAACGCGGTGGGAAAAATTTGTTTACAGTACAGTGCTATACTGTAGCTTGATCGCATTGATAATCTTACAGTAAAATACCACAATGGGACCACAGCTTGAGTGATTGCAAAACTTGCGCAAAACGATAGCTTAGATAGGTCACGACCTGTCAAAAACTAGCCGAACGGCTCACTCAACAGGCAGCTTCCTTTTCCGCTACTATACTTTTCATGTTTTGCTTTTCGATAAAAGCAAAGTTCCCACATGGATCTAAAAAAAGTAGCCCGTGGTCCGGACTGGACGGCTTCATGCAGATAAAGTTTAGTATACCTATGCATGCTCGTTACACAATTTGGAGTCTTGAAACAGACGGTGTGAGATATTCATTCTCCAGAGAATGGAATCGGGAGGAGACAATTAATCTACTCACACATGAGCATCTGAAGCTATCCGAGGGACTACAAACAGCACTGGTTTTCACGGACGACCGGAGTAATTCGTCTCGAGATGTGGGGAGGTGGTTGCGAGTATTTGGTGTACTCGCTCGATTACAGATGATCAAGCTTACAGATGAGACGGGTATCCACAGCCTGAAAGAGAGTAATTCGAAGGGGGTTGCTAAAGGAAAACCTGAGCGGGGAAATTTAGCAGTTTCTATAAAAGTGGGTTAGGTTCCGTACAAGTACGTGGGAATCGGACGGAAAGCTATCACAAGATGAGTAAACAATCAGACTGATTATTTGCTCTGCTGGTATTGGAACACTACATTTGCGTTGGGGCTAATTGCAGGACGTCGAAGTTGGGATGGACATAACATTGGTCGCTAGCGTATGGCACATAGCTCGAGATGTGAAATGCATGTGCATTTGGCGAGAATGCATTGACAGCGACGATAATTGTTGTTGGGTATCGACACAGTTTGATCGACAGTGAAACGAGTGGTGCGAGAGATTTGAGTATGGCGGGGTGTAAGCATTGGAAAAGTCATCAGGATTGGAGACATTGGTTTTGGGATGGACCAGTGTCGATTTTCTTCAATTGTTTGAGGTGTTGAAACTGCACCTTCCTTGCAGTAAGAAATCATAACACTCCAACGACTGTGGGGGTTTTTTGCAACTCAGCTCCGCCGTACTCGAATCATACGATCCACTGCGTATCTAGTGGCAAGAGTGAGATTGATTAGAAAGATTCAAAGGTTCTTCATCACTCTGTCCGCAGGACTGCACAGTGGTTTGCACGCTATCCTGCGATGCGTTACGGGTTTGTCATGGGCAAAGTTTGTTCAGCGCTGACTCGATTGCCTTGTTGAGAACGTTACTTGGTGTCATCCCGTTGAAGCCGATATGGGCGGTTATCGAATAAGAGAGGTTTACTTAGAGACGCCTCGGTGTCCTGTCCGGGGTAATAAGTTTCCGAAGTGGCTTGGCTAGTGCCTGCCTCCCGCGCGAGACATGAGCATTACAGAAATCATTGTGTTGTATTGTACGGGGAGAACAGTAAGAGTACTGTACTGTACAGTATGTTCGTCTGACAGATTGCAGTTGAGGAAAAAAGGTGGTGGAGATTTTCATCTCGCAGCAATCTTGGAAAGGCAAATCTCATCGCAAGATTGTACAGTTGAATACTTACTTTTTGTCCCCAAAGTGAAAACCCTACGGACCGTGGGGTTGACGACTGTTGTGCTCTTTTCATTGTATGTTTTTTATTTTCGTTTTTTTGGTACATAATTGTATGGAAATGCAAGGCGGCAACAAATGGCATCTCGCTTCAGCAGATACTTTTGTCCCAAGACAGCAGAAACCAGTTGACTTGAAAAAGTCAACATAGCCACATACCGCAGTTGCTCCTTTTGGAACGAGAAGAAATGTAGCATGTGGTGTTTTCTCAAAAGGCAAAAGCACAACCCTCATCTCGTCCACCGTATTGGCAATACCGTACGTTAAAATAGCGGAGATTATTATGTGCAAAAGCAGCGCACGATACCTTGCGCACGTGCTGAGTCAGGGTTTATGTACCAAAAATATCTTTACTAAACAATGCCCGTGCATCCTTGTCCCTATTGGACATTCGCTACTGTAATCTAGTGTCAGCTTATCCACACTCAAAAAAAACGTTCGTTTCCCCCTTTCCCCTCCTCCCATCCTTCCCACCGTCTTTTTCTTCATTTCCAAACTATTCCGTCCCCCGACCGCCGTCTATTCCCACACGTCTCATCATTCGCTTCCGCAACAATTCCAACCCACCACCCCACGCCTTCATGGCGTCACCTCCCGTCTCTACATCCGCGTCCTCCATTTACGATGTCACTTTGGATGCTCCCTCCTCTCCTGCCCCTGGTCTTGACTTTCTCGGCTTGGGCAAGCCCTACATGCCCTCACCAAGGGATGTCGCCAGAAACGGTCTCCATCCCATGCGCTATGCCTTTGCCAAGCTTTTGGCGAACGGGGTGCCGACTCGTCCCCAGTCGTCTCTGTTCAAGAAGCTGATATGATAAGTGCTGTCACTTTTAACCATCGCTGTGACATGATTGCAACCGGCGATAAAGGCGGTAGAATTGTCATCTTGAGGAGGATAAATACACCACAACAGGAAAACGAATGAGCAAGGAAGGAAGGGCTTTGTTCGAATAGCTCAACGCCCGGTGCGTATCCCAGTGCCCCCGATTCCGATGAACGCGATGACAATGACGAGGACCCTGGTGACCCGGACCACGACGACGACCCAGATGCTGCCACGGATGATGAACTCGTTAGCGTTAGCGTCGAACCCCCGAGTTTCGCTTCTGGACCCAGTTTCAAAGTCATGAACCAGAATTTGATTATCTCAAGAGTATGGAAATCGAGGAGAAGATTAACCAAATTCGTTGGTGTCGTGAGGTATCGGGATCCCAACGCTTAATTGCTACAAATGACAAAACCATCAAATTGTGGCGCGTCTCAGAGAAGGATGTCAAGACGGTTGCCACCATGAACCCTGCTAGTCTTTTGCACCCCCGCTCAACACCCTCAACCCTGCCCCCGCCCGACCCTCAACTAGCGCTAGCCCTGTCAAAAACTCTGCCTTTGTGGCTCGTACCGAAAATCGATTGTCCGTCCCGCCCGTCGCTATGGCGGCGCGACGTGATGGTGTCGATCCAGCCAGCGCAAAGCATTACTCACGAGACGCTTATCAATTAAGCATTCCCAAACTCGAGTTGCGAGGCCGCGTCATATCAGCAAGCGTACGTCGCGAATATTCTAATGCACATGCTTATCACATCAACTCTATCTCCCTCAATTCGGATGAGGAGACTTTCCTCTCCGCTGATGACCTTCGTGTGAATTTGTGGAACTTGAACAGGGGTGGCAACGGTTTCAATGTCCTTGATATGAAACCGGATAACATGGAAGACCTGACAGAAGTCATAACCGCTGCTGAATTCCATCCCAAGCATTGTCACTTGTTCATGCACTCGAGCTCAAGGGTGTTGTCAAACTGTGCGATCTTCGTATGTCGGCGCTCTGCGAGTCATGGGCACGCCAGTTTGAGGAGCCTGAGGATTCGTCCGGTCGCACTTCTTTCTTTTCCGAAATCATAGCTTCCATCTCCGACATTAAGTTTTCTCCAGATGGGCGATACATTCTCACCAGAGATTACATGAGTCTTCGTCTCTGGGATGTCAACATGGAGAGGGCGCCTGTCCTTGTAGTGCCGGTTCATGAGCACTTGCGGTCACGGCTATGTGATTTGTACGAAAACGATTGCATCTTTGACAAGTTCCAATGCGCATTCTCCAGCGATGGCGGATCGCTATTAACGGGAAGTTACAATTCCCTGTTTCAATCTTACTCGGCATACGACGGCACAGGGGCAGCCGTGGAAGCGAGCGTGGACTTTGTGTCGGGGCTTTCCGGTCGGCATCGATTCACTCCTGAGGGACTCTCGGCTAGCCTGATCGCTGGATCGTCCGCGGCAGAGTTAGTGGACCCGAGCAGGAGAATCATGCACCTGGATGCGGCGCCGAGTGAACAAATTGCCGCGGTCGCGTCGGGACCCGCGTTGTACCTGTACTATGGGCTGCCGCAATGACAATACTGACTGTGAATACAAACTGAGAGGGTACATTGTTGCCTTTTTTAACATGGAGATGGAAAGTACGGCCCGCCAATATCATGTTTATAGATCCATGGGCTGTTTAACACAGTAGAACCATGTAGACAAGAGAGTAAAGCAGTTTTTTGGCACTCGACGATAACGACGCCACAGTCCCGTTACTGGGATAGTTGGGGAGCAACGATTTCGGGAGACAAGTTTTCTTTCTTTTTTTTTACTTTTACGCTCTCTCGCCTCTATCGCCACAACCAGCGAGTGATCAAGTGGAGCGCCTGTTTAGTTTCGGACAAATCAGAGAAAATTAGTCGACATCGATATGTCACCCGATGCCCGCAAGGGTCGCATCGATATGTCACCCGATGCCCGCAAGGGTCGGGCACGGCGACCACACACGGACGGTATTCGTTGGTCCACAGACGATACGCAGTTTGCAGAGGCTGCAAGCTCATTCGGCGAATTAGACGTTGAAACCCTCTCGTCGCAGACATGCCTTGTGGGCGTCGATAAATTGTTTGCAAGCCTCCTCGCCGTTGAGAATGATGCATTCATCGCGGGCCTTCTTCGATTCGGGACATGCGCAGCAGATCCTCTTCTTTGGGGTGGTTTGGCGGTGCGTTGAGTTGGAGATTTGACGGACCTCCACGACGGACGACGCGGATGGAGCACTCTGAGCGGCGGACATGGTGGAAGAGTGGTAAGTTGGTAGGTATGCTTTGATTTGGTTTGGTTCTTCTTTGGGCCGGTGAGCGACGAGAGAGCAGTTTGTGGGGCTGCTGAGGTGGTTTTGGATGCGAAGAGAAAGGAAAGCGGACGATTGCCGGCAGGAAATGCGGTGGTACTTGAATGCGATGGCTACCTCGAGCGATCAGGCGTTGACTGTCAAACAAAGAACACGACTTTTCGGAGCTCCTGCGCGTGGTGTTTTCGAACTTTGGACTGAATAGTCGGTCAGAAAGCAAGTTTGGCAATAAAGCTGCGCGCCCTTCAAATGAACAATGATGTGGGAAAGGAAAACTTCGACGACTGTGCACGTATTCTACGTTGGTGACGATGTTCACACCGCAAACGCGATAGAAGAGGTCTAGAAGCGCAGGAAAAGTGAATCAATACGGCATCATACGGTTTAGAGGCTACTGTAGAACGGTACATTCTTTTTATTTTGAAAGGATTCATGCTTGAGTAACTTTTTCCCTTACTCTTTCGCCATCTTGACCAATAGGACGAAACGACGCACAGACCTAATCCTACGATTTGATTGCCACTTGTTTTGGACTGTGACATGCTGTCGAAACTCAAGAGGTCCACAATGGCACGTGGCATACATGGAATACCTGGCTTTAGCTGTCTCTGGAGGATCTGGCACTGCATTGAACTGCCTTTGGATACTGTACGTTGACAAAAATTTATTCTTTAAACATATATAACTTACAGTAGCAGGCTGCATACCGAACTGTTTGATTCCATTAAGTATCGTACTGTACAGTACTCTTACACTGTATTATCAAGTACTGTACTGTACTGTACTGTACAATAGGTGTCGTACAGTAAGTGTGTGTACAAACTTGCTCGACTGGTACAGTGTGCAATGGCAACCGTGCAGGAAAATTGTGTCAGAACCACACATACGGTACCATCGTCGATACCGTGCATTGCAACGAAATACAGTGTGCAGTATATTCCTCGTGAACTTTGCTAATCTTCACATCCACGCCCCAGTGCCTTTTAACTCTCCTTCACTACCATATGTATCGAAGATTACAAAGTTGGGATTGTCATCGGAACCAAATCTTCCGCCCATCAAACGACTTTAGCGATGCGTAGTCCACTGCAATTCCTACTTTACTGATGGCAATAACACAGTAGCGGCCCCACCCTCACCCTGGTTCGTCCAACACTACCCTTACAAACAGCGTTACCTAGTGATTGCGTTAGGAAAACAGAAGAGATGCTAGGAATTAGTGTAGCCGGGAAATCCGAGTGTGTCCTTCATAAAGCTCTTTTAAAGCAGCACTAGCTTTTAATTCGAAATGTGACATACCCAAAGGAAATACTCTGTCTCTAGCCGCGCCGCTCCACATCGCTTGTGTTCGTTTTGAAATCTGTTAGAATCAGTTAAAACCAATACCCGATGAGCAAACCGCGTACCGACAGCCTTTTGCAGGTTAGCTTTAAGCTCCCTAAAGGGAGCGAAACACTTTCTACGAGTTGCGGAAATCGTGCCCCCGCCCTACTGCAGCTCTGGATTTCAAATTTGAAGTCTAGAGACTTATCAAAACGTACAGCCCAGAGTGGGCATGTACCATTCTAGCAACGGCTGATGCCCAAATAAGGACAAGCAAACGCTCCGGAGCGATTGTAAAGTCTGTCCCTTTTCGGCACTGATTAGGTCCAAGATGTCTAGTTTTGGGGAAAGTACCGTATGGACCAAATCCTGGCTATAAAACATTTGTCACCAGGAACTGCGACATGGGCTTGCATCATGATAAGCCATGCAGGTTGCCTTTTTAAACTTGTATGAGTCGTAACAAGCTGCTAATGCAACATCTACCGGGCCTATGCCACCAACGGTGGTGCAATTTGATCGTTAGAAATATTGTTTTTGAGCAGCCCGCCCTGATAGTCACTTCACTGCCCACTGAACATGGTGTTTCCAGATCGTCCCCTATGCAGCAAAAGGCATTCATGGAATACCATACGCGATTGCTATGACACTTAACCTCCAACGTCATGCCCTCTTAGGACAGCTGTTTACAATAAGCGAAACCTGAAACGAGCTTGGCCCTGAACCTTTCGTCTGCTATGTCATAGTCGGGCATATTGACAGGACTTGCGAAAGAACGCTTGTTTCACTTTTTTTTTGAGAGCCGATAGTCCTCGCACGGATTGACCGTCCAACCGTCCAGAGAGCGGTGGTGAGTCGAAGTTAAAGAAGTCAGAACGGGACCATCTACTGCCACCGTTGCTTGATATTGCACCTTTGAGTGCAGATACCAAACAACTGAGGGTTAATAAACCTGGTAAATCGATTCTTTTAAGGGGGAAATGGGGTAAATGGGGTGCGTTACTTCACTGGGTTGGTATGGGTTGGCTGAAGAAGGACTCGTCCACCAATATTGCATTCCCATCCACTACATCACCAACAAGGTGAAGTATAGACCCTGTACGGACAATCAGTGGCTATCCCCGTGCTCGTAATAACCTCACCCGCGCGCCCAGTTGACGCCTGCCCATACACGCCTTCGGGGGTTGAATATAATGGGGGCGGATTCCGAGAAGAAAGGGGCTGCTTATCACCGATTGGTGATATGCGAGAGGGTTTCGGTAGACACAGAGGGTTCTCCGCAGACTTGTTAGGCTTGGGTACTGGAAGGAGTGGCTGGCAGGCCGCGTTGGAGGTGATCATCAACGCGGCGTATCGTTGAATGAGAATTGCCTCTCGCCCCGGAATATTGGTTCAAGACTCCGTTGGCGACCCGCCGAGCCACCTCCCTCATGTACGAGAACACATCGGGATGCCACCCTCCGATCGTGGAGAATGGAACGTGGACGGGTCTGTTCCTAGCAGGTAATCCGGCTGTAAACCCTGGTACTTCCGTAGCTTGTGCGGTTAGGTTGCGTTCAAGCTAGTAAGGGGGTTGAAGGTTCTCATTCTCAAATGAGATGGAGCCAGCGGGTTCACGGCAAGTGACATCAAAGCAACCGGTGCCGCCGGCAGTGCTCATTGTCTTGACATCTGGCGTGGTCTTGTGTTCCCTGCGCGAACGGCGTTTAATTACGGGATGCCTTGCGCCTAGGCTGGGGTCTTTACCAAGCAAAGTTATCTGGCCATTGTGGCGGACAGGCAAGGGGTGCACCTGCAGCGGACGACTTAATTAATGGAATCGGAAACTTGAGACTGCTAAGCGCTCTCACGCTCCTGGCTACCGCCCTGTAGAGCGGAATAAGGAGTGGCGGAAACTACTCAAAACGATAACGGTTCCCGCCAATTTTTTAATTTTTTTATTGATTCCATCACAGGATATTCTGGGCCACATCTTTTCAAATACGTATTAAACCATCCAACATTTCCACCAAGAGGAACCTCGTACTTTTCTAGCCCCCTATCACACAACCAACGGGATAAAGGCCGGCATGCATGCCATTGTCCACGATACGCGGATGATGCTTCGAGGAGTTTCCTCCAACTCCTAAACTGCCGCGGTCTTCTTTGACGCCCACAACGCCTTCAACCGCGTTGATCGGCTGTCAGTTGTGGACAATTCCCATCGTCTCCTACGCTTTCCCGATACGTCAATATGCTTTACGAACGTTCCCAGCCACCATTGTTTATTCCGAATCGAAAACGCAAACATATTGATAGCGTACAGGGCACTCAACCGGGTGACCTCGCTAGCGCTATAGGGCAATTGTCCTTATTTAAAGTTAATTTTTAACAACATTTTTAAATGCAAAACTTTTGTAGCCGTCATTTATTCGGCCTCAAATGTTCATTAAGACATGGGAATAAACGATCAAAATAAACTTTTCGAAAAGTGCATCTCTGCTCGGCACAGAAATAACGTTCACTTACGCGGTAACACTTGATTTGCCCTTTTTCTTCGCAAAAATTGGATCCACGAATCGTTCCAATTCACTACTGAGTTTCCCTTGATACGTCAGCGACAAAAATGTAAGCGCTTGGAGACGAAATTGGTCTCTGGAACCGACATTAAAGTCCATGTTGACATTGTAGGTGGGCGTACGAGGAAGTCGGTGGACGCAAGCTGGAATATACGCAATCGTCTCAAAATATCACGCTTAAGGTTATAAATATCAAAGCGGGATAACCTTCAACAGACATTTTGGGGGAGATTTAACCGGCTCATTTGACTAATGAACGCGGAAATCAAGATTTAGGTGCCTCACCAATGTTTGTGTCCGCCTCAGATGGGAATTAGGATGATTTAATGGTGGATCTGTAGTGCAATGCGCGGTGCGCAATTCTTCTCGTCTAGGAAAGGAACCTGTGAGACTATGAGAAAAACAACCCACACAAACCAAGATCCACAGGTTGTTCGCTGTCCCTCGCTCTCTTTATGCACCATGCGATGCAGTAGCACAGCTCGCCGACGGCGAAGGGGAGTGGGACTGGAAGAGCGGGGGTGATTCTTTGGACAGCTGTACGGTATACTTTTCCTTCAGGTTGTACGGCCGGACTGCGGTCCGCGGAATGCTAGAAACTTGATAGGGATCGATTCCAAAGAATCGTAGACACCAGGGGTGTAATACTCGACAAAGAAGATGTAGTAGAGGGTCAACAGTGCTGAATATCTCCTTTACAGATAAGGATATTGTCAACAACGAAAAACTTGAAGTTCCTATTTGTATATAGACGCCGGAGTCCGGGGCGCCAAGTGTGAGTAAATATCACAAACAAACAAAAAAGGGTTATTATAATATCGGATAGAGAGGGGCGGAAATAGAAAGGGGGACCCGGGCGGATAAACGTGGTTAAAGCCAAAGTTTCCGTTGGCAAGGTTTCTGCAAATGCGGAAGTTGGGAGTCAAGTTTAGAGCCAACACGGGGGTGGCTGTTTAATCTGGGGCCATATATGCCAGGTAGGTATAAATACTTGTTAACTAGGTTAGAGTTATCTACGACGGCGGATGTGAGTGAAGTTAGGGTCAGCCAAGTTAGGGATATCCAAGTTAAAGATAAGTAAAATCGACACTTGGCCCAATAGGTGCCTTTCACCTGCGAATATCAGGTCCAATTTGGGGGCCAAATGGTCCAGGCTGCAAGCTCTTGACATGAAAATATAGTACCAGGAATAATGGTGGAAGAAAACCGAAAATTGACCTTACTGCACAGTGCGGTGAATGCTAGTAGCAGTCTGCCAGCACGAATAAAAATTGGATCTTAAGAAGCTCACTAAAATCAGATCTACGAGTGGCAGTATAGTAAGAGTGCCAATTGCGCTACAGGATCAATTAGATGCAATTGTAATTGCCACGAGCGATTGTGGATCAATCAGGAGGTTTTCACACCTATGAATGAAAGGTTTTCGCAAAAAGGCTGCGAAATAATTGGCTATTGTGGTCATACTCTTATCTTTAGCCGTGCCCCTCGAGATTTATCGCCATTCGAATGCCTTATGTGAATGTTTCTGGTCCGTCATCGCAATTCCATGCGTGACCGGACGAACGAGCGACTGAATACCATTAGAACTCAGCTCGTTTCTTCAGGGGAGATATCGAAGTTCTTTGCAGTTCTCATTCTGGTAAAAAGGTTTAAATTTTCAAGCTGCCTTGACATCCGGAATGAGAATGGATCGAAACATATTATACGACCAAGCTTTGGAAAGATCATGTTGCGCAGGAGATTTGAGCTGATTTTCGGAAACATTTGCTTCAGTAACGCGTCTGAAAGGGAAAAAGGCCGTTGGATGACAAAAGATGCTCTCTGGTGAGTGAATTTCTGGAGGCTTTCAATGACCATTGCAGGCAATATGTCACGCCATATTCTCATATCTGCGTTGATGAAATTATCATCAGATATGACGGTCTTAGCGGGTAAAGGATCAAGAAAGGATTTCCGCCTTACATTGAATATGGCAGAGAGCCTTAAAACGGCTGCGAATTGAAGGATTTGGAATGTGGCAAGTCTGAAAATGTTGAGGATGGAGCTCATCATGGGAAAACGGATGGCTTTCGGCGTGGCTTCACAGAGAAATTTGTCATAATACTGATCATTCGCCTTATTCATCCATGGCTCAAGAAAAATTGCATCATGTGGCGGGACTCACATTTTGCATCGGTGTCAACCGCAAAGCAGTGATAGGATATGGAACGAGATATATCGGAGTGGTCAAAAATTGGGTTAGTTTTAGATGTAATGTTCCAGTTGGTTGCATAATGTGCGTTGCTGACCGTCATGGATGGGTATTTTAGGGTTCATTTGGGAGATTACTGTCGGGTAACCCTTCCTACAGGAGCCAGAATTGGCAGACGTTCCGTCAATGGATTTCTGGTGTCCCTCACACGTTAGTTGATCCTTTAAAGTAGTAGGGGCGGCATTACAGAGCCTCTTCCTATACAGATTCATTGATACTTAATGGTTTAATAAAGAGGCAAGAACACCATGACTAATAATTCCATTTCTTGGCCGCCAGCACCTCCCTGAACTTCTTCACCCAGTAGGTTAATCGTCCGCCATTGAACGCCGTACTAACTTAAGTTTCATCTGATCTCTCCTTATCTGTCGGTATTTACTGTAGCCTATAGTTTTCTGCTCTACCGACACTATACGCTACTGGAGAGCTTATCGGGAGTTTTTTCACACCCTGTCCTCACAGGAGCTCACGGGCGCAGAGATCAAATCTCCACGGTCTCTGCGAATTTAAAACCCGAGAAATCCTTAGTGGGTGTCTTGTTGATGAATACAGAACGAATATATTTCATAAGCAGTTGCTATACAACCAATCTATGGACTCCAATTTGCAGGGAAAGATAGAGAACTGTGGAGGGTGAAAAAAAGAAAGTGGAATTCGATATTGCGGTTCCCGATATTGTGGAGAGGTACTATGGCAAGTGTTCTCAGATTGATTGTCACAACAGATGCAGGCAAGAGAACCGTGGAATTGAGAAGAAGTTGGAAGTGAGAGATTGGTCACTCAGGGTCAATTAATCTCTTCTACCGATCATAGTAGTTGATTCATGGTTAATATAGAGCAATCTTTTGGGCCAAAACTCTCTTTATCACAGTCTAATTTTATGAAATTCTTGCTGAGGAACTCAATGAGAACAAGTTTGATGTTATATCTCGTCGAGCATCTAATTACATAGGAGATGAGGATGATGACAAGTCACTGGATCCAGCCGTGGGTATTAAAACTATCTTGCAGTGACGAAAAAGAAGCGAAAGGTAGATAATGGTGAGTACACCAGCGCATCTTACAAGAGTCGCTGTCGGGTCTGTAAGGTTAGTAAGTCGAAATTTATGTGCTCTATTTCACGTGAAAATGGTCTTGGAAATATTTATATCTGTCACGCGAACACAAAAATATGTTGCTTTATGGATCATTCATGCGCAAAGAACCAAATGGACCTGAAATAGGATTCAAGGGTGAAGCGAAGTAGTGAGACTTCCATAAGTAAAAGTAAAAATGGGTTTTAGTTCCATTTCTATAGCCTCTTACTGGTTCTACTACTCGCTTTATATTACTTGAGAAATTAGCTACTGTCTATGGCCTACTGAATTATCCCTTTATGAAATGTCACCGTATTCTGTCTCATTGTCAAGTGGATGGCTAGTGGCGCTCTGAGAGAGCAGATTTTTCACAGCCAGTAGAGTTCCTAATGGAATTTCGAGCCTCTTATTGAAAAGCAGGGAGAACTGAACCGAAAATCTCTAGGTCAGCGACATACGATTTTCACCATAGGTGACTGTCCCAGTGATGGATAGGAGAAGTTCTTATGGAGGATTTAAAGTCGGATTCATTAAATATTTAGTGGGAAGGTAGAAATGGGGGATAGATGTCACAGTAATTACTGCTTGACAGAGTAACTTTTCTACTACAAATTATTAGGCCTAAATATATACGTCATTTTTTTTGTCCTTATGTGACCAAAGTGTGCCTCACATGGGTACAACGCTATGAAGGATAGATAATAGTATGATGCTCTTATCTCTGAAGATCCAACCTCTTGTACGAAGAATCGCTGAAGAAGACGAAACCCGACTGAACCAGTATTACGCCATCACGGGAACGTTTGACAATCCCCGCCGAGCAATTCGCTTGATCAGTCTCCTCAGACTGGATCTGGGGCTTCCTCAATCTGCCGAAGACCTGCAGCAGACCAGTACGTTCTGGCAGCACACAACGGTAGTTCACCATTCTGCTTTCGTTGCACAGTACCGCTCTCTGAGTACTCTGGTACCTATTTTGACCTGCTTGGCGCCTTGATTTCCCTAGTGGACATTCCGATATATTAGGATGGCGTTTGGAGCAGGTTTATAATGAGTTGTGTTCTTTTTTATGAGCAAGTGCCACAGATCCGGAATTGGTCGTACATGATCCTAATATTGGCCTTATCTCGGCATTTTCGCCCTAATGGCCTCCAAATACTATGATAAAATCGTCCATATGCCCAAGTCTGAACACGGATCCAGGCACTAGAGCAATATAACATTCTGGGCCTGAAATGTGTTTAAAAGAATTACTTGGAACAATTGGCAACTGATGATTCTTTAACAAGGCCTATTGCATTGGGAAAAATGGCGGCTATACATTGGTCTATACCTGGTGCCATCTATTCCACTCATTTTCTCCTTTTTGAAAATTAAAATAGTTGCCACCGTCATTTTGACATCGCCCTGCCCTGGTATAATAAAATCAGTTTCGTGTTTACTTTATTAAATTTACGCCAAGAGAGGTCCGCTATCATGCAATTGCGGCTTAGCAGTTACTGAACGCCAGTCATTTGCACGTCCGCCAGTACGCGATTCACCCCGTCTGGGGAAAGCTGGACTGACTTAGTGATTTTTTGCTTCGCCAAGCGGATCTAAAAGGAATGTTTCGTCCCATTGCAGTTTGGATTGATTGCTTCCTGAGTTTGGATAAGTATGTAAAAGGATGCCGATAGAGTGATGCATCGCAGCCATGTGAGCGATAGTTTGAAAACAGAATAAACGATCTAAGGAGCCGTGATCGCTGAAGACTTGAGCTTGGTCAGATTTGACTAAGCTCATTAAAAATTCATCTTGAAGCTCAGTCCCGCAATAATAATTGAATTATTACCATCAAATCGTTCAACTGGAACGCATACGCAAAAGAAAAATGAACATAACTGTAGTACATATTCATAACGGCTTCGAGGGCGACTCATCGCTTTTACTGCTGAAATCTGCGGACCCGTACCAGTTGCCACGTGGTGAAGGTCTTTGCTTTCGTCCTGACTTCAGAGCACCTACCGTCTACCAAAGCTCCCCGCACTTGAAGCGTACACAATCATAGCAAGAAAATTTCTCAGTTGACACAGTTTCTTGCGCAGCAACATCGTCAAGCCCTTCAGGATTTTAGATGTAGAGTCGCAACTACTCTTCAACCGCCATCCCCGAAGACTAGGGGAACAAAGGTTCATGATCTTAATTGTATCCATTAATCGCAGTTTTGCATTAATTTCATCACCTTCATCTGCCGAAAATCCAATTCAGTTGACAAAATTGAATAATTCATTACCAGATGCAAATTGGTCCCGATATTACATCTTGTAGCCTTCTTACTGTCGTGCACTCTCTTTCATCTACCTCGCCGCCCTGGCCCTTGCATTCAACCGTTCCTTTGTAAAGCCGATAAAAAGCCCCGTACAAAACTGGCTGCAGTTGACAAGTGGCCCTTAGTTCAAAACATTGCGCTTCAAATGAATCAAATAATGCAATGTCGATTTGCACAGTCCCACCCTTAGCGGCTGAAATCGATAGTATTCCTTCTCTTAATGTTCAATGAACCCAACAGCATTTATGTTGAGGTCTTCCATGTTCTCTCGTGTGAGCGTCGGCCGAGACCACAAATCCATCACCAATGTCAACATCCGGAGCCTTGACATGACTCTTCCGGGAAGCTGGACATACAACAATACCAACAAAAGTTCAAAACAATTTTTCTGTACTCTGAAGTTTTCCAATTACGGTACACGAACGTATCGAAAGACGCGATCCAAAAGATGATTCTGATGTTCCACTTCCTTGCTCATTCAACTTGCGGTCAATCACTTTCCAGCCTGGGAAAGATCCTCCCGCTCTCTTTTTTCTCAAAGAGTAGTAAGTTTACTATTAATTATATATATAATAATATATAATATATGTAACTTCTTATAGTTAATTACAGTTGGGATAAAATTAATTTGGTAAAACATATGTTTTGCATAATACTATTGTTTCGAGTCCAATTATCTCCAAAATTAACAATAAATAGTAGGATAGCTCAACGGTAGAACTTTGGTTTTCAAAACCACAGGTTGAGGGTTCAAATCCTTCTTCTACTGTAATATTTAACAAGATTGTATAAACTGTTAATCAAAATACTGTTTATTATTTCAAGTCCTTTGGAACAGTTTGAAATTTTTCCTCTAGTACTTCTTAGTGTATTTGGTTTTGATTTTTCTTTAACGAATTATTCTTTATTTTTGATTATTGCCGTTCTCAATTTAAACTTTTTTAATATAAAATTAATATTGAATAACTGGCAACTAGTAAAAGAATTCATATATATTGCAACGTCAAGTATGGTTAAAGATAATATAGGTAAAAAAGGGGAATTTATTTTCCTTTTATTTTTTCTTTACATTTAATTTTACTTTACTGTAACCTAATAGGAATGATTCCTTATAGCTTTACCGTTACAAGTCATATAGTTTTTACATTCGGATTAGCATTATCAATTTTTATAGGTATTAATATTATAGGTATACAAGCTCATGGATTCAAATTTTTCGCTCTCTTTCTACAAGAGGGTTCCTTTAGGAATAGATTATCTTCTGATAACTATAGAATTTCTCTCTTATACAGTAAAAAAATTTACTTTATCTATCCGTTTGTTTGCCAATATGACCTCTGGCCATACTTTACTTAAAATAATAGCTGGTGGTCTTCTTTTTTTCAAAAGTAAAGGCACATAATTCTTAAAATAAAGAATCTCTTAAGAAAAAAAAGTTTACTATAAGAGAGAATTTCAAAGACGAGATGGTGGTCGAGTGGTTTAAAACAACGGTTTGCTAAATTGTCGCATGGAAAAGAATTTTGTGTCATGGGTTCGAATCCCATCCTTCTCATTATGTTGAAATTGGAGAGATGGCTGAGCAGTTTAAAGCGGTAGACTTTAATTCTATTAATTTAATATTTTCTAAGTTCAAATCTTTCTCTTCAATAAACTCGAGAGTCTTAAATCAAGCGTATTTAGTTTAACGGATAAAACATCAATCTTCTAAATTGAATGTTGGAGGTTATTTTCCCAGATCGAATTTGTTCCAAAGAGTTTCCGGTAGCCAATGGTAGAGCATGTGGCTGTTAACCATTTAGTTACAGGTTCGAATCGTGTCCGGAAAGTTGTTGAGAGTTTTTGAACAATTAACTCAAATGGTAGAGTATTTAGTTTACACTGAAGAAGTTAATGGTTGGAGTCCATTATTGCTCAATGAAGTGTTCATAGCTTAACAAGAATAAAGCTCTAAATTAAGAAATTAGATATTGAAAGTTCAATTATTTCCGAACACTTCATTTAAATGGGCGTGTAGCTTAAGTAGGTTGAAGCAATAAACGTTTAATTTAAAGATTTTTGGTTCAAGTCCTATTACATTCAATAACTATATGTAGCAGTTAACTTGTTCTAAATATATACTGTAGAATTTTTTTACAGCTTTTTTATATTCTTTTTAGTTTTTTGGTTGTCTAATAGTAGCCCTTATAAAGATTGATGTTGGATATTTCCGGCCGTAACCGACCATATGTTTCAAATATTAAATCAACATAAATTTACCCCTCCCCAGCCCTCCTTAGAGATAAAAATCCCTTCATCAATGTAGCCGTCAATCTGCATCGAATACCTATTTTCTCCCTTGAATATTTCCAGAAAATACTTGGCAATCTCATGTCCCAGGTGCATTGTATCTATAAAAAATTAGCTGTATGGAACCAATGAATACAACTGAAACAAGGGAGCAGCGCTCTCGATTCCTGTCTTTTCCGATACTATATCTCGTGATACTGATTGAACCCCGACGGTTCGCCCTAGATAACTCATAATCTTTCGAATTTCATCCAGATCCCCCTCCTTGGGTTCAAAGGACTATAGCGACGCGAGAGGCGACTAAGAGAACCAGGTACATGAGAAGAGTTGAAATTTTCCCGGAAGATAGACGGAGTATACTACCTGCGTGAGGAACCAAGGTACACCACTGGAATTTCACAATACAGAAAAGGCTGTTTGCCACTAGAGCCAGTCGTGCCAGTAGCCTTGTGCTGCCCTTGAATGGTCGGCGCACATCCATAACAGATAGATATGGCATCTTCGCTCCATCTCATCAGAAAACAGAAGATATGTACCGGCATTCCGAGTGATCTCGTTAAATTCTCACACAAATGGAAAGAGAAATGGCTCTAGATTAGCTTTCTGGCTCTTGTCTTCAACGAACCCCATTGGTGCATTGTTCTGCATTTGGAAACTTATGTGTGGCGGAAAGTTCAGCATGAGCAATACGATCGGCCAGTAGTCAAAGCTGTTGTTTCCAAACACCTGAAATCCATCAGTGGAGAGACCAGCAAGGAAGTCGTAGGCATTTTCAGACTTCCCGTAATTGGCTTAGATATATCCATGAACAAATCTCCATCATAACAATAATGCAGATCATCGCCCCTAGAATCTTCACGGAAGAGGTTTTCGTGGAGATAGTCAAACCGTAGGCCCATGTTCACTGGATTCTTGGCCCATTCACGCAGGCGAGGAAGAATAGGACCAAATTCAAATATTTCGTAGTGCAGTTCTGTGCCTATTTCCCTCGCAAGTTGGGCAAGGAGGTCGCATTGTGGACGCGTCACACTTCTCATCTACAAAAAAATCAGGAAAGAGATCATGTGATCGACAACAGACGAATTTGGTACTCTCAATCCCAGAGTGGTTTGAAATATTGCGAAGATATGTTTTCCAAAAACTGAAAGGCGCATCAATGTTTTGGAGCACCCGCTGCATCAGAGTCTGTCTGGCATTAAATTAGACAGATATATTGACACTGTTCTTTTGTTTTTCATAAGCTCATTCTATGAATAGTTCGCGAGGTATTACATGTGTCCCTGATAAGTTGAAACACCTCCGGGTTCGTCGTCATCATCATCTTTCCTGTCGTTTTGTTCATTACTTTCCTCATCAATAACGTCCGCTACATATTTTGAGTGCCAATCTCATTCTGTGCGGGAGAACAACGATAGTCACATCACAATACAGTTGTCCATCACCATCAGAATCTTCTTTGAGGTGCGCGGAATCGTTACGATCGTCGGAACTGCTATTATCAGCATGGTACTGCGGAAGCTCAGTCTTTGCGGAACCTGCACGATCCGAACTATGACGGCCAACTTAGGACGAGGATCGAAGATTTACAGTCCCTAGAAGGCCTGTTACCCGCAGTAATGCCATTGCAGTTTCGAAACAGAGATTTATGGCGCGGAAGATTTTCCGCACAGTTAGCACTTGAGTAAATTGTATCGTAGGGAAGAAGCGCCATCCGATTACTTCTCCTTTTAACATTGACCGCGTTCCGATGATTCCACATGCTTTTCCGAGATATGGGATTTCCAGGCACCCATCTGCAAAGATACTCAGGAATACAAATGAAGCGCTGCATTTATCTTGATGAACTTGCTAGCACGTAAGATGTGGGAAACAAGATAAAAAGACAAAAAAATTCATTCCAAATAGATTAAGTACAAACAAAAAAACGGGAGGCGCCATCCATGATACTGTGTCATGAAGCGAAACTTGCACATCGAGACCCTGTGGCCCAGCGTTAAGACCAGGTGAAATATTTGATCAAGTTCCAAGCAAAACGAACATCTTAATGATGCAAGACCGGCTTTTTCAATACCAAATCCAATACTTCACGAACCTTGACTTGGCATTCAGAGGTATAAACCATGGAAAGGGCCTTCATTACAGCGTGGTCCTGACATGATTTAACCCTCAAAGTCTCCTTGCTTCATTGAAAGCTGCACATTACTTATCGCCATCTATCTGGACTGCCGTACTGACATAAAAGCTCCTCCTATTCGCAAGCCGATACGCATTAGACAGCGTAGAGCGTCTCCGGAAGGATCTCAATCAGGTTTCAAGGACCAAAAAGACACGTCTAAATTGCTTGGGTTGCAAAGGAGTCCATACTAAGAGAAAATGATGATCCCCATGTACCCTAAACGTGGAAAAATACATCGAGTTTCCTTAACCTGCAACTGACAGTGAGAGAAAAAGAAAGGCACTGAGAGTCAAAAGCCAGTATTTGGAACGCGTATTACAATTTGAGGAGGATGGAGAAACCCAAATATTCTTTGGGAAGTACATATTTACAAGCTTCCTCTCGAGTTTCGAGATGGCGCTGTTGAGGCTTAAGTAGAGACATTGCCATGCTATTATACAATCAAGCGGAACAAAACTGGATAATCAAGGGTTATATTGACTAAAAGATGAATATTATGTTACGCAAGTATTATGCAAAGCGGCGAAAGCAACAGATCCCGAAGGAAATGGAGGAGATACAGAACGACGCAAGTAGGGATCGAGATAATTGGGGGCCCAATAACACATCTTTAGAAGACCCACCAATAACTAAACCTGCTGCAGCTAGTAGTACTGACTTCCGTCATCACCCATGGTATGTGGTGGAGGAAATATGCTCACAACTTGCTCATGAGAAGTCTCGCGTAGCATTATAAGAGGCCAATTGCGCCCTAGAGGATAGATTTCCTGCCATTATCGATCATGGTGCTGATGGTAGTTTCTTGGAAGGTGAGATTGAACCCACGAGTAATAGGGGAGGAAACCATTCCTTTTTCTAGAACGACGAAGAGCTGAATGCGACATATGGGGGCTGGAAAGTCCGGCCAATCCGGCCTGGTGCGGGAGAACTGGTACTTCCAACGCAAACCGCTGTCTTTCTAAGACAGAAGAGCACAAGAGGTCTTTGGACGGGGAATTATGGAAGTGAACTAGAAATACTAAAAAGCGCATTGAAAAATTAAAGGCTCAAAAGAACGCGTCAAATCAGTGGGCGGCTGAATATGTGGTACCTACAACTAACACAACGCCCGAGACTGAATCTTTCGTCCTGCATCCGTCCCAACTAATATCTCCCAACTAACTCACAAGTGTCTCAGCCGTCCTTTCTCAGAAAAACACAGCGCCAGCGATCATCTTCAGCAGTTAGTCCTCAGATTACAAAGCGTGTCGTTCGTGGTAGACGTGCATAGATGAAATTAATTGAATCGGTGTATGCTTCTGCTTTCGCTTCTGCCAAGATAGTTCTGAGTTAGAATATAACCTATTGAACTTATTTTTATTGGGCTTACCAGTGTGTTCATTTCACTTACATAATCAGCTCCGTTCTCTATATGGTTCGCATTTTTTGGCGTTCAGGGTCAAAAAAATTCCATCTTCGGGCGTCACTTAACAGATCTGCATTACCTGCTCATGGAACACGTTGAGTGCATTTGGAATGCAAGATCATTCCAACAGTCGACGAAAAAATTATCTTTGACCTCTCGTCAGCATTGAACTTTAGACATATCGTTCCATCCGACAGGATGAAATACGTCGAATACTACTCTCCGGTCGGGAACTGCCAATTTATAAGCCGCAGCGTCGATAAATGGCACCCCATGATTCATTCCTTGAGGAAAAATACCAGACCCACAACTTCCTACCTCACTGCGCCATCCTCCGCTCCACCCTTGTACACACTGCCTCCGCCACTAAATGTCATAAGTTGAGGTTCTTGAATTCTGCGTGCCTACATTTTTGCAGTATCCCATACGTCCACCCAACTCAAACCTTGTCATTAAAAGAACAGCCCAGGAAGATCACTAAGGGGTGTGATGCAGAGAGGAGCAGAATGATAGATAATGGTCCAACTTTGGGCAGTTCCCAACGAATCATCGCAAAATCGGACATTGATCGAGGCAGTGCATAAATTGCACATAGAAGGCTTGAAAGGTCTACTGAAAGCAATAAACTCGTTCCAAGACGTGCTCGTTTTGTTGAAGAAGGCGCTGTTTAATGCGTCTACATTTATGCGCGTCAGAATGACGCGTAGCATGATCATTGTGCACGACTACTACATAGTCGCGATGCATGCTGGTGTATTCCAATCCTCCAGGGTCGCAAAACAATTATTGGCCGTGGGATCGGTAATTTGTGGTCCTGGTTCAATTAAAAAATTAAACCAAAAATCATTGGCGCGATCTCCCTTTGTACTGCATGCGCGTGCATGGTCCCGGAAAATTGTCCCCCAGTATCAGAGTTGGCGCATGCCATTATCCGCAGTTTTATGACGGCGACTCCGATGTTCCGTTCTTTTGTTAGGAGTCCAGTGCGCTCCACAATCTTTGCATTCTCCGAAGGAAGCCCTTGTAACTCGCCATCCCACCGGACAGCCTCGAAGATCGGATATACAACTCCACACGTCGTTCTACATTCGTATTAACCTCTCCCGTCAACTTATTGTGCAAAACATAAAACAGAAACGTAACCATATCATTCTTGCCAATCACTCCCGTCCCAGCGGGGTAACGATATCTTGTCATGCGATAAACCGCCCGGATGGAATAAAAATAAGCCCTGTCATCCGCGGCGAGGAAGTGCAATTACATGTCGCATTGTACCTGTGACAAGAGCCATTAAACATCCGCGACAGACACCTTTCGAGAAAATGCAGGACAACATATCAGCGTTTCTCTATCTCAGCAAGCAGGGAAGGAAGCTTAATTGCTGCAGGCAGAGACATTAATAAAGGGGACGGAGAATGAATCAATAACCCTACGATCAAGTCACACGTTTCTCCCGACATTGCTTCTCATTCTAGCATCTTTCATCTATGCGCTTATGCACTGCCCAATTAGTCTCGAACCCAGTTTTCAAATTTCTGTGGTGTTCTTGACGTCCTTCCGCAGTTCGCGAGCATCTTATCTGTCGATTGGATACGTTGTAGGATACTCTGATGATGTTTTTTGCCAACAAATATCAAGAGCACAGCTTTAGCTGCTCTTTTTCCGCGGGATGATTGGATCTCTCGCTATGTTGGCACAATATGCGGCCCTTACTCGATTAGAATGGCAACTCCGATCTTCATTCAAGCTATTGGGGAAGGAAAAGTGCCGGAAGTATGGGAAAATGTGGATAAGCAGGTTCGAAATGAGAAATTTGGAGTGTTGATGGGTCTATTTGGAGCGGGAGCTTTTGCATTCACTGGCTCTTTATGTCTTAAACGTGGATACAGATCATATCATCGGAAGAGCAGTTTTACTGTAAACTATTAATATCCATGTTAATTTTGTAGTAGGGCTTGTGTCTGTGTTTTATTCGGTGTACAAATCTCAAGTTTTTGTTTGATCGCCATCGGCACGTACTGTGTAGTTCCAAAGGGAGCTTAACGCACATTGATTTGAATGGTGGGTGGTAAAATCTGCTGGGGTTTTTGCAAAGTAAATGACATCGAAACGATGCAGGGAATTAGGAAAATGGAAAGGATTGCGGAGGTGATGAATCTTGTTTGAGTGCATTTCATTTGACATGAGTGTCTAATGGCGTTTGGAATCGAGCTCGATTGCTGACGGCGTGTATATTTCGTAGTGATGAGTCGAGAATGCTCCGCTGGGTATGCGCTTTCACTTGTCGGAAGTGCCGTCCTCTTGAATATGTTAAGATGTTATAGTAACAACAGCTCTCGAGACAATAAACAATGAACATCTCCACCGTTTCTGAACATGGGACCAGTTCAAAGTTGTAAACTAGGAGTATTAAGAGACTGGGTGCAACATTGTTGCAAAATTGTAATTCGAATTAATGGCCGATGGAATCTGAATCGAATAGGTATGAGCGTTGCGTTTGAGAAAATAACAGAGTAAGTATAACTGTGCTGTTGAACAAGCCGATGAGAAACTTCAAAAGCAATAAACTGATAAGACTTCAAACCTGGACTTATGTGATCAGATTGATGCTAACCGTGATGGTGTGGCAGACATGGAGCAAATGGATCCAAAGGAATTGGCCACTAGGCGGCTCACGGTACTCGTTAGGTAGGTTTACCAAAGGATCTTATCAGCAGCTATTGAGGGACTGAATATGACCTCAATTGCAGTGTTGGCAACGCTCCGAGTGCGATTTGCAGAGGAAATAACTTTAGGCACTAAAATTGGAGAGGTGACCAATAAGATTATTTTACCGTTCACAACTCGAAATTCTTGAGTATGCTTTGCCGGATGATTAGGGAAAATGGATTCCGGTAAGTGGTGACAACATCTTCAGCAGTGGAATCATCTGAAATATTGACTTCATCTGTTCATTCTTGTCTAATGTAGGTTCTCAACAAGTATTGCTTCCGATATCTCGGTCTGAGTGCGTCGTTGATTATTATGCGAGTAATAACAAATGTATTCGCTGCCATTAAAAGTAGCTCGCTCTTCATAACCGGTATGAGTGCATATCTTGTACTATATAACAACGTCAGTCCAAACATCTTCAATCACGGTATCAACATAAAACCGCTGCGGTGGGGTGCAGCTTGTTCCCCAAATCATCTGCGCACGTACGGATTCAACGCCCGGTCGAAAAAGGTTCTCCCTTCTCCTCGCCGCAATCATAGCCCTCGCTCTCTCCCGTCTACCACCCTGTCTGCCAGTCCGTCTCCTGTAACGCATAGAAGTCCGTACCCTACTCCTTGTCGCAACAGTAGCAGCCGTGCAAGTCTTCCTTAACCTCCGTTACTCATTACCCGAGCAAGAAAAAATATCCTAGCTCCAGCCCCGCTGTCAAGATATGGAAAAGTACCCTTGCCAGTAGCAGCTTTTTCAGAATTTGTGATCAGCCTTGCGATGGATGACTGACGTCGAATTGCAACAGCTTCGCAATACTGTAAAGTACATTACTCAAAGTAGGGCAGTCTGTATCCCAGCGCATCGCATATTCGAAGGCCATTTCGCAAGACAGGTGTTTGAAAGTCGCATCGTCATTTTCGCCTTTGATTTCCGAAGCCGCTTAGGTTTCATTGCCATAGTTTATTTCAACTGTCCCGCGACATTTTCGTACATCTCGGCTTGACAATGATGGCCAAACGCGGAAGGGGAATGCGCTTACAAAGAGCCTTGTTCACCAGAAGTCTCGCCGTCCCCATTATCAGTCTCTGCCGATTGATCTATTATATCTCAAACTCAGCCGCTTCCCTCGGATATTGACATTGGATGCGATTACTTCTCCAAATGTTTGCCCTCATATTTGAGCGGTAATACTAACAATGAGAATCATTTAAGACTTTCCAGTTACATCTTGCAGTATTATGGTAAAGATTTTGGATATCCCAAACGCTCTCTTGTCGATCCCAGTCGCTTTGTCGTTCGCAATTGTAACACTCAGAATGGAGATGGGACATGTCAGCCGCCTCAGAGATGAACAATGTAACGAGTTCGTCAGAGCGTTCATCGATTTTACTCAAGGAGATGAGATATTTCAAGTCACCACTGTTAATGCCATCGGAAGTATCACAAAGTTTGTATGGATAGGGAGAATGCAGCTTTTCAAAGGTCGGAAGCGCACCATCTCGCGGAGCTGTAAGCACGGCGATCTGCCTCTCATGGTTTGTTTTTCTCCAGGTAAAAAATCAATTCTTTGCACCAATCTCCAAATCGTTCAGATCCGCTCTCCCTTTACCGATTTTACCACCATTCTTGTCCTGCCAGGACAAGGGTTGACACAGACTAAATTTCGTCGCCTTCATCTCAACACCTCACATGTATCTACTCCGTACCCATCGCTCCCGATGCTCTCTGCGCTTCCCACCCGTTTTCGAGTACTTAAAAGCCCTTTCAACCGATGTATATTTCGAGCGCAAAATAGTCCAATGTCAACGTAGCTAAAGGGAGGGCCCTGGCCAAGCCGATGCTTCTCAGGTCCCTTATGATGTCTTCTTTGTCGCTGTGGGTGAAACTACAACCAATTTTAAAGCTACTGACGCGATACATTACACAAACTTTCTCAAAGAAATTGCCGGTTCCAGAAGCATGCGTATTAGTATCTTCGATCAGCTTAAGAAGTCGGTCTTGTCTGTATGGAGTAAAAATGAACTTGGGAAAATATTGTCTTTTCTGGTCGTCGATGGTGTAACGACCGGCTTCAAATTCGCTGGTGAGTTTCCCGAATTTGTCGAAAGTACTCAAAGCCTAGAGATGGACAGTAACTGGCTGACTGCATTTGCGTGTTTTTACTGCAGAGTAGAAAGAGTCTGTTCACGCAGTCCTTATTTTTCCCTTCCTTAGTGCGTGATACAGCTATTATTGGCCATTTTGATGTCTTGTATTGTCCTCTCAACACAACAGCAAAAAATGTACACCAAAAGTTCAATTTTCCATACTAAAAAATCTTGATTTAAAACCATACGCAAAGCAGATGCTAGGCGTCCAAAAATCGACCTCTAATAACGAGTGAACATAACAGACTGATGAATACATTTTGTTTGTTTATCTAATTTTACCCAACACTTAAAAAAGGATCGAAAATCTGGCTCCAAATGTGGAACGGGGGAGGAATTGCTCTTAAAATCGCGTGCACCAGAGATTTTGTTTCTCTTAAACCCACGTTCGAAGATATTACTATGGGTAAGTTTAGAGTGGACTGTAATTTATCATTCCTTTCCCCCTTCGGCACTGACGACAGAAATTTCTCTGCATTTCCCATATCTGTGTACTGTAGCGTCTGCACGGTAATGTTATTGCTAACCTGGTTGGAAACAACTGATGAATTTGAGCTTCTAACGAAACTTTTGCTGTTCAATAAGTGGAAAGGAAAAGTCCCACCTCCACAGGATCTTTTTGGTGGTACATAAATTTGCTTTCCTTTTCTTTTATCATGTTTGTAAAGACATCTTGAAAGAACGTCATTACCGTTGTTAGAAATTTACTCGAGAGAAGCACAAGTTTGTTTAACAATACAAAGGCCCTCTGCTTTTCCTCCATTGAACTGTGAAAATGATTTTACCACTGTAAAACTATTGAATAAATGTGCAAAAATCGGAGTCGAAGAATGCTGCATAATTGTCTGAAGTGATTAATAAGCCGGTCGAGCTTTTCGCGAGCCCTATTTAGATGGAAGTTTGCAGCCGTGTGATGTTTAGTTTTTCTTTTTCGACCACTTGTTGTGACCCAATTCTCGAAGCAAATCATCTGAATTTTTTTTCTCTATGTTTAATAGGGTACTTCAATCGGAAAATTATGGGTGAATATGACAAGGGGGCTTGGACATGGCTATGACTTAAAACTCCAAGCAAGTGACGCGGTCAAGGCTGTATCGGCTGACTGTAAGCACTTTTGGTGATAGCCCCGTGGGCAGCTTACTATTCTACGCTCTTCAATCGCTGCCGCGGCTGCAGATGCTTACTGTAAGTACAAGAGACTAAAGCCACGTAGCAGAATTACCTCTTGCGCGAGAAGACTTGGTTTGGGATCACAACTGGGCAACAGGGTTATGTAAAGGCCAACTTGGGAAATCTCTCCCAGCTTCTCGCTTCTTCAGTCTTCACTCGTTCTCCTGCTTCTCGCTATCCATCATCCATGGCCCAATAACATGTCATCTTTGTTCTTTTTTTCAATTTCTTTATTACATTGAGTCATTTTTTATAAATGTCCTATCATACGAGTGCGTCCTTCGTTCGTTCTTCGCATAGTTACCACGTCGCTCGCAGGGCTCATTCGATATCAAGGTTTTTTGCTTCCAAAGATAGGGTGCCAAGATTAGGGGTTGCCGATTTGGCTGTGAACTCCTCGATCCTCTAAACTAAATTGCTAAAAGAGGGCTTTAGCAATAATTTCATCGTACAGAGGCGGGATGAACGGGCCGCGACTATTCGGGAGCCCAGGTTTGTCCCCGAAAACTCTCTACCGAAGAAGAACGGACTACGAAAAGCTGTCACGACTCGTGAAAACTGATGATGACTCAAATTTTGACGTGATTTGGGAATGGACGCTAGCGCCCTACCCATCTCATGAAAATCGTCTGTTCAAGTTCTTGAATCGCCTTACGCTCTTGGCTTCAACAACTCTTTCGAGACAACTATTGACCACGTATGAGAAGGGAAACGCGGGGTGTGGTATGCACCATAATTATTAGTATTCCTTACTGTTTGATTAAATGTGTTTGTTTTCCCGAAGAATCAAATCCCAAGCCTTCTACTGGAGCTTTTCCATCAAAATCCACGATAAAATGATTTTAAAAATAACGGGTTTTTCTTCAGCGAAAAAAGTAGTGTACTGTATAAGGTTACATGGTCCATGGATCACCGTGCAAGGCTAAAAAAGTGTTGGACTTCAAGATTTCACTCGAAAAAGTGCGGTCCAAAATGATGTCGCACACAATTAAACGGGCGTATCAGCCGACGTACAACGACATGGATGAGGTGAGGAGGCATTTTGTGACAATTTAGTTGCAAAATGCAATGCATGGCACATACCCTGATTGGAAAGGTACAAGCAAATGCCATTTTGTTGATTGGAACGGTTTCCAATTGTCACTGATGGTTTTAGAAAGTTTTGGTAGTATTTGCAGGATTGGAGAGCTGTGCAGAAATCGTGTCTGTAATTTACAGTTTACAGGTGACGAGGTGATCACTCCTATCGGGCTATCCTTTACGACGTGAAAATGCAAAAAGGGATATGAAACTGCGCAAAAAGTATTGTTGAGGAGCTAAAAAGAGAGTCTGTAATAAGTCTGGCACTGGATGCACTGACACCGTTAGCCGTTGTTCACGGGCTGGATTGATGTACGGCACTGATATATCGTCAAGGCTGTTGTTTCCTTACATATACAGGAACTAAGTACCACAAGGCGTCACATGACATCATAATTGCACAGTGATAAATTCAAACTGCTGTTTCGAAAGCTCGTTATTGCTGAGAACGCGAGCAAACATTCTCTTTGTAGAGGTGGAATTGGATTTCGGTACTATTTTCTTTGAGAGAGTCGAGATTACAGCAGAAATTTTTTCGGTCATACATACATACATGAGATACTCACGTAAATTTTCCACATGGACAAGAAGATTAATTACGTTAGTAAGGCCTACGGTAGCTGCGGAGGTTTACAATTTCTTAAAATCAGTGAGGATGCTAAATTTCGTGGAGGCTGCAATTTGTTGCGACAGAGAAGAGTTCGGGGTCGGTCGCTGTTGAGAGCGCGTACAAAGTGACCGAAGGTAAGGGCCAGCAGTTAAGACTGCAGAGGGCAGAAGGGGGCTTTGGCCTGTTAATGACAGAGACAGTCAAAAATATGAAGGTTGAGGGGTTCGTCCGAGGTGAGATGTGGGTGGGGATGGGGAGCCAGCTTCGACAACGGCCGCAACGGGAGAGCATGGAACTGGAACTGTGGCGCAGATAGTTGACGAGCAACTACCTGTAGGGTACTGAGGGCTAGGAGGGATCGGATCCTCGGAATTATGACATGAAATTTCCGGCAGCGATGTTGAGGGAGAGGGTAATCTGTAGGATCTTGGCCTTGTAAATTTACGAGGGCAGAGTGGAGGACGGAGAGTAGTGGGAAAGGATGCTTTTTATTGTGGAGGCTGCGATGATAATTGCAATATTAGCAATATTGAGTGTTTTTACTCTCGAGTTCGCGTTGGGAGGATGGAATGAGACTTAAAAGTTATCAAACTGAGGCAGTTTCTCCACGGAAAATGCGCTGCACATTTGTCCAAGGGAAAAAAGATCCAGCATCCTCGAAACTGTGAAACTTAGTTCTGGAAAAGCTTGGGGCATTTCAAGATAAGCTCGGTCGTCGTCATAGCCTTCTTGTCATTGTTGTAATAAAATGTAAGTTCTGTTTTCCACTATATTGTAAGACAATCTCGGTTTCCAAGCCATACTGATAAACATCAACTCAAGGTTTTCACTCCCATCCGCGTTTCAACACGGAAGAATAGTGATCCGCTTCTTTTTCTTCTTCCGACCCGGCAGTCGCAGGATGGCCATTGACTTCTCAGGAGGCATGGAGAAAAATAGCTCTGTATCATCCGCATTAATCACATATTTCGCAGCATAGCTAGAATCTTTTTTTCAAAGACCCCAACGAAACGATTTAAATCCCCCATTTTTTTGAAATAGATTACCCAGCCTTCCGAAAAAGTCAGTGCGGGCTCACTTTCGTCTCAGAGCATATTTGGGGCTCTTACAGTAGCATCCCTTTTCGTTTTGTGAGCCGCGTATCAACGCAATGGAGACGCCCTTTCTGAGCTGAAATTCATTCGAAAATCGATGCTTTAAAGGCCGGACATAGGCCTTCCCTGTGTCAGTTACACTTTTAAATGTGAGTTGATGATGACATGTCTTTGTAAACGTTTTTGCTTTTGACTGCTCATGATAGGACCGGCTGGTGCGGGAGAAACGTGAGTCTGAACTAATTCTTGCACGAAGCGGAGAGGGTTGAGTAGCTGAATTATTCTTTTTCATCCTTCCGTCGGTCGTGCTCAAGAGTGAATGTTATTTTTGGGGTATTTTGAGGGTCTTACGCATGATTTAGTTACGTTGGTTGCGATCAGTGGAGTTTGGCTGGGGATGAAGTGAGCCCGTGCCCAGGAGGGACGGTACTTTCTCTGTAGCGGATGGACAGTTACCGTCATCGGGATCGTACGTGGCTGCATAGTCGCGACGAAGTGCATTTCTTTGACCAATGGTAGTGTTCAAGGTGAATACTGCCAACAAAGTAACAGTTGCTTGTATCGAGTCAGCAACATATCATTCATTTTAATTGAATTTTGGAGTATCCCTGTTTGGTGGTGCCAAAACTATATGCTCATAACGAGTGATCCTCTATATCCAGAGATGCTTCTTACAATTTTTGACATTACTGACTTCTTATATTGGCCAAAATAGCTTCCGCACTTTCAGTTGAACCAATGAAATTTTTTGACCACCCCTCCGTAGGTTCAAGTAGCTCTAGTACTAGTATTTCCCCAAGCTGTTTCACATTACGCTCTCGCCAAAATAAATTACTTGTTTTCGGCAGAGTAGGGAACTCTTGCAGTAATTCAGGAGGCGCTGATTTCAAAATTTTAATTGAATCGAGTCTCAAATGACAACTTTTCTCCTTCACAATTTAATGTCAACCAAATATATTTTTGCTTCTCAAAACAAATCAAGACCAATTATTTTCTGTTTTTCTGTTTTTCTGTTTTTCTGTTTTTCTACTTTTCTATTTTTCTATTTTTAATTTTTCTATTGAATAAAAGTGTTTATTTATTTTATTTTCATACGAATTAAACTCAGTTGAAGGAAGGTCAAGAAGCTTCAAATGCATATTCTCGTCCTGAAAATCAAAATTATTGTAACTCTAGGCAAATTAGACCGCTCAAGTTAAAATAATATGTACGTTTTTCCAGGTTAGCTTTAAGCGCATAGAAGATAAACATTCCGAAACTCCATAATAATGAAATTCTCCGCGTTATCGACATGGCGCCCAATTTCCCAAAAGAAGTGTAAAATTTGTGTGCCCTTCTTCCTCAAATTACTTCTATTAGTAGACCAGATTTGTTTATCTACAGATATAAGGCGAAATTAATAGTATTTTTGTCTTACGATAGGACATAATGAAATACCCAATGAGAAAATTTCAGCAATTTGAACTGGATGAAAAGTAGAGCACAAATTTGCAAGGAAAGTATGAATCTGTGCAGATATTGAAGGTGTAACGAGTGAACAAATTCAACACCAAGTATATTTCATTTGAAAAGCACAGTTTTCGATATACCACAGAATTGTACCGAATGGTTCCTTTTTGAATGAATATTGAACTTTAATAAAATTTATATCGGTTTGAATATCTTTCAACCGGTATTTAGAAAATGAAGGGTACAGTAGTTTTTTTTATTTGTAAAAATCTGGTTTAAACATATTATAAATATTTTCATGTTTCCACTTAAAACAATTCCTTGTCCCTTGGTGATTACAAATTGGAGTTAAATTACTTCTTTACTGACAGTGAAAATAATTGCTCTATTTTTCAAAATTAACTTTAAGACAGATTCAATTTCATTCCATAAGAAAGGTTGACGAAGTAGGGCAAAGGAGAGAAGAGGAAAAAAGGAAGTTCAGGTGAAGATGTCGCTTAACTTTTACTTCGGTCGTTCGTTCGGAGCAGAACTACTACTTATATGCGTTTTGTACCTACCTAGCTCTAAATTCCAAAATATTTCAAATTCTAGATCTGATCTAATTACAGATCACATACCAGATCAAGTCTTACCCCGTAATGCGATTTAAACTTCACCACATCAAAACAAGTTTTCTATCATTTCTTAACATCAATTACTTTGCTTGAGGAGTAAGCGACCATTCCTCGACACTCCTCCTCGCTTTCTCCTCCAAGCCCAATCCGTCTCATGATTCCTTTCAGTACAACTTCACCAAGTGGCTTTGTGAATATGTCAGCATCGTTCTCAGCTGACGGAACATAAACAACCACAATACTTGATCCGGCAACAAGGTCTCGCACGAAGTCCACACGAACGTCTATGTGCTTAGTACGACCCTATGGAAAACGTTCTCCTGTTGCCCAGTCAATTGCTGCCTGGTTGCCCGAACGAAGTGGCACCGCTACTTCCCTGGTCTGTAGGCAGCTTCCTTCATTACTCGACCAATCCAAAGTATCTCTTGGGCTGCGAGACACAGGGCATAGTATTCCGCCTTGCAAGTCGACAGAGCCACTGCTGTGTGCTTCTTGCTCCCCCAAACAGCTATGGTGTTACAGATTTGACCACATATCCTGACATTAACTTACGATGAGTGTTGTACCCAGCGTAATCCGAGTCCACGAATGCTTGCAGACCCATACTCCCAGGCGCATACGTTATGCCATGTTCATAAGTTCCTCGGAGATAGCGTAGCACTAGCTTCACCCCACGATGACAGTAAGCGGTTGGGGCCTTCTGGAACCTTGCATGAATCAGCACAGCAACCATTATGTCCGGATGCGATCGAACTGCTAGGTATAGAAGCGATCCTATCATCTACTGGTAACGCTCTATGTGAACCACTGACTTGTCTTCCTCAGACGCCAGGCCATGGAAGAAGGCTTCGACCATAGGAGTGCGGGCAGATATTGACTCCTCCAGTCCAAATCGGCGCAACCCACTTTCAGTGTAAAGAGGCTGAATCATTTTGAGTGAAACAAGTTCTCCTTTAGAATCCTCTTTCCACTTCAGTTGAACACCAAGGAATAACTCAACATCATTAGTGACTCGAAGCTGGTACAACGACTCCAGCTCCTCCGCAATGGCGTTTCGTTCAGGAATGGTGTGTGCCAATTAGAATATCGTCAACGTACACCAAGATGTAAGCGTGCATGTTTGTAGTGCCCTTTCGAGTGAAAACACAAGGTGCACTTGGTAGCTCCTCAAACACGATACTCTGAAGGTCCCTTCATAGTTTAGTGTGCCACGCAAGATGGGCCTGCTTCAGTCCGTAGATTGCCTTAACAAGTCGGTAAAACTGTGACTTTCTGCCGGGTATTCCACGAGAAGACATTACCCACACACTCTCTGCAAGCTCCCCATTCAGGAACGCGGGTTTTACATATATCTGAGCAACACACATTCCGACTCTTAACACCAAGTATCTTTGTATTTTTGACCGTACACCTGGAAGTTTCCTCCGGCAACAATCCGAGCTTTGAATCGTTCCACATTACCGTCTGACTTGCGTTTGACCTTGAATATGGTTTGTTTAGGAAGTGGCTGCGATCCCGGTGAGTCCTCTGGTTACCACGTGTCTTTTGATTTTAGATGCTCAAATTCCTCGTCGATGGCAGAAAGACACAGATCCCGATCGTGCGGACTGGCATTCGGAGCTCCAAGAAGGGTGGGTTTATCGCTCGTAGTGACACGCACCTCATCCGTGCATTGTGCAGACGCAGCCATGTACCACGGAGGTTTACGACGAGTGCGTCTTGGATGTCGTGACGTCTCCTGACCTTCATCCTTAGGCGTCAAGACAGAAATGTGTTCATCATGAGCATCATCAAACTCGTCACTGTCATCATCGTCCTCGTCGTCCCCATCAGCCTCAGAGTCAGACTCCTCCAGAGGTGATACACCAACGTCAACTTCATCATCCTCGTCATCATCACCTTCACTCTGTGAGATTTAATCATTGATGTCATCAATGCAAATTCCGTCGGTGTCCTCGGGAGGGTAATCGCTTTCGCTTTCTGACACCGACTCGGGATCAAATGTGTCGTCCGATGGAGTGTTTTCCTCCATATGCTCCTCAAGACTAGGTGCTCCGGGGAACTTTGACTCATCGAATGTGACATGACGAGACTCCACAAGGCGAGGTATGTCACCTTCATCTGTTACCAGTACTCTGTATACGCCGTGCTCAAGTGTCCCCAAGTACGCTCCTTCCACTGCTCGCGCCTCAAATTTTGAACCATGAGGCACGCGCAATACATATGCAGTACAAACAAAGACACGGCATGCTTTAGCGGTGTAGTTTTGCCAGTGAACACAGAGAAAGGCGTGGGCCCGATGCTTGAGTGAGGCACCCTGTTTCGAACATAAATGGTATGTTTAATAGCGAATGGCCACATACATGCCGGTAAGTTGGCCTGGATAAGCATTGACAACGCGTCCTCTACCATGGTGCGGTTCACTCGTTCGGCGACTGTGTTGAGTTCTGGAGTATATGGCGGGGAGAATGACTTTCTTTCACCGCCTCCTCCCAAGGAATCCTACAAAGCCATGTACTCCTTGGCACCATCCGAGTGAACGTTTCTGATGATAGCTCCTCTGATCTCACGGAACTTGGACGACAACCTGTCAAATACTTCACCTAGAGGACTGAGTTTGTTAATCATGCCAATAAATGTGTACCGGGAGTGTCCGTCCAGAAACGTCGACACATATCTGAAGTAGTCGGGAAAGGATGGCTCGAGCGGACCAACAATGTCGGAATGGACAACCACACAAACCGCAGAGGCGTGGTCAAAGTGGTCAGCAAGAGGAAGCTTGTGAGCCTTTCCGAGGCGACATGCCCGACAGACGTCTTGCAACTGACTTAACCGAGGTACACCATCAGCGTGCTTGTGCAAAGAGGGAAGTTCACGTGAGTTGATATGGGCAGAAAAGAGCTGCCTGACCTTCGGTGGGAACTTGTTGTTAGGGTTGTCAGGGTTGAGAGAACACCTGTCCTCTGTGTGCCCATCCTTATCGCAGAAGTCTCAGTGATGGCCATTGCTGCTGCCACCTCGATCCATCCTAAAAGATTTGAGTGCCGCAGCGAATTAGTGTGCTCCCTGGTCGGTGTCGGAGGTGTTGTACTCAGAATCAGAACTGTCCTGACGAAACTCGTTGCGTGTTCCCGAGCCCGAACCGCCTTTTTTCTTCCTTTTGCGTTTAGAGCGGTTCTTGTTTGCACGACTAGAAGCTGCGGGGAGAGGTGCCTGGCATTGTACTCGTCTATAAGTGTAGTCGCGATGTAGTCCCAGGTGAGGCCAGCAACATCCTTTGTTCGAAATGCGGCGGCAGTGGACTCAAGCGTACATTTAGGATCGATAGAGGCCAGTAGCATGGGTGCCTTGTGAGTGTTTGGAATGGCGGCATTCTTGCCAATTTGCTCGAGTTGGTTCCACAGCGACGTGTACTGGTCAACACATGTTGACAGTTTTGTCTGTATACGTCATTCGGAAGAGCTGAGTCTGAACAGCAATCCTGGATACGGTTCGATTTGAAGCATACCGCGCGTCCAACAACTTGAGCATTCGTTGAAGTCGTCGTCAGCCTCGAGTAAAACTAGGAGAGGAGCATTGCCAAGTGCAGATATTATCATGCCAGATGCCTTTCACGTTTGACGATGATACGAGAGGATCAGTGCCCACACCGGTCGAGGTATCGGGGAGGTAGACGATGCGTAGGATGGATCAACAACGTTGCAAACTAGTTTTACTCTGCAGGCAGCCGAAGTCGCAGGCTCCATAACCCATAATCCTCACCGCGACGACCGTTAAAAGGCGGGATCTTGATGCCGCTCGAAGTATTGTGTCTTGGAGTCAGAGTCCGACATGTTGATGCTTTATGAAGTTGATGACAGAAGTAGATGGTGATGATGATACAAAATAAAATCTTGATCTTGGTATTAGACTTGTTCTTCTTAGTCTTGACCTAGAGAATGAAGACTGGTCACCAGTCCGGGTCCTTTACCAACACAAATGTGAAGGTGAGAAATAGTATTCCTCGGTCCCTAGGAATCGGACTCTTGACCCGGTTATCGTTCTCCGGTGAAATGCGGTTCAGCTGTCTGACCCACTCTTTCCCACACCAGAGCAGCGCGCAATAATCCGTACGAGACGTCCACAGGAGGGCTAATGACTCTCACATGTGTCTACCCCCGTTACCAATCTGGTCTCTTGCGGGAGAGTTGCACGAAACACAACGATTTTCCCGGGTTCTGGTCCCACCAACAGTCCCGAATTAACGATAGTCGCCACGCACAATACCACCACAAACGGGACCCTGACCCAGGAATACTTGATGTGGAGAGTACCTGGCACTCCAGCCCACAGGTACCACACAGAGATCACCACAAAGTGGAGATACCGCAACCACAAGTGGAAGGTTCAACAGAGATAGCAGCGACCACCACAAGGATGATACACTAACCACTAGGTAAAGAAGGTTCAAACAGACACAGACAAAGAAAACAAAAGTTCAAAGAAGGTAAGTGCAAGAAGCAGTGAGGCGATGAAGTCTGTTATACTTGACCTTCTGGGCCCATAACCTAATAAAGGTTGACGAAATAGGGCAAAGGAGAGAAGAACAAAGAGGAACTTCAGATTAAGATGACGCTGAACTTTTACTTCGGTCGTTCGGTCGGAGCAGAACTACTACTTATATGCGTTTTGTACCTACCTAGCTCTAAATTCCAAAATATTTCAAATTCTAGATCTGATCTAATTACAGATCACATACCAGATCGGGTCTTACCTGTAATGCGATTTCAACTTCACCACATCAAAAACAAGTTTTCTATCATTCTTAACATCAATTACTTTGCTTGAGGAGTAGGCGACCATTCGTCAACATTTTGACCATATATTTTTAATATCAATCCACCTTAAAGCTTTTCTTTTATCAATTTTTCCACCTCATCAGTCGAAATCCTGTAACTTTTTTTCTTCAAATATAAAAACTGGGCATTTCTCCCAAAACTCGCACTTACATGATATCTTTATTTCGCACTGATGTTGCATTCAATAATTATTCTTTAAACGTGGGCTCTCATCATTGTGAGTGGATGAAAATATTTCAAGCGAATTAAAATCGTAAAGCAACCTGCGTCGTTTTCATATAAATTCAAGTTCCCCCCTGTCGTAAATAGTTTTTAATTCAAAAAGCATTGGAGAAATTCATTTATGCCTTTTTACATTAGGAAAAAGCCGCAGAAGAGAATTTTTCGCCTCAAGTCGACAATCGAAACTTTAGAAGTATACATGCATAATTTGAAAGATCTATTTTCATCACGTGCGGATCAAATCTATGTAAAGAGGGAAAGGTGCTAAAATAAAAAATATTATCTGTAACTCAATTCTAAAGTTTTGATACGAGTTGCTGCCAATATCAGGTCTTAGTGTCATGTATCAAAAAACACCTATTCGGGGGCATATGTTGGGTTTCCAAAATCGTTTGTCATCAGTCTTGGATGATTCTCTACGAGCTATTACGTCATAAAACCTTGTTATTTATATTCTATGGAGACTGCATTTTTTAATTAATAAATAATGGAACGCCTGAGAGATCTCTTGTGGTGCCCCAAAAATCACAGCTAAGAGACGGATTTCATTTTTCGTAGACTTATTCGTTCACAATACTATTTAGAAAATCCACTAGTTACTAAATCAAATTGATGGTAAAAATGTAACTGAAATTTATGTTAAAAATCTTTATTAAACATTTCTATTCATCGAAATACTCGCAATTGTTTAAGAATGCTGCGTTTTGATGTAAAAATGAATGCATTTGTTGGTATTTCGGGAATATGTTTTTTGTATTGCTTTAATAATGTGCAACGATATCCTCAGGTGTATGCAGAGACCTTCGAGCAAAGAGGTAACTTTTTAAAATTACAGTGATATTGGATGCTTTCGAAGCCCTGAAATAGTTCTCCCGATTAAAATACACAGTAATATGTAAGTAATAAATCTTATTTTAAACTATAAAATAGAGAAACTTAAATTACCATAGTATTCATTTATACACATTTCCAATTCAATTCAATTCATTTACTGAGCATTTTTCAGTACTACGCAGTATTTGATCGATACTGAATACTCTCAAACTGTAGTCTTAGCGAGTTTAAATGAGGTAAATAACGCAACCCGAAATTTTAACATAGGAAAAGTTTTCCTAGATTATATCTGTAAGGATATAGTTATATCATTCCCTACTTTTCAAATCGATACATAAGTAATTTTCAGATCATTCATTTGAATATTTTATCTTATGAGACTCTTTAATATTGGTTCACTTTGATATAAAGGGGTTTTCACCATTTCCAAGACCTGAAAGCTTCAGAATTCCTCTATTAATCAGGCAAATTTTATTCAAAGCTTGAGAATGAGCTTTTCCCTTTTTTATCTCGAAATAATACTAATATTCTACATTATACCACCTCACAGTGTAAATTATACCGTCCATGTTTTTCATTTTAGTATAAACAAATAATCAATGCCTATTACGGGTTTTTTATCGGCGGATTTATCGTCAATTTTGACTTTCAAAGTATTTAAGGTGGCTTTAGAAAGCTTTATATAACAAGTGAGTCATTAATTTTCGTTCAATTGCAATTTTTAAATATCTTGGGAAACTAAGGAGGCAAATTAGATGTTTATTTTCAAAACCTTCAAAAGTGATCCTCGTAATGCGTTAAACATATACTGAGTTAAGTGTGTTTGATTTTGAGTGCCTTTGTTTTATGTTGGAGATAATTACGTTACACATATAGCAAAAGAAAGGTTTCGAAAATTATGAGTATGTTGTAATTTTATTGAAAATCTACGAGATATTCGAGGACCAGGCTGTCAAGTAAATCGCTTTGAAACGAGAAAATTGGACAATACAGTGGTTCCTATATCAATTATGGACAAATTATTTCTCTTATGACTTAAAGAAAAGTTGTATCCGCTACTTATTCTGTCTCGTTTTCATTACTTCTATACTATGGAAAGAAAGAATGGATTGTAAAATTGAAAGATAAAAAGTACATTTATTCTCCTTATGGGTTCAAATTACTTGTTTTAACACCTTTGCATTTATTTTAAAGATTTTAAGCAATATAAAAGAATGTATTAGAGGATTGACAAACTTTTAATGATGAAATTGTAAATCCTGAAGAAAGTCTTAAGGGATAATATTAAAGCGAAAAATTAAATTTAGAACAATTGAGAATGAAACATTGAAAATGGAGTATACCAAAAGTTTTTTATTTCTGAGAGAATATTCAAACAGCGCTGGATGTGACTTCCCAAAAATGACTTCATTGAGCCTTTCAGCACAAAATATGGTTTCCACAGAATACCACACAATCCGTTTATGATACTCAGAGCCATCTTCTTTGAAACTGCAATAAAGTAAATGAATAAATAAAATACCTTTGAAACCATGGACAGTGATAAAACTCAAAATAGTGGTATGCTCAATTACTTCGGATCTAAATGATACAAACGAGAGACCAGGATCATTTCTGATCTTCTTTGTGCGATTCTGGACCTTCTTTTGACTTCTATTACACTTTATATATTCTTCATTCCAGCGAAGCTCCCGAACCTTACAAGAAAGAACTATTTGAGCGCCATGCTCAAGTGCAGCCATTGATCCAAAATAGAAATAGGTAGCCGCTCAAAATAACTTTTACTTGCCATTCACTTTGTAATAGTCTCTTTTGTTTTGCTTTCAAGAAATCCAATAGATCTCAGTCATCCTATGGTGTTTGCAGGAATGTATTAATGTTTTTCAAGAGTCATTTTTTGGTACTTCATAATCGTCAAGCTTCTATGGAAACTTTCGAAATTATGTGCATATTAATGGATTAATTTATTGTCTCCTTTATTCCATTAACTACCGCAGTAGAAGGATGGCAGATCATATTGAAACAATAAAGAAAATCAAGTAACTATGAACCTAGTTCACTTCTAGAGACGCTTTTAACCTTCACTCTTGAATATTATACTGTTTTGTTAGTACTGCAGTGAAGCCTAGGACATTGAACAGACCAATCCGTTGTGTGAGGTATCTTTATTATTGGTAAACCTCTTGTCAAAAATATTCATAGAGCTCCATGAGGTTATTAAAACAAAGGAAGTTCCATTTTTGAACTTTACTAGAATTTTTGGTTCAATCCGATTCTTCGCTTGAAGCCACAGCACCGCACGAAACTTCTCGAGGAGCCAAATATGTTTAATAATGATCTTATTCGAGAAATTGATACTGGAAATATTTGAAATCACTTAGATTGGCTTGTACCATGAGCTATTATAATGCTAGATTTTTAGGCTGTTTTACTTTATCTCTTCGAAAACTTGAAATAAATTGATAATATGAACCCGAGCTTTGTGCCTGATTTTTGTGCCTCTTCTAGCCTTTTGAAACCTTTTTAATCTCAATTTCCTACAAATATGCTTCGAATTAATCGGTGCGGGTGTCGTAATTTCATGGCTAGTTCAACAAAAACCTGCGGTAAATTCCAAAAGTAATGAATTCCGTTATTTATACTCCAAACTGGATTGTAAATTTACAGTTTATATTGCGAGATGAAATCTTATTCAAAACGGAAGGCATATTAACCAAAAAAACTAGAGGAATACTTTATATATCGTGGTTTACAAAAAAGGACGTACCATTTTAATAGTTGGGATAGCTCAAATGTCGGGATTTCTTTACGAATAGAAACTAAATGCTATTGGAATTGACGTATAATTTTCACCCTACCGAGACAGCTTTTGAAATCACGTGGCCTTTTGAGATCAGTTTCGCCGGTACCAAACAGATAAATGGATTAGAACGGAATTCATTCAAAGTTTTACGTCCTTTAAAATAAAATTACTTTGAAATTCCTTCGAGAAGGCACTCTATACATAATCATAGATTGGAAAGGGGAAAAATATAGAAATTGAAAATTTTAGTTAATCAACGAAGGGAGTACTATTCCAAGTTACGACTGCGACAAATTTCTGATGATCACTTCTGCCGCAGCTTTGGCCTACTACATACTTCACTTTTTACTCTCAATTACTTAGGTACTCTAAGAATCTTCTCTGGATATTTCCATTCCGTGCACCGCCAATTTGTCCGAAACACATCCATTTAACGTTCACAAAAAAAATTACATCAGGCTTACTACAGTCTTTTTGGTGCTGATTACTAGCTGTTTATTTGTTCACTTCAGGTTTAATCAGGTCAATAAAATTTAACTAGCTACGACGACGCTACCCATTAGGCTATTGCGAACACATTAATTCTTCATTTAATATTTAGATTACAAAATAAGTACTTTTAAGCAAATCCCTCTGACCTTTAAAGCTCTCGAATCATTAAATCTAAAAATTACTACGCATATCTAGAGTCCACGTGATAGCTTAATCGTATGATATTAATCGTTATCTGCACACGAAAAAAATTCTTGACTTCACATGAATAGAATTTAGATTTTAAATAACACCTAAAAACTAACGTTTTTGAATTTGTTCGGTCTTATTACTCGTTTTACACAGCTTTTTAAGAAAAATTTTTAGAAAATGGCTTTTGAGTTTTCGCTCCCTATACTCAAGAAAAAAGTAGAACTTTTGTGGATTTTTTTGTTTTATCAACTTCTTTTTCTAACTTCAAATAAAACCTACAATACATTGTTGAGTTGATTGTTTTATCATTCCAGTGAAAGATAAGTTTTGTTGTTCAAAACGCGAGTACTTTGCAAATTTTCTTGAAAATCTGATAAAGATTTATTTTTTGTATCTTAGTTTTCCTAGAGAAAATATTTACCGTATTATTTTACAATATCAAAAGATGCACCTAATAAAATTGTATATTGAGCTATTTTTGTTCAAAAACTCTCTGAGAATTACTTAGATTAATTAAATACTGCTACATTTTAGTGTAAATGGATCTGTACTATTTCTCATTACAGAAGCATATAAATACTTTAAATACTAAGCCGTCTCGGTTCATTTATTCCTTACTTTTTGCTAGTGGTGTAATTTAACTATTTCCCGTTTCTAAACATATTCTCGAAATAATAATGTGACAATAAAATGGGTTCAGGAACCATGTTGACGAATTTATTGTATCCTAAGGTACTTGTACTAATTTTATAGAAGCAGAGAAATTGTAATATCGTATATATTCATGCGTAAAATACAACTTGAACATAGGCGTAGTTAGGAAAGACTCGGGTTTTTTCCTTTGGATGAGGTAAGGAGCTTGGCAAGTGGTATGAATGAGGTAAGGTTGATTCCAGTGTGAATTCAATTGTTTGTGCCGGTGAGGGACGGTAAATTGTTGTATAAAAATTACATTATTCTCGGAGCGCGGATCCTTTGTAATATTTATAGATGATTTATATTTTTTCAGTTTAAAAATTACATAAAACAGTGTTTATCTGTAGTTTCAAGTCATATTTTGAGTTGAGGAAGGCTTTTAATTTCCATACCGTTATATTACCAAGATTTCCATCTCCTAAAAATTGAATGTAATGGGTTTTGATCTCTTTTCTATTCAAGCTGTTTGATCTCTCCAGATGTCCTCTGTTTCCGTAATCCCAATAATTTTGGTTTTCCCTAAAATACTTCACAAAAATTTCCCGTCGGACGAGTAAGGGTGTGGTTGATGATTTCGAATCCATGCCCTCTATTTTATTTAGATAAGGGGAAATAATAAACTGGAAAGAACATATAAAGACTATATCATTGAATATGGTTCATTGTAGCGACAAATAGGTGAATGCTTACCGGAATCAAACTAAGCTCCGCTAAATTTGTACTAAATGGATAAATCATTTATATTTCCCTTTTTGGTTCATGAGATCAAGAGATAGTACTACTTATATGCTGAGTTATGACTTAAGCTTCGAAGATTTAGTTCTTTGACCGTTAAGTACACCATCTTCTCATTCTACTTTAACAGTGAGCCTTTCAGGTATTTTAGTTATGACTTAAGCTTCGAAGATGTACTTATTTGACCGTTAAGTACTCCATCTTCTCAGTCTAATTTAACAGTGATCCTTCCGGGTATTTGAGAACTTGTAGATATATATATAGTGCTTTTTTTCGTAAGGATACATATCATGTGCAAATAATAATCCCGTGAAGATGTTTCGTTGTAAACTGTCTTTGTGTTGTCTTGAACAAGTCCTAGCTCCTCATTGAATTCTTTTTTAGGGGACTGAAAGCAATTTATGGGCTCTAACTTAGTTACTAGAAACAAGGATTCGTAAAAGTAAAAGGTGCGGTTAGAATTATAATTTCCTAATTTTAGAGGAAATCATGCTGTGAGTAAGTTTACTCCCATAGGAAAAATCTCTACCAATTCTCATAAATATTTATTAACTCGAAATAATTAAATTTAGTTCTTAATTCACTCGCGGTTGCCAAATATTCCTTCAATACTACACTCTTACTATTTGAAATCAATTAGGGTATTTTCCTTCTCTATCTTTTTACACTTTCTTATTTCTCTGGACGTTTTGATAAGTTCTGTCCCCGTTTATATCTTTTTAAAGCGTACCAGACTTTATAAAAACAATTATATTTGGATATGTCGTTATGAATTTTCGACGAAATGACATGTGCTGGACTTCAGGAGATTTTTTTCCTCCTCTAATTGAACATCTCTTCAATCTTTACTATCCTTGCCAGTTTACTAGCGTGGTAATATAGACTTAAATATCCCCAACGGTTTCGGTTTCGATTGCTGCTGTATATTTTTTCGTCAATCATGCTCACTTTTAGGCTCTCATTTCGAAATTCGCTTCTTTCATTTGTGCTTCTGATCAGCTCATTATGAATCATGTTTAAGTCTTTAGGGTATACGGTATTCGTCTTACAGAGTAAATGTAGAAACGAAACATGGTCGCTCAATCAAACATTCATATTACTTTTTGTTGGCTTTAATTTTTTAATTCTAAGAACTAATAATGATGTATCTTGTTATCCATCGTCAAAAATTATTTAATGAAGATAAAGTTTGGGGTTATTCGGTAAATACTTATTTCTTTGCGAATCAGTCTTTTTCAAGCATACACAAAGTACTGTACTATGTGTTAGTTTGAGAAAAATTATTCCTCAATTGTATTAGTGAACAGGCTGAAATTAATCGAAGTAGCCAAATAAACCAAATAACGCAATTTGAAATTAAATACATGCGGTTTCACTATAAATAAATTAACATAATAGATTCCACTAAAAAATTCCCGCTTAATTGAAATCTATTGGTTGAATCCCATGAAAATATCGAAAACAGGGGACAAAAAACTTATAAGGTCCCCACAGGCCAAAATTAATATATGATCTGCTCTATATTCATTATAGTTTAGAAAGAAACTTTCAGTTCACACCAGAATTTCAATAAATTCTGGTTTGTAATAAATCTTATGAGGACAGTAACGGTGGTTGGTACATAAAATTCTGTAAAATGCTAGGTCATATGAACACAGTAGCTCATTTGCAAACCTATTTCTTTATCAGATGCCTTACTTGTGGGATTATTTGATCCATCCGGATACTTCAATAAGAACATCATAATTTTTTCCATCACGAGGCTCTTTTACATTGGAATGGTCTCAAGAGGACAAAAAAATGTGGATAGTGCTAGAATATGCGGTGCGAATTGGAGCAATCCGAGCCAGAGGCAAGCTTCTTCAACTTTTTTTTTATCACGTTCAGTTGTGTGTTGGTTTCAGCCAGGCTGCCAGTTCAACATCGACACTAACTGTAAATAATTGTAGTACATAATGCTAGGCAGGATGCCGAAGGTACAAGGATTGCTTGTTACGGGAATAAATTGTGAGTCCTATAACATCGCGACAAACTTCCGCCCCGTGAAACATTTTTATGCCATGAAACCAACTTGACGGCTACTTACAAGCCTGGTTTCAATGTTATAAAGTTTCTGTTTATTTATTATTGATGTCTTCAGTAGGCACAATAAGTCGCTTTTTCTTAAGATAAGAGTACAGTAGCTATAATTCCATTAATAACTCATTGGTAGGTTTGATAGGCCCTAGAAAGATTCACGCTGACCAAACAGCAGTTCCTAGTACTATCTGCGTTCTGATTTCTCAGAAATCTTGTCAATAAAAAAGGCCAAGTGCAACTGGGTCAAATACGATGTGTCACGGGCCGCTACTGCAGCATCTACAGTTGTTGGGAAAAGTGATTTTGTATTCTATGGCGTATCGAATAAGTTAAACGCTCATTTATGCCAGAAATAGTTATTCGAGTGAAGTTTGTATGGTCTTCTTTTATTTCTGGCATGAAAATACCCCCAATAATGTAAAAAGTCACGTACTATTTGCTCTATACAAAACTAGAACATGTCTATAGATTCTGCTGCTTGCTTTGCATCTTGATTTCTGGTGTTCTCTTTCATGGATACTGTTTATTTCTTATTGAAGCATTATTTTGCGATAATTGAAGTTGGAAATATTGCAAGTGCGTTTTGTGACTAATGGACGGAGTTTGGCCATAGTTTCCATTTATCAAGTTGCATATCTAAATATGAAGCCTTGCGTTAAAAAAGCTCTAAATAAATACGTAACTTAAACACTCCATTGTAATAATTTTAATGATAATAAATTGTAATTCGACAACTTTCAACGAGAGTTAGAGGTCCATGGCATCACTTTTTGGCTTCAAAATAAAATTTAATATAAATCAATATATTTTTTTCAAAACTTTGAGGAAAAGTATAAATAAATAAATATCTAGATCCGTAATAAGAGTCAATAATTCATAATGCCTTTTTTCATTTCAGTTATTGTTTTTTCAATCCAACTGGAGACTAATTTGCTTTACTCTGAAGTCCTGCTTCCTGTAAGAATTGAAATAGCAGCGACCTCTTGCAGATCTTCTTATGGTGCTGTTGTTACCCATTAGCTTATAATTGTTTGCTTTTCTGAATTAGTTGACCGCTAAATGCCATCGAAAAATGTGCAACTTTCAACCGAGTACTTATAAAGAGACAACTTGCAGAATGATAAATAGGCAGCTACTAAAGATTTCGCAATGGATCTGAATTTTTCGTTCCTTTTCAAGCATTCTTCTCCTTTTTATATCCTTTTCGAAACGAATAACACGTTCGTTTGATAATTTGAGAGTCCCCTCTACGTTCTTTTTCTCTCTACAAAAATGCCCTGCGTTCATCTTACGTAAAAATATCTGTAAATCTGATGTCTGGCACATCTTTTAAAACGTATTCCAGTATCTCCTGATGTATGGCTGCCCGCTGGGAAATATGGCCTCAGAGCCAAAATGAACCTTTGCAAAGCGAAGGACACAACGCTTGCCCGTTTTTTGCAATTATATTTCTTGAGGGTATATTTCAATCCATATTCATTTCCCGAAGCCTTCAGGACTATCAATTAATTTATTGTACATTATTTAGAATTTTAAGTTACATTCGCCTTTATGTAGACATTTTAGTCTTTTTAGCTTAATTTTTTCTTTTCCCGTGTGCACTTGTTACAGAGCTGTTTCCTTTCGCCAGGATAAATTAATAAATAGGTCTGATAGATGCCCCTATTTGCAAAATTACTACTTTCATGCCATTTTGTCTGTAAATTCCTTTATTTTCATGTTTCACTCCATTTTTTGCGTATAAAGCTAAAATCAGTCTCAAATACAAAATTTAACACTACTACAAATTTATTGAAGTGGTGCTGCCTTATTAGAAAACTGACAAAAACCGGTTATAAGTACCTATTTCTATGGTTGGAAGCCACTGAACATTTTTCTTAAGGATGAAATTAATCTCTGCATACACCAATCTCGGATAGCATCTTGTAATCATAGCATTCAGACTAACGCTCGCTCACTACTTAAGACTGAAAATAACTCATCCTGAGATTAAAGAGGGAGTATAAATCAATTTTTCAACCGGTCGGTTACAGCTAGAGTGATCACTTTGCTATCGTGACACGGATTCGCCAGGCAACTGAGCCGCGCTGTACAGAAGTTGTGGAGTCACTCCACATACATCATGGAGGAATCGATTATGGCGGGACAGACCATTTTCTGCCAATACAACATCCTGTCCTCCGAAAACTAGGGCGCCTTGCCATTCAGACATTTCTGAAGGATAGAGGTGATTACCTTCGTCATGTCAGAGATGCTGCCAGACAGGGTAGCAATTTTACACTATTCTCTCTGGTTGCGTCAATTGCATCTGAGCTTCTTACCTCTCTCATTCGTCTTCAAGCGCTCTAGGATGTCAAGTCAATAGATCAACTAACTAATGACATTGTGGAATCATGGTTACAGGAAAAGGCGGGAAAGCAGCCTGAGACTTTGTGTGGAGGTTTGGGTGCACAAGAGGTAATCGATGGTTGAACTGATGGTTGATGCTTCCGGTAAACAGGCCGGAGCTTCAGACCAGGGTTTATATAGAAAAAGTACTCAACGACAACAAGGGTAAATTGTAGGCAGACGATGCTAAATTCAAAGGTGTTCTAGAGGAACGGCCCTAAAGGCACGAAACTAAAAGGTTTTGAAGATTCATGTAGAAACTATCGGGAGGTTGACAGCAGTAAACATCATGGCAAAGTTCCATTGGTCCAATTGGCAAGAAGACATAAAGTAATTGCTGATTGGTGAGGTGGGAGAAGTTTTGAGAACCACGCGAGATCGCCACAATGGCGTTATGTGATTGGTTCGGCACGGGGTGGTACGGGTCTTGTGTTTTACACCGGTGTCTGGGTACAGTGCACAAGTTGCACTGATGTCTTGGTACAGTGTAAATCTTGGTAACGGTTACTGGCGGGATACTGTCAGTGTACTTTAGGGGATTTTGGGGGCACCATCGTTACATCACTCCCCCTACGAAGAAGAATCGCCCCGATTCTTGTATTTGTATAGCAGATCTTCACAATGTTTGAGATCCTTTTCTGATAGCCATGAGTTCTCGTGGTCTGCATATCCTTTCCATTTAATGAGATATTTGGTTTTTCCGTGTTGTTTCTTGTGACTGAGAATGGTTTCGACCTCGTATTCTTCTTGTCCATCTTGAACCTGTATAGGTGGTGGCGGCGGAGTTTCTCGATCAAACTTATCTTCAAAGTACGGCTTGAGGAGACTAGCATGGAAAGCATTGTGAATTCCTCTATCGATCATTGGTTGGGAAAGAATTAAACGGTACGTAACTCCGTTTATATCCTCAGATATTTCGAATGGCCCACAATACTTCGGGTTCAGTTTTCGAGATCCTGCACCATCTTCAAGAGCTAGGTTTTTTGTGGACAACCAGACTTTGTCACCAACTTTATAAGAAGAAGGTCTTCTACTTCTGTTAACATACGATGCCGTTGATTCATTTGATTTCTTGATTTGTTCTTGGGCTTTTTGCAGAGATTCTTGCATATTTTGAGGAACTGTGTTGCAGCAGGGTTTTCTGCTGAGAGTACGTCCAAAGGGACAGTTCTAGGGTGAATTCCATAATTGAGGTAAAAGGGAGAGAATGCTGTAGTTGCATTAACAGATGAATTGTAAGCAACTTCGAAGTCTACCAAATATTTGTCCCAATCTGACTTGTCGAAGCTAACAAAAGATCGAATCATTTCTTCGATCTTTCTGTTCATTATCTCGGATTGGCCATCCGTCTGTGGGTGATACGCTGAAGAAGGGGATATTTTGGTACCTAAAAGATTGAACAGACTCTTCCAAAACTTGCTCATAAAAATAGAATCCCTATCACAAATGATTTTCGTCGGAATTCCGTGATTTCTGTAGATGTGATCCTTGAACAGCATGGCAGTTGAAGGTGCATCTATTTTTGGCTTGGTGGGGATAATTCGGATCATCTTTGACAGCCTGTCAACGACAGTTAAGATGCCACTATTCCCTTTTTTACTTTGGAAGTGGTGTAATAAAGTCCATCGTTATGTGCGTCCATTTGGTTTTCGGTGGGTCAAGAGGTTGTAGAAGACCTGCGGGTTTCTGATTAGATGGTTTGTCCCTTTGGCAGTGACAAGAACGAACGTACCGAAGGACATCAGTACGTAGGTTTTTCCAGTAAAACTTCGGTGATATTCTATTGATTGTTTTGGATATTCCCAAGTGTCCAGTATTTGGAGTCGAATGGTAGTCATGCAACAACTTGACTTTAAACGCTCCTTCTGGTATGCAAATTTTTCCGTGTCTTAACAAAAGCGATCCCTTTCTTTCGAAAGGTGCTTTCGGATCTTTGTATTCGTCTTTGAAGCTTTCATCTCGATGGTAGTCTTTTACAAGCTCTTCGAGATCGGATGATTCAAAAAACGGAACAGAAATATTGTTTGATTCCGAAGATGTCTTCATTATTACTTCTTGGAGTAGCTCCTTGTTTCGATGGTGGGGTGAGGGTACATTCTGGGGTTGTCTTGAGAGGGAATCGGCAACTATATTTGATTTCCCGGAGATGGGTATAATCTTGAAATCAAAGTCAACTAATCTTTCCAACCATCTAACCTGTCTCTGTGACAGATTATCTTGTGTCTCGAGGTATCTCAACGGGTAGTGGTCAGAATGAACAGTGAAAAAGTTCCCATACAAGTATGCTCTCCACCACTTTAGGCAGTCGACAATGGCCAATAGCTCTCTTTCGTGGGCTGCATAATTCTGTTCGGCATCATTTAAAGTTCTGGATGCGAAAGCGACTGGTCTTTTGTCCTTCGCGGTTCCTTGTTCCAATACAGCACCAATTGCGTATTGGGAAGCATCTGTAGTAACATAGATCGGTAGACTTGAATCGAAATTTCGAAGGACTGGAGCGTTGCACAATATTTTCTTCAAGGTTTGAAATGATTTTTCTTGAGTTTCTGTCCAATGAAAACAAACGTTCTTTGTCAACTCGGTAAGTGGTTTCGAAATTAAGGAACAACCCTTAATGAACCGTCTATAATAATTTACAAACCCTAAGAATGACTGAAGATGTTGTTTGTTCCGAGGCGTCGGCCATTCCATAACGGCTTTAATTTGTTGGGATCCACAGAAATTCCTTCCTGGCATATGATGTGCCCAAGATACTCCACTTCTTTACACCAAAGACACACTTTGACAATTTCGCGAATAACTTTTCCCTTCTAAGGATCTCCAATACTTCAGCGATGTGTTTCAAATGTTCTTCCCATGTCTTACTAAATATAAGAATGTCATCCAGATATACGATAACAAAAACGTCAAGTACATCTTTAAAATGTCGTTCATAAGGCCCATGAAAGTCGCTGGGGCATTTGTCAATCCAAATGGCAATACCAGAAATTCGAAATGTCCATATCGAGTTCTAAATGCCGTGAGGGGTATTGAAGATTCATCCAGTCTGATCTGATGATAGCCTGACCTCAGGTCTATTTTGGAGAAGTACTTTGATCCTTTGAGCTGATCAAATATATCGTCTATGCGTGGCAGTGGATAACTGTTCTTTACAGTAAGCCGATTGAGTGCTCTGTAATCCACACATCCGCAATGAGCTGTCCTTCTTTGTCACGAAGAGAATTGGGGCTCCCCACGGGCTCTTGCTTGGTCTAATGAAATCACTCTCCAGAAGCTCATCTAGCTGCTTGCGAAGTTCCCCCATTTCTTTGTCCGAAAGACGGTAGAGACCCTTTTTCTGGGGTTTTGCTTCTTTTTCTAATTCAATCTTGAAATCATACTTCCTCTTCGGGGGAGGCCTTTTGGAAGTCTGTTTGGGAATACATCCTCATACTTGGTAAGTATGTCTTGAATCTCTCCGTAATAGGTTTCCTTAGAATAGGACTTTGAACTTAGGGGTCTCACAAGTACTGCATATGTCCCATAATTTTTTCTAAATCAGTGAGTATTGAATTTGCGGAAACGAAAGAATTCAATAGCCTTTCATTGGCAGCAATAACGTAATTTTCATCCTTATAATTGAATGAAACTTGATTTTCGGCGGTGTCGATAATCGCTTTATGGGATCCACACCATTCTTTCCCAAGGATTGCATCATACCTCTTCAGGGGGCTTATGGCGAAGTACAGTGGTTCAGTGTATTTCTTTATCTGGACGATAACAGGATGCGGTGTTTCCATTAATTTTTGATCAACACCATTCGCCATTTCGGCAAGTTCTTCTGATTCTTCGGTTTTAATCTTATGGTGATCGCAAAATGATTTGCTGAGGAAATTAACCTCACCGCCGGGGTCAATGAGGATTTTAGCTGGTCCGTTGGAAATTATTCCTTTAACAATAAGAAGTCCGCGGTGGTGGCGTTGGTTTGCGGGTTGGTGTGGCCCTAACTAGTTGTTTGGATCTTATCGTTGAAAGAATGAGATTTCCTTGATCTAAGAACTGAATGAGGACCGTCGATCAGTTCTTCCGGGCTTTTTGGGCAGTTCTTTGCTATGTGTCCTTTCTGTCTGCATCTTAGAGCATAGTCCTTCACGCATGCATCTGTCTCGCTCTTTCCTTATCAAGCTTCTGTAGATTCACATGTGATGACTCGACACCAGACTTTACTTCCACGTTTCCAATTTCCATTGGTACAGGCCGTTATTTCCGACAGATGAACTTCCATTCATCAATTTTGCACCAGATTGGTATTTCTCAGGGGTTCTGATCGACTGTACGCCGCTTCCACTCTTTCTGCATCTCCCATAAGATCGGAAAGCTTGGTGTATTCTTTCGTGCATAAGGTTTTCCAAATGTATGGTTTCAGGCCGCGTGAGTATCGATCTATTTGATCCTTCACTCCAATGTCTGGATGTCCAATAAGATTTTGTTAAAATCATCATTAACGTTGGAACGTCCTTGACTTGTTTCCAGCGAGCCAGTTTGTCTCGGGCGATTTTTTCTTTGTTTATCGTCTCAAAACGATTGAGGAGAGCAGTCTTCAATTCCTTCCATGTTTGAATTTCCTTCCCCTCCGGCACTCTTGGAATAGACCATCCACCATTCATGAGCATTTCCCGAAGATAGCTCAGTGCAATGTTCATAGTTGGCTTGCCCAACCAATAATTCTCCATCTGCACGCACCAGCTTCCGACGGACCCTTTCCCACCGAAAGATCCCGGTTTATTCTTTTGGGGCGTCCTTGTTTTCATTTTGACTACTTGAGGTACCAGTATTGATCCTGACGAGAGATAGTTCATTCTCGAGGGCTCCTACCTTTTGAGCAGCATTATTGAGCTGATTCTGCTGCGCGGAGATCTGATTATGGGCCTCTGTCAGCTGACGTTGAAGTTCGCTTACAGCTTGAGCGAGAGCCTCTACCGTAATTCCAGGAGTTTCCATGGTTTTCCTATTGGTTGATAGGTCACATTGCAGAGTTTAATGCGTCAGTATTACTGTGGACTGTTGGTTGGTTTTTTCCTTTAAATTAAATTTTTCCAATTTGCGCAAGAATCGGTCTGCACTGTGGCCGAGTTGGCAAGACCAGCAAAACACCAGTGGGGGTCTCGAGTTCGAATCCCAGTCGATAACTGGGAAAGTTGATTTTCTCTGACGTAAGGGTTTGACGTCAGTCACGTCGGGTGTGCTATAGTAGCCCTCCTTCCGATGCTTTACCAAACGGTTGTTTTCCTGTCTAGAACCTGGCGGCGATACGGACTTACAAGTCCTACTGCAAGGAACTGGGGAAAGCGAGTTTGTAAGGTAGCCACAGCGGGAGGGAACACAGCACAAACGAAGTCGGTTGAGAAAGCAACTTTTGGGTTTTTTTCCAGTTTGACACGGATAAATTTATTCAAATACAAGCTTACTCAGACTTACGAACAGTCTCGCGGTGACGACGGCCAAGACGGTGGCGCTCAAGGTCTGCCTTGCTCGGAACTTCTATCTTGCAAATATTGCAGGTGTGCCTTGTCTTGTCAGCGCGGTGCTGATGCTTGCGGGAACGAAGATGCTCGAAGTACTGCACGCGGCCTGTGCAGGTGACTTGACAGTGACGGCAGTGGAAGGGAGACGACGAGGGTTCTTGGTCATTCGAGGCCTCCTGGCAAGCTTTCGGATACGGTGGTTGGCTGTCCTCTGGATAACGATAGAGGCGGCGTCAGGAAGAACAGGTAGGCCCTTCTTGGAAATCGTAGGCCTAGTGGTCGGTTTGGCCTTCCTTGACTTGACGGGCCTTGAGCGGGGGATCTCGGGAAGCGCTGGTATCGGTGGAAGGGCCGACGGAAGTGCGAAAGTGGGAGGCGGCGGGGTTCTCGGTTCTCGATTTCAATCCCGTCGGTGTCCTTGGTTCTTGACCGTAGCAAAACTTACTTACTTCTCGACAATTTTCCTCGAAAAATCCCTGTAAGTCCTTCTCGGTGTACTCGTCAGGTGACGAGGGCGGTCCCTGGAAGTCTTGTTTTTCGGCACTGGGCGTTATCCGGAAGGATCAGAGTAAAAAAAAATGTTAGTCTCCTTGCAATCGGGCAGAAAGGCAAATCTAATAGAGATTTTAACTTACTGTCGGATTGGAAGAACTCGCAGTACTGACAAACTTTTTGGCGATGCTACCAGATGTGGGGGTTTGGGCGCACAAGAGGTAATCGATGGTTGAACTGATGGTTGATGCTTCCGGTAAACAGGCCGGAGCTTCAGACCAGGGTTTATATAGAAAAAGTACTCAACGACAACAAGGGTAAATTGTAGGCAGACGATGCTAAATTCAAAGGTGTTCTAGAGGAACGGCCCTAAAGGCACGAAACTAAAAGGTTTTGAAGATTCATGTAGAAACTATCGGGAGGTTGACAGCAGTAAACATCATGGCAAAGTTCCATTGGTCCAATTGGCAAGAAGACATAAAGTAATTGCTGATTGGTGAGGTGGGAGAAGTTTTGAGAACCACGCGAGATCGCCAAATGGCGTTATGTGATTGGTTCGGCACGGGGTGGTACGGGTCTTGTGTTTTACACCGGTGTCTGGGTACAGTGCACAAGTTGCACTGATGTCTTGGTACAGTGTAAATCTTGGTAACGGTTACTGGCGGGATACTGTCAGTGTACTTTAGGGGATTTTGGGGGCACCATCGTTACACTTTGACACCTGCTTTACTGAAGGTGGAACTAAAGAGGTAAGTCCGCATCAATACTAAGGAAGATGATCCAGAACTAAAGAATTGTGTCTCTTTTTGTAGATTATGATGCTTTTCTGAGCCGAAGAGGTCTAGAAAACCTCATCGATAACAACACTAGGCTGGTGGTGAGTCATACATTCTCTTTATGAGGCCCGCCACTTTGAAGAATAAGTTGGAAGCAGACTTGCAATTGAAGAAGACAAACTGAATGAACAATTGGATGGGTTTCTACTCTCATGTAGTATCAGAAGCTGTAAGTTGTGATAGATTCGTATCTGTCTAGGACGAAGAGGACAAATTTCGAGGAAACGCGGACATCAGTAGATAGAAAGTGGTGATTATAAGAAGCATGCTAATAGTCATCTAGAGGGCGCCTTCTGAAGAAGAGTTGAGGGCGCAGGCAACTTAGAGCAGAAAGTATCTTTCTCAACCAAGCATGTCGGAAATGGAACGGATAGCAGAGAGCCTCCTTTTTGTTTAAACAAGAAGAGGTGCCAGGGAGAACGTCATTTAATGGGAGACTGCACAAAAACGGATGATGCGACGAAGAAAGCTGCTTGAACAATTTCGGAATGCTAAAAATTCCGAATTGTTGAAAGCCCTCCACACTGACCTACAAGGATGATCTGATGGAAGACTTTCTGGAAGGTTAATGGGCAACTTACAAGTCATCATATCAGGTGTTACGGTGCAGATCATGCGGCACTAAGTCCGAAGCATCTAAAGCTACTAGCGGATGTAAATATCTTTGTCCCGTACTAATATTCTCAGAGCCCGAAGAGCTCAGGCTAGCAGTAGGAAAAAACGATTCAACATATACGTTAAATTTTCACCATATAGATAGAATTGCTACAGCTATCGACACCCCGAGGGCCCATTCAGGCTCAGAAATGTGGAGTACTTGGTTATGGATGAAGACATGGATGAATTATTACTCTCGCGCCCATTACTTCAGTCTCTAGGTTTCAACCTAGACAGTCATTTAGCGCAAGTTAGAGATTTGTTCGATAATGCGCACTATTCCCTAATCTCTTGGGAGCCAGACTCAGTCCTTAGCAAAAGGCCTTTTACTAATAGCGGTACTTTATCTAGTATACTAAGGACACAATCAAATGGTAATCAAGGCTCTTACAAGGAGGGAAACGATATTTCGTCATCAAATACTACCAACCAAATTGGAAAAAAGGAAACACTACCCTTGAGAACGTATTTGAACCACAGGCACATGACCCGAAGGAGGTTCGGCCTTCGCTGGATGACTTGATCAGATATGCACAAGATAACGGGTTAAAGGGCGATGATGTTTCGTCATTGAATTATCTACTAGAAAAGTATTCCGACGTGTTTCGGGTTCGTCTGAGGTCCAACCCACCGCTACAAATCAAACCAATGACATTCACTATCCATAATGGGGCACAACACCAGTCCGAGTGAAACTCTTATGTACTCTTCTCAACAGCCGTCCTTTTTGGAGAAGAAAGTCAAGGAACTACTTGATCTAGGACTTATCTATAAAAATCCGGAAAGCTTATGGGCTTGTGTCCCCTTATCATTCCGAAATCAGTACCAGAGCAGTGGCGTTCTATTGTAGATTTGAGACCAGTGAACAAGGTCACTAAGGCACATGCCTTGCCGTTGCCAAAATGGTTCCCAGCAGAAATTAGTCACGGGAGATTTGAAAAAACGGGATCTTTCTTTGGTTAATTTTATTCGGAAAGACAAATCTGGTTCTATTTAGATTCCTCCCGGTGACGTAAATTTACAGCTGAGAATCTGTCTTATTGGTCATTTCGGCCAAGGAGGGCATCGAGGCTACGATAGCACGTTGAGCAACATACGAGCACACTTCACCTGGGACAAAATGGCTGAAGATATTCGCTGCTTCTATGACTCATGTATACACTGTGCAAGCACAGCGGCCGGGCCGCGAGTGACGCGACCAGACGGACATGCTCTGCACGCCGAGAAGCCAAATGAGCTTATTCTTTTTGATTCCATGTTCATGGGGGAAAGCAACTCCAAGCTGAAATGCGTATTAATGCTAAAAGATGACGCATCATCATACGCTAGGTTCATTCCAGCTGAAGCACGGGATGCTGACGCTACGGTCAATGGTCTGCTGTGCTGGTTTGCAGCATTTGGTGTTGTTTCGCTACGGGTAGCAGATATAAGTTCTCATTTCAGGAATCAAGTGATGCATGATCTAAACAAATCACTTCACTCACAACATCATTTCACCGCACCCAATGCTCCTAAATCAAATGTTACAGTGGAAAGACTAGGCCGTGAACTGCTGCGAACATGCCAAGCCCTCTTCTCCGAGTTTCTACTCCGCGAAAAGGGCTGGCCTAGCTTTCTACCCGTCATACAATCGGTGCTTAACCATACCAAGCGTTAGTAATTGGTAAATCGTGCCCCAGTTACTGTGTTCACTGGGTTTCCCCCGGATAACCCTCTCAAGCATATTTTTCGTCCTGTTATTGGGAAGACCATGTCATTCGACAGGGTTTTCGCTCTACGCATAACAAACACGGGTGCAATTCTGGAGGCCTTACAGGGTGTGCATACATTTGTCGCTCTTAGGTGCACCAAAGCTTGAACTGACGCAATCAAGGGTCACAACCAGCAAACAAGGGTTCAATTGGTGAGTTTTTCAGTGGGTGACTATTTTTTGGTTGCCAAATGTAACCCTGAAGACGGGCACAAGTCAAGATTGCAATGGTTTGGAACATTTCAAGTTACGAGAGCCCACTCGGAATGGACCTTTGAAGTACATGACTTACTCAATGACAAAGTGTCATTGGTGCATTGCAATCGATTGAAGTTCTACCAAGATTCTAGCTTGCACGTTTCGGAAGATTTGAAGTCAACAATTGATCACATGCCCACATTACAACGCAGTGACTAAATTGGTCGATATGCATTATAACCGCAGCACAAAGCAGTATGAAGTACAAGCCAAATGGCGCGGTTTTATGGATGGAGAACCGACGTAGGAACCGCTACATAACATGCGAAAAGATATTCCTGTTATGTTGGGCAGTTTTTTGGCTTCATACCCAGATCAGGCAAGGTTCGACGAGCTCGTTCCTCCTTACGTCGACTCCCGGAGAAGGGAGTCTAACAGCCTGTCATCTGTCTACCTTAAGTGGAAGGGTTCTGGTATTGCTCTCTTTACTGAATCCAATTATTGCTCTCTTATCAGAATCCAATTAGTGCTCTCTTTACTGAATTCAATTATCAATCTCGGATAGCATATTGTGATCATAGCATTCAGACTAACGCTCGCTCACTACTTAAGACTGAGAATGACTCATCCTGCAAGTAAAGAGGGAGTAAGAAAACAATTCTTCAACCGTTTACAGCTACAATACCAAGTAAGACGAGGTTCTATTTTGATTTGATTTCGCGAACCACATATTAACAAGTTTTACAAGAATGTCCACGGTTTTGCATTGTGTCATTTTTTCCGGTCATTCATTATTCAGCCTGCATGAAATTAATGGAATGACATTAAAATAACTCTTTTGTTGTGCAAATTTCGCTCTTTAAGGATTTGTTAAAGATTAATTGGTTGCATTGTTCCCATGAAACACAAAAAGAGAGAAGAAATATCTATTGGACTTAACATAGTACTTACAGATCACGTAAAGGAAAAATAGACTCTACTACCGCATGTACTTCACTGTACGTGTGAACATATTAGTATCACTCGCTGTCAAAACTGTGAATTGAAACTGGATTTCCCAGTATGGCGGAGCTTACGACCCGACAAGAGAGGCGGTAATTAGAGAGGAGATACGCAAGAAGGGTGAGGGTGTATCGCCAGGAGCTGGAAAAAACTACAGAGGAATATTTTTCTGTAATCGTTAAAACTGGGAGCTCATTATATCCAGTAAATGATTAGTACAACTAATTATGCTTTCGACGGTGTGGACATGAAGAGCATACGCACCTGTACTAGAAAGTTTATTCTGTATGATTGTATTTGTATCAAATCTGCATCGATGTGTATACAAATAATCTTTGGTTGTAAAGGTTTTCGAACTTCAACACAAGTCTGTTGGAGGTGAACAATTTTAATAGAGCAACCGCACATGGTGGCAAACTTCCACGTGCACAGAGTAGCTCGACTTTACGAAGAAATACTTCACAACAGACATGTGTCAGGAGCAGGCCCGGCGGACACTGGAATTGCGAATGTATTTAGCAAACTAAGGGTATCCCCGCGTCAAAAGCTAACATACAGTATTTCTTGCTGCAGTCCCCCTACCACCTTTTTCGAGGATATCTTTCCTCGCCCACAACAACTCTAACCTGGCGACTGCTGAGGTGTATGCGTCTGTTCAGTTTGCGTGCGTTCCATTTACTGAGATCTGCATCATTTGAATTGATTCCTCTCTCTGTAATATCAGAAGCTCCCATTGGATTTATGCCCTCCCAAGGACTATTTTTGAACGTCTAACTAGATATTGTCATTGAATCGAAAGTATTAGCAATCAAGGTGTCGCGTTGTTGAACCACACAATCCTAGTATTTCGCGAGTTTTTTAAGTCAACTTGAGAAAATTGTTGTAATTGTAAAGACAACTCCCGACTACTTGTGAGATAATTTTCCTTGATTGAATATGTTTCCGACGTTAACTTGAAATGCAGGCTTACGGTTTCGATCCTTGACTGCATACGTTTCAAATCCAACATTTGCATTCACGCACGAGGTTTCCATGGCGAGCAAACGGGGGAGCAAAATCTGCAGTTTCGAGAGGCAGTTGCAAGACATGCGGCGTGAAAAGCGTTAATGTCTCACCCAGTGGCCATTCTGCCATGACGCAGGGGTATCTCGTGATTCAGCATTCGCAGGTGCCGACCATTGCTAGGAAAGACTATCGCTCCGCTGATGACGATTTCTTACCCCCGAGATAGAAAACAAGACTGCTCAATACCTGTCAGTTCAAACAGTAGCCGCAAACCACCCAATCTGAGTTTCTCCTCCCCCAATGCTCATAAAGCAAAGCATTCATCAATGGCCCCCTCGAATCATCATCAAAAACCTTTTCACCCGTTCCAGTTATATCACCATAGCCAAAGTAAAGCCTAACAGTGAGGGTCTTTTTATACAGTGAATAGGGCCAAAGAACAACGACCAAGGAAGGGTTTCTTATCCCCTGCTCTGTGCAAAGAGAACACGCTTTCCATGGTACATGGCAAAACCCCATCGCCCTGTAATGTGTCCCGAATATCCCATCGACACATGGAAATTGTGACGGCGTAGAAAGTATGACGAGCTTGTCGCGTGGCATGAGGCGTGAATCAGATTACCAATACAATACCGGGAAGGCAGTGTGATTCCTCACACTGCCAAAGGTGCCGGTGGGCGGGGCGGACTTTTGCGGGATGAGACAAGTGTATTTGGCAGGGAAGGGGCATGGTGCAAGGTATGGGGCCAGGTGCTTTGAGGGATAAAAAAGCGTAGTTTCACGTGGAGGTTGAGGGGAGGGCGGGAGGGTTGCTGTTTTGTTGGAAGGGAATTTATTGGGGGATTGGTGCACACGTGGAGGTGTCGTACGTGGTGTGCCTTTTGTGACTTGGTGCTTTGGCGGGACGGCGGATACTAGGCTTGGTGAATGGTACGGTAACAGAATGGTGGGTCCCGTTTGGTACATGACGCGGGATGATACGGTAGGGGCAAGGGGGCTTGGGCTATTGGAGAAAATTGTTGTGAGGAAACCAAGAGGCGTCAGTGAGGATGCACAATGCACACGGGCCAGTACAGTACAGTACTGTACAGTATACCGTACCGTATTGTGAACTGTGTACAAGTTGGGTATGAAAGCAATGCGCGGTATCATAACATCTGTATTACTGTTAAAAAATAAAAGGTCATGTTTAGAAAATCGCAACGACCTCGAAGAGTCCAAAGAAATGCAGGCATGCAATGCGGCTAACGGGGCCACCGGTCTCCCAGTAAAAAATAACGCACCCAGACACACCCTTACGTATGCCCACCTCCCCTCCATCACGTGTACAATACACACCGACATTTTTGACAAAAAGGCCTGCACACCATTCCTAGCAATCAATCCCGCTGAATCATACAATACTCCACACGGCACAAAATTTCTGCGCGATATTTTCTCGCAACCCAAGAGACCGCCTCCGCCATTCCCCCAATATCTCTCCCCTCCCTGGAATACAGAGCACCCCCCTTACCTACCGTATGCACAACGACCCATCATTCTGCCAACACCCTTCATAAACCCCCACTCCCTCACTCCTCAACCACCCCACCCCACCCCCACCAACACAGCAAAAAACACTCCCAAACCATCAAACCCATCAACCATCAACCATCCCACCAACAACCCCACACGCCATACCACTCAACATCCCTTATGGACAGCACAAAACCGAGCCCACCAGCCACCTTTCTCTCCCCACGCAACCTACTCTCCACAATCGGGTTATACCCCCCCCCAACCCCTCCCCTCACCCACTCCAAAACTCCCCGAATCCGACTCTCTCAGCGCCATGTGCGACGCCCGGATTTAATCCCAGACGACTTGTTCTACATGAACTTTGATTGCACTTTGACGCCGAAGAAAGAGCGTGGCGCATCTGCAGCGAGTGATACCCCGTCAAAGCATGGCAAGCAGAAATCGGCGTAATTGACATTGTTTACTGAGTGAGAGAGCGGGTGATCAAGTTGTGCGAGTTTGTGGAGGTGGGGGGGGTTTGATTTTTGAGATAGGGGTTGTGATGTGGAGGGTGTTGGATTGCGTGGGGATTTGGGGTGGTGGATGTGGATGGAGGGTGGAGGTGTGGACGGCGTGTGGGTGTGGGATAGTGGTTTGAGATGTTGTACTGCAGGCTGGTTGGTTTGGGTGGGTGTAACGGTGGTTTGGTTTAGCGAGAGGCGGAAAAGAGGCAAGGTTGGGGCTGGGTGGGATTTGGCGGTGTTTTGTTTGGGGGGAGTGGAGGGAGCAGGAGTAGGGATTGAAGTGGCGTGCTTTGTCACGTTTGGCAGGCTCGAGAATTTAGATGTGTCTTTTTTTAGGTTTGCTTGTCGCGGAAAGTGGATTCCTACATACAGTACAGTAGAGTACGGTACGCGAGAAACTTTTGGAATCTTTTGTGTCATACTCAAGCGTTGAGTATATGGTGATAGAGTACTGTACAGTAACACTGACTCCTTGCTAATTTTGCAATTGGTTTTCTACGACGGGTTGTTCAACTTGGTTGTTTTCTTCGCGTGTGATTTGTCAAAGGTACTACATGCAAAAACGGTGCGCGACTGTACTGTACATTCGGTATCACGCGACCCGCTTACGACTGGTTAGCTTAGCTTGGACAGAATTTAGCAGTACTGTAGTACAATGTGTAGTACACTGTACAGTACATCGTTCTGTTTGCTAAAGCATTTTTACGGTTGCAATAACATTTCACTTGGGAGGGTACGACTGTAGATAATTAATGCAGTCGGAGAAGATCACGCAAATCTTCACACATGACAATACAGCTACAGCTACAGCTACTACAGCTACTCAGCGTCTTGTGCCAGTGTAATGCACTGTATAACTGTTTCAATCCTTGAATCGATTGAAGCTCGCCACCCTCCAAACATTCCATTGTGAAAACAACAAGCCCGCCAAACACAATGTCCAAAATACACGCTCCCAGCTGCCTTATTTTTAGAAAAACCTCCTACACCGCCCAAACCCATCCCGCAACCCTCCACAACGTCCGCACTGTCTCCCCACCCCCTCCTCCCAACAATCAATCAAACCAAACCAAAACAACCGCACAACCTATCCCACCATCCACACGCAACCCCGCCAACCCCCAACCACCCACCATTCAACATACACCGTTGTGCAAACCCCAGTCCAAGCCAATGTACAACCGCGGGAGCATCACAACACGTCAATCATCCCGCCTGCTAAATTTGCACACCACTACACATACACATCATCCCCCACGTGGCTCATTCACCATTCTATCCACTACCACCGTCCCAACAGTCTCCCTGTACACAAGAAAAGCCCATTGTGGTAAATTTAGCGGGCAAAGCACTATGAAGAAATGGTGCAGCGGCGGCGGTAGCTGCAACCACAATGCAGCTAGTGTAGCATACGGAGATGGTGCGTCGTGATTGGAGCGTTTGCTAAGTTGCTCATAGGTTACATATGCACCGCAAATGAAGCCCCGGTTCAAATTGGCGGGCCCGCAGAAACCGCACAACTACACAACCTCCACCCTGTTATCCATGTGCAAAACGTGACACTCGATTCCGTACAATTCGCACCTGCAAAACGTCGCAAAGGCCCTTGCTTGATGGCTGCACATCGAGCCGATCATACCGTCCAGATACGCCAATAGTGTATCTGGACGGTATGAAAGGCGGCGTGTGGAGGCGTTGCGGTGGGTTGCTGGTAACATGGGCCTAGTCCGCGATTTGAGGATATCATACAGCCCTTGGTTTTTAGCTGTCCAGTTTTCTCTGGCATTTGAATTGGATTTTAGAAAATGCTTTATTTTTTGGCGTGTTATATTTCCTCTGTTTTTGATTCGTCTCATCGTGCTTTTTGCGCGGCCGGCTGTGTGTGTTTCGCTGGTATCTCAGAGTGGAACGTGGGTGGAAATCACACCACTTGCTCGGCGAGATAGCATTCTTAACTTTCTCTACCAACTTGCACACGAATATAAAGCCCCTCACTCCATCCACAACCCCGTCCTCACGTTTCCATCCCCGCACATCCCGCCTCCCGCTCCACAAACTCCAAATCTGCTACCCCGCCCCGCGTAAATCATCCCAAATCTCATCACCTATCTACCTCCCCCTGCCCAACACACCCCGTCATGCCGCGCATTTCCCTCACCCTCCTCCTACTCGTTCTCGCATGCATCGCTTGCACGGTATTCTCCGCACCGCTGTCATCGTCCAACGGAAACGCTAGAGTCCCGTGTGCGCTCTGCTCAACGGCTCGACATGCTGCATTGGAGAAGACGCCGCGACGACCAAGACACATCAAGGAGGGCTACGCATTTCTGCCGCGGCTTGACAATGGAGGTTACAATGCAGGGGATTCCAGTTGGTCTTCAAATCTGTGCTGGGGCGCTGCGCTTGTGCGCGATGGTGTGCGTTTGATTGTGGGGGGTGCGGGGTACTCGGGTAGGGGCAGAGGGGGGGTGTTGTTGATAGTGTAGATTAGCTGCGTAAATCTTATTCTTTCTGATGGCCGCGTGTCGAGTTGTCTTGACGCCTGGGTCAACCCGGGATAGTCGACGAGTTGCGTCATGCCAAGAGACGGCAATTCTGTGTTTAGGAGTTGTGGAGAGGCCAGTGCCGCTTGTAGGATTGAATCGCTTGCAACCTTGTGAGTGGAGATGCTGCGCTACGGGCCGCGTTTGTGAGGGCAGGGATGTTGAAAGTGCAGTCTATAAAACCTTACCGCTCAAGGAGAAAGAAAAAAGTTTTATGCATTCGGTATCTACTGGAAGGACTGAATCAATCGATCGCTTCGTTGTGGAGGGATTTTGTACGCCCTCGGCACCCGATCACTCTCATTCGATTCAGGGTTAACTGACCAGTCGGTCAGTCGGTGCACAATCTAGATAATTAAAGTAAATATCATCCTTCTGTCGTGAACAGAACAATAGACTGGTGGCAATAAAGATATGACATTTCGTCTAATTTGACCCATGCCAAAAAGTTTCAATCCTCACGGATTATTTTCTGTGCCCGCCCAGTGCTTCTGCAAACGAACACAAACACAAAAAAGAATTTAAAAAGCTTAAATATTTCTGCGGATATCAGCATTTAAGCCAAGTACTAGCAATAAAATTACAGTGCAGTTGTACAGTACCTCTGCGCACAGATTTGGTAGTGGTGGATTACCCCCTCCGGGAGTAAGATGGTAAAGGCCTTCCGGACAGCGCAGTGCGCTACACCCAGCAACCGAACAAGCCGCATTGGTGAATACCTCAAATGCGGCATGTCGCGTAAAACAATAAATTGCAACCTCGAAACCGGTTCCAAAGCACGACTGACGACAGTCGTCACAAGTTCCTTGAGAACGGCGAACGCCGACGGATGCCAGCCTCCTAGCGTTGAGATGGGGGAAGCAACTAGCCTGCTTTTCACTGGAAATTCAGCAAGAATCCTTGGTATATCTGCTTATTGTAAGCGTGGCATGTGTTGAGGATCGCGACTGGGTTACACCTCTTCTCTCTGGGATGGGAGGGGGCAAGAGGGTTGAGGAAGGTTACGTCAAAGTAGTCTGTGAAAGAGATAACAATTGTTATTTCTTGGTTTTCAAGAGCCGAAAATCAATGACTCTAATTATCAATAAATGTAGTCATTGGAAATGTCAGATCTTTCGGGAACTAAGCTGTATGCAGCTGTGAAAAAGTAGTGCTCTCGGGTTTTCGTGTGACGCAATACTGTAGGTAAAGCTCGCAATTACATTGGAATCTCCCGAAGACCTGCTACTATTGCAGCGAAGTGACTGCTTTCATGATATGTTCCATCATTCAGCATAGACCTGCGAACAAACCGATTCATAAGTTTAAGTTTGTACCTGTGACAACAGAAGGCGCAACTTTGTGGTGCCACTTGAATATTTGCTAAGCAAAAAAGGCGGGATAAAAACAAACCGCCTCTTTTTTGAAAAGACAGGCTGTTCAGTTTTTTACCCAGTCTCCCAGGGAATATAGGTACCATTCTCCCAGATGTATCACCTCAGAACACAAACCCCAGCTTTTCTGATCTTTCATCCAACAACTGCAACATGCAGCACCCATCCAACCAGACAACCCAAACTGCAACGCCGCCCCTTCCCCTTCCCCATTGTCAATTAACGAAGCCACCAATGGGCTCCAGCTCCTTGCCGAAGCAGCTGTACAGCGAGAGGCGGACTTCAACTCCTACAGCCGTGACGGGCGGCAGAACTCTAACGAAGAAGTAGACACAGAATGCTCTATTTTTTCATCGCTTCCATGAAAAGGAGGGAAGCGAGGCAGTGCTAAAGGTGACTAAATTTAACCCAGCCGAATTTGAATACAAATGGGGCCTTTTTTCAGATTATGTTTCAACGCACTATAATACTGGGAGAGGAAGGAAAAGTGATGTGTGTAACAAGTATTTCATCTTCATGATGATGGCTGTTGCAAAGAATAGAGGCCAATGGGATCTTCTAGCTCGTGTTTTTGGACGGAAAAAGCCATCATTCGAGGCAATGGTCAATAAGTTCGTTCGCATGGTAAGCGACTTTATGTTTGAGGCAACAGTTGCTGCTGTTGGTGCGTAGTACCAGGTAGAAAAATTGCGGAACGAAAAGACAAATTTCAAGAATTACAGCTGTACGAAATATGCAACCGATGTGAAGTTTCAACAGGCATGTAAGCCGAGCGGTTCTATGCAGGACCGAAAAGTTGTTTTTAGCGGAGAACATAAAATTTATGGATACAGAAAAGAGGTGTCAGTCTTGCCCGATGGGCTTGCTCTTTGTTTTTCGCAGCACTATCCAAATTCTGCAGCCCATATAACTATTTTTCAAGACGACGCCATTTTTAAGCCGAAATTTTGGAAACGAAGAGACGAGAGCAAAGCAGGGAAGAGAGTGGGGAGTTTTCGGAAGATTTTTCTTGCTCATGGGCTGTTTTAGCGTACAAGTGGTATCAGGGGATTGAAGATTTTGTGCGAGGAGTTCTGCCAAAAAAGCCGCACAATGGATTTCTTACAAGGTCTGAGCAATATTGCAACGACCGCATCTCCTTGGATCGGGTCTTGGTCGAGAAATATTTCGGATGATTGTGCGGACTGTGGACTGTAAATTCATCAAGGTGGATGTTGGTTAAATCTAGTTACAACAATTATTTTAATCTAGTTGCGTCGCTTTGACAAACCTGTCCGTTCGCAAGGCACCCTTGGAAGATGGACGATCTTGATGATTTTTGCCACATGCACAACCGCCTTTTTGGACATTGGGGTGTCGAAAAGCGAGAAACGAAGGAGGGTGCAGGAAAATTATCGCCGCAAGCGGAGAGCAAGAATGGACGTCCAATTCCGTAGCTCATAAAGTTTGCGCATTGGGCGCCAGTCAAGTGGAGATGTGTGACATTCTGCTTGCATGGCACCAATTTTTGTATACAACAATGTAATTTATGGTACAGTTATGTAGCATTTACTTAATTAAATGAGTACTGCTTTTTCATTTGACAACTGTACTGAGAATCAATGACCTAGCGAGGTTGGTTATTGTTTTAGAATTTAATCAAATCAGGTCTCTGCAGACCCTGGTTCTGTAGTACTCAGCGGTATGATGGAATCTTCAAGAGGTCTTTTTCGGGATGTTCTCATCTTTCACATACAGACGACTATTTTGCGAAATATCCAGTAACTGGCTTTGAGACCTAATGGGTGCATAGAGGCTTTGTACGGAACAAAGTCCGCGGAGGCTTCCTGTAAATTTATCACTTCGTGTACTGGGACGCAAAGGGTTTTCAGTGGAATTTTGGAGTATGAAAAGTTGCCTTCGACTATATATTTACATGTTGACGTCTTCATATCTGAATTTCACAGTATGCACCCCTGACAACATCGCCCTCTAGGCGGCTTCTATTCATGAGAATAAAAAAATATTCACCACACCATTACGCTCCCTAAATAGAGTCATGAAGTTTTTCCGAGAAAAATGCCCGCCTGTTAGTTTGAAAACCACATTTTCATGGCGATAGCTAACAATAATCTTTGAGATTCATACACACCAGTCCTTTTCTCCAGCGAACACATAGAAATGGCACTCGCCTCCCCAGTATCCCAAGCACCCCGCTATTCGACCAAACTGCGGATGTCCCCGCCCACAACATTATATCCGCACAAGCCTCCGATTCTCTGGAGCTTCTAGCAAATGCTGCAATAGCGAGGGAAAATATCCATCAAGACAGCTGCACACAAAACGCAAAAACAGATGAGGATGACGCTGAATCTCCTTGCCCAACTTTTGACCGATTCTACAACGAATGCGGGCTGAAATTATTGCGTGGATGATAAATTTTTCCCCAGATCAGTTTGAGTCACTATGGTCTGATCTGGAAGAGCTCTTCAGGCGTACACAAAATGTAGGAAGGAGGTACAGAACTAAGGTCACCGAAAAAGATGCACTTATCACTTTGCTCACCATTATGAAGCTCGGAGGCCAGTTGTAAGTCTTGTCCAAAGAATTTGGAATGAAATCGCCGACATTAAAGCGTCTGGAGACTGTTATCAGTAATTTTTGATAGATACCGGCGCGTTTTTTACTATGAATCAGCTTCATGAGGGTCAACAGTTGTTCAAAAACTTTCCAGAGGATCGCTCTGCTACGGATGTTACTTTTCAGCAGTAGTTTCGTCCAAGTGGGATATTGAAGAGGGAAAAAAGTATTACAGCGGAAAGCATAAACTGTATAGTTACAAGGTGGAGGTGTCGGTGTTGCCAAATAGTATTTGCACTGACGTGAGTGATCACTACCCCGGATCAGTTTCGGACCTGGAAATTTTACAGCGCCAGAAAAATTGGCGTCTGTCAGAGTTGGCAAATCGCCGAGGTGAGGTCTCAATTGAGGACAATGGTATTCACTGAGAAAGGTATGGTAATTTATAAGGAATAATATTGGACAAGGGATACAAAGGGTCTTTAGAATTTTTGATTATTATCCCCAGAAAGAAGCCGACTCGTGAATATTTGACTGTAAACGAGGAACTCTACAATAGAAGGGTTCCAAGCGATCGCATAATCGTCGCAAACTACTTTGGGAGGCTATGTGGGTGTTGAGCGTTGTTATCGCACAATTGGCGCTGGTCAGAGGCACTTTACGACTCTTCTTTCAAGCTTTTTATGGCACTAACAAATTTTCTCATTAAGTGGTCGCCCCTATGGAAGTCCGATTGCCAAACATTTTTCAGATACCGTAATTGGATTCACAGTATTGCCGAAGCTACAGTGACTAAGCGCAAAAGAGTCCTTGAAAGATCTCGAGAGCGGCGCCGCGAACGCTTTTCTCGTCATTTTAGGAGGTACCAGCATGAAATTTAATTAAACTACACTGTCCGTCGGGTCACCATGTTGCATACCCTGGGCACTAGCAAGAGTATTACGGTCGAGGTTTGGGATGAGAAAGTGTAGTTGCGTGCAAACATAGAGCGTGTTCACGAAGCGAGTGAGTGTTGGGGCTCGTGTCGGTAGTAGTCTAACATCGATTTTCGATCAAAACAATTGAAGGAATTGTGCGCATCAAATGAGGACTGCGGCGACATGCAGGTGAGAGGGTACCTGTTTCAGCTTAGTTTGGTTATCGTAAACGATGGCATCGATGCCTGCCTTGATGCCTTTAGCCGTATGGAAAGGGGCTAAGAACTCACGGGAGGCTTCAATCGCCGAAGGGAGCAGGGTCTTGTTGACTAGGCACCGAAGGACAGAGCCCAAAGCGACTGGCCATATCTTCCAGGCTTTGGCTAAATGTGTAGCAGGGTGGCAGCGGAGAACAGGAGCAGGATGTCGAACGGGAGCCCCCGCCGGCTATGCGTGTGACGAGATTCGTCAGGAAACTGGTGCCCGTGACACCACTTTCGGGGCTGATGGAGGTCGTGGCCAGCAGATGAAAGCACCGGGAGGGCGTACGTTCCGAGCCCGCGGCAGTATTACGTGAGATGCTGCGTGCGGTCCGTGCGACGGCAGCCTCCGTAATGCACGGGAGTGGAGGGAGGCTGCGAAGTGGATCGGCCGAGCTGGAGCAGGGTGATGGTCACGGAGTTGTGCGATTGTGCTGGGTCATTGACATCAGCCAGCCCGGTAATCATGGAGGGAGCGCATAGCCTTGCCATAGCGAGCACCAGCACACAGTGCCTCCGCGCGGCTTTAAAGCTTTTCAGGGCTGACAGGAGAGAGAGAGCCAGTGTTGAGGCCGTTCGTAGACATCCTCTCAGCTCGAAGGTGTGCTGAAGATGCAGTGGGCTGACCGAGACAACTGTGGAGCTCATATTGACATGTCGTGGGCGACTCTGTCCACGGCTTGCGTCAGTGGACGCGGAGATGCAGGTGGTATCGTATACAGTACAAGAGCGTCGGAAAGCGGACCGAGGGCCGCCACTTGCACCGGGGCTTTCGATGGAGGACGTTCATAAGGGTGTCAGCCGGTCAACTTCCGCGTCGGGGTTGCAACGGGCTCCGGGCAATGCGCTTGGTTACTACCGGCGAGGAACCCGGAGACTGACCAGAGTGCATGGTAGGGACTGGGACGTCCGATACGTCCTCGGATGGTGAGACCTTGGGCGGCGGGGTCGGCACGCCTGCTATCCTTGACGATGGAAGCGTCGGGCCGGGAAGGAGCACCAGGAGCTGTACTTTGAGCTGCCAGGGCACTCTCGGCGACTGGACCACTTTCAGCGGACGAGGTACCGGGGCACGGCGGCGTACGAGCATGGATGAGGTTTCGGCAGCCAGCGCGCAGGAAGTGCTGGAAGGGTATTTAGTCATTAAGGTGTCGGGGTTGGTTGTTGGGTTTTGTTGTTTGGGGAATAACGGGTGGTTTCAGGGTTTTTGAGAACGGGGCTAAGTACCGTAAAGTCGAGCGGAACTCATCTACTCGTGTTGGCTTGAAAGTGCACGAACTGCGCAAATATTGGTGAACTGCACAAATATTGAAAAAACCCGCAAATATTGATGAAAGTATTGATAACCCAAAATTAAGTACTGTATTAAACTTTTCGTTATATTGTGATCAAAATAAGTACGACCTCAGGCGCTAGGAATAGAGGACAGTAGGTCACTGCATAATAATTAAATTAACAGAATAAACCTTTCAAATTTCCGAATTATTCTCATCTACGTTTTTAATATTGGTGCTGCTATTTCTGCAAAATAACTGTACCTACAAATTACTATATAAGTTTGTCACCTATTAGATATTTGTAGATACTCTAGTGAGATTTTTATCCTAGTCGACACAACTTCTCGTGCATGCTAGGGCTGGTCGACGGTGTCAGGACTATGTACAAGTAGTGCGACTGCCATGCTGCGGTGAATAAGGGAGCAACTAATTCATCGACCTACGACCCTATCCAGCCAATAAAGACACTTCTGTTTTTTTCAGAGTCGCCCGCAAGCGCCATCTTTTTTTTTTACCCTGTATTTCACGACAGAATCGCTAGCTTGCCACAACGTCTCTATTTCCCAAAGTAGTCGTCACATGCATGTCTGCTCTGGTTAACCTTGCGTAGAGTGTCGCTCGGGCTAATTTACTCGCCTGCGATGCCTGTTCAGCGGCGGTGAGAAAAGATCCCCTCTGACGAATATCTCGTTACCAGCTCTCGCTTTTGTCAGCCTCTGTCCTGAATTCCCGGACTTCCTAGTTCTACAGTATACAGGCTGATAAATCGCTGTGTCCTCCGGGATGGATACTAATTTCCGTGCTAACTCTTTTGCTCGTACGAATCCACATGACCATGAACGTGGTAAGATTACAGGATCTTGGATGCGACGAACTTCTTCAGACCCTTCTCGCGGCGGCGGATGCCGAGCAGGAACCCTCATAACTTAAGTTTTAGTGTGATATATAGCAATACCCCTCATTTTCCTCCGCTTCCGTCCACGTCATAGGAGGTTCCAGTAAAGATATCACGTGAGTATGCTGCTTCTTGGTTCTCCGGACGTTCATCCGCTTTGTCTTCGCTGAGTACAACCTATGGATGGACCGCTGGTATGCTGTTGATGACAAAATGATCGACTGCATTCCAGAGGTGGCGACGCGCGCTACGATTCCCGCAGGCTAGCCCTACGTCCACTGCCACATGGCACGTAGCGCGATTTGCGAGATCCCCCTTCTCTGCCTTATCCCGGGCCTTTGGCTTCCCGTGCCCTACCTCTGACCACGGCCACTGCCAAGGGCCATGACCAGCTTTCAAAACATACCAACACAATTTTACCTCAAGCGCTGCAACCGACTTCTACACGCACCTATTAGGACGTTTGCGACGCCCACACCACTACCAGTGACTGCAATTCCGAGGCCCCCCGACATCAAGTGAAATTCGGCACGTGTCTGAACTACCCTGCCTTGCTTGTCAGCAGGGGGTCTCTGGAAGACTGACGGGCCAGTTGACCTCGCTTATGCCACCGAGCTCCGTTCTGTAGACGAATGTTGCGCGCGCACCCAGACATCCTCAGGATGTTCGTATCCGTCGTGTTCGCTTTCAGAAGTGCCCCCTCAAAAAATGAATGCAAAGTTACATTGAGAACCACGCGCAGTACTTTAAGTTCCCGTCCCTACACTCGAACTGCATCGCTAGTCCGCGTATCAACCAGAGCCTAAGGTAATCCATTTGGACCACCGTCACCAATTCTCTACATGATCACACGCCATTTATATCCGAGGCATTGATCAGACTATGCATCATAACTGGTGCATATTTGACTTTGTCAGCAGCGACTGGATGACTTTCCAATCCACTAGGTTGTAAGACACCGTAATATTTACAAGTACTACTTGTCCCTACTCTGGTTCGCGGATATGTCTACCTACCAACATTAAGCAAGTTCAACGACAAACCATTCCCGTTTCACGTCTATACATACGTCATGGTACTCGATGACCTACGCGCATGAGCAGGTTTCTCCACGGTGTTTGGACGGCGTCACTACACGTTTACGGAATTAATACTGTGTTTCACCATTCTCAAGAGAAAACCCTTTTCACACCTCTGGCTAGCTACACAGGGGACCTTTCCATTAATTCACAAGTGTGGTTTCCAACAGACCAAGCAACTGTTTTGGTTACAATTGCACCCTACTTCTCTCCTCCTCTCCCCATTTTTCCTCGACAAAACCGTGTCAATCGCGTTACGCATGCTTAGGCAATGGGCGAGTCTGCAACTCTGGTGGTAAGGCAGAATCCACGGCCTCAAAAGCCATGTCCCTTAGCTGATCAATGGTATACTTTGTAGTATCGATAGGAGGATGAACCACACATACGAATTCTCTCCGCGTGGGTATCTTATGGCAACAAGCCCATGCCGGCATAACCTCCCTCGTCCCTAAGATAGTAATGGGTACGACTGCAACTCCCTTTTGCTTTGCTGCGCGAAATGCACCTGCCTGAAACTTCTCAACTTGCCACTAACACTGCGAGTACCCTCTGGAAAAATTACCAAGGAAATACCATTTCGAATGACCTGAACCATACGGCGGTAAGCTTCCATTTGACCAGCCTTGTTCATGCGACGAACGGAGATGTAACCTGCCATTGTCATGGCCCATCCGATGATGGGAAGTTTGAAGATTTCGGATTTGGAAAGATATTTGATGCGGCGGCAAGGGCAGCGAAAAATGTAAATGTCTAGGTAGGAGGCGTGGTTCGCCACGTATTACAACGGGGATATTGGGAGAGGGTAGATTATGAGGAGAAATGATAGTAGGGGTCATGCGGAAGGAGAACATGGTGCATTTCACCATAGCATAGCGACGAAATCTTTGAAAGCGACGTGTGGTACGATCGCGCCACAAAACAAAGGGATGAGCTATTGCCATAGGAAGGATGAGAAGAATGGACCATAGCGTTGTAACGAAGAGGAAAACGAGACCAGGGAATGAAAACTTGGGACGAGATGGATGGTAGGGTTAGAAGCTGAGGTGTGTGACAGGGACGTTTGGGAGGATGGGGGAGAAGAATCGGGACTGGTGGCAGTTGCGTGGCGGGAAATGGGCGTGGACGACGCGTAAGACGAGAGAAGGTGGGTGGGGAGCGCGAAGAGGAGGCAAAGGAGTGGTGGAACAGGCGAGGCACGGGTTGACTGTTGGTGGAAGGAAGAGGAACGAATGTGAAGCGGAGTTTGGGCCGACGGAGCAAGTGGGACATTGTTTGACAATGGGAGCGGTCGGGTTTTGCGGATGGGATGAATGGGTGATGAGACGAGATAAGGGAAGGGGTTTTTGTGAGGTACGGTAGCCCGCCTGAGCAGTGTACCGTAAGAGATCAGAACGGAGGTTCGAAAAGAAATGGTCTCCTACGACTATGATCCGCAAATTGTCAGGCCTGTATAGTACTGTACTACGGTACTCGCTAATTGCATTCTCGAAAATGAATTGAAATACTTTTCAACTGAAACCTGCGGCGTGTAGACAAGTGACACTTGTCCACGATCTTGAAACCTTCGCGACCGTGATCACAAAACATTCTCGGCGTCTAATGAAACCCCTACCCGACCGTTGCCATAAATTGGCCCACTACATCACCACTGAACATTTTTCTGAAATTATTATTCAACGCAGACCTTCACTGGCTTGCAACACAACCATCGCCAACAATCATTCTCCATAATATCTATTTAATCCCACTCAAAACACCAACCTACCGCCTCCACCACCTCCGCATCCCCCCCACCTCTTCCCTCCTCCCGAATCTCTTACCCGCGCATCTTCCTCATCCACCAACAATCCCAACATCCCAAATGTCCGGCCTCAACGATTTCTTCGCCAAAAAGGACCGCAAAAAAGAAAAAGTCAACACAGTCGCACCTCCATAACCTCACCCATCCACGCCACTCCCCCCGAACCAGTGAAACGAGACCCCACCCCAACGAATCCTTCCCAACCCCGCCCCCAACCCACCCGACGATGGTTGGATCGAAATAGACGACCCTCGCGGCTCTCAAGTCAACACGGCGTCGCACCATCGTCGAGTTCAAACGAGACGCCGACGAGAAGGAACAAAATGGTGAAGGCACCGCACCACACGAGAAGTTTAGCGGTTGGGGCAAAACAACCCCCGATCAACCACAAGGTAAGTCGCTTGTCAACACCATTCGTCCACTATGCATTCCCAACCTCCCTTGTCACCCCATCTAACCATTCAAACCTCTCCCGTTGTCTAGACACTCGTCCGACCCTTCTACCGCCAAAATTAACCCCGCTGCATTCCCCTCCCTTGCAGACTCTGCAAACGCCCCACAGTTACCTACTGCACGCGCAAAGGCTGCCACTTCGTCGGGCGTTGCATCACGCCCCAATCGTCCTAGGTTCTTCAATTCTACCTGAAAAGCTCAAACAGAAGCCAGTAGACAAAGTCAACAAGTAGATTTCCGCAATCACGAGTTTGCTTCATCCTCTCCCAATTTGCATCCAACTCGAACATTGACTTCTCACATCCCCGTCCGACACTACCACTTCAAGCCCCCGTTGTCAATGCTGCGTACTTCTGGCTTTGGCAAACGTCGTTCAGCCTCAACCCTCCAATTGATAGAGATACCCGCAACCGATGCAATCGCTTTTCTAGATAAACACACATGCCGCCACGTCTTTCACGATTCTTTCGCACCATACGTCAAATGAACACATTTCGTGCCTCTGCAGTACTCTCTGGGTGTGGACCATACGCAGGCTTTCATCACCATGCATGATCACGCACGCTATTCTTTACCTTTTCTACCAAAACATCAACATCTGCTTCAACTTGCTGCTGCAAATGCCTACTGCATTCTTTGATCTAGTCAAAGCCCGTGTTCCGTTCACCAGTGCCTTATTCCGCTTCAAAGTGCCATCAATCTGAAGTTCATTTCTCGACCCTGGCCCGCGTCAGTAAACCTGCCGCCTTGTCCAATTACCCCTCTCCTCTCTCAGCGCTCGGAAAGCGCGTCTCTGTGACACATTGGCATACTCTGACAGACGCTGCCCATAGCAAAGATTCTCGCTTGTTTCGAATTCTCTGGTTGCCGCTTGAATGGAGATTTTCTCGCGTTTCCTGTGGTGACAAAGGCGCCTGCCGTATACCCCAGAATCTCCGCTCTTCATCTTCCGTGCCTTCTTCCTTGACCGCGGCGGTTTGTCTTTGCTGCGCAGTCTTTTCTCGGCGTTCTGACGGCCATTCGTTGCCGGGTAACCTCATTCACGACATTTCCTCCATCTTTTCTCTTCTGAGCCTCCTGGAAGCACGGTTCTGTCTGGCGTCAGCTGTGACTTTCTCGCAGTTATCCTCGTCGGCTTCCTCGGCAGCATTGATGGGGTTCACGTCAGTTGTGCCTCTCTCGCACTTGCCTTCGTCGTTCTCCTAGCAATCTCGACCGGGCTGACTTCCGTTGTTCCCTCCTCGACGTCAACCTCTCTATTACCCGTGCAGGATTCTTCGGTTGGACGTCAGTGTTGCATTTCTCGGCGTCGTTTTCGTCGTTTCCTGTTGTGGATTAGTCGGGCTAACATCGTTCATATCTTCTCTGACATTGCCTCTCTCGTTCTCATTAGTGGCAGTACTGTTCGGGTTTACGTTGGAAGTTTCCTTGGCGCTACCCCTTATCGTCGTTTTTCTTGGCTGTGGTAGCTGCGGTTATTTCGGGAGTGTCCTCTTCTCCCGATTTGGTCCCTCTTTGTCCCTAGCGGCAATGTTAGAGTTCGCGTCATTAACAACGGCATGAGCCTCCCCATCTTCCTTCATTCCAGTCTCAATCTTCAACGTCACACTTGGTCTCTTACTCCCTTTTTTCGCACTATCTTCATTGACAACACCTGGTGCTACTGAATCGAGCTCTTGCCGGGCTCCTCGTTGTCCATGACTTTCTCAACGATTTGATGTTGGGGACCCGCTGGATGTCTTGCGCAGCTGCTGTGGATTCTCCTCGATAACAACATTCGTCGGCAAGCTGTCGACCCGTGTATGAGAACCTACAGGAGCCTTATGCGCCTTATCAGATTGTTGTCCATTCTGCGCAATGTGGTTGGGCATTGGACGTTCGCTGTGCTCCAGTAACCACGCCCTCTCCCTACACTCTTGGGAAGACCTCCGCGACAAAATGGGGTTGTCTACGAGCATGTGATTCCAAAACGGAATGGACCACCTCAGTGTGGAGTCTTCGTTGTTTTCACGGGCACTTCGACCAGCGTTGCGGTACATTTCGGTCAGAACACGGTCCTCCTCTTTTGTCCATACGTTAGGGTTGGGCTGTGCTATCTTTGAGCTAGGATTTTCCTCGGATAAAACCCTGGGCCTGCGGCGTGGTTTCTTCAAGTTGGATTGTCTGGAGGGACCCGGGCTCCTAGGTGGGACTATACGATACAAACTTCGATCTAGTCGTGTTCGCCTCTTCACGCAATCTATAATGTAGTCGACACTATAAAAGTGACGTGTTCCATTGACAGGACGTGCATTGGCATCGACAAGACATATGATTAGAGAGTTGTCAGGTCCCGGTGTCTGTGAGACCTTGCCACCATTGTCGAGAATGTGACGTGTAATTTTGGCTTGACCTTGTTTGTTGAGACCGATGTAAAAACCTCCGGACGAAAGAGCGTGTGGCCATCGACTTTGACAGGCCGTGCAAAAAGTGGGGGAGCAGACGCGATGGAAGGTGGACACGTGGGAGCACGGGGGGCTTGCAGCGGAGCGGGAGGGACAGGTTCGCGGGCCACTAGTTGGGATGTGGTGGATGTGGATTCAGTGGTAGTAAACGGGATGCCTTCGGTTGGAACACGGATGAAGCCATGGTGGTGGCGAAATGAAGGTCAGGTTTCTGTGACTTGGCAAAGTTTGAGGACGATGATGGCTGGAGTCCACACTAAACGGGTTCACGGGTGGACTTTAATGTGCGGAAGAAAGGATAGTGGGTTTCTGGGCAGGGCGGGATTCCTTTCGGTTGCAAAGATCGTAAGACTTCCGAGTGATGGCGGGGAAGCGAAAAAGGAAAGAGCATATGGATCAAGATGGTGGCCGGGTACTACTGTACAGTTCCGTATGTAGGCTGCGCTATTGTCCCGGAATACAGCAAAAATCCAAATGTTTTGGAATGTTCAGTTTTGGCGGGGTTTAGTGGCTAATGCACCAAGTTATCAATTTGAAATATTTTAGGCATATTCATTTACCATAAAGAGATGCACAGTACTTGTCGTGTATGGTACAGTTTAGTACCATACACGACACAACAATCATGCAGGTACACAGCACAGTACAGTACAGTACAGTACAGTTGTAAACTACGTACTGCATGCTGCACACACAAGTGGAAGGACTGCGAATGCGAAACACATCAAAGGCCATGAGAGGGGGAAAAATTGGGGTGCTTTGCTGATTAGATTAGGGGTGCGGGACGGCCCATTTCACGAAGACTACAGTAGGGGGGACAAGTCTATGCATTACAGAGTCTGAAAATGGGGCCGAGTCATGAGGTACGACATTAAGGCCATGAGTGCGCAGGGCAAATACAGACAACAGCCGGTTGCATTTAACGCGAACAAAAAACAGCAGGAAGCTGATGTGCGCAAATTCGCACACGAAAAAAATCTAGATGAGGACCATGATTGTATACAGTATCGGAATTGGGAAGATATTTTTACAGTTTTTGAATTTGCAAGATATTTTTAATTTGGGTGAGTGTGGCAAATTCGTCGGTTGATTTTTTCATTTTAGGACACGCTGTCATAGTAGATGTCAGTACAGTTCCAGGTTGTGGGTGATACTACAAGTAGCTCTGAAAGGTCTATATAATGGCCACATCAATTCCCACCCCTGGCCGATGGGTGGCTGGCATGGGTATGGCACCTAGATATTTACCTTGAGGAAATATCTTCTAATAGTCTCTCTGGTTCACACGATTACCGTGAATACATTTTATGGTTATTAGTATGTTTGTTTGAGACTTTTGGGGTAGCCAAAAGTCTATATAAGCCGAGTAAACTGCTTCCTTTAGTGGAGGTGAAGCAAGTTGGCAGACAACTTCAAGCCAAGTCCCGAGTAGTAGGAAGTTGAGAGTCAACTTCAGACCCAAGAAAACTTTTTCTTACGCTAGTCGCAGAGCGTCGGTGGTAGACCCTGCCCCTTTTATACTTGCTTGTAGCTTCTCAACTCTCTTCTATATACACTCCCTTTTGTTCGTTCAACAATACCACGGTAGCACTTTTGTCGCTCGCAACACCTCCTTCTCAGGGTAATTGGTTCTGAGGATCTCTTCCCCCGCCGATTTACCCCTATCATTTGGTACTCTTGTGGAGGGGGTTGCACCCGAGGTATTCGAGTTGAGCAGTAGTAAGGAACACTTCGGGGGAATTCTTTTCTGTAATCATGGATCTCAACGCTGCTCGTATAACGTTCACAGGGGGCAAGACTGAAGACGTTGAGGAGTTTCTTTACACATATGTCAACGTTGTGATGCGAGAGAAGGGCGATGAAGAGAAGGCCGCAAGTATCTTCGCCTATCTTCATGGTGACGCAAAGCACAAATATAAGTCCAAGTTTATCGACGGGTGGTCTCTTAACGGGAATGGGCGTAACTTCGGTGAGGTATGTGAGTGGCTTGTGAAAGAGTATGCTAAGGAGGTAGAACCAGATGAGATGATTCGTACCGCCATAGAGGCCCGGCTCAACTTCGACGATTTGTTAAGCTCATTGGTGTACTTGTGTGATCTTTATGAAAAGGCTGGGTTCAACGCCCAAGCCAAGTACGGAATGCTGCGTAAGGCGGCTATGGGGGATAAGCGGCTCTCCGATTTCCTCCTCATCAAGGGCCCTCACACTTTTGATGAACTGAAGGGTACCATAGTAGAATTTGTCAAAAATTCGGAGACGTTTCAGTCACTGAGTGAGGTACCGAGGGAAACCCGCACATCGATGTCTATCGTACATCCTGAAAAGAATTATCAAAGGCCGGCTACTAGTGCAGCGGCATTAGAATCTGTCAGGAGCGATGTCAAAAACTTGGAAGAAAGGTTGGAAACCCGATTCGATAATCGACTTGACATGATAACCTCGCAGTTGGAAAGCCTTACTCTTACCATTAAGAAGAACCAGTCTGGGGCCCCTAAGGCCGCAGAAGTCTGTTCTTACTGTCACAAGCCTGGACACTTTGCAAACAGGTGTCCTGATAATCCACATAGAAACACTCGTTGTGCAAAGTGCGGTCGATATGGGCATCATGAAAGTAACTGCTGGTCTAAAGACAACAGAAGAGCAAATTTATCGGAAGCAAGGAGTGAGTCAGGACCAGAGGTGAAAATCTTACAAAATAGAAGGGATCAAAGGTTGACGGATGCCGGTAACGTATCCATCGCTGAAGAGATTAGTCAAGTCAATGTGACAAAAAGGGATGGGGAAGGGAACATTTTATCGAAGAAACCTAGGCTAGAGTATGGAATGCTGGAGCATATCCCAGCACCTGTACCTCCTCGAACCAAGAGGTCTGATCAAGTTGTTCCAGGAGTGGGAGTCACTCCGGCCAAGAAGACGAAAAAGAGTAAGAAAGTTAAGAGTATCTCTAAGGACGTACTAGAGTATGTGAAGAGGTACAATTTGGTGGCTGAGCTTGCATCGGCCCCAACTGGGATAACGTTTGGTCAACTTTTGAGGGGCGACGCAGAGGATGCGAGAAAAGAACTCAAAAAAATTATCAGGTCTAATAAGTCCGCTAAGGGTAAGAAACTGTTTCTTCAATCGGCCTCGACAGCACCAAGACGTCTTAAGCTGGTACCAGTCAAAGTATTGGGTATGAAAACCCAAGCTCTCTTCGATTCGGGTGCTGTTCCAAACCTCATTTCAGAAACTTTGGTGACAGATCTAGGTCTCGAAATTACTCCAACGACTCGAAAAATAACTGTAGCGGATGGAACCGTCTCAAAATGCATGGGCACTGTTGACAAGGTTTCCGTGTTCTTTGGGGACTCTAAAGTTGATGTAGACTTTCTTGTCATGCCGGATCTCCCTTTCGATGCAATCATTGGCTGCCCCACAATGGAAAGACTAGGAACATGCATTGACTTGGGCAACCAAATGGTTTCAGTTAATATTGACGGCAGAACCGTGAAGATGCCCCTGGATTTCGACAAAAGCACGCATCCTGAAGATTTAAAAGAAACGGACAGTGAAGATTTCACTTCTAGCTATGACAGCGAAGATTCGGAACCAACTAACACTTTCGGAAGTGGAAAAGGGTACCCTCAGGGGGTAATGAACATGGCATGGGACGATTATGATTCCGGGTTTGAAACAGATGACGACTGGATTCTAGGATAAGTTTGAAACCCGAATGTGTTTCTTTTTGCGATGATATCGAATCAAAGGACAGAATTCGGAGCATGAAAGAAGATTACCTTTGCAAAGAAAATAAGAATACGTCGAATTCCATATATGAAGATGTGAGGTCCTTCAAAATATTGAGGTTGAGGATCAAGAAGAAAAAGGGCGCCAAATGGCAGAAATCCAAGGAAAAGTGCAGCACCTTCCCGCCCCGCCTCACTGAAAATATCCGACATGTTAACATCTTCCGAAGTAATTGCATGGAGCGTTTCAGATTTAAGACAAGCAAGTGTACCGGTTACTCACTCGTTCGAACTTACCGACACTCAACCGATTTACCACAAGCCTAGACGTCAACCGCCAAAATATGACCAATTTATCTCAGAAAATGTTACAAGTATGCTGAAAAATGATATTATTCGACCAGTTTCATCCCCATGGTCGTTTCCAGTTGTGGTCGCACCAAAGAAGGATGGAAAGCTGCGTTTTTGCGTCGATTACCGACAACTGAACCAGAGAATGATACCCGATCGATTTCCGATTCCGAACATGGAGGAGATCCTCGAGGACCTGAAGGAAGATATTTCACCTCAATTGACCTTTACACTGGCTATTGGCAGATTCCATTGGATGAAAAATGTAAGGAAAAAACAACCTTTACCAGCAAAGCCGGTACGTTCAGGTTCGAAGTGATGCCTTTTGGTCTCATGAATGCACCAGCTACATTCCAAAGAATGATGAACGAGGTTTTGAAAGGACTTCCATTCGCAAGAGTCTATATCGATGATGTCGTCATATTCTCAGAAACATTGGATCAGCACATCTCGCACGTCAAGACAGTTGTGGAGAGGATATCGGAGTATAGCTTGAAAATTAAGTTGAGCAAATGCTTCTTTGCGAAAACTTCTATCCAATTACTCGGTCATATCGTCGACCAAGAGGGAATTAGAGTGGATCCAGAGAAAACGAAAAAAATAAAGTTGGCACCAAGGCCCGCTTCAAAGACGGAGGTCCGAAGCTTCTTAGGACTGGCCTCATATTACAGAAGATTTATCAAAGATTTCGCCAAGACTGCAGCACCGTTACATGCCAGCACTACGAAGAACGGAAAATTTTACTGGAACAAGGAAATGGAAACTGCATTTCAGGAGCTTAAAGATAAGCTATGTGTCCCCCCAGTTCTCATGTACCCAGATTTCAAGAGACCATTCGTTGTGGAGACAGATGCCTCAGAACGGTCTTTGGGTGCCGTTTTGTCCCAAAAAGATGAAAACGGAAGACTACACCCTGTTCAATTCGCAAGCCGAACTCTGAATGATGCGGAAAGAGATACTCAGTCTGCGAGAAAGAAGCGCTAGCTGTCGTCTTCGCGCTGAAAAAGTTTCGCGTATACCTTTTATCACTCGAGAAATTTGTCTTGATAACTGATCACCAGGCACTTAAAACAGCATTCCAAAAGAAGGATGTACATCACCGCTTGGCCCGATGGCTCGACATTTTCGCAGAATATCGGTTTGAAATTGTGTATAGACCCGGACGCAATAATCAGCCTGCCGATTACCTATCCCGCTTGAGGGACGCACTGATTCCAAATGAAAAAGCTTCGGAGGACATCGTCGGAGTCGCCGAGTTGCAGTTGCCGAACGATAACGAGTACGAAGCTAATATTCACGGACTGATCAAATTCCTCGATGGACTAGAAATGAGAAAGGTTGATCTTGAACACCGAAATTGGGTACGCAGGAATCAAAAGGCTTTTACATTGTGGAATGGGAAACTCTTCCGGCACACTAAAGCCGGTCCCCGACTAGTGGCCCCTTTGAAAGAAAGAATGAAGATCTTGAGGACTTTCCATGATGAGCTAGGGCATTGGGATCTCGAAACAACCAAAAAATTCGTAACTGAGAGATTCTGGTGGCCCGGTATCCATAAGGACGTCTATAATTTCGTGAAAAGCTGCGACAACTGCCAAAAATTCACTCCAATACGGAAGTATAAGACAACTCTAAGTTTTCCAGTTTCCGGTCTCTTTGAAACCTTCTCAATTGACTTCGCGGGCCCGTTCAAGGAAACTTCTTCCGGAAACAAATATCTCCTTATAGGGGTGGAACATCTTACTGGATGGCCAATAGCAGTTGCAGTCGAGGAGGCAAATGCTGAGGTGGTACTGAGATTCATCGAAAAAGAAATAATTGAACCGTTTGGTCTTCCAAAAAGGATCATCTCGGATAACGCCCTTTGTTTTACTGCAACTTCACTGCTTCGTTTTTTGGAAGAGAAAGGGATCAGCTGAAGACCGTTCTCGCATACGCTCCTATGTCCAACGGGAAAGCGGAGAGGATGGTTGGAACCATCAAACGAGCAATATCGAAAACTATGTCGGAGAATGAAATCCAGTGGGAAGATGCCTTACCAAAAGTGTTATACGGCTACCGTCGAAGAAGAGGAAGAAATGGACGCTCACCATTCGAGCTAATGTACGGAAGGGCTCCTAGAATGTTACAGAGAGACATGGAAACAAATATTATCGATGAAGAGAGTAGGGAAGTTGAACTACTGGCCACCGAAGGCTGGAGATCACACCGCGCGCTAACACAGACAAGAAATAAGGATGCAGAACCTGCAGTCAGAACCTTTTCAGTTGGCTCTAAAGTACTTGTAGTACATGGAAAAGCAATGCAGCAGGCTGTGAAGTGGCCGGCCTTCCAAACCAAGTACTCGAACCCTTGCATCGTCACGGAGGAAAGACACCCGCACTATCAGCTCTGTTCAAGCTCAGGGAAGAGATCAAGGAGGGCCATCCATGCACGTCGTCTGGTCCCTTACCATCAGAGGCCTGAAGAATTCCTTCTCACACAGGACTATGCGCAACCACGGGGCATACTCATCTTTAACTATAGAATGATTCCTATGGGAGGAAAAAGGGCCTGGGAATGGATCATCTCGGTTACGCGGGACTACTACGAACTCCACGTAATCATCCATTTCTACATTAATATATGCCTATGTTTTCGTACGTTGAACGGACCATTGCTACCTGAAGAAGATTTCCGACTATTAATAAGAGTTCTATTTTCATTCCAAAACGGAAGGTTCACGGAAGCAGGTCCAGAGTTTGTGGAGGTAATATATCATTACTCTATAGGAAGATATGGAATGGTAGCTGCTGGAGACTTGTCGCAAACGTATCTGAATATTATCCGTCCAATTTACGTATTTCTCAAGAACAACCAAGACGTGCGACTGAGAGGTTACGCCTTACCCCCGGATATGGAATACAGGCTGGTCCCGTATCCTCTATGGGAACCTTACGTTTCTCCGCCACAAATTGGGAACGTTGGAGGCGGCGAGGATCCTCCTGAAGCAGTGATGATGACCAGAGGAGGACCTTCAGGAGACAACAACCCGCCCAGAAGAGGTTCCGGTCGTCCCCCGAGAGGACCTCGTGCAGGTCCCAGTACGTCAGGAGCTGGTCGCGGCCATTCATCGGGACCGTCCACCACAACTTCATCTCTAGCTCTCCTTCACAACCATGCACAGCATACAGTCGGAAGAAGAAGATTATCTTTTTGGCTGCGCAATATCTCCGAGGATGCGAACGATGCGCAGGTCATTTCTTATTTCATGATAAGCATCTGTTTATGTTTTAGGGCGCTACATGGACCGCACTTATCTTACGAAGATTCGTTCTTGATGATGCGCGTCTTCTTTTCTTATCGGCATCCATTCCTCCGGCATCTTCCAGAAGAGTTTGCATATCACATATATTTTTTCACTCTTGGAAGATTCGGAAGAGTCACGGAAGAAGAATGTATTCAACCCCACCTCGATGTTATCAAACCAATATATGAGGCTATGCTACAAAGTGAGGTACCAGTAATGCGAACCTACTTTTTAGAGCATCATATTGGTAATCAGTTGCATCCGTACCCGTTTGAGAGACCATACATTTTATCAATAAGACAGCGAACACTAACGGAAGCAGAAGAAGAGCAGTGACGAGTCGGGACGTTCGTCTTGAGCGAGAGGGCGTGATGTGCGCAAATTCGCACACGAAAAAAATCTAGATGAGGACCATGATTGTATACAGTATCGGAATTGGGAAGATATTTTTACAGTTTTTGAATTTGCAAGATATTTTTAATTTGGGTGAGTGTGGCAAATTCGTCGGTTGATTTTTTCATTTTAGGACACGCTGTCATAGTAGATGTCAGTACAGTTCCAGGTTGTGGGTGATACTACAAGTAGCTCTGAAAGGTCTATATAATGGCCACATCAATTCCCACCCCTGGCCGATGGGTGGCTGGCATGGGTATGGCACCTAGATATTTACCTTGAGGAAATATCTTCTAATAGTCTCTCTGGTTCACACGATTACCGTGAATACATTTTATGGTTATTAGTATGTTTGTTTGAGACTTTTGGGGTAGCCAAAAGTCTATATAAGCCGAGTAAACTGCTTCCTTTAGTGGAGGTGAAGCAAGTTGGCAGACAACTTCAAGCCAAGTCCCGAGTAGTAGGAAGTTGAGAGTCAACTTCAGACCCAAGAAAACTTTTTCTTACGCTAGTCGCAGAGCGTCGGTGGTAGACCCTGCCCCTTTTATACTTGCTTGTAGCTTTCTCAACTCTCTTCTATATACACTCCCTTTGTTCGTTCAACAATACCACGGTAGCACTTTTGTCGCTCGCAACACCTCCTTCTCAGGGTAATTGGTTCTGAGGATCTCTTCCCACGCCGATTTACCCATATCAGAAGCATGATCAAGTGGACGAAAAACACACCAAATGACCCACGTCGTACCAGCGTACCACTAATCACTGCGCGAAATAGCGTTCGTTGGCCGCACTTCCAAAAATCTAAACCCCCATACACTCATCCATTCCCACGATCCAAGAACGAATTCTACAGTTGTAGGAGGCGCTGATTACGAATCTTCGGGTCACTCAACTGCCATAATCAACAACAACAATCCAGAGATAAAAAAAGATTCGTGAAAGACTGAACCCAATATTTACAATGCAAATCCAGCATGAACTTCTGAACAACTCCTACCATAAAGATCTAGCTTAGCATGACCTCAGATCATGAAATCGCGCTGATGATTGGGCGGGACAGGAAAACTGTAGGGATGTTTCGGAGAATATTTGCGAAGAAGAAAAAATCTAGGAAAGCTCTCAAGGTGACAAAAGCAGCAAGAAGGCGCTTGATTCGGTAGTGTCAGCGAGTTGTGAAAAAAGTAAGCCTGCAAGTCACAACGCGTGCTGTCCAGCAAATTCTATCAACCTGAGAATATCTAAAGTAGTACCATAAGATGATCAAGGTATAAGAAATGAAGTACAAAGCGTTTTATGCTAGCGCATGATTGCGTCAAAACTGAAGTAGGGGATCAGTACTGTATCAGAGTTCTTACTGACCAAAAAAATACAATTTGGGCTGTCAATATTGTCGAGTTTACTACTCTTGACTGCGCGCACTGTCGTAACCTTGTGCAATCAAGGATATTTGTCGGAAGAATAGGGGAATTAGAGGTAGGAGTAGGGTAGGACTAGCTTGAAATAAGGGATTCTTTTATTGAGAATGGGAAGGGCCGGGGTTGAACGCTTCGGCGAGACAACGGACTAATACGTCAACGCTGAATGAAATCTTCTTGATATTCTACGGGAAGACGAGATTGCGAGCAAACGCCGAACTTAGATATGCAGGACTGCGGCGGCACTGTAGTCCCAATTAAAACAAGCTGTTACTGACATGATTGGCACTCCGAAACTAGTCATTTTCAAAGTTTCAAACTGGAGGGGTCGGTAATGCTGTGGGACGCCGTTTATGTTTATGGTATATTTATATTGTTCAGAATGGGCGTACATAACGTAAAGGGCGACATAGTTGCATGTTCAGGAGGTGAAAGTAGCGGCCGCACATCAGCAGGCTGTATCACTTGTGTAACCGTGGTTTTTTACGCCTCCATAATGTTCAGCTCCAACTGGTTGAATGTACGCAAGGATAGCTTGCGCACTATTAAGGACTTCGCGCCAGCCAGAAGTTTTTCATAACACATAATTCGAAGCGATCACAGAAAATTAGGAGCGTCTCAAGCAATTACAGTTCTCCTGTCGCTATAGGTTATGAACCCAGAGATTTTGAGATAATCACCGCCTCAAAATCTGCAATCATTCATCATGAACGACATGGAAAGAATTGAGACTGGCCCACCCGACGACCAAAGCGATTATGTTTGTTGCGCATTTGTGTCCGTGCGGCCATTATTGAAAAGAGTTTGGAATCCCTATTAAGTGCTCTGTTGATTTTGTCTTTGTCTGCTTTGTTAAGTGCTAATACGGCCGCAGGTGGCGCATCTACTTTTAGTCCACCGAAAGTCGTTGGCACGTCACCGAGCTTATCGGGGGACCAGAAGTTGTAAGCCAAAAAATATTCGTGAGTACAATAGAGGACCACACTTTTCGTGTTGTATGTTCAGTCATTGGAAAGCAGCTAGTAATGACAGAGAAGCTCGAATAAGGTACGACCCGAAGTTCACTGCGAGTAAGATCTTTTCGATTGCTGAACTGGTTTCTGTTCGGTTCGTCTCGATACGTGTCGGCATATCGAAGCACATCGATCTTATGGCCGGAATGGTAAAGCAAATGCACAGTATGAGTACGCCGCTTCACGATACGCTTGTAGTCGGAATGCTTGCGGTGTCTATCGAAGTGAGACAAATGTTTCATTTACAAAATCTATCTAGACGTTGGCCGACAAAGACCCAAACTCGGAAGATATCTCTGCCCATCTCGTTGGGAAGCTTATTGGCTCAAATACGACAAAGGTTCGCACGATTGTGCAAGTGCCAGATACTTTGTTTGCGGTATCGGTGGTAAGGAATTTCATAAGAACGATTCGTCCTTACTCAAAATGCTTAGCCCGCACCTCACCGACGTTTTAATGTTGGATTATGACACTAAATCAAGCATGAGACCACGTGTCGACCGAGTCCACTCCCGTACATCTTGATATTGAGCTCGTGCTCTGCGACGACATGCTCGGCGATGGCACCTCGGTGCACACGGAACTAAAAGGAGTATGAACGGTCCGTTGGATGTTCTTCGACACAAAAATGCTTGTACACCTGAGTAATATACTTGTGTCGCCCAAGTTGGCTTTCAGTTGGATTTCTTTACCGGAAATCTTTGGTAAGAACGATACCGTTACGTTTATACCCGGGCATGGTTTGAGGGTGGACCTAAAAAGCGGTTTCAAGATCCTCGATAACGCGAATTTCAAGTCTAACGTACTATTTTACATCGAAGACCATCATGATGAATGTTTGATGAACCACAAGATCTCAGATCCAGAGGCAGTCAAAGAAATTATGGATATCGCGCGTAAGAGCAATAATCTACTTTAGAAGAAGATAATAACACCGAGATTGGGGTTAAATGAGCGCCCGTACAACCTGATCGTGTTGAAAAGAAGACCGAACGGACGGAAGAAGTTGTGCTGTAGCATGCACGCATCGGTCACACTGCATCAGTTGAGGCCGTTGGACAGCACGCTACGGAACAATTTTTACCCTACGCAAAACGTTTTTCGATACATTGTAAATCATATTCGAAGGGAAATCCTGCCAGAAGCTATTCGGATCGCTAACGAACGCACGCAGAGTTAATAAATTGAACTGCGACACGAAAGGGAAGATCGAAATTGCGTCCGTCTAGGTCAACAAGTACTGTATCACTGTCATTGAGGAGTACAGCAGGTACACAGCCGTGTTCCCATTGCACAACAAGGGCGAAGCCTCCTACTTTTTTCTCACCTACGTGAAGAAAATTGTGAAACAGTCTAGAACGGATGTTATCGTAGTACAAACAGATGGTGGGATGGAATTCACATAGTGGGATGGAGTTCACCCGAGCCCTGACCGCTGTGCAGAAGGTCGGGTTCGATACGACCACAACTACCGAATAAACTCCGAGTTTTGACGGATTGGTCGTAAGGACACATGGTGTGATCGCTGCGACCGCTCGTTATTGCCTTTGAAACAGTTACGCACTCGTGCTGGAATTATGCTATCTAACACGCAGTGGACTACAAGAAATCCGTGTTCCACAGAAAGGCCAAGTCCGTACCGTTTGATAACCTATTTATACATGAAAAACTGTTATGGTTCACTTCTCTTACCCAGCAGACGTCTTTTTTCGGTAAAGGGAAGGACCTTGGTTGATTGGTAGAGTGGTAATGAGGTCTGCGACCAGCAAGTGACCACCGAACGGAGAATCAAGGGAAACACAAGACAGAGGCTGGCTCACTCTCGGGAAGAGCTAACTGTGCCGCGGTCGGGGGAATACGCGGAGACGGCGACGGCACGATACAGGCCAGAAGGGACTAGTAAAACAAGAGTAACCGAGCGGGGAGGAAAAGGTCAAAGTAAAACAGGGAACTCCAAGGTGGAAGGGTGCTTACCTCGCTACTTGACGGGCACCGTAAAGGAGATCACGGTTAAATATCTGTGAAGTCCGTACGGAGTCCGAGAAAACCTGGCACTAGACCGTAATGGTCCTGTGCATTCAGGTGTCAATTTCTACTACTTATCCTACGCATTACTACATTACACCGTACTTTACTCTCCGCAGTCCTGCAATTGACTTACGAATTCCTCACGCCGGTGAATTGTACAACTCTGTACATCCTCATCTTTGCCAGTGGTATCTGAGTGTCGTTAATGAGGGCATCGACCAAGAACCGAGCGGCCGGGTGATCCTCCCTTGGATCCCTATAAATTAACTCATCCCCAGTACCGTGCGGTCATTTTCATCACTTCACCACAAGAAATCAATAGCCCCACGTTCGCCATCTTCTACCGTTTCGGTGCCTAGTGTTCCATCGAACGACCGTCAATAATTTTACAACCTTCGGAGAACACCTTAGTGAGGGTGTGCTCCTCCATCATAATGGTGGTGGTATTTATCAAGTATTGGCCGACGGACACTTGGGGCGCACGAAGCATGTGAAAATCCTTTAATCATAATTCCCGGGGCTACAGCCGCACGTTGAAGGAAAACCGAAAGATATCAACGATGACACATACAGTATCGACATGAGAATTTCTTAGCGCTCTGTGACAGAGTTCGACGATAAAAAAGAGGTTGTGCGACAATAGGACCCCGTCATAAATTCCGTAACTGAGCCTAATTACGACGCGGATGCCGGTCCACATCTGCGTGGAGGCGACATAGCCTCCGATGATATGAAAGGAACGGTTGTAGAAACGAAAAACGGATAAGTTGCAATAGATGAGTTAACGAACGTGACAGTCGAGCCATGTCGTTGTAGCGGGACTTCGGAAGAGAATGATGACGTGCACAACATGACGGAGGAGTCTGACAAGTCCTTCAATGATCAAACTGAGGGCTCCCACCAACGTAGTGGGGGTCGATTTAGGAGCCAAGAGCGCAGGCATTATAACCCCATGGCCCTCCTTCGGAAAACTACAGAGATCGACCAACCATCCCATGGCATGGCAATGCAAAGTCTGGAACGTACAAATTGGATCGCCGTCATAGAAGAAGAAGTATGGATGATGAACGAAAAAGGAGCATGGAAGGTACATATCCGTCTCCCTGCAAGTGTACGCGCGTTGACGTCCGGTGTCGTGCTAAAAATTAAGCTTTACTCTATCGGCAGACCATCTTATTTTAAAGCCCGTCTCTTATCCCGTGGCAAAATACAGGGCGATTCAGACTACTGATTGAAATTTTACACAACGGGCGCCTTAATCAAGTTAGTCCATATCATTATTGCCGTCACGGTAGCCAAAAGCTCGTCGATCATTCATTTGGACGTCGTGGGTGCATTCTTCTACGAGACATTGACGGAGGAAGAGCCAGTTTGTATGAAGCTCGCTACTGTGGAGGGTACTTCCTTGCAAGGAAAGTTCGTCAAACTGGTTAAGTCCTTGTACAGTTTAAGACAAGCTCACAAATTGCGGTATGAGAATGTTTCCAAAGCCTTCTCTAGGTATCATCTTCGATAGTTGTCTTATTGCAGACAATCTTTTTATCAAGAACGGTCTTTATCCGTTCTAAATCGTCTTTTATGTTGAAATTTTCCTTGCAGTCGGAGATAATAAGGCCGTCGGAAAAGCCAAGCGAGACCTTGGAACTTTACTAGAGACCAAGGACATAGGTCCCTGTGCCAACCTCTTGGGTAGGAAGGTTGACCGTTCGGACTAGTCTTTATGTTGAAGCAGTCAGCATATGCCGAATCTGTGATATAGGCAGCGCTAATGAGCTATAAAAACCCGCGCCGAACTCACTCTCTTTGCCTCATTCACTTTGCAATGCTCGGCGCGAATTAAATCCTCCAAGGAGATGGAGTTGAATGAAGTTCCGCTTAGGTCTGTACTTGGTTTGGAGGGCTTCTTTACCTGTCAACTGGCACAAGCATGGACATAGCCACTGCAGTGTCCATAATGGGCACGTGCCAGTCTTATCTACGTCCCGATCATTGGCGTTAACTTAAAAGACGCTATGCGCTATTTCAAGGGGACGTTGGACTACGGTATCTGCTATCAGCTCGTTCGAACAAGTTTTAACGCGAGGCGTGGAGCGATGCGGACTGGACTTGCGACTTGATCAAGTGCAGCTCTCGTTCCGGCCTACCCATTACATTGAGCCACATCCCACTCATTTGGAACTCTTGCATGCAGAAAGATACTGCTACATTGACAACGGAAGCGTATTTCATCTCTCTGGTACTATTTGTTCGAGAAAATCGCTAGCTACTTTCCATTCTAAGAGAGCTGTTTTTGCTTCTCGATCGCCCTACGTGGCTCCAAAAAGAAAATTTAGGAGCTATTAGCTGGATGGAAAACGTACCGGAGCTAAGAAGGGTCACGCACGTCGGTTCTTAGTACCAATATGTTCGAGAAAAAGTGATGAAGAGTCATTTCAAGCCGACTGAAATTCTACGGAGAATAAGGCCGACTGTTTCACGAAGGTGTTAATCAGGGACGAATTCGTGCAGACGCGCATTTGGTTGGGGGCGTTCGAACGGATGAAAACGTCCTAAACTCCAGGCGGAGTTTTGAGATTAAGCGATGTGAAGATTGGATGTACGTACAGGGGAACGTAGTTGCATGCTCAGGAGGTGAAAGTAGCGACTGCACATCAGCAAGTTGTATCACATCTGTAACTATGGTTTTCTACGCCCCCATAATGTTTGGTTCCGATTGGTTGAAGTTATGCGAGGCTAGCTTGCGCACTATTAGGGACTTTGCGACAGCCAGTTGTTCTTCATAAGACACAGTTCCAAGCGATCAAAGAAAATTATGAGCGCATCAAGCAACTAATGTTCTCTTGTTCCCATATGAATTGGTAGTTTGTGAAGGGTGTATGAATTAAGAAAAATTTTGAGAAATTACGGACAAAAAGTTGCTCCCTCCACAGCGAAAGTCTTTTGAAAGCAGGAGATATTGATAAAACATCAAAATAAAGTGCTAATTCATCCCCCTCGAGAGACGCGCTTACTTGTCAAGTAGGATTGTTAGGGCGTTGCCGGGATTTCGAAGTCTACTGATGCAAACTATTGAAAATTCTTTTTCTTAGTCCAGAGAAGTCTTCAAGGAAGTTCAACACTGTAGGTAAATCATCGAATTAAAAAATGCAGAGATAAAGCCGTGATGGAGATTTCGCATGATTTTAATTTCACACTCCATCGCGGTGTCTTTAGAAGACTGCTTGAAATGATTGTTGCGAGGGATGGGGAATCTGGGCACTGATAATTTACATAGCTAATGTTTGAAGGTGTTAGTGTGTTATCCATTTCGCGCTACCGTTTCTGTCTTTATCTATGTTTATTATTATAGCTTCTGCTTTGTTTCTATGTTAGTAATAATAAGCTCAGATTAGATTCAAAAGCTTATTTCTAATGCAGATCTTTACAGCCGACTAGTCGATGTTGAAAAAAAACGTGAGGTTTGAGGTTTTATCAAGGATACGTCTAACTCTATTTCGCGCGCTGTAGCAATACCAAGCAATTAACAGGAATACGGGCACCGCAAAAAATCCAAACACGCAAAGACAGACATCACTTAGTCAATGCAGACGTTCGAACGTAAAATAGCACCAAATGTACAGCAGAATAAAGTAGAGGTAATGAAGACAAACACCTGTAGCAAGGTATTTAAACAAGATAAATGATTATCAAAGTGAGTTTAGAATATTAAAGGTTAGCAGTATAATACTACTCGTATCCAGATGCTACCAGTAAGAAGATGTAGAGATGGTTCAGTGAGATAAGGAACATTTTTTAAGGTCAAATTTAGTGCCAGCTTGGACAGAGAGGGGAACGGATACGATAAAGGCATGATATAGGATTTAAGCGCTCGTAAACAGAACATAATCTTGGGATTTATTTATGCCCCTCTCTACATCCTTATCGCAAATGCATCGTTAAGTTGCGTTAATATTCAATGATTTATTTATTCGTTGAGCTATTAATTATTATGGCGTTTCAGGAATAGTTTGGCGATGTTAAAGGTATAGGTCCGGCATTAAGTACCAACCAAGGTAATACAATAACCCGTTTTTTCAATCCAGCACACAAAGAGTTTAACTTGAGAAATTAAGTCCGTAAATTGGCAGCTTATAAAGAAATAAAATCTACTTTGGGATTTCAGAAGGAAACGACATGGCTAAATGTGATTTTATTCTCTGTAGGTACATATCTTGCAATAATGCAGCAAGATATCAACTGAAACGGTCTTCCAGTAGTGAATTGATAATGTTAAAGGGCATCCAAATGATACTAATCTCTCAGAGATAACTGCTAATATGATAGATGTCATAGATTTATATGAATCCACTGGCAGTGTAAAGTTCCTTGTGTAATTATTGAATAGTAATGGAAATTTTTGAAGCAGAAATTAAAGAATTACTGGAGAATTTTACAAGAATATTTCTTGACTAGAAGCATAAATCTGACCTACTCCTGTACCAATGGAAAAGAACGGGAAACAGCAATAAAAATCGTTCTGAAGCAAAATTTGCGACTGCAACATTAGAAAGTGAATAGTTTTGTTTTTAACTGCTGGCTAAAGTCTCAATTGGCACAGGGAAATATTCACCAGAAAATATCATCATGTTATCCTCAAAACTTCAGAAAAGAACGATAATTTTGCATATATTACAAAGTTCTGGTGGTACGTATCGAGGAACACGATATAAGCAGAGCAATTCAAAAACTACAATGATAAACTTAAATTTGAACACAATTTATGGTATAGCTAGATCAGGAAATTCAAAATTGACGACATAGTTACTGTCAACGGATAGTCTTATTTTTCTGCGTGAGTAAAAAGTGCAGACATTGATGTTTTTTGTAGCAATGAAAGGCGTTAACGGTACATTCTACGCACAAATATGTGCCTAAGAATAAAGATAGAGAGTCAAGGATTAAAACCAGAGGACGGCATTCAATGAGCCCAGTCATTATTGGAAAAATTTTCCACTATTACGTGAAAATATGAAGGTTCTGCACAAGGCGAAAAAAATATGCAGGACCAACCAGTGCATTGCCATGGCAAGTTTAATAGCGCGGGCAAAAATATGGACTCCACCCAGCAGGTAAAAAGACACCACTCGGTAGGCCCTCTTTCGTCGTTAGGAGCAAATAAGCTACGGTACGACCCTAATAACAGCTTATCTGAAATAAAGACAGCTCATACAGTGGATTACTTGATGTTTCCACAAATTTTATAGCAACTTTGATCCTACTAACTCTGTATATACCCCGTGAATACTATCACGGACGAGAAAAAAGACTGTCTCTACACTAGGATGATAATATTTTACTGATGATAGATTAACTTTATTATTAGTTGCGAACACAAATTTGGAGCAATTAAAGCGAGTGCTATCTCCGACATATCTCCACACGCACCTCCACAGTGCCCTCGTATGATACAAGGTTTTAGTTGTTAGGAAATTTTTTTGTTGTGTACTGCAAAGTCTGAATTCCACTATGGGGAGGAACACGAAAAAGAAACCATAAAAAAACTTCACCTTACTTTGAATAAAATTACTAACGAAATTCGCGACTTATAGGAGCGCCTATATCCATGGAAGAGAAGTATGGAGGTCACACTGAATAGAGGGCCTTCCTTTCTTTTCTGAGAGCAAGGACGGAGAGCAAATCAGAGCGTCCTTCACGATTAAGAGCATAGTTGCTTCAAAGAATAGCAATTACTGAACTTTGCCAAAGGTCATTTCTGTAAAAAAGATGCACACAACAAATGTGCAATAATATTGTAACCTCCTCTGAGTCCAAAAGTGAAACAGAAGACATGCGAGCACTAGAAAAACAACCACACCTTCTGAACACTTTCAATTCTGAAAAATATTTTCTACTGAAAGTATCAGGTAGAAGCTTAATTTATCCAAAACTATGTATACAAAAAAGCTTAACGAATAGATTATTTAAACAATTTTATGGAATATATGACTGAGAACGAAAATAACTGGTAATGAACTAAAGATGCAATTTATTAAAAACGCATATAAAAACAGAGCAAAACACTGCAGAAGACACAAAGGAACTAAAATAAGGGAGTATTCATGAAAAAACATAGGGTTGAATGTGGTAAGTCAACAAAATAACCAATTATCGCGAAGTTACTTGAACTCTTGCCCCAAACCTGGAGCAGAAGTTAATATAAACTGCATTACAGTCTATTTTGGCATGAATGCTGTTGGTTCGAAATCTAATATCCTACTTACACTCAGAATATAATTATTTAATAAGCAAAATTTGATCCTTGCCTACTATAGCTTCCTAACGGATCGAATCTTGAAAGACTAGTCGGAATAGCTACAAACTACTCAATTATTACGGTTTCAAATACGTTAGAGTAACTAGAGGGAAAAGCTATCCGAAAATTCAAATCAACCAAATGGGCCAAAGATTTTATTGTTTTCTTGAAAGACTAGTCGGAATAGCTACAAACTACTCAATTATTACGGTTTCAAATACGTTAGAGTAACTAGAGGGAAAAGCTATCCGAAAATTCAAATCAACCAAATGGGCCAAAGATTTTATTGTTTTTTTAGGATTCAATACAATCGAAACAGTTCATGTATTTAAGATGAGCCAAGAAAACCATATCGACCTCTCATCCCTATAAAAGCTTTCAACCAGGATGAATATCGCAGCCTTACCATATATTTTCTCTAGATTTACCAGAGTGCTGACACAGACTTGACATTGCGTATTAAATTGCAAACCTTACCCAAACACCATAAAGCATCTCTACGGGAACGCACGTCAACCGAATGAACTAAGAAGTATCCTACTTGCAAGAATCGAAAAGGCTGACAGTAAAGTTGATAAAAGCTAAAAGAGGACACAATTAGGAGAAAAATTCATTGACTTACCAATATAACATCAATCCTGGCCATTACTCGCAGCTAGCATAATTTGTATTCATATCCGACCAAACTGTTAGATTATTTTTTTTCGCTGGAGTTCGAACTACCAAAGAAAAAAAGAATCATCCCAGTGGTAGAAACATTCGTATTTTATCAAGGATATGATTGAAGTTACAGTTCGAAATATTTTCTGAGACAGATGGGAGACAATATTCCGCTTTTCATTTTACAGATTCAGTCAAGTATATACCTAATAAAAATATTGAAGAAGAGAAGATCAAGATAGATCAGGTTGATGACTGCTATTGCTGATATTCGCTGCGCCTATCAGAAAATGAGGTTAAAATTTCTGATGGATTCGATCCGAAAGCCATGTCGCTGACAGTTGTACGAGGAAAAATGGGAACCAATTAGTCGAAAATGCGTTCTCATTTCGTAGTTACAGTACAAAATCGAGTAATAAGTATCTAAAGGCAGCAAGGCAGCAAATCTTCTTCATAGTTAGTGTATTGAATAGAGTACTTTCTCCTTGTATGGATATAAAGGGTTACTTAGGGGATCCCGAACTTCTTTAAGAGAAATAGTTATTGATTGAATAATTTTGATATTATTTGCCTAGAAAAGCTTGAGCCAATCAGAGCACGTGCAATTCTCGGCACTTTTCTGCACGTAACTCAGCACTAAAATCTGGTGGTACCAGGTCTTAACTATGTACGTGTTTTACTTAGTTATGTACTGCGTAACTGTACTCCATCCTGAAGAAGGAGACACAAAAAAAATATCAAGTTAAAGAATCTCCTTATCGTGCAAAAAATCTTAACAACAACTGGAAATTGATTACATGAGATAGTATTGGCGGAAAATCAAAATCAATTTCGATACAAATTACGGATACCTCTTGCTGCCCCTTAGGCTAGATATAAGTCGTTTACCAATAAAAATGAACACCTTGCCACCAAGTTCGATGAAAGTAGAGCGCGTATTGGACTAAAAATCGCGTTAATTCTACTTCAACATCACAAAAACACGCATCAGGAAACTACGGAAAGACTCAGGATAGAACATTTTCTACGGGTTTCCACTAGTTTCCAATATAATAAATAACGCAAACTCAACGTAAAGAAGAATATAATTTTCAACTCAAGTAGCCGCAGATGAAATGTGGAATTCCTCACAAACCCAAATGGGGTACCGGAACCAATCGCGAACGCATTTGCTGAATTATATACAGCATGCGTCATATGCATTGTGACTTGCCAACAGGGGAATTGCGAATAAATTCTGCACCTGACTTGAGTTCGAGTTATGAAGACTAAATTCAAGTTCTTTCGTATAATTTAGTATCAAGGATCCAAAAAGTCGTAATAAATATAGTTGACAATTTAACAGAGTATGGGGGAAATAAAATGCTCCAATGCGTACATCAGACTCAAATACGTCACTGATTTTTTGTGTTGGACATATCAGCATGGAAATTCACAGCTACTCAAGCAGATCCTGAGTATCGTTTACCGCTTTTCAGAAATACTACACTCCCTTTTCTATGGCTGAATTCGGGACTATACATTCATCAAGTACGAATCGCATAGTGGGACAGAACAATTTTTGTCTTTAATACCATCTGCAGTCGATTGACAAATTAAGAACAGTTTCAATTGCAATAAGTATCTTGGCACATAGATCATTTGTATAAAACATAATTCAAGTATAGAAACTGCACAGTGGCCCCATAAGGATCTTTATATATGTCCCCCCTTTTCGATACTGAGAGTTTTACGTCATACATTAGGGAAACTCACAAAAATTACCCTACGGAATATTAGAAGCTAGCCGGTAAAGGGAATAATTATTCGAGCTTGGGTGCTGAAAACTTTGCAGTTCGACCGCGTCATTGGTGCACTCTAATTGTAAACTACATGTAGTCAAAATGTAAAGCTTAAACTATCACTGCTAACTTATTGGTGACTTGGCAGTAACTTCATCCATTCTAGAAATGTATAATAACATCTCTTCCTTTTGGAAGCGATTCATTACTTTCGTATAAACCATCTAAAGGCGCTACACCTCAATGGCTGATCTACTCGTCGAATATTGACGATAATACACTACTGACTATGAAAAATTATAGCAATATCATCCGTACAGATATTTCTCGTGTATCCCAATCAACAGTCTGGTCAATACAAACCCGATGAAATAGATGCGTAAAAAGCACTCTAAAGTTGATCATTATTAATAAGTTGCAATTTTCGTCAAAAAGTTATACGCGGTCTCATATTTTCAACATTATTTTCGTTTTCAGATTAAAACATATTATCCGGGCTAACGCGATGCTAAAGCAACTTCAACGATATTATCCGACTAAAATCTCGCAGATAGCTACAATAATTTCATGGGACTGAGAAATTTGCATTCTCCATTGCATATATCAACATGTAATATTCATAAGAAAATGGAAATGTTATGATCATTAATGCTTTTAAACCAGAATTTAGAGCGACGGAAATGAAAAATTGGGGCGAGAGATTAATTCTAGGGGGTTGAAATACTTGCCTATGCAAAGAAAAACATCGATTCCGATGTCTGCGTATATCTTTGGGAACAAACACAACAGAAAAATATCAAGCAAACTCTAAATTTATATGAAAGAGGGCTGTACAAGTCCATCAAATCGTTACATGATGTCAAATATTACATAATGTGAAAATAATTTCATGCCTGCGTATTAGCTTTGCACCAAAGAATGGATACAATGCAGTGGATACCTGCCCTCAAAATAATTGCCGACGGATCGACAAAAGAGCTTAAACCTCTCTTATACATCATACTTTCCCTTTAGTTTTTTTTCTTCTTTTCCTCTAAGCCTTTGTCTCTTCGTAGCTGCGGCCACCAAAGTATACCTAGAGACACATCATCTAACCAAAAGATGATTTCCTTACACCTGTAGTCCCCTGCGCAGTTTTTTTCGTATAGTACATCACTGAGAAACAGCATCCATGGATCTAGGAAAATAAATATAGATCATTGTGCTAATCAAACTAGTGCGGAATGCGCTTATATAGGAAAACAAAAGATGAACCTCGAGGTTCCCTCGCAGAGCGGGCTCAAATCGGGATCTTGAAGTGGAGTTGCGACTTTTCAATAGACCGAGGGAATTTTGGTGTACAATGAACATGGTGTGATACTTGAAGTATACAAAGATGTAACAGGTCATCCAGTATAAATTACAGTGACTTAGGAAAATCCTGTGGAATGGAAGCAAAATTACCGGCAAGTGACCTGTAATATTTTAAAAATTGAAACGGGAACCATAAAAGCACGAATGTAATACGCCGTAGGTATCGAAGCTATGGAGACCGGACGTCGTTAATACGGTAGCAGTAAACCTATACTGTATAAAAGGAAAAAATTCCCAACTGCCTTCTGATAGCATCAACGCAGCTTGGAGACTCTTTATTTAGAAACAAAAAATGCTCGCCATCTGAGCAATATCATATTTTAGCCTATTTCTTTATATTAATATAATTGAGAATTAGAGTAAAAATCTAAATACAGAAGTTAAAATACAATATATTATGTCCCCATGGGATCAGCTAAAAGATAGCAGTACTTCAGCAAATTCAATAATTTGGTACACTATAATTTAGAGTTGCACAGACCACCGACGGATGGCAGTAAAAATATTTACGTTTCATGATACTCTTTATGACGTAAGAGACCACGAAATTCCGCGATTAATTTATAAAAGGAAAGCTGCCGTAACCAGTACAGGCGTCGGAAGGAACTTGTTTGTTACAATTTACTCTTCCACGAAACTTCATTTCTCCAATTGTCTCGCTGCTCGCAGCAGTGAATATATATTTTTAAAAAAAAGTTTAGTAAGCCTACTTGCTCATTCTATCGAAAATTGGAGAATTTAGTACGGGATTTGGTAACATTTTTCATCCATGCGTATATTGTGCAGTTCCCCTTGGAGATATTCCTAGGCCTTGGACTCCATTCGACCTCTTCAATCTTTCGTTATCAGCTTTATTGTACTTTTTGTCCTTATTTTACATGAAATCATTGATTTATTTCTCAAATGGGATTTATGAACTTCAAGACAGCAAATATTGCTTCAGTAGCACTGCTGTAAAACTAACTGAGAGAAATATAGTTTCATGGCGAAAATGGTCTTGAATGTTTAGTTCGACTTCGCAAGTTTTTCAACTCATTCGTGCCTTTATTTGTTGAAAAACATTTTCCTTACTCTAAAAGTCCCTTCTATACTTACTCGTCACTATTATAGCAAAAAGAACAGGAAATTTATGCTGACACAGACTTTCACAGATTCAGGCATATTCTGATAGCGGGATTGATCCGGTTCTTGGCAACGAAGGCATGCGCAGCGTTTTTGAGACGTTTTATGTACTCACAGGTCTTTCAAAGGATCACCTCCAGTTTAAACAATGAGTTTTTGTGCTTCTCAGATAAGTAAAGTCCTAAACTCATCCTTAGTAGTAACCGTGCCGAAAGGTCTTAATCATCTCAAATACGTATCTGCAGGGAAATTGATACAGGTTCATCCACTCTACATCCTATACAACCCATCACGTTGGCTGAAGATCTAGCAGTTTATTGTAGGAAACAAGCGCAGATATTCGTTAGAAGCCTTCTAAATGAATCTTATAGAGCTATCTGCTTCCTTTCCAGTCCCTCCATGGCATAAATATGTACTCGACACCCGATTTCGGCATTAACTTCAACAATTTTAGGGTTAAATTTACCTTTTGGCTATTATGAAGCCATTTAAATTGCGATTAATACTTCAAGCAACTCGCTTAGTCCTCAGTGCATACTAAACTTTCTTTCAAATTTCATTACTACATTTCCGAAGGTAAATTAATTGATTCATCTAGTGATGGAAGCGGGGATGTCGAATTAATTTTTATATTTTATGGAATTTTGGTCTATTTGGACATCTTAGAAGCCTTCGTTATCGTTCAAGGTGACATTCGGATAAAATTTTGACTAAATATGGGTTTAAAAGAGAATCACGGGAAAATATGGCAACTGATCAAATATTTCTGTTGGTATAATACTTATTTCAAACTACCACTACTCCGGAAGCCCAATCTGTAGTTTAGTTGGTAACTAAGACAAAATTTGTTTATTTATGGCACTAGATGTTGAACGAAATCTTGTTAGATATAAAGGTCCTGAAAGTTCAGGTTTGCTCGACACTCATGGCCAACAATTAATCAAATATGATCTATGGAGCGCTTATTTACCCAGTTAAACCCATTTCTGTAATTTTTCTTTTACAAATATGCTCACCAATAGCATTTATATGCATATAAAATACCCAAGCGCGACGAAGTATATGGTGTAATGATTAAAAATGATATGCAAATTTCATAACTGGGCTTCAACGTAGCTGAATTCCACTGCTATCATCTTTTCCAGTTTTTATGGCGGTTTCTGGGCTTCCCTCTACATCTCATTTACCTTTGGCACCTCAAGAGAGCGCTATATAGGCAGATTGCCGTTTGCCCGGTCAAGGACTTAGTATCGGAAAACAACCGTTGAACAGGGCAATATAAATGCCATGTTGTGAACTTCTGGTGTAACTTCTGTTTTCCCAAGTTTTCGTTTCTTCTCAAACCTCAAACCGCTGTATTCTCTTGTCTCCTTCCTTGAGAACAAGGTTGCTGGCATCGAAGGCCAGCTCTCCAAAATCGCCAACCATCTCAAGGCCAACTCTGGAAACGCAGGTACCGCTACATCAAATGCACCTGCAGGTGCCGTTGAGTCCAGTCGACCCTACCTGTTGACAGATCTCCGTCTGCCGCAGAAGCCTTCTGTTGAATATGCATTCTCACATCCAACTACTTCCACTGGACATGTCGCAGATTCTTTCGTAGCACGGAGAGCTGTGTCACTACAGAAAGCTTAACAAGTTTGGGAATCACGCGACTTCTACGCCAGTCTCCCCCAAGATTTAATTCCGGAACTTGAAAAATTTTTCATAAGCATCAAGTCCGCTGATCTTCGCGACGGTTAAAAAGCTGAACTGCTCTCGAACATCTGTGACAAATTTGAAAATGCCGTAATCACCGTACATCAAGTAACAGAAGCTCTCCCTGACAAGGACGTTGACGCCGCCTCAAAGGTCTTCTCAGTGCTCAACCACTACCTTCAACAATTCTACGACCACGTATTGAATTTTGAAGTTCTTCCCCAACCCCTTCGAATCTAGAAAACCGAAGGCTATTCTTTTGCAGCATTACCTACGCGAAGACTACTACCTCCGCTATGTGGATTTTATCGTTCTACAAAGCGGAAGCTCGCCGAGCTCTTCTCCCACGTTTACGCAAAGGGGATCAATACGCATCAAGATCCTTTAGAAGGACAAACAGGTCCATGGACAAGGAAGTCCAGAGCATATGCCGCTCACAGTTAAAACGGTCGTCTTTACGAACTTTTCTTGGCATATAGCTTACTATGGAACAATACAAATTTGCCTCTCTGTTGGGCTAAGCATTATTCAAGCCTCGAGTTTATTACTCCGCACCTTCTGAAATGTTGTATACGAGTCTCCCATAAAAATTTCTCTGAGTGCACTGTTCTCTCTCTGTAAAATTCACCTCGCACACGAGACCGGTATTTATTCGACTCAATCATCAAACTGACGCCTGCATCAGATAACTTAAGAGGAGAGTCCAGCCGAGACCGCACTCAAGCTGCATCGCAAAGGCTACCCAAATTCGAACTCGTTCCCATCATTCCCGGATGAAAACATCGATTGGTCTTCAACCTCTCTCTTAATCATCGCTATTCCGTAACATGCTGGCGAAGATGGAAACATTCGAAGAATCGATCTGGAACCAAAACACTCAGATCCCCTGTTCTCGTTCATATCATCAAAGGATACTATCACTTCCTTTCAATTCCAAGATAATTAATTGGTTTTTGTTCAGAGTCTATAATCGATACTTACGATATATCGCCTTTTTCGGTGGAAAGCTTTCCCTTGCTTACTTCGTCAATTTTATGCGCCCGATCATTCGTTAAATCTCACACCATCAAGGATTACGCATCCATCCTTACTTGGGCGACTTCGTTATCTCTTAAAGTAATCGCTCTCGACTAAGAAAGGCCAAAAAACAGATCGACTCGCTGATAAACTCCTTTCGTTGTTACATAATGGAAGAAATGGAGATTGGACTGGAAACCGCAGTATTAGGATCTAGTTTCGTCATAGTCACCTCTCGAATGGCCTTTGGAATTTCGGCTTTATTTTTTGGACAGAATACACACCAAGTGATGCGGAAAAAGAGCCGTGTGAATTCATGTAGAAAATGGCTCCAATTCTGTTCAGATGACAAAAGATAACCCTTTGCGTGGTCCAAAATTTGTTCATTCAATCAAAATAAGGTCAATACTTCGTCCCTTCGTAACTAACTCACCAACGTCGGTGCCGCACACACGCATTGGGCGACTACTTGCATCTATTTCCTTACTCCAGCTCGCTGTCTACGCCTACAAGAAAGCCGGTCGGGAAATTAAACTAATAATTGGTCCAACGCTGGCCTCAAAACATCGCGCTCCCCTAGCTCTGTCTCCAGCCACATATTTACAGCTGCGCTTGCTACAAGTAACACGGTTTTCCCATAGAATTCGACTACTGTATTGGCTAACTATTTGTTCTTAGAAAGGGGTGAGTTGCTCACAGTTTGGTAATACTTAATCCGCATTTATATCGAACATAGAATGCATCCAGACAACAGGTTGTCAAGTTGGGGTCTCCAAATTGGCTGTCGGTCTATCTCATGTTTTTTTGAATGAAATTGCCACGAAAAGGCTTTAGCAATAATTTCTTGTTATAGAGATGAGGCAACAGTCTGTGACTTATAATCCGCAAATGAACCTCCGAAACACCCTCTCGAAGAGAAGCGGACTTCGACAAGCTGTCAGGACACGAACTCCTGACGATACCTCAAATTTTTGAGTGATTTGGCTCCGGAGGCTAGCACCGTAACCATCTCATGAAAATCCTCTCTTCTAAGATTTGACTTATCTGACTCTCTTGGCTTTATTATCTCTTTAGAGACGCTACTGACGATTTATACATGTACACAATAGCGAGAGGCCTTATCCTAACGCTTTCACTGATCAGTATAGTTATCCTCACCTATTTTGAATTTTAAGGCTAAGGAACTTGCGATCAGTATGGTGATCACAAGAGGTGCAAAGTAGGGCACTTTGACAGACCTCTTGCTCCCAAATTCTTTCAAACTCATTGGTGGGATCTCGAAAAGAATCTTCTCCCTGAATCGAGACGGTCGCCATTTCTACATCCAAGATTCGTCAATTTCACGAAAAGCTGCTGCATCCTCTCCGCAGCAACCTGCTCCGACCCTCTCCTCCATTAAAGCACCCTTCACATCGCTTTCAAGCTTCTTCGATGCCTCAAAGACCTTTAAAGGTCCTTTTAACCAGTTGCGCTTGTGGCGTGAGGCCACAGTGGCATGACGGGGAACCCTCAGCTGTGACTCACGACTTTACATATCAGCTTATCACCAACATGTCTGCTTCACTTCAACCCTCAGCTACTCCTATAGTCTCACAGAACAAGTGCGCAATGTTATAAGGCATAACAATGAAAATAACGATGATGATTCGCCCGTCATCCTGATGACAAAACAAGCATGCCCGATTCAACGGTCGCGCGCGCGCAAGCATTTGCCTCCAGCTACTGGACTTCCACTACTGCTCGTAAAATAGCTAGAAAAGGAAGGGGAAGAGTACTGCGAGCAGCGAGCCGGGATAGAGCACGTGGACGGGATCTCAGCACAAGTTCAGGACGCATGTCTCGGCGGTTACGGCCGACCCATGTGATGATGGAATCTCAGTTCTTCCTTATGTGTATCTTTAAAGCTAGAACAAAATTTGCTGACAAAGTTTCTACATGAGCGGGCGAGGCTACTGTGTAAATTGCGGTTGGTAAGATAAAACTCGAGTGCGTCGTCAGGACATTGCGCCAACGCGGGGTATTTGTCATCTTGTCCATGATTCTCGTTCTTTGCTAGCCAAAGGAGTGCTCTATGGCTCATTAGGCTCCGCGAGCTCGGCATGAGTGCTCTTATATTTCCAAATGTACTGCTACGTCACGGTACTACTGTTATCTCACACAACTGGCTTCGGCTTGGCAAGACAATTGATGTATTCCGCCAGTCTCGTAGTGCTACCCCCTCTCTGGAAACGATTTGTTTTATTGCGGGAGACATCCTGTCGTTTTTCGCTACGGGCCGTGGGTGAAATGGGCAGATTGAATAGAGCTTGCAATGAGACCGGACTCAACAGCTAGGAGGATTTGACCCAGTTATCCTTCCGGGACACAAATAAATGTTTTCCGTTCCGCTTTACCTCTTTGCTACTTTGGGTGACGATCTATACAGTTCCCGAGCAAACTACAATCAAGTGAAAATGCTGAGCACGAGAAAGGCGACAAGGAGGGATACTTTGCGGATGCAGTGGCAGATGCACTTCTCATTATGTGCTCTCCCTGCGCTTCCGACGTCGTGGGGAATCTCAACTCAATTTGTTTCGGCGCTTGTTTGGGGTCTAATAGAGAGTCGCGGGGGGGAGCGACCAATTCTTTATAATTACCACGGACAGGAGCGACGGCAGGGACTTTCATGGAGCTGTTGACTGATTCGGGTTCAGCTCAGTATTTTTTATTCTCGACCATCTACTCCCGTTCATCCATTTCCTGCCTCTTCGATACCTCAACCCAACAGGGGTGTCGTGGAAGGGCAGGACATGAAAAAAACAACTGATGGTATCTTTGCTGTGGACGGTAGCGAGGAAGGGAACGGGCACTGCTTTCAGCGCTCCGTTGGACAGAAGGCTACGTTTCATTGTCTACGACAACCCGCAGCTTAGACCAGCTGCCTTTTCGCGATAAAGAATGTCGGAGCCAAGTGTTTGTCGGCTTTGGGCAAAAGATAGTTATGGCAGTGGCTGTGCACGAAGAGGGACGGAAAAAGTTTGCGAAGGTTCTAATTTTTATTACACTGTTCCATCGTCTGTACAAGAAAGTCTGAACACTTGGATATATTTCCTTAGCCAAACTATTCGCTTAGCAAAGTTATCCATACAAGGCGAAACAATTGAGGATAGCACGTAGCGAATCTGAAGAAGAATCCAGAAGCCTGATTCTAAATAAATAAGTGCTTCTAACCGTCGGACAGCTATGCGAAGATTGGCTTGTGCTTCGTCAACTTAGAGTGACGTACTAACGCAGGCTTGATGCTGCTTACCAGCGAGATGGCCCAGTCTGCGGTGGGGATTTTGGTTCGCCTCAGGAAAAAACTTTAGAAGGGTGGTTCAGGGTCTTGTATGACGGAATTTTTCGTCGAAAAGGTCTACAGATATTATAATGCGCGGTCAGCGAACGTGGAAGCTGTGCTGGCAGCATTGCGTGGGCTTCCATTCATGAAAGACGTGTTGTGAGACTGGACTCCTGTTTCGTAGAGAAGCACCTTACCTCACCTGCTCCCCGGACGTAATATCTCTCCTTAAGAAATCCAATTTGCAACTGTTCAGTTCCGCCGCTGATTCCGAAGCAGGTACACAATAGTATTTGCTACAGTCGAAACCAAGACGCGTGGCTGCACCCTCACTCGGTCAGAGCGTCCAGTTATCGACATCGAGCCAGCAAATTGCGAACTTGAGATGCTCAGTTCGAAACGTACGTTCCCAAAGAGCGCATGGCTCAGATCTGCACCAGCTCTTGGGGCTGTACTTCATCTGTGCGGTCTATGTCGCCGCGGGCGAGACCATCATTCTCTATATCTTTTTTAATTAAGTGTTCCACCGCGGTTTGACTGAACTTCCATGAGACGATAAGATCCTAGCTGTACCTCTCGTTGCCTGGCGCACGAGGAGGGAGCGAATATTCCGGGCTTTGTTCCGATAGCACTGCACTCTACGATTAGAACGCGGCTAGACTTCTGACAATCGTTGAAGGCCATGTAAAGGCAAACAGAGCAATCACCCTCTCAAACTGTTTAAACACGCTGCACTGCCTTTCTATTCAAGAAAAATGCTGGTTTGGATGAAACAACACAGCAAAGGACGATATTGCGCTGCTCTAGTTCACATTTTAATGATAACAGAAGATAGTATCACAGACTCTGAAGACAATTCGACGAACACTTTTTTCCTTGCGCGTTTTTGAACAGTAAGATCTGTTCGAGTCCAAAGAGACTTTTAAGAGATTGAAAACTTCAGAAATCTTTTGGACAAGGTTCAAGCTACCTCAGACTTTATGTAGGACCTTCTAAAAGAGCTCTTAAGCTATTCAGGACACTAACGGTTAGAAAAGGACATAAAACTAGGATGATAGCGAAAAGCACCCTAAATCGGAGGCTGTAAGACTCTCAGCTATTGTGAAAGCGCGGAAAAGGAAAATTATGCTGTTTTTTCATAGTTCTGATGGATTCAAGGTTTGTTTGAGCATACCATCAAACAAAATGGAATTATATATTACGTCACGTGTGGAAAACACAAGGATTAATGGCGAGGCCATTGCTCCTCTTATTCCTGTCCCATTTGCAATTTTCAGTTGTGCATAAGGACATGTCCGGGACTCAAAAAGTGCGGTTGGAATTTATGGTATTCTTGTAAGGTTTTAAATATGTAAACCCCCTAGACTTGCCGGCACCTCCTCTTCCGAAAATACAAGTAACTCTAACGACGAAGGAGCAGGAAAAGAGACTGTGGAGGAGATTACGTCAGTTAAAGCGCTGTAGAAGCCCATAGAGGAGTCCATGGTTCCAATAAGCGCCTCGAAACGATTCTTAACAAAACAGTGGGTCAACCTCCATCTCATGATGGTACAAGCCCTGCCATGGTAGTTCATGTAAGGCCTACGCGAAGAAAGCGATTAGTAAATCATCTCGCGACTAGTTCCAATATGTATTATAAGTGTAAACGAATTGCATTAGAATGCTGCAAGTACTTTAATTGTGTCGGTAATGATCACAGTGATCAAAACACCTTCTTGAGCCCTTCGAAACGGTGCCTGACGGTTCAAGTATGACTGCTTATTGTACCACTTATATTTCATAACTTGCAACCAAGCCATCAGGAGTGCGGATAAACACCTATGTTGATTTGTCCACGACAATAGGGAACGTCGCCGTGAGCCGAACGAACTAGTGCGCTGAAGAAAATATGGATCACTTTGGTGATCCTCAGATAGTGGCATTAGGGATATGGCATATTCCAGTAGTATTTTTACTAGTGTTTTACTGACTTTGTTAGTATTTTTCATTCGTGTTATTCACTCTACAATCCTAGTTTCACTCCGGAAGTCCACCCTCGTGAGTAGGCAACCACTGCTCAACCTCAATCTTGGGCATGACCAAGGTCCAATTTTATCCATTCCAGTCTTCGAGAAAACCTCAATCATGTCTCCAGCAGCCACGTTAATGTCCCGTGTAGTTTTTGATTTGAGAATCAGCGCGAACTTTCGCTTGGCTTGAATTTCTCATGAGCTTCATATAAAATCATCGGGGTTGAATTTTATATCAACATCGATCAGTGGCTTCGTAAGCCTTTTGCGAGCTCAAATGATGACATCACATCGTTTCCGTAAAGTTCATTTGTGATGGCTACAGCGAGATAGGCATGTAGTTTAGCAGAGACATCAGGTTCGGCATTTCGGAGCTTAAAAAAATGCTCCTTATTTTACCGTGCTTGTTTTCAATACTATTCTTGCTATGCCTGTTGTGAGATACAAGCCTGAAGGAGATGGAGTGGTTTCAGATGTAATTTTGAAGCTCACAGTATCAAACTCTTTATCCTCTTGAATAGACTCTGGTATCCAAAACTGGTGTAGCCAGCAAGCTTCAAACCCAAATATTTCTTCACCGATCGCTGTAGAACTCAAAAAGTACGCAACCGAGAACCAAGTCATCATGTCCACACAGTGCAAGTGCAGTATTTCATCAAGATAGAAGTGGTATACACAGGCAAGTTCATTAAAATTCCGGGGCGGAGATGAAATGGAGAATTTTCGGCTGGGTTGCGAAAAAACAGTGGCTCTGCATGAGTTACAGTTCCCAATGAGCTGATGTACATAATTAGCAACAGTATTAAACCAAGTATTGTTCCGCTCAATAAGTAGGCGAATGTCCGTGAGAGATGCACGTCCACAGACATGACAGTGGATTTTATCTACGATTGCCTTGACCTTGCTGCAGGGCCCATCATTTTTTATGTTGCCGTTGAGTCAAGAAAGTACTGAATCGATGCTAGATTGATACTTAAAGACGGAAATGGGCAGATAACTTGGGAGGTTATTTTCCAAAAGTGAAAAATACTAAGAACTGACATCAACCACAATCTTTAAAGGATTTCTCTCGGAATTTAATAGATAAGTTACGCTTAAAGAAATTCTGAAATAACTTTGTATTCGTGAGAAAGTTGATAATTCTGAAAAGACTGTTAAGTTTATTCTCATGCGGGCAGTGGTAGATTTACGCCGGCCGCTTGGCTTATCAAATAATGAGTATTACAGTACGGACTAGTACTCGATGACACTATGCTTTACTCCCACCCAGACATGACAAGAGGTCTGCTCAAGGACTTCACTCAAAACAAGTGCTTCAATCGCCTTCGCACAAGGAAACTGGAACTCCTGGTAATCGCAAAGCGCCGCTTCACAGACAGAGAATCCTCCTTCTCCTGTACGCCTGCAATTAAGACGGTTGCACGCAAATTTGACCGCATCCGACAAGATCTTCATAACCTGCTACACCGCAGTAACAGGATCAGCGTATCCAATTTTTCTTTCTACTTCAATTCCCTTAGCAATAGATATTTCTTAAGCCTCTTCCGGTTCGAAAAAAACATATAGGGAAGGTATTGGATATACTTGAATGGCCTTCATCGCAGACTGACACCACAAGAAACCGGTATTTCGTAGACCCAATGTTTGCTGCGTTTTTTACGGAGATTAGCGACTCCATCACGATGGACTGATCTAAAAGTTCTATTTTGCAACAATCGTCTCAGCTGTCTGAGATTTTTTGGGAGGGAATGGAGTGTTACTAACAACAATATCAAATCTTCTAACTGTAGGTTTATCATTTCTTTTAATCCAGAGACGGGGTGTCCTTTGCGCCGAGCGAATTCGATCCAAGTTAAACGGTCTGACGAACTCCATCGGGTTTATTGATGGTACAGTAATTGGAATTAAGCACCTAAGCGGGGCACAAATGTTACAGCTGGTATCCTACAATGGGCATAAAAGGAAGCACGCTATCAAATTTCAGACAGTGACAGGACCAGATGGGATGATTCTACATGGCTATGGACCATTAGAAGAACGTCGTCATGATTGGACACTCTGGTGTCGTAGTGGACTATAGGAGGTCCTATCCACGGTGTTAGAGGCAAATGGAAGGAGTTTTTGCTTGTACGGGGATTCTGGCTATAACCGACGATGTTTCCTAGAAGTTCTTATCAAGGAAGCTATCTGCAGGCTCATCAGTCTGCCTTCAATAGGGGAATTCAAAAGGTAGAGTCACGGTGGAATGGGTTTTTAAAGAAGTGAAGGCTTACTATACAACCATAGACTTTGAACGGAAAATGAAGGTATTCGAATCACCGGTTGGGTCTATACATCTTGCTTCCATGCTTCTGAACAACATACGGTACTGCATATATCCGCAGCAGACGTCTAAATACTTCAATTGCCCTCCTTTTTCGTTGGATGAGTATACATCTCTTGCCGACAATCTGGAGTAAACATTTAGCCGCTTCCCTAAACTCTCCTCTGTGTGGGGTTATACAGTAATGTTCTGCAAGTTAATTTGGCAATTAATCCCTTTAACAAGTGCATGAAAAGGCCCCCCTCTAAAACAGAGCTAACGAAGCGTCGCGGACCATGTCTTACCGCTTCTTGGAAAACATCTCCATCATGATGCGAAATTTCGCCAATTCTAATTCTTGATTTGCTTTACGTTGTGCACGGCGCTCTTCCATTTCCTTCTCTTTTTCACTGATCTCGATTGCAGCTTTTCCTTTTCGAAAGCAAGCTTCTCTTTATCTGACTTAATCCGAGCTAAGTCAGCATCCCTAAATGTATTGCAAATCGCTCTATATCTCCCAGTTGGGCCCACCACACGCTGCGCTTTACGAGGGCGTGCCACTGAGGACTCGGCAGCTCTAGCCCTTCCGCTCCCATCATCTGTGTCCGACACTCGCCTGCTTGTCGCCATGCTGGCTAGCGCTTTTCCAACGCGGTCTTTTTCTTCATCCAGTTCCTTTACATGCTGTTTTTCTGCCCCCTTCTTCGCGTCGACGTCATCTCTAGCTTCCCTACACATTACCAAAAGCTGATCTACCTCTCCAACCTCCCCAACTACGCCTGATCGAATTTGATGCCTCCTGTCAGATTTATCGAAGGCAGCTTGTAATCTTTTGTATCTGTCCTGTACGTATTTTCCCGTCATCTTCTCCCGCAGTAAAGTATTTTCGTTAGCACGGTCTGCAGCTTCCCCGAACATTTTGGAAACGTTCCTATACGTCGCTTTGTGTGCCTTAGCTGGCGCTACTTCTCGAATGAGAATGGGATCCTCAGCGGGAGAAACCCTTGAATGCCGCCCATTCTTTTCTTTTCTCTGGGTCACTTCGACCCCCTCAACTTCTCCTAGCAACGACAGAGAGGGCGCAGCGGATACAGTTACAGCCATTGGTAACACGTCCAACGCGGCAGTGGGGGATTTCAACGTGGGGCAGGGAACCAGCACGGGATCGGAGGGTGCCACCACGGCGGGGGGATACCAACACAGCTGGGTGCGGTTTCAACACAGCGGGAGAGGGTGTCACAGCGGCTGGGAGGGATGTAATGGCGGCGGAGGGGCTCGTTAACTTGGTGGGAGGGTATATCGTGGCGGCAGGGGGGTGGTTATCTTGGCGGGGTTGGATGATAGCAAAGCCGGGGAGGGAGACACGTTGGTGGGGGGTTGTTAACTTGGTGGGGAAGGGCGTCATGACGGCTGGTGAAGTTGTTAACTATGCGAGGGAGGGTACTTGCAAGGCGGGAGGGATGTAGACGCGGCGGATAAGGGACCCAGCACTGCGGAGGTTGGTATCAACGTGCTGATGAGGGATTTCTTCGCGACTGGAGTGGATATTACGAAAGCGGAAGAGGATTTGAATACCTTGGGAGAAGATTGTGACGCATCCGGGGACGTGAAAACGAAGCTTGAGGAGATGAGATGTCCGAAGGAGGGGGTATGAAGGAGAAATCTTGACGGGGGACGCCATATGCGTTCGATGTAGGTGAACTCTCAAAGAGAACTATTGCTTTAGATTGCATCTGTTGTTGTTGGGCTGCCATAGAGAATAGCGTTCGTAGATTTGTCGGAGATGGAGAGCCATGAGTTTGGTTCTCTGTTGGGAGTCGATGGGATTTCATGATGTGATGAGGGAGTGGCGGGTGATGCGTTACGGGGTTGAAGGGCATCCGGATGTTGGGTTCCCACGATATGTATTCTCATGGGTCTTCACTAACGGGCGAGATTTCAGCCTTCTTCGTCACATGTGAAACGGATTTTTCACTTAGTTGTGACAGTCTGTCTTTATTTTGACTGGTTTAGTCATATTTAATTCTGAAAAGTCAGTGCGTAAGCCTACTAATACATCAAAATGACGTGTCAAATTCTAGCCAATCACCCATTGGCTGAATTCCTCAAGAATTAAATGCCTGATAATGGCTTCGATGCCACTGTTCATGTGAATAGTAAGAGCAATAGAGCCAATGATGGGGCCGGCATCACTGGAATGCTTGCCCACTCCAACTGCAAGTGTGTATATCCATTTAGACAGTTGTGAATCGGTTCAATATGAGCTTGTTCAATGAGGCCAACATGATTGTGTAGCAGCATCAATTCTACACATCCAATAGAAGAATAAGGGGCAACATAATCGACAAGGGGACCAATAGTCTGTACACCCTCAACATTTTCTGATGTTGAGCTTCCACAGTTGAAGCTTTTTAGACTGTTCTAAACAGTATTATTAGAGGAAACAGTCTTCTTTTTGTTGAATTGCTCTTATTGCAATACCCAGAGGAGGTTGCGATAACAGAAGCAGAAATTTCCTCTGCCGAGTCGAAGGAATTTGTCCTTTGTTTAAGAGATCTATCAGCTTCATGGTTATCCTTCCAGTGCCCCTACTTGGAGCAAATATGGCACAAAATTTTCTTCAATGCGTTGTTTGACGTGCAGCGTAGGTTGTTACTACGTCCGTTGTAATATCATTTTGTAAAGGTTCCAGCAGAACTTGCTGTGAGCGAATTGCTCTGTGATGCAGGCATAATTTGAGCTTTCTCAAAGTTTTTGACAACAAATGCAAGCTGCTTATACCTTACCGCCCTCAAAAATCATCATTCGACGATTGGTCGGTAAACACAGTACCAATGGCAGCAGCATTGAGACAGGACACACGTTGCGAGTGATTAACAGCAGCATTGCTTAAAATCATGAGAATTGTAATGCACTGCGGTAACTTAGTAGTACTGGACATCGAATTGAACTTTGCCACCGCAGCAGAGAATCGAATCTCAAAAGACTTTGCCGACTCACTGCTGTTGCGGCGAGTGTTCAACAGGCGGTGAAAGCCTTCGAATGCCTCACTGATAACAGCGAGACAGTCTCGTTGATAGACCACATCAATAATTAGCTGAAAGACATTTTCGCCTTTCAGCTGTTCATTTGAGAACTCACAGCACAAGTCAACAGCCTCGCCATATAAATAAGACTTCAGAATAATTCCTTGCACAGCATTGGAGACCGTGTTAGGGCTATTTTCAGGTAAAGAATCATGTAACTCTTTCCAAAGTAGTGCAGCATTATTGTACTTTCCCTGATTGTCTTTCCTGTCAGTCCATGGTGGACTTTTTGTATCCCACGAAAAACGCGGGAGAGTAGGAAGACAGTTCGGAGCGTTAAGGCCTGGGCCCAAAGCTAACGGTAGTCTGGGTAATCACACAGACAGCAAGTATTTCGCTACACTGAGATGCTTCAACCGAATCACAAAAATTACTCAGCCAAGAACTCCTGAGTTCGGGTTTACAAAGGCATATAAACACAGCCTCATAGTTGTTCTAAAGCAACATGTCCGAAGTGTGCAGATGGGATACAAATTAAAGTGCACTAGACTACGACATGAAGTTGCTTTAAAGTTTACATTACTAATAAATGGGTAACACTAAATAAAGAACATACTCTGATTCTAAGCGACTATGGCACCCAACAAGAAGGCCCGGTCATCATGCTCATGTTCTCACTCACAATAGATAATTTAGCAACCCTTTGTCGTTTTCGTGATTAAGATGGGATTCATTTTTTGAGGAGCTGCAGATAATTATTACGTCTTCATTCTATGTATTCTGATATAACGCTGGTTTTTATATCCTATGTTAATGGAAAACCTGTTCTGGTTGCTTTCTTGAAAGGAAAATTGATTTGCGTTTTGTCATGTCGTTCTTCTCTGTTCGATCAGTCTGGGGTGCAAAATAATGAATGCCTTCCAGCGTTTGTCCTGATGCGACTTTTTGCGGTTAATGGTTATCTGTAATGGTTTCTGGAGAGCCTTGAGGCCTATACGCATTTCGGCACGGATCTTGGCCGTCATGATCCGTCCTAATGATTTAGTTACTCTATCGGCGGCAGTGAGATGGGCTGGGAGGTAATACAGGGCTAAATTGCCTTCAGTACCGTTGTCACAGGGATGATAGTGTGATATTTCGATTAGTTTCTTCCTCTTCATGCTTGATGTGTTTGTGGCTACTTAGATAGTAGCTGAGTTTTCTGTTAAGAGCTTTGCGTGATGTTGGGGCTGAAGCCACACTCAGTGAGAACTGTTGCAGCTATAGAGGCTTTTCTGAGACTTGGGAGCCTGTCAAGGATTCAGACCCGCACGTTGGTTTGGCGACTGTTTGTTGTTTCGCGCTGGTCTAGGAAAAAAGCGGTCTCCGAATGTTTTGAAAGATCCAAGTTTGGGAACGCATGTCTCGAACAAGTGCTCATTCCGCTTTACAAAGTTGGCTGTATTTGTTCTTCAGATATTGTTAGAGCCAATGTAGCATTTCAGTATTTTCGGTGGCGTTTTTGTACTGTAGACTGGTGCATTTTTTAAAATGTTTTACTCAAATCGAAGTGGAGGTCTATGCGTTTCCTCTCGGGAGGTAGCGTAGGTCGCCGAGTATTTTTTGATATATACTGTTTGACGGTTGGCAGCGGAAGTTTGGAGCTGTCAGGGCCTCTGTCCAGTTCGTGTTCTCAGGTACAGGAATGTGATGTGGTTTTGCACAAGAGAGGCCTTTTTGTGCAGGAGCCCTCGTCCAACACGCTATTGGCGCATGTGGACGGATCTTTCTGTGCTGAGATTGAATTGCCGCTTAGTAGGTGGTGGGGTTAACCAAGGGTTTGGATATTGTATTTGCATTTGGGGTGATTACCAGTTCTGCGATGAGATGAGGATTTGGCGAGACTGGGAGGAACTATTCAACGGTGATTTAGATTAGAATTGGTTGATGGCCGTCGATTTTTGTAGAGAGGCACAGGTTTGTGTGGCTTTTCCGGTAAACATGGTCGGGAAGCTGTTGATATAGGCCCATGGGATAAATGTTGGCGGTGGATGGGATTCCGTATAGCTTTATTAGTACAGTAAAGTTGCAGTATGGACGGGGTGCCCGAATGTTATAAAGTTTAGGTTGCTCCTTGATATTAGACGAGACGTGAGTGCTTTCAGGTTCATATTGATAAGCGAAATTTATGCTGTCGTGGCAGAGTTTCAATAATTAAGATGTGTTTGCTACTTGCATGCACTAGTCAAGACATTTAGTGTGTTTTCGGCAGACATGCCCATCTACGCAAAACGAGTGGTGTGCTTTTGTCTCAATGAAGCTCTGATAGACATTGTCCAAGTGCTTCACAAATATTACCAAAAGTGGAACTTTCGTAGACGTGTTCTCGGAAAGCTCAATAACACCAGCACCCGATAACAAAGTCTTCTGAAATTCACTCTGTTTTTCCACCTGGTGGATTTTAAACGACAAAACTGGTGCTGCGACGTGGGTATTCCTGTTCCGGAGAAGCTCTTTAATCCTTTTGTTGTCGAATTGCACATGTCGAGGATGTGCGGCGGGCCTCTTGAACTTTTGTACAGTACAGTGTAGTACAGTACGCTATGTACAGGTAATATTAGGTTTTCGAGATCCCAATATACAGTACAGTACAGAGCTTTATAAAGTCCAAAATGTTGCCCTAAATAACGATACTCAGGAAAAAATAAAAAAAAACACAATTTGTGCAAATGAATACTTAAAATGTGATGCCCTCGGAAAAAGTAAGTGGAAAACTCGATTGTCCGTAAGAATGGAATCCCCCGAAAATCGCCTTCGAGATCATGTTTTCAACTCAGTTCCATGCCACAACCTGGCTGGTTCTCCATCTCGCCAGGTCGACGAATTTTTCAGACGCAGACTCTCACAAGTCCCAGACTAGACCCAACCCTTCCGAATCCAGCTCTTGACATCCCACCTTTCCGTGATGAATGGACCCGCCTTTGTCCTCGGGGCTGCCGCCCGTCCCGCGCAATACTCCCCCGTCCTTGGCTGTGCGGACGCCCCGTAGCGGTCCGTGTACCATTCCGTCAACCTGCATTTTGGCGTTCATGTGCGCAATCGAACAGTGAAACGCCGGTGCAACCGGAATCGGAAGGTAAAACCTCGGAGACAGCATCGAATGTAGAGCAGGAGGACCAGGTTGTAGAGGAAGAAGAGGAGACAGTCGGAGTGGGGATGGTCAAGTAGAGATGGCAGCTGGGGACAGTGCAGAAGAAGGTGGTAAAGGGGACCAAAAGAGTGGTGGGAGAAGAAAAAGAGGAGAAGGACAAGGACAAAGAGGGAGGTTACTTTGCCGTTGGATAAGATCACTGTTGGGATGGAGTTGGAGGGTACCGTTAGATCCGTCATGGAGTATGGAGCCTTTATAGGTGATATGGGGACGCCGACAGACGGCTTGCTGCATGTGTCTCAGTTGAAATCCGGATATGTGGAGAAGGTGACAGATGTTGTCGACGTGGGCAAAAGGTTAAGGTTAGAGTTTGGCTGTCGATCTCAATCGAGGCAACTTTTCACTAACAATGAAGACCGAGGAAGAATTATCTGCTGAAGGGCCGAGCGCCGTGGTGGAGATCGTTCCAGTCAGAAGGAGAACATGATGAAAAAGTGGGACGAATTTTCCTTTGACCAAAGCAATTTGTAGATGCGCAGGTTACAAGTGTCACTGACTTCGGAGCCTTTTGCACCTTGTTGGATGAGGGTGGTAGCCCTCTACAATCCATGCCCACAGAAGGACTGGTCCATATTTCGGAATTGTCAGAGGGACGCGTTGACCGAGTTAGAGATGTCTTGAAGGAGCAGATGAAGGTTAAGGTTAGAGTTGTTTCGGCCGATCGCGATCGCAATCGTATCTCGTTGTCATGAGGGAATGGAAGGACCTCAAAGCACAAAAGAATGACGATACTGGCAAGCAAAATGATTTTTCCAAGGAAATTGCCGCCTCCAAGAGCAGTCAGCCGGTCTTCAAAACAAGCATGGAGCTCGCATTTGACAAAGCGATGGCAGTTTCAGCTGCCAAGAAGGCCGCTGCCTCGGGAGGGGAATGAGCAATTCGGACTCGACTTTTTTCAGGGTTAATTCGTCGCTGAAATGTTTAGAGTTCAAGTGTCTACACACATAAATACCGAAGTGTTTCGCAGAGGATTGACTGTAGCTGACCGTTGTTCTCTTCCTGGCATGCCTATTTTTTGCTGTTTGCATGTCGCCCAGGGTTTCCACTTTTTTTCATGACCAGCTGTTTCATAGGGTGCGTCGAATTGACAGGACGTAGGAGCGTATCGGTGCTCTAGAGGCATTCAAACTGCCGTTAGTAAACTTACCCTGCCGGATTTTGACTACTCGCGTCTAGGGTTAGGATCGCTACTTTATTGCTACGAAAGCCGAAAAAGATGCAGGAAGCTAGATGGGTGTCAGCCTGCTAGAATAAGGCCTAGAAGTCTTCTGCCTCGAGGACTCACCACCCCACTGCCTATATGTGGTTGTCAACAATCGCGGGCTTGCAGATTCCCGCTTTGCAAAGAAGAAATATGCCTGACAAAAGAGAACCATGTCTCGACCTTGCGCTCGTAGCTAGAGAAAGAGATAAGTCCAACCTGCCATACCAGATACCGTCAACATCATCTGCTTTTTCTAGTGGATGTTTTCGTCATTCATGGAGTTCCACGTTCCAAACAGGCGCCCTCAACTCTCACTGTTCTGATTCCCAAGCCAGGCAGATGCAAAGAACTCACCCGAGTTCTCGTTGTCTCCTTGGAGAAATTCCGTGCACTGTTCTGGCCCCAACAAATTTCTGAGCACGGCACTGTTTTCAATGCCAGCTCTCCTCACGTTCGACTTCCTCACAGCTCTTGAGTGCAGCGTTGTCTGCGGGGGAGGATTAAAGCCACCCTCCGCACTGGAATACCCTTTGGTGAACAGCAGTATATTTTCGGAGGACTTCGGCAATCTAGCACCGCAGTAGCCTTGCACATTCAGCCGCAATAATTCGAACTGTGGGATGAAAATGGGACATGAGCGGTGATAACTCCCAGGCAGCGCTCTTATCTGCTCCAGTGATGTCCGGATCATTAGTTGCTGCATCAAACGACTGGATGTCGGCTACAGCTGCAGTCAGCTCATTCTCACCCGCATTTTTCCCCTTTGTTGGATAAATCGAAGATACAATCGTCGATGGCATCAAGACTTGGGCAACTCTCAGCAAACCAATAGAGCACGTATGTGTTGGTGCAGCTGCTGCAGCCATTATAGAAAGCCGCCGTGCAATGGAAGCAGATCGCACGGCAGGGACATCTCGAAAACTAATGCACGAGAGCAACGACTCGATGGCATCAAACGTAAGATACTCATCTTCCTTCGAGGGAGTTTCCTTTCCATACAACGCACCAAGAGCTGTATACAAAGAGGTATCCATGGCCCTTGTATCGCCCGTAAAAGAGTCGGGATCTGCTTGCTGAATGCGCGCATGTACACCGAGAATTGCATAGGCGGCAGCAAGGCATCTGAAACGCACAGTGAGTGGAAGTCGACCTGCTTCCAGTAACGGAGTGAGAGCTCCCAGTATAGCCTCTATGACCTCGGTACTGATAAAACTTGCAACCCTCAGCAAACCCTTCAAAGCTGGTGACAATGCCGGCGGCGGCTTCCTCGTCCTCCCACCCGGTGCGGGCACTTTCAGTCTGCCAGATGGCTCAACGGTACTGGAGGCCGCCTTGATAATGTTAAAGTAAGCGTCACAAACTGATGTCAACAGGCTCTTCTTCGCCTGAAACAATTCACTCGATGACGCTTCCGCATCGGCCTCCCTCATATCTCTCTCCACCTCTGTCTCTTCAACCCCTTCAACCCCTCTTCCTCCTTCTTCCTCCTCTTTTTTATAAACCTCTTACTCTTCTTCGAATGATTTGCAGGCTTTTTCGACCGCGGCAGCAACGCAAACCTCGCAAACTGAATTTCTGCCAACGGCTCTACAACTTGTTGCCGGCACGCATGACTCCTCCCACAGCCACGGTAGCCAATTGCTTTGCAATTAACACACAAACCTCCAAGGTGACTCCTGAAGCGCGATGAGCATCCCCCAAGACTGTTTTCAAAGCGCCAACACAAGCCTTTCTGACCTCAATGTCGCGGTCCGCCAACAACACACATACTCTGTGTGCCACGACAGGCGCCTCATTAAAATGGGGCAAGGCACGAACCAACTCAGCCAAGGCCTTACAAGCTGCCAATCTCACATGCTTCATCTCACGTGCAGTTGTTGTTTCCCTAGCCCCCAGCAGACCACTTGGACAAGCTAATACACGACTTGACAAAGTTTCGATAAGCGGTACATAAACCCTGTTCATAGGTGCGCAACTTGGCAACCTCCTTTGACACTTTTGTCTGTGCCTCCTTGTCCGTAATGGGGCGAATGCGATACGAGGGGCAGATATCCTTGTACAATTGCGACTCGGTAAGAATAAGCAAGGCGGCCTTCTGACCACGCACCTGATGAACCATGCGACGCAACTCGCGCAACAGCGCGACATTCTCCTCTGGATTTGCGACGATCTTGGAGGCCATAGACGCGACCTTTGTTTTAAACACCTCGAGGCTCTCTAGCTTACGTGAGTAAGACTCCAAGTCATTTCTAATCCGCTTGCGACGGTTGACGGTGGCCTTTTTCTCAGGCGCTGCAGACGAGGAGGGGTGTGTTGTGGGCGGGATGTCGGGTGTGTCTTGATGGTTGGGAGGGGGGGGGCGTGGATTTTGTGGCGTGGTTGATTTGTTGTGTGCTTTGGCGACGAAGGATGGTTTTGCAACGTTGACTCGAGTGACCTTGCCGTCATGGTGGACGACGGGGAGGGCGGATTTGGGGCGTTTGAGAGGGGCAAACGAGCGAGTGTGTTCCCAGTTGGGAATGGGCTGGGTTGCATTGCGCCTCGCCTTTTTGCGTGGTTGCTCATCGTCTGGTTGCTGTTTTGACGTCATGATGAGGACGATCAAGTCGACTCTGGCGTGACGTCGACTGTGAGCTGTCGATGTGCGAGCATTTGAACAGCAGCCGTCGGAGGCGCATCGACACGATGTCAGGATCCGTGACAGGCCGCCGCCATTATCGGTCAAAACTACTGTACTGTACATACTGTACATCTTTCCCTTCCTAAAATTAAAATTAAAACTGCGCAATGAAACCATCAAAAGGTTACGTCACCGCCTCTGCACTAACCTCACATGCAGTACTGTACACGTGTCACGAAGCATTGCCTCAATTTGTGGCAAAAACGTTTATCTTTAAAAAAACTTTTGATCCTGCTCTACGAGGTCAACCTCTTTGGGCCAGTTGACCATCAGCGACTCGTCCATCTCACCAAACACCAGCTCGAACAATCGCACCGCAGCGGCCAGATCAGCCTCATTCCTACCGTAGAACAGCGGCCAAAGAGCCAAATAACCGATGAGGCCCAGTACAATTACTCTGGTTTTCTACTCGGTCGTTCAGTCCTCATTAAGTGCAGCCTCCATGCAAGATGTCAACGCCCCGTACAATTCCTCATCTCCACCAACCTCACCCGTTCTCCCATTGCCGCCTTCTCCTCCTTTCGTCATAGCCTTCAAAGCCTCAGCCTCAGACCCAAAATATTTCTCAGCCTCCAATTTCAACTCTCTCAACCATCCAAATTGCCCAAGATACCCTCCAGTTTCGCCAATGTGTGATAAAGCGGTGCATGCCTCGGATCAACACGCAGTCCCTCCCGAAACAGATTCCTCGCCCTGTCAAAATTCCCAGCATGTGACTCCATCTGCCCAAACGCCCGATACAACGGTGCATGATCCGCACATCGCCGGATCCCGGTCAAAAACACCTGCCTAGCACTCGCCAACGTTCCATGGCGCGACTCGAGCAATCCATACGCATTCCAAACTGCCCCATGATTCACATTAATTTCTAACGCCGCATCAGCAGCTCTCGAGCCCGACCAGGGTTCCCCGCTCTCACTTCCATACATGCCCAAGCCTGATACAAATGCACATGCTTGGCACACGATTCCACTCCTCTCTGAATAACTTTCTCGCCTTTACAAAATCCCCCTTCATAGTCATCAAAACACCCCACGCCTGCCACAGCGCCCGTGATTGGGACACAGACGTAATCCTCTTCGAAACAGCGCCTGCCCGGCATCCTCCCGACCCCTCCGCAATTCAAACACTCCCACGCTTGCCACGCATGCGCATGCGTAGGGTCCGCAACCACCGCACGTTTGAAAAGATTCCTTGCCGCCGCTTCATCTGCACCCATTCGATGGCAAGATGCCGCCTTGCCATTGCCGCACCCACCAATATCTCGAGTTTCGCGGATAACGTCTCAATGCATCTCCGAATACTTTTCGCGCATCCAACACTTCTTCTCAGCAGCTCCAACATTCCCCACGTATGCCAAACAAAGAAGTGTCCTCCCTCGTCCGAGCTCACCCTCTCGAAACAACTCCCTGGCCCGTTCTGGATTACGACCAGCTTGAGCTCCAATTGCCCATTAACCATGCCACACGATGTCGACCATACACTTTGAGACCTCTCTCAAATACCTTGCGCGCTTCGTCCAACCTTCCCCTCTCGCCTCCATCATGCCATACGCATTGTACGCTGCCATGCGCCACATCCGTCATCAAAGCCTCTTCAATAACCTCTTCGCCTCATCCAGATTTCCCTCCCGCTCCTCCAACAACGCCCCACGCTACAAATGCCGGTGCCGTGGGCCTCACATCAACACTTTTCTCAACCACTTTCTCGCCGCCTCGGTGTTACCACTCTGTCCTCCACAATGCCCAAACTCTGCAAACATACTGGATCCAGTGGATGAATCTATACCCTCTCTGCAGCAGCTCTCTCGCCTCGTCCAACCTTCCCCTGTGCGTCAACTCAATCTGCGCCCAAGCATTGTACACACTCGCCGGTGGCCTCTCCGACAATCCCTCAGCAGTGGCCATCAACTCCAACGCTCTCGCGGTACATCCCCTTCTCGCCTCCAAATTTGCCAGACCAACATATGCGTCAACCATTTGCGGATGGCTAGAAATAGCCTTATTCAACAAATCTCTCGCCCTGGTCAAATCACCCACTTTTTCCTCCATCTCCGCCCATTTTCGGTAAACGCTCGCAGCGCTACTCCGTTGACCTCACATTTTGGCCAAGCCCTGCTGAAACAAATCCTCGCACGCTGCATGTTCCCCTCCTTGCCTCCAACAACGCCCATGCAGAACATACCTCACATGTGGTCTCAATTCAACTACTTTCCTAAACAACTCCCTCGCCTTTTCCGTATTTCCCTCCCTCTGTTCCAACAAACCCCACGCTTGGGCAATGTAAGGATTCTCAGGCTCAATCTCACTCCCCTTGCAAACAGCTTGCGCGCCATATCACGATCGCCACAACGCTGTTCCAACACAGCCCAGGCCTGCAACAAATGCACACTACGTGGACATTCGACCAAACCCTCGCGAAATAACGCGCGGGCGGTATCAGCAGACTTTTTAGCATCCCTAGTCTCATCAACTTGTCTAGAGTTCAGGCGACCAGTCATCGATTCAAGCCTCGCCAAACCAAGCCACGAATGGGCATCGCGCCGATCAGCGCGAGACACTGGCGAAATAAAGTACGTGCACGAGATACATCACCGTTTCGTTGGGCGGCCCTTGCGCGTTTGTACGTGTTACGAACGAGGACACTGGTGGCCTGGGGGGTGCGGTGAGGGCGGGAACGGGGTTTGAAGGGCGAGTGCGACGTTTGGTAGGCAATGGCTTGGCGGTTGTGGGCTCTATTGGAGCGGCGGCATGGGGTTGGAGGAAGGGGGACGGAAGGGAGGGATGCGGTGGACAGGTGATGGGGAAGAGGGAGGGTTGACGGTGGCGGGATGATGGGAAGGGAGCGGAAGCGGTGAAGGCGAGGAGATGGTGTGCGACCATTTGGGATTGCGGGGTAGCGAGGGATTGGGGAAGCAGGAGCCGGCCGGCAAGTGAGGACGAGGTGTAGGGCGGGGAGATTATTGAGGTGAGGCAGTCAAACTTTGCATATTTTGAGCTTATTTCAAAAAAAATCCATGGGAAAGATTGCTATCAAGACAAGTGCAATTGCTCCACTGGATGAGACTCCGGTGGCGTTTATGGTCCGCCAATGGCCGTGTTAAATCCGTTACTTGGTTCATTCCGCCAATAGGGTGCACTCCATTCTTTATGCTAAACATACTACATATTTTATACCCAACGTCATTGGCAGATTTATTTGTTTCTCTGCACAATCTGCGCTCCTGTTCCTCTGCTTCGATGTAGACGAGTTGTGCAAAACAAACAAGAGGCCAGATATTCCGCATGCGTAGCACAAAGCCAACGAATAAAGTACCTTTTACAACTTTACGAATCCTCTCTCGCGATTGAGAACAGTACACGCCAGAGTGATGCAGCGAGAACCACGAAGCAACGCACGAAACAAATTTCCCGCCTCCCACACACAGTCTCCATTGGTCCCGGTACGCACACCCCACCGCCATTCTTAAAGAAACAAACATTACCATCGCCCGCCCGACCGCAACGAGAGCCGCACTTGCCGCCCTCGAACCGGCGCATTGGATTATCACAACAGCCGCGCACTTCCATCAACTCATCACGATTACAACTTATTCAGACGCCCCATCTGCATCACGCAGAGATATCAGATAATTACATCCCCAATCCAAACTGCGTCACTCTTTTCCGGCAACCTACTGCACAACCGGAACTCCAGCCTAGAAATCGGCGACATGCATTCTCCGCGCGCGAATCAAATGTTACTAGTATATACAAAGGAAGCCTAAACGACAGCCCCGCTATCCGCCCCGAAATCACTTGGAATCATCTTCGAGGGCCTACCAAATGTAGTAGTATTACATATTTGCCTGCCGGCCCCACCCGTAACATTTATTTGTAAACTCCCCCCCTTCAATGGCTGTACTGTACTTCATACCGCGACGCAGAAACAATTCTGCAACGTGTTCTATGACACGGCTTCCCGCGAGGAGTGCCAACCCCGGGCCCGTTGAAATTTCTTCAAAACGCCATCAACCGCCCTTTTAAGTGGCCATCTCCTGCCCCACTGTCGGATCATCTCTTGCAAATGTACCATCATGATTGAAACGCTGCCTGAACCTCCATACCCACGACTAGGTTGCCTTAGGCAGAGCTTTGCCTACTGATTAGAGCCAGTGGACCCCTCGGCGACTAGAACGGTGTGTAGGCATCGGTTTGCCATCTTCGCCCCGCACATCGATCTCTACCATGCCATACACGAAAAGTCACAAAAGCTGAAATCCGACATTCGGATTGCAGCGTTGTCAACTTTCAGATCTCTAACTGTACCGTTTCCACATGTTAATGTTACCCGTCTCGAGCAGACTTTTATTCTCATTCGCACGGCGAGCCTGGCCAGCAATTTAGGGACACTTCGACTTTGAATCAGTGGTTTTATGGTTTGGATTGCTCTTGGTGATACCTTAAACATACAACATTAATCCAGGTATGCAATTAGTTGCGGCCTGCCGAAAGCTGCACGCAGTTGTAAATAGGGGCTGACAGCAACCAGAATACGGCTACAGAGTATCTATCTTTTGGGCGAGAAAGATACACAGGAGGTCAATGTAGAACAGAGAAAAGACAAAGGCGAAGGGTGGAGGCGGGTCGAACGAACATTTAGCAGCAACCTCCTCTCCCAAATTACCACTATTTCCAAATTGTCGCGTACCGAGAAAAGCATGCAAATTGGGACTCACCTGAGAAAGTTTACACGGGAAGCTTCCTGTCAACAAGAGCAGCCGCTTTTGCAGTATTAAGCATACCGCACGTTCGGACGCCTAATGAGTTCTTTCAGAGAAATTCTTAGCTTCAAGAAACTGTTAGATGAAGGGCTAGAACCATAAAACGTACCTATGGTGAATTAACTCTTCGTTATGCGTTATTCATCGCGACTCTGATGAACGTTTGGGCACGGGGATTGACCCGTCATGCAGTAGAGTGCTATTCTGTGTTTATGCCGCAGTCAACCTCTAATCAATCTGAGCGGAAATTGGCGGCATTCCGAATACGTCTACAACAATCTTAACATGCCAAGCACAGAACCATTGATATTTTCCTCGCTACATTCTGTCTGCTCCATACTCCAGAAACATGAGTAGAATCGAGGAAGACACAACCTTAACATTCTAAGACAGAACCATTCAGATTTTCTCAATGACCTCTGCGATCACACATACGCTCTTAGCACTTCCCTCCACCCCTTTCGTCTCAACAAGTACAGTACAGTCTAGTGTTCACTGTCCTTCAAAGTGCACACGCAGCTTCCAACCTAATTGTTCGTTCCACCGCAGTGAAGTGCTTTACCATTCAGGCACTCGATTTCTCACTTCTCGTGCAAGGTCGCTACCCTTCCTCACAAGCTCATCTACGTCTCCTCTTTTTAGAACTCCACTTCCGCCTCCTCCTTCCATTTCCATTTCGCGTCCCGGTTCCCGAATCCTCAATTTCAACAGGACGTGCTTGCTCTCTACATCTTCCTTTTCTCACCATCACGCAAGCTCTCTACTTCATCACTCATCTCATCCCTCTTAATTCCCCTCCTTCTGTTCCTTCCCTCCTTCCTCCTCCAATGCTGCATGCCTTCCTCCCGTCTCGTAGACCGTCTCCTCGCAGTTCTCGCGCCGGTTTGAATCAGATGTCTCGTATTCTTTGAGGCTGCAGCATTGGGAATGAGGTCTGTCGCCTCCTTTTCCGGTCAAAAATCCCTGGTGTCCAGACACCTGGTCTCTCTCGCGCCCAACCTTCAATGCTAGGTAAGGCCTAAAGTCTAGTCCTCGCTCCTTTTGAAGCTCCACTGCGGCCGCGTCTACCGCTTTCAGCCTTCCTCCATCGCTCTTTTCCTCTCAGCCGCAACCTTCTCGACATGTTTTCTCATCTCTTCAACCTCCCTCCTCATCTCTTCATTTTTGCGCTCCTCCTCTCTTTCTGTTCTCTTCTTTTTTTCCGCCGCAACACTTTCTAGAAGCGGTTTCACGACCAGTCCATCATTTCCATTTCCATCAACCCCCTAGGCAACTTACAGCTTTCCTTGACGTTGCCCCTCCCATCTCCACAGCTGACCGTCTCAAGGGATCATCCGCATCCAATTCCTCTATCGCTGTTCTCCTGAGTCATCATCTCCGTATGCAATTGCTTGCGCGTACACTAGCTTTTCCCGAATCGCTTTTCGCCACTACAGGTGCAAACTTCTGTGACAACCCGTTATCCTTACACAATACTGCGCAAAAAGCTCTCCCGAATTCTCCAAACCCATCCCCAAATCCCAGTTGAACTCATCTCTCAATATCCCGTTGCCCTCAAGGTTAACTTCAATACGTATACTCTCCTCTCTTCCTTTCCCCTCGACGCCGGCGGCGGCACACACCAAAAACGCCTGCATCGAACAACGCTCGACGTATCTGCATTGCTGCCGGTTCAATAAACTCTTCCCCAACCCTCTTGCTCGGCGAATCCTATCCGCCACCAATTCAGGTGAAATATACCTCTCATTAACATCCCATTGCGTATACATATGCAATACACCTTCCGGCTCTCCACATATAACATTATTGGTACCAACAAGGGCTCGGAATTAGTGTGCTCCCCTACCCAATTAGGGACCACCAAGCATGAAATGCGCGCTCCACAGCCACCGTGCTACTAGGTTGTGTCGCGTCCTCCAACCAAGCAAGAAATGGGGTCCGCGCCCTCGTCCGTTGCTTCGCGAGAGCGGCCAGCTGGCGTTGCCTTGCGCAATGTGCTCGATCCGTTGCAAGCTTTTGCGGTGAGGGCACAGAAGGGTTCGGCACAGGAGTGACGGCAGCAGGCGGCGGAGATGGATGCACAAGCTGCGGAGCAGACATTTGCGCCGGTAACGGCGGTCTAGCGGGGAGGGGCGTGTCCATGGCGGAGGTTGCAACTGCGGTGGGGGAGGGGGTGGAATTGGAGGACGAAGGTCCTGAGGATGTTGGACTGCAGGCAGTGGATGCACTGTTTTTTGGGTAACGAGGAATTGGGAGCGGGGACTCTTCGTAAATGATGGAGCGGAGGTCGGGAACCGGAGCGAGCCTCATCCAGAAAGGTGTCGAGATCGCCGGCAGCGAATTTGCGGACGAAGCGGTGAGACGGTTCTCGATGTTTTGTTGATTTCCGCGGAAAAGCCCTCGTACGTAATGGGAGAGTGAACCTTGGGATACACCGGAGATGTGAGAGACAAAAGATTGTGTGATGAGAGTTTTTGTTGAGGTAAAGAATAGCGCGGATGTGATGAGAGTATCTGTCTCGTACTGAGTGCTTTTGCGGGGGATGGACCCACTTGGAAGCGATTTCGGCGGCGACAGAAGCGATTCTGCGCCAGCGTTGGCCGTCAAGTGGTGATGGTAGAGGAGCACCTTTCGGAAGCGGTTCAGATTCCTGTAGGGTGAGCTGATTAATGGATTGAAGGCGATTCTGAGAATTAGGGCGAGATGAATGCCGAGAGTGACGAGTAGGGGGAGGGGTGGTTGCGATTTGGTGGTGGGTTGGATGTGGGGCAGCGGCGGAGGCAGTTGCAGCTGCCATAGCCATCATGGCGCGGAGGGACTCGGAAGAAGGCATGTTAATGAAGATAGCAGGATGACTGCAAAGTCAAAGTTATGGAAAGATAACGAAGGAGAAGACTGCAAAGTCAAAAGTTATGGAAAGATAACAAAGAAGCTCACGAATTGAAGCGCAACAGAACCGCAGGGGATAGCCATGAAAATAGGACAGGGGTTCACTGTAGACCGAGGAAGGGTTGGCCGAGTGAATAACTTTTGCTGGATACTGTACAGTACTGGGATTTGGCCGAGGCGGGTGAACAGAATGCCGAACGAAATATTTCATTAATATCTATTATTCGACCCATCATTCACGATGTTTTAAACGTGTACAGCGATGTCGGCAAGTCATTACAACGTATCGCTTGTATTTACAGTCCAATACTCGCTACAATTTAAATAAATTAATTATACACTTGCAGAAATTTTAAATATTTTCTTCCCCCATTTTGCAATATGTGTACGTGCAAATTACTCAGTACTGAATTTCTATCAATTACTAAAATGCGTTCCGCTTTGTTGTACAGTATGTAGACAGTTCGCACTACACAGGACCGCCGGTTCTGCTGGCCGGACGACTCCGGACAATGGCTGAACCAATTGCCCACAATCAATTACAATTATCTATCAATTTTTGTATCTTTTGGCCAACCGCATGACCAAACCCATCTCACAGTGAAATCCTGTACGCAAATCGTTGCTCATACGTTGCCGAGTTTTAATCTACATTTCGCGACACGTGGATCCGAATTTGAAAACATTTTGTCCAATATTAATAAATTGTTCCCTGCATTGGTAATTACTGTAGTCATGACTGTGTTATCACAGCCCAAAAGGTATGACACGTGTAGCACGCAACAAGGTTGCTGGTGGAAGTCTACTGTAAGCCCTACCAGCCGAACTTACATAGTCTGACACAACTACTGACCGTTGTGCTCGACGGGTAGGCTTCCCCTTATTGCGGTAAGAACAAGTGTTTACTTCTTTTGTCTGATGGCTGATGATTCTTTTCTTGGACTTGCTCCGCTAATCGGTACGCAAGCCCTTATATAGACTTTTTTGAAGCCCGTCTGCACTGTACTTAGAAGTACACCACAGTGCAGTGTACAACTAGTCCACCATAAAAATTAAATCTAATGGCTACAGTAGCATTTGGTACTAGATTAATATCATAAAATATCTACGCATTCCTGCTGAGCTGTCACAGGTGCTGCGCTGGCACAGCACAACGTTTGCTTGTTGGCTAGCACTTTCGCGCACCCTTTCTGTATAACATTCCCGCCCTTTCAAAAAGAGAGGTAGGTGTGCCTTACTTCTTACGGATAATCCGTTTCTCGATGAAGGTTTTGTCAACCCCAGTCCATAGAATATCTAGCAGAGGCTTACAAACATTCGGCTTGGTTAGACCATCAGCAGGATTTGCAACATCAGCGATAAGCCCAACAATTGATGTTTCGAACTTGTTGTAGGCTTCGCGAGCAGCAGCGATGTCTATCATTAAACGTTTCTCAGTTGTGTATGCGAAGCACAGGTAATAATATCGAAAATTTGCTTCGAGTCTGTGAACATTTTCAGAGTATCTTACGGCGTAAGATGCGTTTAAATCGTGTTTCAATATGTAAGCAACATCAAATGCGGCTGAGAATGTGTACACTTCCCAGCCATGATAGACCGTAAGACGCGATGAGACTTGCGGCTGCTATAGTTCAAAACATGGCAGCGTTCTGCGTCTTCACAAAGCAAAATAATGAATTCTAAATGCGAAGTGAGATCTGCGTTTGTCGCAAACGATGCATCTGCACAAGCACGTATATGCAAAGTGTTGAAATTGAGCGGGGGATATTTGAGACGGATGTCTTTGGTATCTTTCACATAGCTTATGGAAGTATTAAGCTCTTCTATGGCCTTCTTTCCGAAACTTTCAACGGTTACTAGTGCTGCGCGGTTGACTGCACAGCATATGTCTGGGCGACTGTGCAATAGCCAACTGAATGCGGCTCGGAGGGAGCGAAAGAGTTCAAAAGTAGAATCCTTTGGTATTGTTCTGAGTTTGGCAAGATAGTCTTGTTGATGGGCGTAGAAAGTTCGTTGACCATCAATCGATTTTTCAGTTTCAATATGGATACCAACGATCTTAAGATAGTCATACTCGACCGGTTTTGACTCAAACGAACGAGCTGTGAGTTCAATGAGCTTATCAAAATTTTCATTTCCAGCAAACAAATTATCATCAACATAGGCTCCAGGAAGTCCATCGGTACCCTCGGTACCTTTTTTCATGTAAAGGGATGGATCTCCGTCGAGTGGTAGCATTCCTAGTTCGTTCTTGATGAATAATTCGAGAGTAGCGCCCCAGTAGTCGCCAGAATCACATATACCATAAAGAGGATTTTTCCTCTTCAGTACTTGATCTCCCCGGATGTTGAAAAACTTTCGATTGCCTCTCGGATCTTAAGATATATATCACGACTTAGCTTTTCTTTCGCTTGGAGGTAAGCTTGAACGAAATCAATCATTGCGAGGCGGTAATTAAGAATGGCAGATACTGAAAGGATTATTTTGGTGGAGCTTTGGGTAGCGTTGGGCAGCTATGCACTATAAACTCTTCATGTCATCTTTGTAGCCTTGTCCAACGAAACGTGCTTTGGCCTTCTGACGGTCAGTACCTGGATTCTTTAGCGTAAGTTCAAATCTTCACCGAAATGTTTGCCTTCGGGGAAGAGACGAAATATTGACGACTTCCAGACTTTACGATCAGAAAGACCCTGAATCTCGTTGCTTTTGGCTATTTCAAATGCTGCGGAGTTAGATCTTTTGTCAGCAGTAGGAATTTTCTCCATGATATACGTTAGGCTTGGAGTCTCGAAGACATCAGTTTTCCCTCTGTTTTGACCCGAACTTCAGCCATTCTTTCTTGAACGGTTGCAAGAAATGTTTCGCCCGAGAATACTCGGTCAAAGACGGTATCTATTTCGTCACGCTCATTATCAGACAATTTTTTCTGTCCTTCTGGTGATCCGGATCCATATACTCACGGACTCTGTCAATCGAAACCCTTTTAAGTTCGTTAAACTGATCCAAAGATTTTTTCATCTCCTGCAACAACCTTGTATGGGCCTTCCCATGCTTTCAACTTTTCGCGATATAATAGTACTTGAGATCCAATTTTAATCTCGCGGTCTGATGCAATCGGGACGTTACGATTAAGAGGTGCGATGCGGCAGAAGCAACAGCCTTAGACATTTCAGAGCGAGCATTTTGTAATGCTTTCATTCGCTCACGCTGCTCGGGAAGATCTGAGAATCCTAGCGGAAATTGTGGAACGATTCCAACACGAGAAGAGTGGGAGACAATCCATCTGGCCCGGTGTTGTTCATGGCATGAACAGAAAGAGAAAGACAGTCATCTTTCGAAATCTTTGGGTGCTCCATTCGTACCTTACGATAAATTCGTCGGAGGAAGTCATGGTACTTTTCACCGACGCCAATAGCATTATGGCTTTCGATACCTGAGTCCAAGCGTTTTATCCCACTCGCTTGCAGCAAGTGACGCCACCGGTCACTATCGAATTGCGGTCCACGATCAGTGTGAATTTCTTTCGAGTAACGACGTACTTTGTAACCCATTGACGGACGTAAGCTGTCCATACGTTGTTTGCCGACTCTCCATCGAGGAATACTGCAGCACTGAACAACGTATCCTTGCAAACTATGTGTAGTACGGGCATGCTTTCCAAGTACATAAGATCCATAAGCACAGTTCGGTTAAATAATACGTCTTCGTTGGCAGTGCGACGCGGAAACGACCAGGTTGGTTCGAAATCCTTTGACAAACATCACAAGATTCAGTAACTTTTTCGAGTGTCTTAAGTGTCTCTGGTGTCGCTTGAGGATCCTTGGCCTGCTTCATCTTTTTTGTATATTCTCAGCAGATGCGGGTAATAAATTGTCGGTGGATCCTTTTCAATTCGGGCTCTGTATACATAACTTCGTAGTTCCATTCATAGTAGGCATGGCCCAACTTTCGACTGAGAGGTGCGCTCCAGACAGTATCTTTGCATCTGATACAATTTTCTGCGGTGTCTACTAGAAGCTTGTACTTATCAAGTACGTCGAGTCCCAAAAGAAACGGTATTTCATTATCTACAACATCCAGAACGATCTTCTGGTGACGGTTGTCTCCATTTGGGATTCGAAACTTTGGTTTTCCGATGCTTACCTTCCTGTTTGCTCTAAATTTGTAGACCTTTGCGGAATGAGAGCTGGAGGGTTCACATGGGCGGTAGTATGCCTCAGCTTGACTCTTCCCACTACGGATCTCTTAGCTCCAGTATCCAAACAGGCTCCATTGAAACTTTCAATGTCTTTGGGGCCGAAGGAGAAGTAAGGTTGATTGAAGCGTCAGCTACAGATTTTTCATCATTTGTGTCTCCGACATAATTAACAAGTGCATCGAAGAGATCAAAGTCTGTTTTTTCTTCAACATCATCGTTAACATGTACATCTGTTCATCTGGTACTTCTCGACTCATTTCCTCTTTTGCTTCATTTACACAGTCGAGCTGTTGACATAATTCAAACAATACAACCTGAGCATTTCGGGTGTTTCCATTTCTCTTCGACGTGTACTCCATTTTTCGACGAGCGGCTTTAGCAAGGTCAACCTTATGCGGACATGAACTTAGCATATGATCAGGGGAATCACAATTGAAGCATCCTATGACCGAAAGTGGTCCAGATGGATACTTCCTACGGCCGTAACTACGTGTATCACCGACACCACGATGTCGGTTTTCGTAGCGACCAGGTCCTTGATAGAGTATCCCAAGGGACCTTTTCGTCCTCATCTGAAGTAGTACGTGACCTAATTGCAACTTTATCTCTCATGTTTGCCAATTTGGCTTCCCTAGAGAGATGCAAGGCTGCTTCAAGTTCTCCATAGAGTTGCTGAAATGAGAGTCCATGGGTAGCGACGCGACTTAACGGCTCCGTTGCCCATGCATAACCGACGGTAGCATTACGAAGAAATTCAATCTTGTGTGCCTCACTCCTGTGCGAAACAGGAACTTGCGGTGAAAGCTTTGTTATCAGCTTGTACAGTTTTTCAAGTGCTGCAAGCTCATCAAGGCCTTCAGAAGTATACTTATAACCTAAGTCCACCGAGATAGTTCTTCACTCGATTTTGACGAACCACGGAGTATTCATTACCAATGAGGTTTATGGCCTCAGTAAACGAATTAACTTCGTTATCGATTCGATCCAGGTAAAATCTCTTAGCATCACCACGTAGAAGGTTATGAAGGTATTGCTTCTTCTGCGCAGCGCTGAGACCATAGTCACGAGCGACTTGTTGGTACTCGGCAACATATTCCATCCATGACTCACCAAGGTCTCCCGAGAACTTTTGGTCCTTGTCACGGAATCTAGAGCCGATGTAGTACGCCAATTTGTCCTGATGCGTAGGGACGGATGTAGCAAGAGATTGTCCATCTTCGGTGGCTGATTGCTCCTGGCCTCTTCGGGTTGTACGACGACCTGATTTCATTATGTCCTTTGTTTTTCTTCTGCAGCTAACTTGTCTTCGTCTTCGGTATAGAGATTAGCGGCTAGCTGGCGGATAACACGACGGGAACTATGCGGCGGCATATTTGCTCCACGGTCATTCAACCAGTCACGAAGTGCTTTATAAGCAATAGGCAGAGCTTGTATAGCAGGAGAAAAAAAAGCAGGTGGAAAAGTTCGGCGACTACTTGAGGTCCAGTCATAGACCGAGCGGAGACACGATTCTCGAGTATTCGAATTGAGTTGATGAATCCTAAAACCTTTGAGAGACATTTTCCAGTGCTATCTCAGACAGAAACAAGTCCGATATATCGGCAGTGCTTCCTTGATCCATGTTGATCACTGACCTAGAAATTAGGATGGGTTCTGACTTGTTTCCAACAGAAATTTGGTTGTGAGCAATAATACTCTGGTTCACGGTTGACGAAAGAATATTCAGGCTTTTGTTCAGTGGAGTAATATGTGGTTGTAAGAACAAAGTGTGGAATAAACTGAGGACACTGTGAGGATATTCGCGAATGTAGTATCACAGCCCAAAGGTATGACACGTGTAGCACGCAGCAAGGTTGCTGGTGGAAGTCTACTGTAAGCTCTACAGCCGAGCTTACAAAGTCTGACACAACTACTGACCGTTGTGCTGACGGGTTGGCTTCCCCTTATTGCGGCAAGAACAAGTGTTTACTTCTTTTGTCTGATGGCTGATGATTCTTTTCTTGGACTTGCTCCGCTACTCGGTACGCAAGCCCTTATATAGACTTTTTTGTAGCCCGTCTGCACTGTACTTAGAAGTACACCACAGTGCAGTGTACAACTAGTCCACCATAAAAATTAAATCTAATGGCTACAGTAGCATTTGGTACTAGATTAATATCATAAAATATCTACGCATTCCTGCTGAGCTGTCACAGGTGCTGCGCTGGCACTTTCGCCTTTCTGTATAACAATGGCGGGCCTTGGTTGATGAAATCTTGGTACTGCTTCTACACTTACGGCCTGCGAAACCTTGCCTCAGCATGCAACAGAAGCTTGCCACTTGGCGGCCACGTATTGAAGGCTACTTGTGACTGCACAGTTGGTCTAAAACCTCAACTCTGCAGGATGGAAATCGCCCATTTTACTGATATGGGGTTGCAAAACGGGGTGCTGCTGTCCGGATAAATGAGCCCGTTTGCTTTGAGTCGACCGGTTGGATAGAATTTTGTGACACCGATGACCAGTTCAGGCCGCTATTCGGTCGAACCCTAGTAGCTATTTACTCCAGGTAGACTAGCAATTGTAGAACTATATTCACTACTGTACGGGTAGCGGGGCGAGGTATGTAAGAGACTGAAATCATCAAAAACAGATTAGATTATATCGTTTTTTTTTGTGGAAAAAGAGACTACAAGGGATACCAGAAAACGAAATAAGCTTTGCCACGATAGATTGGGGCTAAAAATGAAGTGTTACCTATAAGAGAAGCTTAAAAGGGAGCTGTATCATTAAAACACAGACTTTGTATGGCGTGAGTGGCTTTTTCATCCACAACTACGTTGACAAATAGCTTATTGTACCTGCGTCGAATCGACTACGTCACTTTAGATATGACGAACATCTAGTATCCCCTTATCGGTTAAGTCAAATATAAATCCAGGAATACTTTGTGCGTCTAACGCAATAACATCTTGGATACAGTGTAAATAAGACTGAGAAATTTGCTAACTTCGAAGGCATTTATTTTTCATTACTGCGCTTTTCGCTGATAGAAATTCTCATGAATAAAGAGTATCTACCAGCAATGTCTGATGTCTAATGTGTGTCTCAATTAAAGGGGTTATCTTCATCAGAAATATCAAGGAACCTTTCAAACTCGAAGCTTTTTTGGATGTATTCTCTGGTCCTGTCAAAATAGCCCCCTGAGGAAAGAGGAAGCATGGAAGCATCCCTTTCGCTTGGGATCTCAAAAACATTTGGACTGGTGTTCCTGAAATGTTTCAATGTGGTTCTCACACATGGATATGCTATACAGAGTAAACAGAATGTTGAATACGCAAATTACAGTAGCAAAACATTAATTCTGCCGCGACTTTCTCATTTTTGAGCCTGTTACGCAGTTTAGTATTCATCCTCTTCATCACGCTTAGGTTCTTCTCTGTTTCACATTAGGATATAGAGCTAGGCATAAATCTCACCGCAAATTCTTTGAGCTCATGGTATCTGCACAGGCAGTTTGACCAGTACTGGAGAGTTTTTGCTAAATACAATTGCGAGGATTCAAAACAGCCACCTGTCCTCAAGGACCTCTAGGAAAGCTGCTCGTTGTAGCAAGATTTCATAGGATGCTCTTCTTTGAACAATCTCATATTAGTGATTTTAAATTTCGACTGAAAGTATTTTTTCAATAGTTACGCAATTTCCCTTGCGCAATTAACGAGGCAGAGCACACATTTGTGCTACGGTCGAGGACATGGGCTGTCAAATGTATATCCTGTAGTAGAAGTACGGAGTCATCAACCGGACTATCGTGCCTTTTCCACAAAACCTCCATCACTTTTATTTTCTTCCAGTCGTCTATTTTCAGAGACCTTTTTGCTTCCCCAGGTGAAACGTGTTCGGAAGAACTTTTTCAGTGTGTAATTTTTCAGAATCGAATACCCCTAGAAATATGCCAATAATGTGTAGAATGGAGTGAACCTCGGCTAACTCTCATAGAAATAATCAAATTAATTTGGTCATTCTCACTGAAGGTGCCAGGATACCTCATCATGAACATTTTTAGCATTTATTCAGTTCTGTTCATTGTCGCTAGTGATAGCGCACACAGAATAATATATCCTAAACCTGTTCAAAGTATTCCCAATTATATTCATATAATGGTCTTCCTCCAGCTCGTTGTACAAAAATTATCGCATGATACCCCTTACGAAGTGGCCATTGAAGTGGCCGGCAAGGCTCAACTATCTGTACGTTCAGGCTCTTCTCGTGGTGGAAGGTGTATATCGGGGATTGATGGAGAATAAGTCGTCTATACCGCATAAGGAGGCCGGCGTTGTTTTCTTTGCGGCGCGCCGTATCGGCGTAAATGAGCCAGTTGGTTCATACTACGGAACCATGGTTTACTCTACCGTCAAGACTAGGGTGATGAGGGGGTCGTGTACGGTTATAGCTTGATGGCTCCGAACGCCGAGCGCTTCGAAAAAGTTGCTATGAAGGCACCCGGTAAGGTTTTGATGCAAAATGGGAGTACAGCCTTTTTCTGGATTGTCCCTGCTCCGTTCTGTGTCATGGGTCCTGTCAAAATCCTAGATATAGGGATAGAGATGAAACGCCACATGAAACGAGTAAGGTTTCACCGAGAGAGGCTAATGTTTGTTTCATTCAAGCCTACACCGCCGTTTCTTCCGATTTCAAGAACTTTGCGCTTCTATCTATAAGAGCAACGCGAAAAATTGAGGCCGTAGAGGAACTCTTCGTCTTTTACGGTGATTATTATACGTTTACTAATAATTTGAAAGCCTTTTGAACATGATATTAACCATGATGAACTCCATTAAACAAGCGCGAAGTGATTACTATAACTTAAAGCTTTTTTCTATTATTATTGTAGCACTTGGAACTCCATCTCTCTTCATCTCTGTTACAAAGCTAGTATGGATCCTCTTCACAACATCGCAGTGATGAAATATTCTCTAATATTCGTGGATATTGAAAATTCTTCATGTCTTTGTTCTCTTCTGCTAGTAGCCAATGATTTTTAATGAAGGAACTAATACATAACTTTATAAGTTCCACCGTGTCTACTCATAACGGAATATGCGTTCACTCATCAGCAATCTACCTTCGTCTTTCTCTCTTCTCGTTTAAGCTATCAAGCACCTTATTTTTCCAACACATGCCATGGATCCTTCAAACAAAATAATGAGTGGGCCTTCCTCTTGTACTTCTGCCATGTTACCATTCAATATCCCCAACGTCCCTCCTTTACGAAGAGGCGATGAAACGCTTGCAAGACAGCTTGTAAACGCCCCAAACAATCCGGGATTGCAAGCACCTGGCGAGGTTCTCCATCAATTGCTGTACAAACAAGAGGCTTGCTTCTACTTTTCAGACACGGAAGGGTTTTCAGTTCCTTTAAAGGACTTGTTCACACCTCGACCGTCATTCCCTTATTTCGAATTCGCCGAAGACTCTATCATCAAGAACAGAATGCAGAAGAAGCGCGATTGCGTGAATTACCTCGTCTACAAGTACTTCACCGGGAACCCCCGAGCAGGGAAATCCTCCGGTCATAGAAGGTGATATGCTGGCAAAGTACTAGGGGGGGTTCTTTATCGAAGCAAGATCTGTTCCCTCTGATGATGAAAAGAAATTGCAATGTGTTGTCGTCAACTAAATCTAACTCTTCGCCGCGTTGCATACTCTCATTGGCAAAAACCCATTCATCAGCTTGAAAGCAGAAGTGGGCGTTCTTGTCACTTTGCCCACGTCCAAAGTGTTGGAGGATATGATTAACAGTGAAAACTTGATGTGAGTCGCTGTTCAATAAGACTCGATGAAATTTGAGGATAGCTAGTGCAGTTAGCCTCTCAATGCTTCATTTCATATAAAGTCACTTGTCCTCAACTCCTTATTTCTTCCCTTTACTTGTACGATTCAAGTTAAACTGTGTAAACTTTCATTGCCGTGGTGAACTTAGGGTAGCAGCCAATATATCTTATTTATTTCACAGTTTTTCTGCATTGGTGTGTAGTGAGAAGCAATAGAGTTCAATCGACGCAGTTGTAGCCGTATCCATTTTTCTGCTCGCTACACTGATTTTACTACTTATTTATACTTCTAAATAGACTTAGTTGTACAGCTCTGGCACTTCAGTATATCTACCAACGAATAACGACCCATTCGGGAACTACTGCCACAACATCAGGTCACCTTGCACCATTGCCACCCTCTCTACCCAAGTCCTTACTTCTTCACCCTCCGAGGCAAATTATGCCGCTCTCTTGCTCTTCCAGGTAACCTTCGCTGGCCGCTCCGAGCCTAGATTATGATGATGGGCTTTCAGGAATCGGAGTAAAAGCTCCACAGAATTGATATAACTTAACAACTCTCTGGCTATAATACTGCCACAGTGTGCTCCATTCGCTCCAATTCGCCAGATATAACTTTTGTCCAACTTATTTCCGGTTATATCTGGTGAATTGGAGCGAATGAAGGACAGGATGATTACCAAATGATTTGCACTCTATTCTTACCTAAAGATGGCTCTACTGAGTCTAAGAGTTGTGTTGAGGCTCCGTGCCGTGCCACGTAGAGCAATCGTCTCCGATTTCGCTATGCAGCTTTAATAATAACTTTTCTCAGCGTTACCAATTGAGGGAAAAGGCTTCGAGTATTACATTCTCGGAAAATATACTCCGCTCGGTACCAAAGTGCTGCTTGAACATAGTCAACCGTCGACTTACAGTGGAATTCCGATACAGTACTACCACGGATTACACTTCCTAAAAAGGCAGGCTCGAGGCCAGCCATCATTCAGGCTGCATTGGACATAACAGCTGCTGCATCTTGCCTGTGCATTAAACCCCCCCGAACCTTTCCCCATACCCATTGGGCCTCTGTATTTAATCAAAATTCAATTGTTTTACAAATGAATTATCATAAAAAATGTAATCATACTCCAGTATTCTCACGCACTGTCAGCCAAATCGTACAGCTCCCTAATTTTAATTACATTATATACATTTTTTTGCACATCCAGTGAACTGCGAAATCTATATGTACAAAATTCCATCTCACGTGAAATTTCGGACACGTTTGCAGTTACTGGGTTTACTGCACCTGATTCGCAGTTTGTATCTGCAAAACGCATTGCGTGATTCAAATTTATGTATATTTGGTGTTAGCACTTAGTTACCATCCTGTATTCCATTTTTGGACGCGGGATTCCGTTTCCCAAAACATAGACGTAGAGGATCAACAAAGAGAAACACTAACCGCTGCTGGAATCATATTGGCAGACTATCTACCGATTCGCCGACAATAGCAGCAATATTTGCGCCAAGTACAGCAGCAAATTCGGGTTTACTGGTTCCCTGCGAATCAACGCGATACAAAAAGACTGGCGTTTTGAATCAAATTTTAAAAACCCCTCCCAAGTAGATCCCACTCGTTTTGGAAAAAAATTACCATTAACTAGCAAACCGGATGGTGGTCACACCCTCTGTTCCATGCAGCTGTGGTACGCAAAAATTCTGCACTTCTTAACTCGTCCTGCACGTTTTTACCGCAAAAGATCTTTACCTCCCGCTAGTTTGGGTTTCTAAAATAGTTTCCGCTCCCCGTGGAAATTGGCTGTCTGGAAAATATAGCAGAAGAGACGCCGACTTTATCTGTAGCCGTCATGCTACAACGATCTTTGCTTACAGTTGCTGGTGTTGTGACTACTACTGGGATACTAGCATCGCGCTTCTAATGCAGAAAGCCCGGGCACTAAAAACTTTGAGTTCAAACAAAATAATGCGGAAAAAGAGGCTGTTATTTTGCTCTCAAGATGTAATTGATCCGCTCTCTGGAAATGAAGGCTCTATCCTACAGTACATTTGTTGGCTTTTCGAGAAAAATAAGGTCAGCGTGGACTCAGTACGCAACTATCTCTCCGCAGTCACCACAGCGCAAAACCGTATTGGGCGGACTCTGGCATTCACACTACTCATTTGATTGGCTGTGTATGCCGTCCACCAAGGGGAAAGGGACCGAAAGTTGCTCACAGACCCGTTCATAGAACGACTTGCTCTACCAAGCTCCGTTGCTCGCAGATCTTCCCTCTCGTAGTAGCCTCACAGAATAGTATTTTTTTGACTTCCAAGTGAGGCTAGCGCTGTCTTAGTCAGCCATGTTTGCTTTTATCCGGTGAAACTGGGTGTCTTAGTTGCTTTCTAACCTCACAGCCACTCCGGATTCAATCAACATCGCCACCGCACATCGCGGTAATCATAAGCGGGTTGCCCATACTCTTGCTCACCGCCTAAAACCTCGCTGAGAAACCAGCTTTATTGACCTGGTGTGTCAAATCGATAATATACGCCGTTGGAATCGATCTGGAAACAAGTACTATAAGGCGCTCCTTGGGAGTATACTTTCAATAGCGCAGAAATTTTACTCTGTGACTGAATTTTTGTCTCACTCGCGCTCAAGTTACACCTCCGCCTCAAGTCTCTTGGTCCTCGCTTTCGCTACAGATTGAACTTGTGTCAGAATGTGCAGCAGTTGTGTTTCAAGAATATCTTGTTCAAATATGGAGAGATTAGTCCGCTCGTTGCACTTTTCGAGAGTCTTATCCGGATGTAAGGGTGATTCAATGTGATTATTCGTTCTTTTCCTTTGGTCATTTGCTCTGCTCTTACTCTCGAATGAACTTCTTTTAGTCATTGGGTTTTCTCTGGTATGATTGCAAAATTAGGGGTGAATATGATAAAGGGTTGAACGTTGCTGTGATCTACAACTAATCTAAGTATGATTGTAACGGCTTAACCTGTTTATTGTTAGCACGTTGAATGATTGTCACGTAGACATCGCGTTTAACACTCTATCACAGCTCCATCTTTTTACGGAAAGAAACTAGGATTATGAAGACGTAGAATACTTACTGCTTAGGCAAAGAGACTAGTAATGTGATCACAACCGGTTTAAATGTGCTATATAGTAGTAAACGTGGAAATTTTGGCTGCAAAATTTGGATCCTCAAGTCCTCGCTTGCTCTCCCGCCTCCCGCCCTCCATTCATCCTTAGTGGCCCAGTGGCAAATCTTCGTTGACCTTTGTTTCAATTCCTTTATTGTATTGAGTCATTATTATATTCAATGTTCTCCTACCACAAGGATAACACAACTGAGAAAGAGGCAGAGAACATCAACAGAATCCCCGACACTCCTGGGGCAGCCCTTCGTGCGGACAGAGAAGCGAGTGACCACCTTTGTGAAATACATCTTAGAGTTTATTGTACTTCGTGATAGGCCTTTCAAAATGTTCGACAAGCTGAATGGAAGATCTATAAGCTCTAAAATGAAAATAACTGAGAAATTCTTCCTGGTGAGGAGCATTTACCGATCTTCAAAGCACTGGCAACCCAACATCTCACTCATTTTTATGAAAGAATGCGGGACCATGTTAAAAATTGTATCCGAAACGCGGTTGGGAGTTTCGGATACTGCACAGTTATGTTCGACAGATGCTCGCGCCCTTTTCCCGCGCGCGGCAAGCGGAAAGCCTGTCAAATCTGTTCAAGCGCGAAGAGAGAAGTGCAAAAGCGCGCGATACTTCAAGTCAAACATCGCAGACAAGTGCGATAGCGAACGGTTCACATAAAGCCGAAGAGAACTCTGGTTTCACGGTCCGGACGACAAACATGGGAACTGGAAAATCTTGGGCTTCCGAAGAAAATGTTTGGGCTGGCAAGGCGTTTGTTAAAGCTTCCGTGAATGCTGTCAATGTGGTTGAGCAAAGAGTGGCTATGTTCAAGAAACGCATTCAAGCTGAATTTATTTAGCTGCAGCGTGAAATAACCGGCAAGATCCCAAGTATGTCCGCACGGGGCCTGCACTGTTCGAAAGGTACAGGAAAATAAAAAAGTGTATTAATTTGAGGGAACTCATATGAAGGTTCTTTCTCTTCGCTTAACCGGTGGACCAAGTGATGAGCAGATACTGCATGACACTACGGCGATGTACACAAGCGGGCGAGTGGCAGAGAGTTGTACAAGACGCTCGACGGCGATCCGCATATGCGGTAAGACGTTCGCATTTATTGATGCCTACAAGTATCTGCGCTCTACAAGCCTCTGGAGAGACATCAAGGGCGCAATACAGGCGACCAATAATTCTGGTGTTGCAGAAGGTGCGGCAAGGGAGCCAGCCAATCTCCTGTTCAAAGCATGGTATCTAATGTCATCAGGATCAGGAAGGTGATGCAGGAACCAACAACGCTCCGCCTGATCCTTCCATTCTGACGTGAAATCTGAATCTAGTGACTCCTGAAGTTCGTCGCAGGAGGCCAACCGGGGCAAAGAAGGAGTTGCAGAAAGCGCGTGCCCTCGCCATTGCGTCGCAGTCTCAACTCAAAATTCAGGAAATGGTTAAGGTAGGGGAGGAGCGAAACAAAATAGCCAAGGAGGTGGCAGCGGCATCAATCTATGGCGCGATCAAGCAAGATTAGGAGCTGGCTGGATTTTTTCAATCGCGGGACTAGCGCTGCGCTAAAGAGGAAATTGCAAGGAAATTGCAGCGAATTGCTCTCCTGAGATGGACGAGGACTGAACGCTCGGAGCACAATTGCGAGAACACTGGAAAGCAAGGTGACGTGCGGGTGCAGGATCTGTGAGGGATAATCCTGCAACAGGATCTACCCCAGGCGACTATATGGAGTTTTCCGAAGTTGGGGGGGCTCAGAAGCAGAACATGGCAATCACGTTGCGCCTGGTGGTGCGCATCTTATTTCAGATCCAAGTGGTCATCTTACTCAAGTTGAAGATCGAGATGAAGAGGATAACACCTCCCTCATTGCTCCGACAAGTAAGGAACCTCAACCTATTCGTAATATGAAAGTTTTGCTGAATTCTTTCTTGGTTTGAGAAGTGCTGATGGTGGTAGATTGCATCTTGACCCGTTTGTTCGTTACTGAGGTAAAGCAATAAGTACTCACGTAGATATGAAGCACGTCTGGCATTTTGAGCATTCAGGCCTGTTACCAGGCTTTAACGGTAAATGTTCACCTTCTGCATTTCGCACGTTAGAAATAGGTGACTGACAAGCCTGTGACGTTTAATTGTTCGCGAGCGAACTCAATGCAACACCAAACAATGTATATCGCACCATTCGTCTCCAAAGCATGACGAATCTTGCAAACATTTTGACTCTTTGACCTCTTGCGGGCAAAACGCTCTATGCATCGGCAGATCTGCGATCTCACGATACATACAGATTGTAAATCGCAGGTCCTCTTTACTCATCTTCTTAGGACATCTTTTTCATGTTCTCGTAGTCAAACCTGATAAGGTCCCGTGACGTGCAAGTCTAGGACGTCATGCTGCAAAGTATCAGAGATCCCTACGGGAAAATCGAGGATATATGGAGAGAGAGTGCTCCTTTAGTATGTTCTGGTCTTGCATTGAATTCATGGAACGGATAACACTTGTTTTTGCCGTCTTTTTTCGACCCGATTGTTCCACGACGTAGTTGGAACATCACGATGTCCTAGTCCCTTTAACCGCCAGCACCATCGCACAATAATCTTCCTTCCTAACGCTCACAATCATATTGTGCATAATTACACAAGTTTGTCTACGAGATTATCTCCTCCTTGTACCATAAGCGTGACGGTTGATCCAATATACTGAAGCGTGATTTCATAACGCCGAACAATCGTTCTAACACTTTCGGACCCTTCTTGCCGCATACTAAAGAACCTTTCTTTGTCTTTGTCGGGTGCGTGATCGTGGTTACGAGGAGCTTGAGGTCTTGATAAACTCCATCTGACAGAATGTAAGAGAAATCAAACTGCTCTCCTTGTATGCTGAAAGTAGGGATGACCAAAGGGTAGTTGTCCATTAGAACTTCAGAGAAAAAATGGCTGACACTGATGATGTTCAGGTCAATTAGCATTCCTGTAAGTCCAGAGAAAAAGCTCCACACTCTGAGGTCTGAGTCACAGACAACTTCCATCCGTAGAGTAGTTACCCCACCTTTTTCTACGTTAACGCCTTGCTCGGCTTTCGAACATGCTTTCTAGACCAATCCCGCTCAATCGACGCAGCGGATACACCCGGAGAAGCCCAGCTTTGCGAACTGACGCTCAATTTGAATGATATCCAGACCACTCGGCTTTCGTAGGAACTCCTCTTTAAAGCAATCTATAACGGCCTTACAAAATTCCTTTAGGCATAGCAATGCGAGGACTCCCCAATGTGCATATTTATTATATATAGTCTGCCGGCACCCCGTAATATAACATTCGGAGAGCAGCGGTGATCTTGACGAGAGCCGAAATTCCTTTTCGACCACAACAATCTGTCTTCTCTCCGGCCCTCAAATACGACGAATACTCCCTCGTCCTGTTGTAGATAGTGTCGAATACCTCCTTGGGCATTCTATAACGACGCTCAAAGTCCGCCTCTGAACTCTTTGGACCCACGTACCCTGACCATCACTATGTATTTCCTATGTGCCTCTAAAGTATTCCTCCATTAGTTCATTATGCGTTGCGTAATGATTGCGCAACCGGTTGGGACTTCTTCTTTTTCTTGAGCCGCCCCTTTTTGTTTCCAAGCCTGCCTGTGTCATTTCGTGAGATGGTTTATTCAACCAGGGAATTTTGAGGTTATTTTAATGCATGGAAGATGTGGTCGGTTATATTCCACGAGGCTAATACGTTACGCGGGATAAGTCGTCGCTTATGGGTAATACTACAGTAAATGACCTTGCTTATAGGGATATCGATGGTTTAGCCGTTCAATCTCACGATTGTACGGTTAAACTCGCGATAAGATCTGTTTAGTCGTCTTCAAGAACTAGATCAAACGCCTCTGTGAGGATCATGGAGGAAGTTGCGCGTTTTCACTCATTTGCTGCTCGTAGCCGGATCCTCAACATAGATTCCTGGCGTAATATTTGGGGATTTTGGTGTCGAGAAGCAGTCGCGGATAGAGACATAGTAGAGCTCTGGGCATTAATAGACGTAGAAGGGAGCAGAGAGGGCATTAAAGTAGTGGGAACGGGCGGGATGATTATGACAGCGGGCGTTAGGATATAACTAGGTGCTCCAGGAAGCCCGTTCAATGTGCTGAGCTTCGTTGAAACGATACGAGTGGGCTTTTTGGATAATTTGGTTAAAATGGAATCGGGAAGTACCGATGGGGACGGTGTTCTGAACCGCCGTCATAACCTGGTTGAACCAATTGCGCGTTGTCTCGGAAACCAGGTCAATTAATGACTGAACTTTAATCCGCCAATTGGTAGCGCGTACTGTCACTTTGGGTGTAAAATTTGACCGCACGAGTGAAGATGCTCTTACCATAATCTATCTCGCTGCTGCGAAATGAACATCCCATTGAATGTTCCTTGTTCGCAACTACTGTACTCTAAAGGAACCAGTGAAGTTATTACTTACTAAAACTTTTTATGATTCAAACATTGTAAACATGTATATTCTACATTTCAAGGTCCATTTCTTCGTCGTCCTCCACAATCTCGCCTTCCTCCTCTTGTCCATCATTTCCATTCTCCATCTCTTCCTCACTAGCCACCACGGGCAATAGATCTTCCTCGCTTTCCTCTTCCTTTTCACTATCTTCGTTCAGGTCCTCTTCCACGTTCTCCTCATTGTACTCCTCCTCCGCGACCTTACATGTAACCCTTTCTAGATTCTCACCTATCATCCCCTCGGGAGGCATCGAAACAGAAAAGATTCCCTCTAAAGTACGTGCAGGTGCATCATCAGAACTATCTCTTTCAACTCCATCCCTATAATCGATAACCCTCACATTCCTAGAGTCCAGAACCTCTTGCAGTACACTGTAAATGGCATAAAGGGCAGCAATGGACCGACGGGGATAACTTCATAGCTCATGGATTGGCAGAGCCTCATCAAACCCACAAACAGAGCGGATGAAATACGTCGCGGCGTCCATTTAGCTGATATTACTACGTCAGCTTCGCTTTTGAGTTCCTTTGCGTCTGCTGAGTGCGGACTTTCTACCATCAATCTTCACAAAGACGTCATATTCTGCAACAAATACCACCTCCAATCGTCCACGGCAGAATTCCCAATAAGCTTTCTTGTTCTCCTCTCCCACATCTTTGTCGTTGTAGGAGGGAACCACAGTGTTCGGGATTGAGTTAATTTCACTTTAAAACACACATGTGCGTTTGGTACGCCCGATAGATGCACCTCTAAATCAAGAACAGAAACTCCACATTAGTCAGTTCAGTTCACAAATTAGTATCCACACGTTCGGAAGAAATCTTGAGGAGCACTTTTCCTACCTTGTTCAACACTGACAAAATCTTAACATAAAAGTAGTCCGTAACAGGCAGTCCTATCTCCATTCTCGTCGGCGCAGGCTTACCGGACAGAACAGGTATTAGATTTGAATGGTCTTCCTTCTAAACTCGCTTCGTCTCCCGTAGCTGACAACACTTCGTGAAGTGCACTGTAAAGACGTAAGGATTTGCCCGTTCTGTCTTCTCAGTCATCCAAGACGGCATTAAAGGTGATCCTCTGTTCAATTTCTTACCTTTTCCATCTCTGATTCCATCCTTCTCCCTGCGAAACGTACCAAAAACATTCGATAGAAGCTTATTCAACACACATTTCATAATTTTCCCCCTGCATTCGCAATCACTAGGTCCAGATCCCTTGGTGTTCTTGTCCTTCTTATCACTAGGCTACACAGCATAAAACTCTGTTCAAAGTACTTTCTCCATCGCCGCGGGTGTTATTCCATATTAATCTGTTTCATCTATGATAAGACGTACAAATTTCATTGAAGATATAGGGGGTAAGGGTCTTATCGGAGAATGCCACATCCTAGTGGGGTATGTGTTCCGACATGAATGCTGAAAATGTTTTCTTTGGAGTTGCCTCCGATTTCTTCCATTTTTTTGGTGCCGACGCAGTGCTGCCTGTACTACGATTTTTGGTTGTAGCTGGCGCGGTAGGAGCCCGATCTCGAACAGCAATCTTGTGAAGAAGCCACCTTATCGCTAGCAGAGAGGAGCTCATTTTTACAATAGAATTCTCTACAAGTGACACTCTTGCTTCCAACTGGCCTCCTGCAGGACGAGTTGACGGCGCTCCACAACTGCTTGGCTCACTGTTATTGTCAATAGTTAGACTAGAAGCCGTTGACCGACTAGATGCAGCCTTTTTGGTAACACCTCCTACTTCCTCCGTATCATTTGGTGCACCCTCAATGATATGGCGCGCGGGCGGGTCCTTGTCTGAATGATTCTTTTCCGCCTCTTCCCCTGGTGTGGACTTCGGCCTGCTCTTTCCCGTACCTGGCACCGTCATTCTGAGCAATATCACTCGTTTAGAACCATCCTTCCTGCACAACGGCATATTGTCAACTTTATCCGTGCCTTTCCCTTCTTCTCCACACTTTCTTGCTCCTCCGATATATTCTCCCCGACACCGTGAACGGCAAGAGACTCGGTAGCCTCCGATTTTTCCCCATCATTTTTCCTTCCTTTTCAATCTCTGATTGGGAGTTCTGAGGCTTCATTCTCAGAACAACTCTGGCCCGAACAACATTTCGCAATCGGCCGGGTTTGGTGGATAAAGGACAGCCTGACGCGGAGCAGCCTTGTTCGTCTTTTCGTACAAGAATGGGGGCTCCGCTGAGTGGTCGGTCTTACTGGAGACGCAGCTCTCTTCTGCTTAGCTGCTCTCTCCAACATGGTTGGGTCGGTACGCTTCCCACCGGAAGCTGGATTCTGTGGCGAGATACAAGCTCCTTGTCGTTGTCCTTTCCCGGAAGCCATTCAGTGGTTCGAGATGGGGCAGCGTGCTATGGGAAGGGTCAAAAAGTTGCAAAAGTAAAGAGAGGAGACAGGTGGAAGTATGAGAAGGGGAAGGGGAGATTGAAGATGAAACGAGAGTATTCTCACGTGGGCTGAGCAATAGGTCACTTGATGTTTTCGTGACTTACTCTCCGGTTCTTCTCTTCTCACACATTTCAGGGGGTGTGAAAAGCTGTAGAAAGCGAGAATTCTACGTGGGGTTGTGTGCTGTCTCAAATTATGGTGGTTTTCTATTCGATAGAAACATGTGGTTTCCTCGTAGATCATATCCCCGCTCTCAGTAGTAATAATGAACATAAATTTTAAAATATTTTCAGAGTATAATTAAAGTAATAGTAATAGTTTGTCCTTTTGTGATACTTGAGTCCTTTAGGGCCCAAAATCGACACTGGATTGGCAATCTTTGCCGCGTAAACTCCATAGCCGTAGCTAAGTCCCACTTCCTAACTACACTGTCCTTCTTTCCCATTGCAATTAGAGGCTTTGTGGTGCATCCATTCTCACCATTCCCTTAAACATCCCATATCGATCACCTGTGCAACCTTCCCGTTACTCCCTTTTCCAACGAATAGTTATATTCCTGTAGCATTCGTCCTTCCTTTCTCCAACTACCCTCTCACTTCAGCGCCCCCCATATCTCGCTCATTGGACCGGTACTTTAACCCTATTCAGTCACCCGTCTCTGCTTTCCTGGAAATGACCTGCAGCCAACAGTTTCACCATCATCTTCTTTGTCTATAACAGTTGACATGTCAAAATTCCCAAAACCTTCCGTCCCACTACGAATATATTTTGTCGCCTACATCCTTCCAAATGGAAGACAGGTTTGGTGGACTGCGGTCGTAGAATACGTACACGTAGATTCTAAGAAGGGGAGGCCGCCTGTGCAAGCTGGTGATATTATTGTGACGGGAGCACTATTGTTTCAAGCTAAGCATGGGCACCGGCAGCAACGTAGCCAAGTGGAGTTTGTGTAAAATTTTGAGCTCAGGATAAGGGATGATGAGCATGGGACCCACGCTGTGCTGAATGGAGATTTGAAGAAGGAATTGACTGCTTCGGCACGGCAGACGGGGTTCCTGAAAAGAGACTTTCTAGATTTTCCCAGATGCGCAAGAAACGACTCCAACGCAGTAATACTAGTGCTGCGGACGATACCCCGTTGCCGTTTACTAATAATATCAATTTCATGAATCAGGATACTGTGTCACGTCGAGAATTTGAGGACTTCGTGCAGCAACTGCGTTCGGCACATAATTACTTACCCGCAGAGTTGGAACTATGATGATGCAAATGTCCTAAACACATACATGTGATCATCATGAATTTATCGAGGAACGAGTGGATTTTATTCCACTGAGAGAACAGTGGACATTCTCAGGTGTCAGCAGCGGCCACTTACTATATCTTGTCTCCGAAAAATGAAGTTGTTCGGGGATTCTCTTGAATTCGACACCATTATGCGCATTTATCGACTGTAATTTAAGTACTACCGTTACTTTACACTATTCGAGTACATTGCCCACCACATTTCCTGTGCAATTACCTCCCGTAACGGTTCCCTCCGAAGTCTCCTTCGTTCCATCCCTAATGGACATCGAATATCCTCGCCAACCGTAAATGAGGCTGAAGCTATTTTTGCTACGGGGATTTCTTTCTTCAGGAGGTTGGGTACCTCTAACTCGTCGGACGTGCGTTCTTTAATAGTGAGGAAGGGGAAAGTAAATGGGGATCATATAATACGCGTCCTGGCGGGTTGCAGCAGATATCGGAAGATTGTCTTTCTCCAATACATTTTTTTGTTGGACGAAGCTTTAGTTCTGAATCAAGTCAGATTGCAAAATCAGTGGAGCCATTACATTGTCTAACCTTAACATGGATAAATTATGCTTGTGATCAAGAGAATAGAGTACTATCTAAGCCCGAATGGGCTGAAGATGATCCAAACTTGATAGAAGTGGATAAATTCAAGCTACGTACCTTCTCGGTTCGATGGACTTGGGAAGGTGATGCTTCTGTTCGATTTTTTACGTTGAATGAGAGTTTGCGTGGTACGGTTACACAAGGTGTGCGTCTTGGAGTTCTAAGAGTGCATTTTTACTGTGTATTCTTCGCAGGAGTATAATTATACAGTGAAATTGATGCTTTGCTTAACCAATTTTAGGTTAACAGAGCATTGGGAAATAAACAATCGCAAACGGGGAAATTTGTGACTTTTTCGTTAACCGCATTAGTTCTACTTTTACTTATTCCGTTACCTTAAAAATTATTGGTTTCATACTAGTACAAGTAATAACAAGCCAATATAAGTCCCTTGAGATAAAATATTATTGGAATCGTTGTTCCATTCTACAGATTCCATTACTATGCAGACTTAAATTTGTCACGTTATATATATTAGTATGGTACTATTACTTTTATTGAACAGGTATATTTTGATAGTATTAAATTATATTAATCCAATACTTTACCAATAAAATAAGAAACTAATGCATTTTGTCATTATACATTGCTTTTTAATGTATATTACGCAACTACCATGCAGTGTACGCTACTTACAGAAAATTACTGTAAGAGATACTGTGTTCAACCAGCAAAAAACCTTTATGGGGCATATACAAATTATAGCCTATCAATCTTTCCTTAAGAACTCCGTGTGTAGTCGAAAATATTCCAAATTACCTCAAAAAAAACAAAATTTTGAAAATTTTGAAAATTTAAAATCATATTAGGAAATATCCTCGCTCGCACTTAATTTAAGATTGTCCTCAGCAAAACCTAATTCGCAGCATCAGTTCTTTACCTCCTTTTCAGTGTATTTACTTCAATCTAATGGCTTGCAATCGACTGGCTTGGTAGGGTGAACAAGATCCATCGCTAGTATGCTCCTTTAAAAGTCTCATAAGGATCATTTGCACCTATCCCATCCGTATAGGTATTAGGTACTAATCTAAAACTACGCCTGACCCGTAAAATAATTCCGTACGCCGGGTATTCGGAAGGTAGAGATCCTTGCTGTAATACATAAATTCCAGGTCCATCTTTTTCATGTAAGATAATGCTAATGACGAGACACAGACCAACTGATAGAGTATGTAGGGGCATGGATTCCTACTCCTCCCTAACTTTGGTCTTTTGTGCAGGAAAATCCTCAAAACTTTATCTTCCAAAGTATCGTGATCACCTGATTTAATAGCGGCCTTATTTTAAAGACTTCATAGTAGCCTGTTTGTTAAGCTACTAATCAAAATCTCCTCAAATATGAGTACTTCCAAAATCATGGAGTCGTACCCTAGCCGTTCCTCAAATGCAAAGACTGACCTGTATCTCTCTTTCCATTTCATGTCGAACCAATTTTCCGGCAAAGCGCTAAGCTGTGCCTTATTGCATGGCTTAACATCCATGTGGCCCTGCATCTCATCATTTGTGGAATCTTCATGACTGCTGGTCACGTTATAGACAGTCGCTGTCGTTTATCTCACAAGGCGCAAGGAATGAGACGGCTTTCTCACTCTTAAATGATAAAATCTTCAAAAAAGGCGATATCACACGATATTAGGGTCCAAAGGATCTATCTCTGGTTCCTCCGACAGCTAAATTTCTCCAAAGAGCACTTATATATCTCATACGCAACGGCTACGGCTTACCTCCAGATAGAACCCTTTTTGAATGCCCTCTCTTCATCTTCTTTTATTGAAACGGTTGTATGAGTTCTCCCCTTATTTTTTCCGCGGAATTACTCGCATAGATCTCTATTATTTCTCTAAACTTCTAGATGAACAGAGCAATTTCCTTCACTGACATCTTCACCACTTCATCTTTCCGTACCATCCCTTGATGAAAAAATTTTTACCCTCGTTCTTGGTCTCAGAATGAAAATTCAGATGTCGCACCAGATGTGATTCTGGTCGGCGCCGAAGTTTCAAAATCTGGCAATAATAGCAGCGAGCGTTCAGTTATTAGCGAAAGCTTGAATTATTCGACTTCATCGTTAGTTGTAGACACTACTAATCCTATGATTCAGCAGAGACCTAGGGCCCTGAATATCCTCGGCATCAATTCGTGCATCATGAAGCGATTGAAACGGATACGGAGGAAGAGGTTTGAAGAACCGAAATTGTGGCCAAGTGTTCAAATTGTGAGCGACGCTTTGACAAAAGGGTGAGAAATAAATAGTTCTGAATGCTCTTTACTGTACAACTCTCTCCAAAGAGATGAATATTATTACAGCCTTATGTCCTCGTATGCAATTTCCAGTAGTTTCATGCTCTCTTTTGTTCTCCAATATGGCTCGACGAAATTGTCTCCTGCTCTTTGAAATTATTTCATGTTCCAAGCAGCTTCTTTCGTATGCTTCTAGGAGAACAATACTAGATTTTCTTTTGTGAGAATAGATGATGAAAAGGTATTGTTTGATCGAGACTCCAGCATCGTTGAGAGCGTGTGGGTGAAATTGATAGTTATTTGCGTCACTTAACTCGAATTTCACTGGCTTTTGTGGTATAACAAGAATATATTGTGTGTACCTCTATCAAGTGAAAAGGAAACGACACAGTGCTTTTCTCGGAGAAGTTTTCTTGCGAGAACAGATCGTGAAACAAGCTCCTGAGCTTTGAACAAAGTACACTTCGTGTCTGGCTCGGGCATCTTATCCTTGATAGTACGCAGCTAAACCTGACGAAGAGCGAAGTTTACACTTACCACTGAACCAGTTTTTCTATGCCTCCTCGCAGGCTGCGTTTTGGTTTCATTCCATTCGTTTGCAAACGTTTGCAAATATCATCTTTATTGAATTTCTTCTCAAAATATGTTGACGCATGCCCTCCATTCATTTCGATGCAGTGTTTTTCAAGGATTATTTAAGCTTCTTCCAAATCTCTTGTCGAAAACAAAACCTCATTGCAAAAGCGTGGAGCTACGTACTTGATATGTCATTTTGGGCATTTCATCAACTAAACAAATTGCATGAAATCGATTTTCTATTCCTCGATAATCGTTGTAAATTGCCTTCCAACGATATTTTGCAAAACTTAGTAGTCATACAGTCGTATTTAAGCGAAAAAAGTTTAAAGATAACTTCACATGCTTGTCCTAAATCTTGAGGAAAAATACCTCCCTCTTATAAGACATCTTTCATGCCCTTAAGAGGTAGGTGCGAGTATAGGCGGAGTTCTGAAGCAAAACTTTTCGAAATTTTTCCCATTAAGCACGATTTATGCGTAAGTCGTCATTCCAAACTGCTTTTGTTCCGAAAGGAACCCGCTGTCTCGCAAAATAGCTCTGAATGATGTTTATTTGACTCATAAAGATATGATGGTGGTTCCAAGTTTCTGTAATTTCCGAGACGTAGATAGAAGGTACAGTTTTGCTATCAAAACTGTTGAATTCAGATCCGTCAAATACACTTCTTAGCATTATGAGACCGCTGTTTGCCTGTGAATTGAACACATCCGAATTTTAAGGACACAATTTAAAAGTTGTGGAATACTATCGAATTTCGTGATGTAGAGCGGAGTAGCTATCTTTTTGTCACTGACTTCGTCAAGAAATAGTGTCCATACCCTGAACCTGAGATTTTAATCGCTGCAATTTACACCATAACAATGGCAGAACGGCTGAAATTCTGAGGGCTCTAACTTTAATCCTGTTTCGCTAAAGACACTGCTGATGCTTCCTGGCATAATGGGGAATTGAGGCGTTCCTGGAAGGCTGATTTAAATAACCGCGCAGTTCGGACAGTGCAGCTGCCAACTACTCACTAAAACCCATACTCCGAAGGAGCTCGCACATGTTATCGGTGGTCGCCTTACCTTCCGATGCGTAACCCGCGACGTTGTAATTTTTTTGATCGCGGGTTTCATCTACCTCCACGGCATCAGCCATATCTCGGTCCAGAGCACCCTACCCCTAAGGGATTTCAGTACTGTAGTTCGCAGGGGCGCAGCTCTCTTATGCCCCCTTCGAGTGTCACAAGCGGAACACCAGCAGTGGTTGTAATTGAAGGAACCTGAGCTTAGGGTCGGTGATCAATCAGCATCAGTATAACACGTTCAAGCTTGGCTTCGGCGAACGATGCGGGCGGCATCTCCTTTGGGTGCCAATAGATTTTTTCACCTTAGTTAGGGTCGTTACGATCTGAAGACAAATTTCCGCCTGCTGGGTTGCAGGTACTTGTAGACCATTTTCGCGGAACCTGCGAAAAATATGTAGCCTAAACGGCATCCAAAGCTCGTTGAGCAACTGAATATTCTGGGCGCTGCCCAAGAAAATGCATATTTTGAGCATGCGCATGAACTAAGTGAGTCTCTTCGGGCACAAACATATTCCGTCAGAAAAACACACCGAACGCCATGTCTTTCAGAATTCAAATAGGAACCCAAATAGGTTAGTATGGGATCGATCTAAGACCAAACCCCTGCAAAACTTCGATGAAGTCGAACCACAATGGAACGGCGACGAAACGTTACGCAAAATGTTGAGGAGCAATTTGGTCCGCCTCCCTCATGTGATAGGGAACAAAAAAAGCCCTTCGAGGTGCGCATCTTACGTTCAGTGCGCATCTTACGTTCAGGATATCTTTATCATTTAGCATTGCTAGTGTGCAGAACCATGGAGCATTCATGGAAGCGCCCAGATTATGCCAGACTGGGGCCTAGATCAACTCTGCGAGCTTATTGTAACCCTTGGAAGGGTCGAAATGACTACCCGACGGGTTATCCATGGTATTTTCTGGCGGTGATTAAAGTTGCTTTGCACTAGGGTGAGTCCAACGCAAAAAGCGAGAAGTCAGCAGCTGCTGATATAAAGATGTAAATTCCCGTTTGGGAAGCTGTAGATGACCCGGATTAGGTTTATAGAGGTCTCTATTTCGCGGCACACGAATAGAAGGAAAATCACTGCGACGCAGGCTCTACTGTAATTCTGCAACGGAAAATCGTTTTAATTGTTAGGCAGCCGGGTTGGGGCGAAATTTCTTCGTGCATACAGAAACTTCCGACGGGTTAAGGTGCTTGGCGCGCCTTGTCATTAAATATTTCTAAAGTCTAACCGCCACGCCTGTGTGATGATTTATTGCTTAGACGCTGGCCCTGTATGCCGATCCGACAGGATAGATGAATTTTTTTTCCCGACGGGAAATATCTTACTGCTACTACTAATTCTCAAGAGCGGTCAACGCTGAGCGCTCAGAAAGGGGATATGTAGTGCAATGAAACTTTGGGTATGTGTAAGTAATCGATAATCAATTTTTCTAACTGAATTTCAGATAGTAATTTAAAGCTAACTAGGTAATTATAATTTTAACTTTACGGTGTTATTTCCTTAAATGATTAATGGCAGTGACCCAGTAGGGGTGTACAATGGTCCGTATCTGGCCCTGATATTTATTATGTTACTAACCTACTGACTACCGACAAGGGTCTAACAGCTGACTAACTGGAAGGCTACCTTCAACTTAGCATTTATTGTTCGCCGGCCATAGTGCAGCCAACTAAACCTCACTAAAGGTCTGGCTTTGAACATATCTCCCACCTTCGCGTCCCTACCTTCAACAGCGGAAGCCGCGCACCTGTTTTATATCAGTTCACCCCCTTTGGTCCCCGCTCGTTCGCCTGAGGCTTTACCCTCTTTTTTATTTCCCTTTTTCCGGTGCGTGTGCACTTGTTCCCAGTAGAGGACTGTATCTCTAGACCCATGATTTGTCGCCGTTCCCCTCAAAGAACTGTATCAAAAACCGCGGCGCTCGAGCCATCCCTGTGGGCGGACATAAATCCCCTTTAACGCCTAGGTCGCCTCCTCTTGCGCGCTACGCGCGAAACTCGCTCCTCTTCGGCAATTTCTCTCGCTTTTTTCCAGCCTCTTCCGACCTCTTTTCTCCAACTCCCTTTTCCTTTATTCCCTCCAGTCCACCGGACAGCCTTCCTTCCTTTGGCATCAACTTTCGTTTTTCCCCTAGTGGACGGGTTCATAGACCTTTCATACGTGCCGAATCCCTACCCATTCGCATACCGGGCGTTTAGCTTCTTCATTCTACATGGCTTAAATAGAAATCGGGTCCACCGGGCGCCCTGCAGTCGCACAGTTACCAGCTGTCTTTGATCCTTAGCCGTAGAAATTCTCCTTCTTCAATCTTTTAGGGCAGTTACTGTGCAGTGCACTAAAAAAAGGCATCAAACTCTAACTGAAACCCGCTTATTCGTTCGGGGTTTCTGCAAATAACCAATACACTGACCCACAAGTATCAATTGTAAGGCAGCTATTGATTAATTTCTTTGCATTTTTGTTTATGAAAGTCCAGTGCTTCTCTGAAAGGCCCTCTCATATGAAATACGCCATACGGTATCAGGTTGAAATGATTCTATCTTAATTAGACGCAGTTGAACCGTAAGTCAGTTTGTCATGTTACAACATATTGACACAGCTGCTGACTCCTTCCAATGTACTGAGTTAGCACTCGGCACAAAGAATCTTGGAACGGAGGGAAAATAAATAAAGTAAGGCAAATTTTTTCATCGTTACAGAGTTTCGAAAATATCAAGCTCAGCTTAACAGGATCAAATGATGACGTAACTGATATCTTCGACAATGCAGCAAGCAACATTCTCCTATATATGAGTCATCAATATAGGGTTTTAAATCAGTAAAAGCATATAGCAAAGATCCTTGGTGAAGTGAAGTCAGAACCTAACTAGCAATTCTTTTGCTGGATTAAAAGATGATATTCGAGCCTATACAGTCCAGAGAAAAAACGGGAGTTCTTTGGGAGAGGAAGGATCTCACAGCATGGAGCCGTGGTTTTCTATAGTTTCATATGCTCAGAGGATAACAGTGAGAGTGGAAGTTTCAAATCGAATATCTTGAATTGGTGGAAACGCAATTCTCTGATCACATCTGCAGTAAATATTTAACTCAGGAAAATGCTTCAGTATTTTCTATTCTGAATGCTTCGATAGCTCGTCTGATGGATACCCAGAATTTCTGAGGTTTACCTACTACCTGATAACGCGAAGTGCTATCAGAACGACATTTTTGCGTGTTATGACTCCTTTATATCAAGAGAGCATAACTTGGCGCTCAAGCTTTCTGTTCATAGTGAGACTCATAGTTTTAAAAGCCCCATTGAATCCCACTTTGCTTTGGCCATCATCCATATTTATCTGAACTATAGAGAATCAGGAAATTATGTTTTCACTTCTGGTGATATTCTATCGGCGCTAAACAGCAATTTAGTAGTTGCCAAACGCGCAGCGAAATGAGTTTTATAAGTAAGAAGCATGTAGATCTAACTCATTGTTTTGAAGCAAAAACAACATCTGTCATCTACAGCGTAGGTCAAATGGACGAGAAAAAAAATAGTATTTGGTAAAGAGATAAGCTGAAAGCAACTAAATTTGAATTTTCTAATGAAATTTATTTAACTTTCTTTTAGAGAAGGTCATCAAAGCCAGAAACTCATGTGGATACTCTGGTTGAAAGCGAAGAGAACGATGGCGATAACTTTGAATTGTACATCAGTACAGAAGAGTTTATTTTAGTTATGGGCTGCAGAAATCAGTTGATGTTTTTATTTGTAGGGCAATTGAATGGGTTTTTTATCTATTCACTGGTGCGCTTGCGTCATCGGCTTTAGAAAAGGAGGGCTTTAAAAAATCCAGAGTTATTATATGGATGCTACAAATTCATGCATTGAAGAGCGGGGGCAGAATTTCAACCGATAAACCGACAAAAACCCATTCACGAAGGTTAAAACTGTGTTAGTGCAATTTGAAAAGTGTGGAGATAGTTATTGCTCAGGGTCACGGTCAAAAATGCCTGCGCTTTGCTTTTATCAAGTCCAAATGTCTTGAAGATTCTTGGAATGGATAATCTACTATCAGGTGAGAAAATACTTGCGGAGTGGTTTCAGGTTCTTCATAATGTTTTTCTAACTCCAAAGTGTCAAATTAGTCGATGAAAGAATTAAGCTTAACGAGACAGCTGTTATCAACGCCCTTGTCTATGTATTGAGTTGAGAGCTGTGTATCAAGTTGAAATACTGTCAATAAAGAGAAGCTCGCTACATCTCGTGTTCTCCAGATGGGGTGTCCTTTGTCGATAGCAAGCTGTAAAGAATGAGGAAACATGAGGGGCATAGGACTGCACACGGATGATCCTACTAAAGAGAAACTTTTCATGGCTTCACTGGAGATCAAGACGAAGATTGCGTGCTCTACACTTGGAGATATCACACTTCTATCTATTCCTGATCTAGTTAGATGGAAGGTTGGAGATGATAATTCAAGAATTATGTACCACCGGAGTACTCCAGACAAGTAGTTATTCACATAATCGTAATGAAGATTTATTTTTGTCTTTACGTACTGCTGGGAGGACGGAACGATCTACACTTTTTTATCTGGATTCACCGAAGCACTGGACTCTTGATTGAGGAAATTGCGATTTATTTGTGCAAACTTCTTTAAAATGGGCTTATGAAGAGGAAGTAACAATCCATTCCTTCTTCAAAGGCGACGAAGACCTGCTTCCCGCACGCCATGATTTCTGGAAATTTACGATGGATTATTGTGTACTTTAACTCTCAATTCGATCGGTTAGACAAGAAAACATGATTTAGAAACTCACTAAATTTACATGAAGTAATTTCTCATCATTTTCATCACCTTTTTTTGTATTTGCGCCTGCTTAAATGAATAACAAACATGCCTGAACACTTATCATTCTATGATACGCGTTGCGGTTCGAGGACTGAGTGCCAATCAACACTTGTATGACGGAGCTGGTTTACGCCTTAGTAGTCGCAGCAGTAATTTTAGTGTATACTTAAGATCAATTAAAATCGGAAACCCAATACACCAAAAGGAAAGCACAAATTCACCTACAAACCGTAATAAAATCCATAGACAGAAATGTCAGACGCAATAGCTCCTTTGTACCTCTCAAGTTGTTCCAGCACGCGATACAGACATTTTATTCCAAGAAGAAAGCTAAATTCTATTGGGAAACGCATTATCGGGTAATCGTTCGTATTTATACATCACACTTCAAGTGGGAGCAAACTTTAGTAATACAGGCTATCAAAATGCTCGCTGTGGACGCTTTATTTCTTGGAGTATCTTTCAGCGCCATAATATCTTATAATCGGACGAAGAATTTAAGTGCATCGATAGCGACAGGAACAATTTGAACAATGTTCAAGCAATGGCTGATTTCACGTTCGACAAATCCCAAGAACTTATTTTGACTTTTTCTACCTTTCAGTTGCAATATCAGGTGGTAAATTATGTGTAGTCACAGCTGATGGATGCACCAAATGTCGAAGAGACTAGTAGGCTTATCGAGTAGGCGAAAAATAAGAAGCGAAACAGGTTGGATTTTTTAACATTGTGGAATGTGATACTCTTCGTATAAATGTCAACGAACATTACATGGGACAAGGGTCTTTAAAGTACTGCGCTCTTGGCGGTCAAATATATGAATATCTATCGAGGTCACCGCGTTACTCACAATTGCAATTTGCATGAAAGTTCCCGCGGGTTTAGAAAAAGTTGTTCTCATATTTGGCACAGTACAAAGATGTTGGAACCACAGAAGGTCCAGCGCGTGTTCCTACAAGAGTCAGAGGTATTGATGCGAACACTTTGGGTTCTCATCAGGTGACTGCAAATCATCGGTGTGTGTGGGGAGAGAGTGGATCTGCAGCGGGAGAAGATGCGTGAGATACGGAAGATGGAAGTAATGCAGTTGAGTCAGGGGGAGGAATTTGAGTCGATCACGTCGTTAAGCAAGATCTAGATCTAGTTCGATAAGATCTTCTCATCATTGCTGCGCTGGGCATGATGATGGCGAGGGTCTGGAGGTAAGAAAAGACGCAAAACGTAGTCTAGATGCGCTTTTAGCCATTACAAAGAGTCCCTGGTATGCACAGTTTTTCGCACTTCAGAAATTTTGCCCTCAAAATCCTCCTTCACTCACTACCTTTTAAGTTACTCTCTCTTGGTCAATTCATGGCCGATTTGAATTAAAGCTGGTGAAGCAAGGGAGAGAGGACCTAACAAACAGTTATACACATACGTTCTTAGTTACTTTCTCTGCCTCTGAACTACAATCCTCTGGACATTATGAGCTTTTTATCACACATTAAAATTCGGCATTAGGAATACCAGGCGCAAAGCACAATAGTAGAGTACTGCAAGATGGAAATTCAGGAAGTCACGGCATTTGCCAAGTCAGCTCAGTCGTGGTCCGTGACTGGCCACGACCGTTCATACAGTACACTCTGTACTTACAGTAAAATAACCCCAAAATTTCCCCTTACAGTGAGTACTGCGGAAGCGTTTACGTGTCCGTGAACATTTGTCCTTCGCATTATTTGAACCAATGTTACTAAAGTACAGTACACAATTCAACCAGACATGCTCAAATTATGTCGAAATTACAATATCACTGCAGCGCAATTGTATATAATCAAGCATTTTGCCAAATGAAGAATTTTCAATAAAAGTATAGTATTTCCATAAATAATACTCCATTTTATTTTTTCTGTACACCAACTGTACAAGTGTGCTATTGAAAAACACAAAAAATCAAAAAACGAAAAAGCGCCGTTTCCAAAAGCGCATAGGATTTGAAAATTTAGCGCATCATTTCCAAATGGATAGTACAGTGCTGAAAATGAGCTTCAAATGGCTTTGAACGCTTTCACACAATACCCCATTAAAGGGATTTTCACTGCACAGAGCCATCCCTGGTCACAATTCTCGACCTTCGTAATGCTGCGCTCCAGCCACGTTCTGCACTCAAGTCAACTCACTCTTCGCTGTCCACTCCCACGAGCCTGTCCGCCTAGCAGCCATTAATACCGAAACTACCACCTGGCATACTTTCCGGAATCCCATGCGTTCTAGGTTTCGCCTCCCTTCTTTATTACTATAAGCTACCACCCGTTGAGAGCAGAGGATGGCCGCACTTACAGTTCAAGGAGAAACCGGTTGTACCCAATCGGAACCGAGGGGCACAATAAGCAACGTGCAATACAGGCGGCCTACCGCGAGAAAAGAAGGTGTTTGGGTGAGTTTAATTTCAGGGCGTCCGAATTTCAAAATGGACAGCCGTTTGACTCGCAGTAGTATACGTGTGTGTGATCGGTGGCTTCTCCCGCATTTGAGTCTTGTACTGCGCGTTTTTTTCAGAAAAAATCGGTGCCTTTGTTTTATTGGTATTTGGAGAATATTCTGTCAGGTTTTTTTGGAGAATATTCTGTCATTTGTAGCAAGGTATGATGTCTTGTCCAATTTTGTGTCATTTTATTAGATTATATTTAATTACAAACAATTGCATCACTGCTCAGTTTGCTTTTACTTGGTTTTGAGACCTAGTACAGTACAGTACTGTTCTCTGCACTGCACTGTTCACTACGGTTCCTACCACTGCCAATCCAATCCAATATCGCAAAGCTGCATCGTGGGATTCTGCAGCGGGCATTCATTTTACTAATGCATAAAATTCTTCCCTGTACCGCAGGGATCCCTCTCGGACAATGTCCTCCACGTAATAAACAAATAATATCTGGAACTCGACGGAGGAGAGCTTGGGAAATCGACAAACCCCTGAAGCTCGATTCCTTCACGTCGTCGGTGTGCAAGAACCATAATCATTCTCGCCCTGAATTCTATTTTGGTTCTCAATTGAATAGTATGGTAAACATCTTAAGATCTCATGATGATAAAATGCATTCCATTACCAACCAGGAAACTGGTGTCCTCTCCAGTTTGAACAAACTTCGAACCTCCTGGACAGATTCCGAATGAAGCGAGCATCGGACTTCACGCATTGCCCCGGAAATGCTGGGGTTGGTAGGAGATTTTAGTAACACAATGCTAATTGATGAGCCAATAAAGAAGTTTCTACGAGTTTGCAGATTTCTTATTGCAGTGCGCATGGTTATAACGAATCTAATTTTGAAGAATCGTCCAAGTTATGCTCACCCCACTTGTGCAGGTCTGAATTGAGCAAGCAGCAGAAGAACTGCAATCCGTGCTGCAGCTGCTCAAGTGAACCATGGCGAGTCAAAAGTCGTCGCACTTCTGCCGTAGCTTGTTTTCTGAACCCTTTCGAGCTACGCAAAATTGAGAGGGAGCCAATTTTTGAGGATTCAGGATTTTCAGGTCACTTTGAATAATTTCCTCGACAAGAACTATCACCAACTGTTCAATACTTGAGATTCTGTCGAAACGTAATAAGAGAATGTGTTCACACCCCGAGTTGCGAGAGAAGGGAAAGCTTTTTCATTATTGTAGCAGCATGATACTGCGCGCTTCTCAGATATCGTTATCGTGCGCCCTGGTACTTTTGCCACACTTGCATGCCTCCCATCTTACACAGCTTGGAATACAAATACTTATTTATCTGTTAGGTGTTCAGATTGCCAATACCAAATGCCACATCCCTGCCTACTAAATCGATGGCGCTGCATCGCGAAACCTTTTTTGTCCCACGTCCAAACGTGCTGCTTCTGACATCTCTGCCTACTACCACCACCCAGTCTTGTTCCTTTTGTCTTGGAGCCCTCCCCAACCATTTTACCTCACCCCCCTTGATCAAGCCAACCTCTCCCACCTCTAAACCGCCATCCCTCACCCTAGGACTATACCATCGAACATGAAACCACTCTTCCCAACTTGTCAAGTCCACCCCCACCTCCACTCCACCCCCAACATAAATCACGTACAAATCCCCCCTTCGCTCCAACCCCTGAACCACTCCTTCCCCTCCTCTCCTAACTAAGCTCCCATTCCCCTCATTCATTCCCCAAAATCCCCCCACCCCCTCCACAAAGTCCTTGGCCCTTCCAAACTCCTCCCACGCCACTTCCAATTCCCGAAAGTCCTCCAACGTCTGATCCTGCACCCCGACGAAAACCTCGAACCCCCTCCTCCGGCCAGCAAACTACCCCACGCGAATGCCCCGCGATATCCCTCATCCAGCTCGATCCCCCCCGGCACCCCGGGCACTGCTCCTCTAGAATCACTCCCAAACTCATCCGCCGTTACAACCCACATCACACCACTCTCCTCCGCCCTCCCCACCCACTCCTTTACCTCCTCCGGCGTCCTCCACCTCCGGCTCATCTGCAACGACGCTCCCTCCACCCCCGCTCCACCCCCCAAAAGTGGCCCGTATACCTTGTCCTTTTCCTCTGGGAACGTATGCACAACAATCGGCACTCCATATCCATCCAATCTCCGAATAAACTCTGTGAATCTCACACGCTGCCCATCTGTATTTCCCGCCCCCCATGGGTGACCACCCCCGTTTTCAAGGCCTTCATCCCAGCCATTCTCCTCACCTAACATGAGAACCAGACCTAGATGATGTGCAAACCTTGCCAACATCTCACGATAATATACTTTTCGTCCCATTGCAAACCCATCTTTCACATCCAAGCCTTCCTCCCACTCAAACAAGCCTTCATTCTCTGTCTCGACAAACGCCAAATGCAACGCAACGCCCTTTCTTTCCATGTGCCGAAAAACCAACTCCCATTGTTCTAGCCTACTGACATCATACCTCGTTCTGTCGCCGGTGAGCCATGGCTGAACTCCGCCCTGACTATCCCCCTCAACGCTATTCAACAATGCAAAGACACTTTACTCCCACATCACTCAAATAATTAACGGCCCCAACAATCCCCCTTCCCCTCCCCCCCCCAATCCACATCACCCCCTTTCCAATCCCTGACATGACTCTGAAACCCCAACGTCTTTCCTTCCCCCCCCATCAAACCCCCTATACGCGAGGAAATTTTCCGGACTATTCGTCCCCATCTTCAACATGTAGTCGCCCTCGGACCATCTCCAATATCTCTGCCCCACATATTCCAACCTTCCCTTCCTCCTCAGGTCCCTACTGTCGACCGTCTCTCCATCCAATTCGGCAACCTCAAATGCCCCCTCTGACCATCAAACGCAAGTGGCCTCCCCCCTCCCCTCTCCTCCTGAGCCGCGACCACTCCCCAGTCCGGAAGCTAGCGACAAATGTATAGTTTCCTGTCCGGCGTGGTGTAAAGCGTACACGCCATTTCGCACCCGAGGAGGCAGCGGTATGAGCGGGATTTCCATCGGCGGCATAAAAGCCAGGAATTTGATAGATGATTGCTGTGGGAGATGGGTGATGGTGAGGTCGAGACGGTAATGAGTGAAGGGGTTTGGAGTGGCTCGTTCGGTGGTGTTGGGGCCGTTGAAGGTGATAGTTATTGTGTCCCAGCGGCGGGTGAAGGGGATGGACGAATACGGCGGGAAGAGAACAGGGGAGGAGTAGGAAGAGTAGAAGAGGAAGAGCGAGAGGGAACATGGAAATGGGATGAGGTGGGGTGGAGACAGTGTTTGGGGCAGTTGGCAGGGTGGAGGGAACTTTGGTTGAGGGGCAGAATGGGCGGGAATTTCTAAACAAGGTCTAGTAGGTACTGCGAAAAGTGGTAGGGATTTAATGTGTTGCAAGAAGAGGCGAGGGTGGATTGGTGAAATGGAACAAGTGGAGGAGGAGGGGGGAGGACTGGGCATGAGGAAGGGCGAGGAGGTGGGGAATGAAAGTTTGAGGAGCAATTGGAGAGGGTGAGGAGGTTGATAGAGTAGAGAGAGAATGTGAATGAGGAGTGCTGAGTATGCAGCGGTGGTGGACTAGAGCGCAGTAGTAGTGTGACAGAGAAAGAGGTGGTCCCCTTGATTCAATACGGGCCTATGGGTGACGGCAGATGGACGGAGCAAGGGGTATTGCGGAGGTCCAAAGCGTTGATCTGGGGGATGTTGTCTATAGATTAAAATTGAGGTAAAGTATTGTAACACTTTTGGTTGTCAATGTTGCCTCGTGATCATCAACGAGGCAAGGCGGCAGCCACTCGGCTGGCTCCCATGGATAGCATTGGGGCTTTAGCAGGGCCAGGGCCAGGGCCAGGGCCAGGCCAGAGCCAGAGCCAGAGCCAGAGCCAGAGCCAGGGCCAGGGCCGCTGCAGAGGCTGTCGCCTTGTGGGCATGCTATTGGAAGCAGCATCCCGTGTGCCATGGCGTAATGCAACAGGACATACTGTACAGTAGAGTACACTGTGCAGTGCTGTACATATTACAGTCAACCTGTTGCACTGTGTACACCCACACTACACTATAATCGTATGACTCAATCATCACAAGTTTGCACTTGTACACTATTGCATTAATCATCATACACTACCTCTACGGTACACCACACTCACAATTCAACCACATTACACGTGTACAATCTCAACCGCCATAGCCCTTGCCTCAATCCCGCTCGCATCTCCCCTCTACATACCTCAAAAACCTATCCGCCAATCTCCAATTCCTCAACCACCCTCCCCACCCTTCCCACACATCGTCCCTCCACCTCCCCTTTCCTCCCACCATTTCAAATACCAATCCACCTTCTTCTCACAAACCCTCCGTCCCCCACACCACACTTCATCTCCACACACTCCCTCACACGGCACCACCCCTTGCCATCCTCCACTTCCTTGACACACCCCTCCACATGCACACCATCACAAAGCACCATCCTTCCGTCTCACATCCCCCACTCTTTTCCAACTCCTCCATCCGACCACCCATCCCCGCCGCTTGACCCTCTCCACCCCCCTTGTTCCACCACTCAACCGCCCATTCCCTCTTGCCCCACCCCTAAATTCCCCCGTTTTCTTCATACCTGCATACTCCCTTTCCCAAACCCGTCCCACTCCCCACTTTCCCCCTCATACCTTCCACAAACCCCCTATTTCCATCCCCAGACTCATTGCCCACCTTGCTCAAAACTCCACTCCCTGCCACTCCTCCCTTGCCCCCCATTCTCACTCCCCGCTTTTCTCCCCCACCCATTCCCTTCAACCCACGATCCACCCCTTGATCATTCTTCACCCCGCCCCACTCCTCACCAACGCCCCACCCGACTTGCTTTGTCACCACTGCCTCAACCCTCCCTGCCTTCACTCCACCCATCTCCAACCCATCTTCTTTCCCCTCACCCCACCCTCACTTGCATCCCCGTCTCCAATCTCACCGTCCATCACTCCACCCGCTTCCCTCCGCTCCCCCACAACCTCACCCTCCCTGTCATCCTTACCCTCCTTGTCGCCCTGTCTATTCTCCACTCCTTCCTTGCTTCCATCACCTCGCAATTCCTCTCCGTGAATCCAACCACTCCCCCCTCCCCACCCCAGTCTGCTCCCTCGTCAAAATTCCCTCTTTCCCCCCTTCCTCTCCTTCCTCACCTCCACCAACGCCTCTACCCGCGACTCAATCCTCACCCGCATTCCCTCAAACTCCATTCCACATCGCTCCAGTTCTGAACAGCTCAACACCTCTGACATTTCCAGTAACGGCGCCGATGCAATCCGCACCATTTCACGTACTACCATGTCTGTAGCGCATGTATGTGACTTTTGCAGCAGGTACAACGTCAGCTGCACGCACGAGGGCCCCTCGATCGGCCGTAGAGTAGAAAATACTAGTGGAGCACTGGATGTCGACCGAGACGACTCAATCTCTGCATAGTCTGGGCTTGTGTTGTTGGAGATATGCGGCATGGGATGGCAGAGTGTTTCATTAAAGCTCAGATGAGGGCTGCACGAGTGGCACAGGTTGATACCAAGGCCAAGCGCGTTGGACAATGGAAGGTTGGAAACGTAGTTACAAAGAGCGTAAGTTTTGCGGACGGAGTCGGTACTATAGTCGCACGGCAGGTTGACTTGGAGACAGAGTGTCCAGGAAGATTGGTGCGGACTCGTAGCTTTGAGAAACGGGGTGCATTGTCCTTGTTAGATTGCTCGAGTGCCCGCTGCGAGTCGGCGTAAAGGGAGGTTAGTCGTTCCATGTAGTGCGCCATTGGGTTTGTTTGAAAAGTAAAACAAGTACTAGTCAGGGTTTGGAGGCCATCATGGGAGAAGCGTGGCGCTAGTGGCTTGGGATGCTGAAAGCGGGCAAGTGCAGGGCGAAGATGACTCCCAAAATACAGGAATCGGCGGCGCCCGATCGGGCGGAATGCGCGAAGGTGGCCAGGGGAACTTTGAACTATTTTCTCCACAGGAAGCACGGTTCGAAGGCAGTCGAGCGAATGGACCCCGGGATAGGAGACAAAGTTCTCGAAGATAGTGGATGGGAAGCGGTAGAGATATCTACCTTTCCGGTGCGCTCATCTGCGGCGATTAGTTGTTCGAAAAGCCGTAGCTTGCCTTGGAGGGCTCGTAGTGACCAAGCTCGCGGAATGCTTTCTGAAACAGTTTGTCCCTACTTGGGCGCACCAAACGTTACGCCAAAAGTCATTCCAAGGCCCATATTGCTGTCAGAGAGCCAGTCTGCAAATGCTAACGCAGCCATGGCCCCACCCGCAAATGAACCAGTGATGAGGACATTGGCGCCTGGGCGAAGCCATGTTCTCAGCTCGTCAGTCACTTGATTGTACCTATGAGAAAGCCTTTGTGCACTTTGCCAAAGCTGCTTAAAGTGGTCGAAAGGAGCTGACCAGCAAAGGCTACCGGGAGTAATTCATCCCTCCCCCAAATATGTTGATAGAGGCTACTTGACTTGGGAATGTCTTTGAAGGCAACCACAATGGTTCCAGTTTCGCCGCGTCCATTGTCAAGATGGCTCGGGAGTCGTGCTCAGCCCGTCATCGGCAAAGGACAAACGCCATACGTAAGCGACTTGATCGCCCACAGTGGCCAAAAAGCGATACTTGTCACATCTGCCGGTCAAATCTTTGGAGCAAGAGGAACGGACAAATCTGAATCGCTTCTTCCCGGAAACTGAAATGGCAGTATGAGATCGTCTGTAGAACCTCTCTCGCAGCTTCTGCAAAATAACCAGCGAACAAGAGCTCTCTCGGCGTGGCTATCAACGAAGAACTATCCCGTATTGCAGCAAGCTGAAGACGAAACGAGGGATTGTCCAGAGTCGCGTTCCTCAAAATCGCCTTGACGAATGGAGCATCGCTTTTAAAGCGGCAGGACTTTCTGCATCGACGAACAGCAGAAATGGTGGTGTCAATGGTATACTCGGCAATCGTTTCTTCGGAATACCGCCAGTTGTGGTTCAAGTTTCCTTTTTCCCCTGGGCTGGAGCCAGTAACCAACACGCGACCATAGGGTTCAAAGTTGGAAAGCGGTTGTTGGCTGTATGACACATCTGCAGGGCTCTTGGGTTCGACCGATGTATCTGAGAGATGACTCTCCTGCTCTACAACTTCGACAGGGATATCGATTCGTTCCTGAGGTGGGGGCCTCGTCCTCCTTTTCAAAGATATAGAAAGACGAAAGCGCCCAGTTATCCCTTCATTTGATATCACGTGTGCCGAGTTTGCTTCCGAAAGTATTTCGAGTCCCATCAGCGAACATAAAGGTGAACATTCTTGGACGTGCACTGCATATTCTGCTGGCCACTGAAGTGCCTAGCCAGTCCGGCAATGTCAGTTATCCGGAGCTCTATAGATTCCGTGTGAGCGGATTCCCACTGCGACCAAAGGACCAAAAGGGCTGCAAGAAACAACATCACGATTCGCTGACGCGGCGTGTACCATGGAGCAGCGTCACTACGGGTAAAGTTGGAAAGACCAGAACGCGTACCTGCAAAATGTCTCAAAGTGTTGCAGCAATCCCACGGATCTCCGAATGAAAACTCACATAGAACTGACGGCGCTCGAGAACGGCAACTTTTGATAGTTTGTTGGCAAGGAAAACGAAGCTGGGCTGCGTACGAATAATTTGTACTGTCGAGGGCATCTCGTACCTAATTGAAAATGACTTGAGAAAACATTGAAACCATGAATCCCAGCTCCGCCCAAGAGACAGTCAAGTCAATGACTTTACATAAATTCCATGCTAAAGTAAGAACGAAAACACTTGTGTTGTTGTTTAGTCCTATTGAGTCTTGCGTTCGACAAGAATCCGACCTTCTGTCCTAGTTAATGAACCGTTTGAAAAACACAGCGTACGGTGAGTAACCCATTAAATATGCAAGCCACCCTTGACCGGAGCATTTGAGAAGTGTAAAGCACGGCAGAGTCAATTTTTGCAATTTGTGCTGCAGAGAGGTCCTCGCGTAATGTCGGCTTGTGACCGTCCATACCGAAGGAAAACAAAAACATGCACACAGGCATTGATGAAAAAAAGGCCTCTTCACACCGCTCGACGAGGAACCATTGGCGTTGGCGCAGACAAGCAGGGTGTCTTGCCTGTGCGAAATCGGAATGAATCCAAAAGACTCGGTTACTGCATACCCATCATAAACTTGGATGCATACTGCATGGGCTGAATCTTCGGATGCTGTGATATCAAGGCCGTTCAGGACAACAAATAGCGGTAAAGTGAAATGAAAATGGAGAAATATTCACAATTCATAAATAACGGTCAGTATTGTGAAAAGTACCCAATCAGGCCCCGTCCTCGACACTCCGCCGTCGCCGCGCCGCGGAAACAACGCAAGATCGTGTCTGGGACAAGACACAATGCAAAGAGGTTCATCGCAGCGCAACGTACCGGAACGGCAGTAAACTGCACAAATTTAGGTTCCATCTTGTGATCGAACCGAATGAAGGCGCCCTTGTTGCCCATTGATCGCAATAGTTGGGGGCCGAGAAGATGGTAATCAGCCTTCCGTCGGCTGCTACCTCATAGCCCTCATCTTTCATTTCGTGGGATCGGACGACAATGTCCAAGCCATTGTTATCCAAAAACCGGTGTGTTACGTCTGGTCCAAAGGCGACACCGATCCCGCGCTTCGACGGCCCCCACCCGTTGGCCTCCTGAGGATCGCTCCACAGCATCTCGGCCATGAGACCCGAATCTGGCTCGCAGTTACGGTTGATGGCGTTAATGTTGGCCAAGGTGACACCATCCCTGGAAAACAAACCGCCATGAACAATGAATGCTTTGCGGCCATTGGTTTCACTGGATCCGTCAAGGATGTAAGCCAGGGGGAGACTCTGGAAAAGTTCGGTGAACAGCTGAAAGACGGTCTCCGTATACTTTGCATGGACCTCCCCCTCAAAACCGTAAATGCGGTTCATATTCTGTGATTCGTGATTCCCTCTGGTCAGATGAACGGCGTCGGGACACCAGACCTTGAGTGCCAGGAGTGTTAATATAAATCCACACTGAACGAGCCACGGTCGACAAAATCGCCGTTGAAAAGATAAGGATTGGACGCAGAGGGCATTTCCATTCTGATCAAAGATGGCGTTGGCGAGATCGTAATACTGGCCATGACGTCGCCGCACACAGTTATCTTGTCGCCGGCAGTAATGGGAACCTCGACAATATTGGGCAAGGAGTCCATAATTTTCTTGGCGGCAATATGACCATGATGGCATACTTGACGTGCAAGACCTTTTGATTACGGAATGCGTCCAACATTTCAACAACAAACTCCTCTGTGACAAGGCCATCTTCTTGTATCCGCGGGCCAGTGTAGGAATCATCCACGTTGATCGCATCAAGATCGATGGTATCACTTACCTTGACCCTCAAAATCACTTTCAATAGCCTTTGCAAAGGCCTTTCACGAATCATCTTTTCACATTCTCTCAGCTTGACGGCAGCATCCTTATCACCCGGCAAGAGCTTAACAATGACGCCATAATCGCGTCGTGCCTCCTTGTAGCGACACAATGCAAACTGGGCACTGCCACGACGGTAATATGCCTTGACATAGCTCGGGTTCTTCTCCAAAGCGTTAGTAGCATCCGAGATGGCAAACCCAAATTGCTCAAGCTTGATGCGTGCATAGGCGCGATTTCCCAAGAGCACTGCCTGGACCTTACCATCAGCGCCGATCAAAGCGGCATGTTTGAGTGCTGACGAGTAGAGTTGCTCGGCCTCTGAAAACTTGTTTGCCTTGAAGGCGAGATTGGCGCGTGCCTTGAGTTCGTCGACGGTGGCCGTCATGACGGGTTATGAATTGCAGTGGCAAAAGAACAATTCAAGACTTTTGTGACGAGAATGTTGGGAAACGGATGGATGATATGTGACGTTGGGCAGCAGCAAGGGGCGATGATGGATGATGGAGCAAGTGGAGTGAGTTGAGAAAGTGAGCAAGTAGGGGAGTTGAGCGAATGTGTGGATGCACAAGTTCGTAGCCAAAGTAACGAGGTAAGTAGAAACGGGGCCGGGCAAGGGCGGCAAGTTGAGCGCAAGGATAACGACAAGAAACGAAACAATAAAGCAACAAGTCAGAATACACGACGCAGGACCTTTGGCAGTGAGGAAAGGGTGCGGAAACATACGTTTTGAAGGATGGCGGGGTGATAGTGGGTTCCACGTTGGAGGAGGAAGATACGGGGACGTACTATCGGTGTAGTGGAGGAGAGGGGGGGGGGTGGAAGTGTGGTAGGACCAGAGGAGGGGGCTTTTATAGGGCAAAGCGGCGGCGGCAGTGGAGGAAAAGGTCAAGGATGTGAGATGGTACAGACTGCGGACGGGAAGACCAGACACAGGAGAATGCACACTATGCACAGCGCTGGCGCATACGACTCGACGATGCCTTCAAGGCGGGGTTGCTGCAGCGACGGGCGTCTGTTGACCAGCACATGGCCAAATCCGAGGCCGAGGTGAGTATGCACCGGTATGACACACCATTTGTCCACCTACTGTACACTGCCGTACAGGAAACATGGAGACAGTACAGTACAGTACTGTACTGTACACATGGTACTGTCTGTGTGTACGCACGTACAATACAAGGTGCATTGTAGGCGTTTGCGGTACTGTACAGTGTGTAGTGTACAGTGGCGGATGGGATGGGCGTTGTGATCGGCGATCGGCGATCGGTAACCATCGCTGAATGGGAGGCGGTGTCTGGACGCTCATGTCATGGCCCCGCCGTGTTGTACGTTAGCCAAAAGCCGCCGTGGCCGTTTGCCGCCTGCCGTCGTCTGTTTTGCGTCTTTCGTCCCACCCTGTAAAGTGCAGTACAGTATCCGCCGGCGCAACTTGCCGCCGAGGGTGTGCTGCCACGTTTGCATTTTACGATACTTGGCGAGGTCGGTATTGGAAGATATGACCAATAGGAACAACATTTGGTAAACGTTGTGTGGTCGTCATGGTACGTGGTATGTGCTTTGGTTGGTGAACGGAAGAGAGTACTGTACATAGTGTCAGTAGACCCAAAAAAAATGGGGTATCCCAAAGCATTCATCGGGCCCACTACTATTTACTGTATCTGCGGTCCTACTCTACATACAGTACAGTATGGCTCACCCGTGGGATCTCTCCAGCTACATTAGCGCCGTATTGTACGGTAAAGTAACGTAAATTAATGCGGAATTACCGCATCGCACCGAAAACCCTACGTATTCCTACAATGCGCAACCGGTAATCTCTCCACCCCCGAATACTGCACAACTGACAGTACAATCCACGTCGCCACGTATCCCCAAGCGCAAATGGAAAAACCACTATAAAAACCGCACCATCTCCGCGACCAGTCCTCCTTCCTCACCCCGGCCATCCCCGACCACCCTCAACCGCTCCATCTCCGCCGATCCGTCCTCCTCCCTCACCCGTGCCATCCCCGACCACCCTAAACCCCACCATGCCTACATCAGCCCGCCCTGGTAACCCGCCTCACATCCTCATCATCGACGGCTTTGTAATCGAGACCTACCCCTCCATATCCCAAACCCCATACGCCACACTCCCCACCCCCCAACCAATCCCCCTCCTCCGATCCCACGCTGTCTCCTCTGCCTCCGCCCTCCAACCCCCGCAGATCCCCTCCTCCCCTGTTCCAACTGCCCACGCATCTACCATCAAGCCTGTCTAACCCTCTTCTCCGTCCTCACCTCCCTCCAAACGCCCCTTCCTTTGTCCCCCCTGCAGTCAAACCACCACCCACGCCACCACCTCCGCGCCACCGCCGTCGCCTCCCTACGTCGATTCCATCAACACCTCGCCTCATTCCCTCACTCCCCGAAACTCTCCCTCAAAGCACTCAACCTTCCCCCCCAATCGTCAACCACTCCAAGTACCCACCGCACCCGCACCTCCACTCCCACTCGTCTTCGTCCTCCGGCAACCCTTCCCCGAAACGTCGCATCCCGTCTCGTCAACATGACCCTCATCTACACCAACTCGCACCGCAACCCTCCACTTTGTTCAAGCGCGTTTCACGCGCCAGTGTCGCCCTTCGTCGCAGGTCTATCGCATCTCTCAATCGTGACCTTCGTGCGTCGTCGTCCGCCGCAATCAACCCGATTTGCTGTCTACTATTCGTCATGCCAAGGATCATCTTCGTCGCGCAAGCGCTGTGCCCATGGATGATCATTATATCAAGGCCGTTCATTCGGACCCTCCGGATTCCGTCCTGCCTGCGGAAACACACCCTTGGGAGACTCTCGTGAATGTCCCGTGCATTGAAATAGATCTTGTTGTCGCCCTTGCAGTCACACAGTTGACTTGCTTGGCCCGATGCCCCGCATGGCACTGCGAGCTACTTTACGTAAATATTCACCCCTATGGTCGCGCCCTTGTTGTTGCCTCCTACCTCTGTCCTTGTCGTTCATGTCCACATCACGTCCTGTGTCACACGATCGAGTCGCAATCATGGCGCGCTGGCACCCCGCTCAAGGGGTTTCGCGTGTGATCGCGACCTCATTTTCCATTCTTTTACCTTTGTTATAGCTGCGATGAAAGCGCGAGTCAACGGACAAGCAAGCTAGGCTGCGGATGGTGCGGGTGCGGATACCGATTGAGAGACAGGTCGAATTCGGCATGCCGCATCCCCGTGCATGTCATGCTGTGCTATCAAAATGAGTCTGGCAGCCGTTTCGTCCATGGGGCTTGATTCGATGCGCATCACGCCATTTATTTTGCGACAACGGAAGCGCGCGTAAACGCTGTACATTCCGACTTGCCATAGTGCGGCATTTCGCCACGCACGGCGCGACATGTACAGTATGCAACGCGCCCAAATTCAGAGGGTAGGCAGGTGGTGAGAAGCGTCTCTGGCAAGTCCTCTCTCCTGGGCAAGCCGGTGCGTGCGCCAGTGCACCCAACTTTGCAGCGGCCACACGGGTGGCCAAACTGAGCATACGTTCCACGGAGAGGCCAGTAGTGATTCCGTAGATAATCCCCCGATGAAGCATCGCCCGCGCCTGTGGAATCCACAACCGTGGTGACTGGCCATGCGGGACACTCCACGACCTCATATTCGTCGCCCCAACGTCGCGACTTGACAATCCTGCTTGTGATGAGTACGTCCAATCCGGAGGTACGGTCCCGTTGATGCGACTTGGGCATGACCATGACGCAACCTGCGTCGCCCAAGGTGGATATGACGAAACGGGCGCGGCAGGTGTGTGCAGGTGGATCATGGCGTCGACACGGTCCGAGGCATCTGGGGCGTAGATGAATGGGTATCGGCTATTGGTGATGATATAATCGGCACGTAAGAGGAGATCTCGGATAAAGGGCGGTCGCGCTCGATATCGACAAGGACGGGGATTTGATTGGCGTTTGCTAAGTTTGCGAGACGGATCGCGGCGCGGGTGTGACGGCCGTCTAGGGCGACTAGGGTTGTGTGGTGGATGAGTTGTTGGAGGGTGGCGGGGTCGAGTTCTTCGGGTGAGGTCCTCGTTACTAGGGGTGGAGATGCAGGTGCGGGTGTTGTTGGTAGAGTCAATTATGACGTAGGTTAGGGTGGTGGTGACGTTTGGTTTGATGCGGATGGCGTGGGTGTCGATGCCGTCGGCTTTGAGTTCGTTGACAACTGCGGTGCCATATACATCGGGGCCTAATTTGGAAAGGAGGGTGGTGCGAAGGCCGAGACGACGTACGGCGGTTAGTGTGTTGGCTATGTTGCCACCGCCTAGGGCTTGGAGGGAGGTAGTGCGGATTTTTTGGTCCGGGATGGGATAATGGTCGACTGTGGCCAGCAAATCCATACATGCTACGCCGAGACCGAGGATGTGGATGGATTGGAGATGCGGGGTATTTGGACGGGAGGGGAGGCGATGTGGTGGACATGTGAGGGTTGAGGGATCGGAGAGGATTGATCTGGTGATGGGAGCGAGGACGAAGGGGAGGGTATGGAGAGGGGGGGAATGAGGAAAGCTGGCGACATTGCGCGGGGATGGGTTGCAAGGAAGAAGGCTATCGTACGGCTGGCAACCCAAGCTACAGTATCTACCGTATGAGGGAGGCAACGAGCTGGGAGCGGGCGGTTCTTCGGCAGGTGCTGGCATTGACACGATACTTACAGTACAGTACTGTAATTAAGCTCAAACATGACTCCAAGTTGAGGTTCATGGCTTGAGCAGCTCAAATCGTCACCCGCGATGGTGCAACACTCGAAAGCCAGCGACCAAGGTGAAGCATGAAACATTCGCTACGACAACAGTCGAATGTCCCACGGCACCAGCATCACCCGCAACGGCAACGGCAACGGCAACGGCAGTCGACTGTGTCAAAAGCGGGACTTCCACAACGCAATCGTTCGATCCTTTCCACCCGATGCGAGAATCTCATGGCCCATAGCCAAGCACCCCACGCTCCCCTGATGCCATTTCAGCCCAACCACCGGCTCTAACAAATCCCTGGTCCTCCTGCCATTCCACACTGCCACCCTCCCATCCCAACCTCCACTCACCACCACCTTTCCCCCCCAACCACTGCCCCGACACCCTTTCCCACCAACACCACCTCCTTGACCACCTCCACCTCCCCTCCATCACCCCCACTCCAACCAACCTCCCAAACGCCCCCAGCCACACACACCCCGCCTTTGTCGCACCCCTTCACACACAACACCGCCTCATCACCCACTACAACCCGCCCAACCATCCTCCGCATCCTCACATCCCACACCACCACTCCACCATCCTCATACCCCACCACACACCCCATCCCCCATTCCACTCAAACACATTACCATTCCCGCCTTTTCCACCCTCCCAAACCGTCCCACTTCCCCCCCTCTCAAGTCCCGAATCACACCTCCCCTCCTCCGCCCCACCCAAAACACCCCGTCCAATAAACCCCCCCACAAAACCCAACCCCAAACCACCGTCCCCCTCCCCCCTCTCCCCAACCGCACCCCTCCAAATCCCAACCTCCCCCCCTTCATGCCTCAAGTCCACCCGTCGCACATACCCAGACTTGTAACACAACATCACCACCCCTCCCCCTCCCTCAACACACTCAACAACCCCCATCCTCCCGCCTCCCCCGAAACACACACACACATTCCTCCGCCCCCGTATCCCACACCCTCATCCCACCCCCCTCATCCCCACTCACCAACAACTTATCATCACAAACACCCGCTCGACAATCCATACTCATGCCCCCGTAAAATCCCTGTCGGCCACGTCGTCTCAATTTCCCCAACCCCATCCCAAATTCCCCCAACTCTTCGATCCTCCGCACACACCTTACAAACACGCACACGTCCGTTGCCACGATTCGTACACCGGTTGCCACCGTCGCACGTGAGTTGCCGATTTTTGATTTTTCGCAACCGCGCGTCACTACGCCGTTTCAAAACTGCGCGCGGAATGACCTGCCGCGGGTGAACGGCGTCTAGTCGCGTGATGGGTGGCTGGATTTCGGAGGGGTGCGCGTATTTTGGATGGGTGTTTCTTGCTGCTGGGTGGGTTTTCGTGTGTGGTTTTTTTTGGGAGTGACCGGATGTGTGGGGTGTTGATTTTTTTGGGAGGGTTTTGAAATAGGGGTTGCTACGTGTGCGATTTGAACATTCGCGCTCAACCGAGCGGGCGGTCGTAGAGTTTCGGGCATTGCTCGTGACTCTGTACGTGGTTACGGGGTTGGAGTTTGTGGTGTCCCTAGCGCGTATATATGATGGGGAGTGCGCGGGAAGGGACAGCGGGTTGGGGGCAACATAGACTGCGTAACTGTCCAACTTGGAGTTTTTGCTCTAATACGCTGCGGAAGATGCATACCAAACTTGTCTACTTTGTCGTCCTCATCGCTGCTGTTGTTCCTGGTATTATGGGCAATGTGTGTACAATCAGACGCATTGCAATTGTGCAGTCTCTTCCTCACCTGGGGTGTGCGCAAGGTTTGCAGTTGGTACACCAGGTAATGCGACATGTGTTGTGGATAACTGCATTACGGGTAATTACAACTGCGACTGCTCTGGCACTGAAATGTGAAACTATATACATGCGACTCATGGAAGTTCCAGGACCGACGTCGGCAACACAGTTGGCGATATGGAAACTTGCTTCTTCGTCTCAAGATTCAGCCCTATCGCCGCGCAATGTTTGTCTCCGATTGTGTGATGCCATCCGAAGGCATGCTTGAAAGACGGGGTCGTCAGGCGGTGGTTCGAGGGAAGCGGAGTGTGCATATGGGATGAGCCTTTGGGGTCCAAGAACAGACTCGCCGAGACGCATTTGGGCCTTGGAATGGAGCGTGGGATTTTGGGAGCCAATGTTGTCAAGTCAGGACTACGAAGAGCAAAGCTGAACATGGCATCGTGTTGAAATGTAAAGCACTTGTGTTGTAGATGACATACCTACTTTTGCTTTATCTTTGGGGTCTACATGGTCACCCGCTTTCGTTAGCGACTTGTCGGTTTCCCGTTGCACCTTTCCTTAACATTCTCCCGCGCAGCGTATTCCGTAGGATGAGATTCAACCTGTTGCGAATGCTTATGAAAAACTACCTCAGAGTATTGTACGAGGCAGTCTCAACATGCCGCACTCTTCCAGTTGTAGAAAGCGTCGTTCTCTAATCCCGTATCCTTACGCGCCTGCACCAGTGTCACTCTTTCTTTTCAGCAAATCACAGATTGATTCTTAATCGGCACTGTACCGATAAAGTACTTGCTGGAAGTATGCGCTGTGAGCTCTCCTGAGAGTCTGTTGGGGGTGCAAAGCCCTTCTCCGATAGAATGAATTATTGGGGGAAGCATTCTCCGTAAGCCTCCGAGGGCGTTGTCAAACAATATCTTTCGCACCTCCTCTGCCGTAAAATTACCGAGTTTCAATAGCGCTGATGACAGTAAGTGAGTATCTGAAGCCGAGACACTCGTTGAAATTGAGCCATCCCAGTCGCTCCCCAGTGCTATAGAATCTACCCCGCCTAGGACCTTTGCAGCATGCGAAACCGTCTTGACAAAAGAACCGATTATATCACCACCGCAAAGAGCGGGTTCAAATAACGCTATTCCAATCAACCACCTGCGTCTGCAATTCGCTTCATATCTTCGTCGGCGAGGTTCCTTGGGCTTTGGCATACAGACTTTAATCCAGTGTGCGAAATAAGCAGAGCCGGTCCTTACGAGATATTATTAAGAGCACAATGATAGATTCACAGCGTTAGATTTGGATCCTTCATCCTCGGCATTGCTGCAATACTAGGTTTGCTTGTCAGGTACAGTCCAATGACTTACTCTCGTTTGGCTCTAGCTCCAAAATGTCTGATGTGAGCTCCATGGAGGCATGGCTTAGGTCAACTATCATATTCAATGCTTTCATGCGTGTCATTACGGAGCGACCAAACTCTGATAAACCGCCTTTGTTCAGTCCGCTGTTTGAGCCGCCGATCTGAAGGAATTTGTAGATCAAAAGTTAGCGAGCTTGTATCAAGATAAGGCGACGACACGTTTCAGTTTGTACTTGAGGGATCCAATCGCAGCATAGGACTTACATCTGTATCAAAAAAATGCACTGGCCCTCTTTTGAAAGTTGACAAAGGTGATATGCCGTCAGGTATCAGTTGCTCCAAAACCAGCACAAGCGGAAACGCACGAGTTACCATCTCAGTCGAAGATGACAAACTTACAACATGCGGGCACCCGCGTCAAAAAAACTCATCCAGTGCCGCTATTTCTCCGTTTAGGCTCGACAGGCCCTCAACAGCAAGAACGGCGGCCACTTGCGATGGAGCCGGGGCAAGATCTCGCGCCGAGAGAACCACCTTTAGTTTTCCGCGGCTTTGCGATGCCAATTCATGCAGGTTTCGGGCCTGGAATAGAACGCGGTTCTTTGGACTGAACCATGTTTGAACAGGCCACCTCTGCAAGACTGAGAGGAGCAGCATCGAATCAGATGTGGTTGTTGCTGGCGGATTCGATTGAAAGTTCATATTTTTCGGGACGGAATTTACAATCTAAAGCAGAAATAGGATAATGTTAGTCGAGCGTTGAACTGGGCTCTGGGATATTAAGAGCGAGTCAATTTCAGGACGTACCGCAAAAACCTGCAAGGTCACGTTCCCGGCAATTAAACGCGGAATGTCTGCTGTCCCCAGGGCTCTCTCTCTGTAGAGTGGATGCGTCACTGTGCGTAGAGTATCTCTATGCGTCCACATCAACGTGTCACAATGGAGATCTGCAACTTGGAAATGGACTGAATTTTCGTGCGCAGTCCTAAGGTAGACATCATCCACGGATACGTGACCGTTGTTGATTAAATCCTCCGCGATGGGCGGGAAGTAGCGGAAGAAGAATGCCGTAAGAAATGCTATGGTTGAAGGAACTAAGACGGCTTGGAGCGGACGCTGCGCAGCGTTTCGAACGGATCGCACCAGTAAAACTGGCGTTAACAGGAGCACAGGAACAGCTGTGTACCGCTAGCATGTGAGAATGAATTCAGAAACGAGTGGCGTTAGGGGAGGATGGTACGCAGAGTCACATAAAGTTTCGCACGTTGGAGCCGCTAAGAATGATTTCTAACGTACAATAGCTGTGCTGACTGCATATACACTCGCGACACTCATGTTGCTAAATAAAACAAGTCTGTCGTAATGACCGGGTGGGAGCGGATAGCGCAGGTCGACCAGTTCGGCTTGATTGTGCCACGAGACAGTCACGGTCACTTTACCAGAAAGGCTTTCTGATGTTTAAGGGAGTACTTGAAGATCGTGTACTTCTTGAAGATTGTGTGCTTGTAGCAAAATGGGTTGACTCTACAAAGCACTGGCTTGGCGCGTGATGCCTGGTTTGTGCTCGCATGTACGGCAGAATTGTAGTCCAGCTTAATTTGGGTGCCTGAATCCAAAACGGATTCAAAATTAACGTAGTTTTGGATGCTATGGCACGGAAAACAGATTTCGCGCGATACTTCTCCGACGGGGGGTGGGGGAATCGCCGAGTGTGTTCAAATAGTAGCACCATGCAGGGGCTAGGATAGACTTTTCAGTGGCTCAACAAGTGTAGTCGTCTCACCGAAGGATTTGACGCTGATGAACCGTAGATATTTTAAGGGGAGAAGGAAGTTGAGATCAACATATCAACATCAGAACGAATCGGCGAATTCAATTTTGCGTCTGCAGAATGGTCTACGGTACTCCAGTGGTACAGTGGAATTTCGGCCCGAAATTTCGTGGCATCCGTGGTTTCGCATGAAACACTTAGGAAAAAACCTTTCCTCTCCCAAAGGGATCCTGGGTCATTTTATTATTAACCGTCCACACCACTTGTCTGGGTTCCAGGCTGTCCTTGACCTCGTGTACAGTACAGTAGCTTCAATACAACGTACTTTATCTACAGTAATCCAAGCCTGCACCCAAAAACTTTACAGTGACCGTTTACAGGAAGCAAGAGGTGTCACCAGAAAGGAATCCTACGGTATTTTCTTTGTTTTTACTCATTAATTTCTTCAATACTTAAAAAGGGCCACTAGAGTAGACTATCTTTGGAGCGGGAGGCAAACTTCTGCATGTTGCGGGCTACGACCAATCGCTGAAGCTGCACAAGTGGACCAAATGGCATAGCTGAGCTTTTGATAAAACCGAGGATAACTTCGCTTTAGAGCTTCCGATACGGGCCGCGATAGCGGCCGCATACTCGTTGACCACCTTGGATGTGGTCTCCGATGGGCATCCCAGGGAATCAAAGGCTAGCGGGACAAACTGCCAGCCGAGAAGCGGGCGTCCCGGTGAAGCATGGCCAGGAATGGCGGCGATTTTGGTCGCAAAGTCCCTCATTTTCCGTCGTTCTGCCGCATTGGCGGCGGCGCGCGCTTCCCGGGCTCCCTTGGATAGGAAGCACTGTTGGAAAGGTGAGGAGACTGTGATGTCATACGCAACCGGGAGAGAGGGCGTAGGGTTTGCCGGAGAAGTAGTCGGATGGACGAGTATGTCAGCAGGTCGGGCGTCCAGTCCGGGAAGTAAATACGGGACTTCATAGTGGACGCCAGCTCCAGCGGCTTTGAACAGGTCTTTTCCGAGCATTTTTGCCACAGCTTCGCGGCGGTTCTTCCAACCGAGACCTTTATTACACAGGTCAGCTACGGTATCCTAATTTCCAAAACTACTGGCCAATGAAAACGAATAAAATTCGTGGCAATATAGGACACAAACTAGATTTAGGGCCTATATCCACAAGCACTGCGATTCCCCTTGATGAAGAAAGATCGACTCCACTTGTCTGTAGTTCATTGGCTAACTGAGACCCAACATATTTCCAACAATTGCATGTTACCTATTGGCTGCTGGTGGTTTTAATATTAACAACGGAAAAGGCTTTCGATTGGCTGCAGTTTTATTCAAAAATTGTATAGAAACAGTGGCCCGTCAAAGATACTGAGAAAACCAGCAACGTGTTTGAAAGTTGTAATCGGGTCATGTCCTACAGTGCGCGAAATTCGAACTTGTTACTCGTCACTTTATCACATACAGTGGCATGGTACGCTTCATTTCACTTTCCGATTACTTCATTCTGTTCCGTAAGCAATGCGTAGCATGGCAGCTGGTCGTTTCGATAAAAATGAGCACTTTTTGCACCATACTAAAAGAAACACTTCAGAGCTTTAAAAAACAACGAAAACTACGTATGACACAATAAAAATTCCCGGGAGAATTGAATCGAAAACCCGCGAAACTTTAAAGCTATGGACTTTAAGCATTATAAGACGTGGACAAAGTAAATTCCTCAGTCTCAGCAAAATTGGTAGGAGTCCAGTACTAGCCAAAAAATACCAGAGGGAAAGTATCCGAACGATTTCGAGAGGGGACAAATTGTTGCCATGGGGATGGAGCAGGTGCCAGTGGGAGCGATTGCACAGACCTTAGGGCGTAACGTCGGGACAATTCAGTACTTGTTAATGAAAAAGGCACCATCGTGAGACTGAAACTTCGAAAAATGCAAGAAAAATCTCGGAACACGATTGCCATCAAAGTTTCCGCATGGCATCAAAAGGAGATGCAACCGCTTCTGAATTTCGGAGGGCCCTTAAACTGCCTTTTCCTGTCCGCAGGGTACAGCAGTTGTTATCAAGCTCGCCGCTTCTTCGATATCGCAGAGTTAATCGTGTGCCGGCGAGAACTGCAGACCAAAAAACAAGAAGACTTCAATTCGCCCGCAGGTGAATATCAAAGGGCGACATATTTTGGACTCATGTAGTGTTTTAAGACGAAAAACTTTCAACTTCGACGGGCCGGATGGTTTGCAGATGTATTGGCACAATTTACGATAGGAACCTCGGCGCTTTCAAACCGACAGAATGAGGGTGGCTCTGTGATGATATGGGCGGCTATAAGCTTCTATGGAACGTCCCCTTGGTTTTTATTTCTGGTAAGCAGGACTTAGCGAAGTACTGCGCAACTCTGCAGGCTTGCTTGCTACCTTGGATGGCTGGAACATTTTGGGAAATGAATACATGGACTTTTCAGCAAGCTGGTGCGAGCATACATCACTCGCAAGAGACGCGTGAGTTTGTAAGTCAGCGCGGAATTCGTGTTCTACAGTGGCCAGCAAAGTCCCTGAACTTGAATATCATTGAAAATGTCTGGGACTTACTCGCCCGGCGTGTTTATCTGCGTGGAAAGCGGTACGGGTCTGTAGCTTACTTAAAGTCAGGAATTGAGGAAGCGTGGGCGACCATTTGCAACCGTTTCATTTTAAAACTGTACCATAGTCTTCCCAGGCATATTATAGCAGTAATTGACTCAAAAGGGGAGCCTAAAAAGTACTGGTCTTGAATTAAAATGAGCAATGTTTCTCGTGTCATTTGTAATTTCGTTGTTTTTTCAAAGCTCCGAAGTATTTTTTTAGTGTGGTTCAAACATTGCTCATTTTTATCAAAAAGACTAGCTGCTATGCCACGCATTGCCTACAGAACATAATGAAGTAATCGCCAAGGGAAATGAAGCATTTCATGCCACTGTATGTGAAAAAAGTGACGAGTAACAAGTTTGAATTTCGGGCACTGTAGTTACACACTCTCTAAACCCACTTTTCGGGGGAGAGGCGCTACAAGCAACTGGCGAGCCTGGAGAGAGGCGCGCATGGAAAAAAACAACTTGTAGTGCAAATCTGCTCCCGATCTTACACGGTTCTCCCGACTTCCATCCTTCGGAGGGATCCAAAGCTCCAAAGTACCTTCCGCCTTTTCTTTCCGTGCCCCTCTTCCCCCTCCTAATTGCCTACTTTTCTTTCCCGCATTTTAGCACGAACATATCGACAAGTACGTCGTTTTACATGGTATACGCGAGAGCTTTTGCTGTCCAACAATCACGCTATCCCAAAAAAACATCTTTGGACATCAGGAAGACCATTTCGCTCCCTCTACCGTCTAGTTTTATTTTGAAAAAGTATTACAAGTCCATTATAGATTTAAAAATGGAATCTGAGGCAACTGTAACAATAAACACGCCCACAATGTCGTTGCGAAGGCATCTCAGAAGGATAAGTTTGAATAGGGGTGAAGATTTTTCGCTAGAAGGCGACGAGGATAATGGCCAAAATGTTTTGGAGTAGCCGTTGTTGCTTCTGTAAAATCTCTTCTTCAGTGTCACAAACAATGATCTTAAGAAAATATGTGAGTTCTGGAAGCTTCGCAAGTATGGAAGCAAGCGGGAAATAGATTCTAGGGCAACATTACTTGTGAAGGACAACTTTGGGACAATTAATACAGAAAAAGCACAGTCAATTGTAATTGGAAACAGATATTGTATGTCGTTTGAGTCCTTTAAGAAAGCAGGCTGTAGAAAGTGGGTGCATGTTTCTTTGAAAGATTTGGAGGAGACCTGTGGTCTACAGTCATCTGCGTATTTTCAACAGAATGGTGAGAGTGGGACGCTGAGCTTTGACGAAATGGCATGAATTTTTCTTGTGCTTAAAAATCAGAGGGGGAAGATGCTCTTTCCGAAACTAGGCAAAGTCTCACAGCGGCCCACCTGAACGCTGGAATCAGTAGATTTGCCCCATGGGTTGGGCTAATTTGTGATATGTATAACAGTAATGAGTTCAAGCTGACAGCCATGTTTGACGGCTTTGGTCATCTAGATGAAGTGGATCCATCATATAAACCGTAAATGGGGGGTTAATTTACTGTGGTAGATATGTGGGTTGGTATCCAGTAAATTTGTACCGGAGCGTACATATCGTATCATTGTCAAGCCAATTGCGAAACCGTGCGATGCGTCGAAAGCTGTGGACGGCACTCCAATCTACCAGAAGGTGGAAGGGAGGCCAGATTAGGGGTTTTATATGTATATATCATATAAACCTGTTCGTGCTATTAATTTTGGTACTCTGAGAACATATTTCAAATCTTTGCGTGCAAAGTTTTCATTTTGTCGCTCAAATTGGACTCAGTCCGACAATCTTGAGATTGACAACTTCATTGATTATGTGAAGGAACATCGCAAGCGTGTCAATACAATGTCAAAGAAAACTCTTATCATTGCTGAGGTTTTTGAGTTGGTTACTACTCATTTTGACGAAGACCTTTTTACGATGATATCAAAAAGTATGGATTCAGGCGAGGCCAGAATGGAGACAGGTTTGGAGGAGGTGAATAGGGCCATGGATTTGACAGGTAGTATGGAGTCTCCATCACTGCCGAGTGCAACAGGCTCAAGAAAAGGAAGCGAAATTACGTTGAAACGATTTGTTCCGGCAACAGCTAAATATTCACCGGGAGAGCTTGTAACAGCAACAAAGCTTTAACGTTGGCATCATAGAACTTTTCAAGACTATGCAATCCGGAAAAAGTAAGGAAGTACCACAGGGCACGTCGATATTTCTAAGGAACGACAATATTCTCGCCGTATTTCAGAAGGTGCGTACTGCGCGTCTAAACATTGATGATGTGATCCGCAACGGGGATGTAGAACTCATACGAATGATAGAGCTGGCTCTACAGAAGGTCAGAGCTGACTAAAATGATCTTCACTCTCAAAAGGATGGTAAGAGGTCGTCTCAACACTGAAAGAATACGAAAAGTGCAAGAAGAGCCCTTTAGTTGAGTTTGGAGATTCCCAAACTCTCCAACAACATCCGGACCGCTCCTAACCCTTTCATCCGACTCCCCTTCTCCCCCTTGCCTAAATATGTCTACCCATCGACGATTCTACTTCCATTACGATGCCGACGTTGATCTGGCCATCACCACCGTGCTACAGCTTATTCCACCGAGGAAGCAGTTTGAGGGACCGGCTAATCGGAGCAGATCTTTGCAAGCACCATCACTGGTGAGGATTTCCAGTTCCCTTGTGAAAAAGAACCACCATCCCAGCAGTTCTACGCTCGCACTAAACCCCAGGGGTCGGCCGACTTCTGGCAGAATGATCATTGCACAATTGGCAGTTTGCAAGCCATGGAATGCAAGCAGCAATGCTTTTGAGGAGGAAACGTAAGGGGAATATAGATAAGAATATATATTATGGAATATACTGGGGCCGTTACCCGAGATATGGCACGCGACTACTGCCGCCGCTTTAAACTATGCTTCGTGTGTGTCACGTAAGTCAGAGCCAGGCGGGCCAGCTGATCAGCAGTGGCATCATAAACATCAAACTAGGTGGTTTAATCATCGCGACAGCGCCTTCTCGGCTTCTGCATGCCCTTGACGAGTGGCAGAAACTCACGCGATGACTGGCAGCTCTTCAGCAAAGACGAGAATAATGAAGTCTTCTTCAGCATTTCTCGCCATAGCAGGGCGGGTTAATTTTTCTTACACTCAAAGAAGATTTATGACAAGACTTACTCGGAAGCAGTGCAAAACAGGGTACAAAGTTACCAACATCCCCATAAGGATCGGAGTAACTTTTGAAGCAGTAACTTTGATCTTTAACGAATCTGATTTCTTGTGATTTTCCGCAAGTCTCTCGAATCTTTCTCGAAGCTCTTGGACAAGGTTCGTCCTTTTTGAACTAGTGATCTCAGGGATTTCTCACAATTCAACCACATTACACGTGTACAATTTCAACCGCCATAGCGCTTGCCTCAATCCGGCTCTCATCTTTCTTCCCCCTCCCCCCAACACCTATCCACTAATCCCCAAATCCTCAACCACCCTTCACACCACCCTTCCCACACATCGTCCCTCCACCTCCCGCTTTCTTCCCACCATTTCAAATACCAATCCCGCCTTCTTCTCACAAACTCTCCATCCCCCACAACCACATTTCATCTCCACACACTCCCTCACACGACATCAACCCTTCCCATCCTCCACTTCCTTTACAAACCCCTCCACATGCACACCATCACAATAGCCCCATCCTTCCGTAAAAGTGAAGCTCAATCCATAAGGTGCATGTAGCACAATATTGTATTGCGATCAGGTTATAAAAGCTTAACTCAGGCTTCGCTTTACCTCTCTGATCATGAAAAACGCATGTAGTGGACGAAAATATTCTGAAACTCAATATGATCTTGTAAAATGGTGCAAAAACAATCTTGACGGTAATATCTTCTCAGTGAGCCATAAGTGAACCTACATGAACTTTAATTCGATGAAGAATAAGGATATTTTATTTTTCATGAATATTATCTGTATTTAATTTGCCCAGCGAATTCCTTTGATCCAATTCTCCATCTTTCTCATAGGTTTGTTAAAACTTTTGTAACAGGGATTTACTTTTTTAGTCGATTTCGCTTGAAGACCTTCCGGTAGATATTTTTAATGACTTATCCAGCGCTTTTATTAACATTATGACACTGTTCTGTTGCTCCTTCGAATTGAATGCTCGTTGAGTCTCCGAAGGGTAATGCTCGCCCAAAGCCTTCTGAAGCAGCTTATATGGATTCATTACAATCTTATTAGAAATAAGAATATCAGAACACTTATGTCAAAACTGACAAGTTATTAACGGAGGATTTAAGGCCTCAGAAGAACAGAAAGTGATCTTTCTGAGCTTGAGAAGTTTTATGATATAAAATAGGAGAGAATAGCAAAATAAGGAAATAAGCCACTCTAGTAACTTCGATTAATAATTTTTAGGCATCCTTTGTTAACTTTTTTCTCATTAATATATTTCATACTTCTTTTTAAAAGGGTGTCTGAATTACAATAGACCTTTACAATACATATTCGCTTCTCTTCTTCGAGAATCTACTGTGTGCCACCATTCGATGTTTCAGCAGCTCCATTTATTCAATTCAGATCACGATTCCTCTGTTTTTTCGCCCCCCCAGTTGAAGCGGCGGGGAAGCGAATCTTAGTCTCTTCAAGAGCTTCTCTGAAGCCTTAGGTGAGGAGGATACTTACGGTGTTCCCTTTGGTATTTTTGGTCAGCTTACTGCTGTACGTAAGGAGATCTGTTCAAGTGTTTTGTTTGATGATTTTTTTGTTATCGATGATGGCACGGAGAAGTGCAGTATCATCTCTTATTTTTACTGTACACTCAGCTAATGGAAATAATTTCAATTACACTATTTACGGTGTCAATTATTGTCTAACGTACGTGAATTAATATCAATTTCACTAAATAACCAGTAATTCTAAGAAATCTATGAAAAATTTAACGCAAGTGTCATTAATTATGGTAAATATTGTAATAGAACGAGGTCATCAAAAACTCTAAAACTGATCATCTATGGCATTCTCAAATTCACCTCGACGCTTATTGATGATCTTTTGCAAGGCGGGTGTCGGAAGGAGCTCCTCGCACTGCCCATTTGTATTTAACGCTATACCAATAGTTATCACAGCCTTGCTTGCAAAAACATATACCCTTATATCTCTCTTATTATTGGTCTGGCGCACTGAATCAACCACAAGCCTCGAAAAATGAATTTAAGCGATTAAAAGTTTTCCAGAACTGTCTTTATACTCACCTCTTCTTATTAAATCGATCTTGTAAGGTCTTTATTTAGTCTTCCAAGCTGATTTGATCTTTTTTATTATAAATGAACCACAGGATTGTAGCAAAAGAATATAATTAGAATGGAAGAACCTGACCTTTGTGTGTTGATTTTGTTTAGAGCCATGAATATTTCCTCCATCCCATCATCTCGCTGTACTTATCTATGAATACAACTCTCCGTCGCTTGTTCGGGAGCTTATAAATAACTAGACGCTTACCTAACCATAGATTCATAACAATCGTATCCTTACGACCTTTGGGGGCTGATCTGTATGCAACTCTAGGAGTACAGTCGGGCATTCCTTTGATAGGGCAGATCCGATTATTGTTTGTAAAAGCCATGAACAGCTCCACGATTCTCGCGTCCCTGCCCCACTCAGCCTAGCAAATATCGTGATAAACTCACCACCAGATACAAAATCAGCATACTTGGCTTTATAGTCACCCAAACATCCCCGTGTGTGCCCGTTGTCAATATTAACAATAAAATGAGTTTCATCTACATTGCTAGTGTCATGCTCGTCAACTTCCACGCTAGTAAACAACTTTTTCAAGCACCCAAAGTGCCTTGTAGCAGCAATAGCAATATACGTTTCTTTTTCTTTGCTAATCCGTGCTTCCCAGTATCGGATTTAATCACAATTCGGAACCTCTCGGCAAAAGTCTGAATCCATCTTGCGTCAATCTTTTGGTGTAAACATATTTGTGAGCGTAGAACAATCATATTTCTGCCATACTCTGGGGTTTCACCGTTTTTAATGTCAATTAGGCACTTACACGTCACAAGGTGAGGAGGACCCCTGAACATTTAACAGCAGGCACGGAAGAAACTTGTCCGAACTGTACTATACACTGATCATCCAAGCAGGACAAATCAGTCGACCTAAAAAAGTTTGGGCCTACATGGCATGCAAGGACTTTACTGTAGCCGGTCAAAAGCACAGACCGAACATGTAGTCATTACCATAGCTTGCAGTACTTGAGATCAGTAAAATACCATTTGTGAATGAAAAGAGAGGAAAAAATCCGGTTCTGACACATCTCTTGCAAAATGCTTTGCTAACCAAGTTTATCGCTGTGCGACTCATGCGGCCAAAATTGGTGATACAGACATCATGATGGGGAAGAGAGCCGCACAAGATCACATGACGTTCGCCTTAGAGTAGGACAAGGGTCACGTAGCGCTTTGATCTTGAGGGACCACCGCCGGTGCATAACATATGTATTCCGACGGCAAAGCCTCCAGGGTTCGCGGTCAGGTTACATATGTGGTGAGATTACATTAACTAGAACTTCAGCATTTTCGCTGAAATGGTTATTTGGAAGTTGCACTATTTGTTTTATTTTATTAATTTATCGCTGACATTAATGAAAGTGACTGGGTGTATAGTTTTCTGATTTTGATTGTTCAGGTCAGTCTCTCTGTACTGTCGGTTGGAGACTATCTGACACAATACAGTATAGTAAAATAGCATTAAACTAACTTATTAGGCCACATATTTGACTATTCGTATTTCATGAATGAAATGGTTCTATGTAATCAAGACAAATTTAAAGGAATAGATGAATAAAGGAATAGCTACTAACTTGGACTACAATTTTAATTTCAACTTCTATCTAATAACTATTAATAACGATAAATTATATATAAAACTTACGATCGATATCTGCCGCCATTTTTAACTAACAGTGTAACCAACACTCTTGGACTTGATTGTAAGTACACCACTGGCTTGAGTCCTGAACATGTAATATCATGATTATTCGTGTTTCTGCGCCATCTCTAGTACTACTCAGAAAAAATTTCATCTTACTAATTACTGATTTATTCGAGTTTTAAACACAAAAAAAGCTTAATTGACGATATTCAATTCCAATATGGGACTTTTTAGTGTACGTGCACTATAAGTGTTACTGTACACTCACTAACTGCTTTAGTTAATCTATTCCATACTGTTTTTCTCTTAAATTTCAGAGCACTTTAATAATTCTATCCTCTCTCTCCTAGGTCTTGGAGTGATTTTCTGCTTGATTTAGTTTCTGTGTTCAGGTGAGTACAGCTACTTTTGTTCCTAAAAGATGTATGCTTGCTTTTTACATGCAAGTTGAAGTGGATACACAAGCTGCAACAACCTAACGGGGTTTGACGATTTAATTTATGAATCTTCTCACATACTAGAAAATTGGGCAGTATTAAGTAGTATCGTTGGGAATAGTGTTCCCAAGATGTTTTATTAGTACAGTTTACTCTAACGTTTACTGAATTAGTGTATTGGATTAAGATTATAGCCCCTATTATATTGAAATATGTGTAAATACGTAGCTTAAAGATTTATTTATTATATTATTGCTCCTATTATGTTTGAAATTGCGAAAACTTCGGTAAAATCTTAATTTAAATTTTCATCTCCACTAAAACTTTTGTTCGTATTTATTGCAGATGATTTGTATCAATTCTCCTCTTAAATTATCCACTTTTGAATCATTTCATTTTCCAAAATGTACAAAGTTACATTAGTGTATCGACTGGAATTAAAATTGCCTCCTTCGACGACAAACATTATATTTTTATCTTTTCATCTACTTCCGACCTTCTTCATAAGGATATTTGCATATAATGAAAATACGCGCAAGTAATTATTTGAACGATAATAGCTAAAATAGAGGGAGGTATTGGGTAGAGTGGAAACGAAAATAGGGCTGCAACTGAAGTTTCTATGAAAGGACAAATTTCCTATCATATGGGCTATTACTTTTTCCATGTTCCCTTTTGATCCTCAAACTGGGATTCAAACTCAAGATTTGAGAAAATGCAGATTAACTTAGTACCGGAATTGACCTTTGCTTGGCTCTAACTTTCAAAGAGTCGATTATGAAGTTTCAGTAGCTTTAGATTGCTGTAAAAAGACTAGGACTAAGAAGCACTTATTTCTGACCACAGTTGATACTTTCATTGGGCCTATCCTACAAACCATATATATTTCTGTGAAAAATTATTCATCATGAAGAGTTTTACCAATGAATTGCAACACAAAAAGCAAATATCAAGAAAAAACATAAAAAAATGGAATAAATCGGAAAATAAATGGGCCCTTCAATAAAAACGCTGGAAAGTGCGTGCCGTGGTTAAGGCGCTGCTTCGTTAAACGTTTAGAATTGAAACACCGAAAAGTACTAAGAAAGTTCGACTGGATTTCTTTTCGAGCAAAAAGAGACCCTGAGCTTCCTGGATTACAGAATATTAATGTACAGGCGCATCAGGAATAGATATGAGAGAAGGAAGGTCCCAGTGGTAAGTCTTAGTTGGAGCTTCACCGCAGGCACATTACCTGAGTCATAATTTACCAGCTTCACCCAAAAATAGGCTCTTCTTCATATATAAGTAAGGAAATCTTCTCGACCTTGACAGGAGATAGATCTTCATGTACTAGCTGCTGAATATTTAGTTCGATCATTTCTTCTGTTTCACACAATTTATCTTTACGATAGTATTTTGAATTTGACCGAACGTAATTCCATTCCCCTCGTCTCCGCTCTGACTGTGTAAATTTCCTAAAGGGCAGTTCACTGACAAAAGATCCATTAAAAAATTGAATTTGTAATGAAATATGAGGCTTGGCCTGTGTCAAATATAATACTCCAAACTTCTAATGAAGTGGATCATCTAGGATTTTTTTCATAGCATCAAATTTCATGAAGCAGAAGACGCCCTACTAACCCATGGTCAGATGTCATCCAGAGTGATGTTGTATTTTAATTTTTGTATCGTAGCTAATTCCGGCCTCTAACAAAAATTTGAATATCGTTTGTGATTTTAGATTCGAATAAGGTCCAATACAAACTACTGATGGCTTTTAAACTGACGAATGGAGATAAATCGGTGATAAAAGTGTTTTTTGCATCCTTCAAAAATTGAAAAATATCGGTGGGAATCTAATTCGAATATGATGAAATTTTGCCAGTAGAATGGTCTCTACGGCTCAACACGCAAACAAATCCACTTAGAAGACCGGAATTTTTACCAATCCGTCTTATAAAGTTCTGCATTCTACCGCCGGTACACAATGGAGTTCATTCACTTGGGAAGCTCTCTTAGAGCTACACTTTCCAAATTTCTACGTTTCCTCGCTTTACTAAGACACTTTGCGCCATTTCCTTCCGGGGAGTTGTAAAAGATTATGAAATAGCTTCAAAACGCTGCTATCTTAATCGCATTAAGAAATATCAATACGCGATTTTGAAGCAGAGAAATGGCTCCGGTTCAAATTGTGATCACCAAAAACATACACGAACTTCTTTTACACAGTTTAGCAACTACTACACCTTTCTATCTGAATTGTGGTCAATTCTATCAATTCTGCTGTTATAAACGTACAAAGAAACGGTTACTCAATGCATGAGATGTACTATAATTTAATCTGAACAACAAAATTACAGTTTTCCTACTAGTTTTTCCCGCTTTATTATGCGCTCTAAAATCTGAAAAATTCCACAACTAAAACTTATCATTATCCATATTCCTCTATATTAGTAACCATTACTCGTGAAGAAGTGCGGGGTATAATGTAATATCACTTTTTTAGGAACATAGTTTAAGCAAATGATCCTGATTCAATTCGAAATAAATAAAAAGTATACATTGTTCTGAATATGCTCTATGATAAATAAATTGACATGTACACAGGATTGATAAGTTAACGAGTAGAAAAACTTAGTAAAGATAGAGTGAATGTTTGTATCTGCTGGAGAAGTCGTTCCGCTATACCTCTTTCAAATCATTCCTGATCGAGGAAACTCTCACAGTATTCACCTAAGGAGAAAATTGAACCGCATATCTTCCATGGTATTCGATCTTCAAGTTTAGGGAGCAAGTCAGTACGACATTTGAAGCTAGGCTATCACAATTAAAATGGGAACCCGAATTTCAAGCTGCAGCGATCTGTACCGAATACGCTGCGCTGATCCAGGCCGCTCACAGATTGATAAAACTCGTCTCGGGACGATCCAAATTGTATAAAGATTAAACTACAACATATACGGAATGGGGCATCCCTTTCTACAAGAAAATATGGAAATGGGTAGGTCCTTAGACTCTTTATAAACCTACATAATAAAGTTGGTGAAAATACAGAACGATTTGTAATGATGAAAAATTTCCCGTAATCGATCTTATTCTATGTATTGCGAGCAGTTTTAGAGATGCTTTGCTAATGTAGTACAATGAGCGAGCTTAACAACAGACGCCGTGGATGTAGTGTATAAGAGATGAGATTGAGATGGTTATGGAGACCTCGGTTGGCTGCAAGAAATGTTCATTTCAAAGTTGATCTTAAGGCTGCTGAATACTTCGTAAAATAAGAAAACTAATACTAAAACCAATATTCGCAGATGGTGTGCTGTCTCCTTCTCTCTTTGAGCATCGTAAGATGAAACCTCTACTCCTTGTGGAGAAGTCTAGATGGGAAAGCGGGAGTAACTCATTTGATTGGTGAACTGCACAGTCTTCCTCCAGATTGCAAGACAATCCGTAAACCGTATAAGACTGGATAAGAGTATTGACATAATTTTGTCATTAATACCGGCAAACCCCTATAAAATATATTTTTTAGGAGCAGACACTTGAACTTCCGATATACATGTTTACATCGAGACTTAGGGTGCCAAATGAGTAGATAGCTATTTTAAATGGGACAAAGATGAGTGAAAACGGGAAATCGGGCGGATAGACGTGAACACAGCCCAAGGTTCAGTTGACAAAGTCGTCGCAGAATAAAAATTTGGGTGGACACTTTATGACCCATGGCCAGAGCAGCTGGTCATTCTGAGGCTCCAGTAGCAATGCATTTGTACTAAATAGTCAGCTGAGTTAGATCTATCTGCAATGGCGCAGCGAGTAAAGCCAGTTTCAATAAACAGAAAAACCAAAGTTAGATATGATATAGCGAGAAATTGGACCAATGAGTGGCCATATAATGTAAGAATACGAGGTCCGATCTGGGCGCGAATTCTGTAGAATGCAAGCTGTCAAGTTTTTGAATTGCTGTTTTGTGCTAAGAAAGGTCAGGGGTGGTGTCTGTAGGGTAAGCAGATCTGAAAAGGATCTTGATACAGTACAAAGCTCAATATTCATTGACTCAGATGAGAATTTCCTTACATTACCAGATTCTAGTAGTGAATTTACAAGTTCAAGAAAAGATCACCAAAATAAGCCCTGACTGTGCAGTGTAGTAGTAATTCCATTCGCACTAAATTTGCTAAAAGAGAATCTTTAAAGTTCCTAGTGCGCTTTTCTTACACTAAATATTAATAATCTAACAAGAGGTTTCCATTTTAACCTTCATCGACCTTTTTTCAGTTTCATGTGCAGCTCTTTAGCAATCAAGCACAGAGACAGGGAGCTGATGTAACTGCGGGAGAAAATGAGGTCACACGGCTCTCAGTTGGAATCATCATCGCAGTTATTTCCATTACTTTACTCAAGAGAAGCTTGACAAGAGGCTTAACTGGAGCTGCTGACTCACCCATTTGTTTAACTTGTAATAGTGACGGTTTCGGTAACAGATTGTAAAACGGAACATATCTACTGGAAGGGAAATGAAAAGTGTGGCTATTTTGGGCAGTCTTCTCCCTACTTACATATCTATTTATCAAAAGTAAAATACGTTACTGAAAGGAAACGGAACCAGAACCAAGCTACTGAAGTCACGTTACGATAGGGTTTTTAGTGCATACTGGCTATTTGTGCTGGAGAATCCTCCCGTAAATATCAGTCGGACTGTAGGCCAAGGCACGAAAGTGGAAAAGTCTAAAAAGAGGTAGCAATAGTGATGGCAGCCTATCGAGAGAATCAAGGAAAGTATCCTAGCAGATCTAATGGGTAATTGATATTCTAAATGACATTGCTCAAATATTATTGCTCTGAAAATGCCTTTTGGTTAATACTTTTCATCAGGATCCCTTTTTTCATACTTTGGCTATTGAAGGGATGCAATCAATTAAACAAAAATAGCTACAAGAGATCAACACGCAGTGAAATTGATTCCTCAACTTCAATTGCACTGATATCAGCTGTAGAGTCTCGGGTTGGTAAGTAGACCTTGTAGCCCGACGTATGCGATTTAAAACAGATCTGCATATGAAACTGCTTTTTCGTTCAAAACAAAAGCGTTGAAAAAAATTCGCGATAGCTAGTCATTTTTCTTAAAATAGAATATAATATATGGCACATGAAGGTGAATTAGTGCTAAGTAGCTCAAATTAAATCCACGAAAGATATTTTTTAGTAGAAATTTGGAGTAGTTTCTCATTTCTTGGAAGTTCCGCAGCTGAAATCTATCGTAAACATTGGCCTCCTTCTTTTCTTTAAATCAAGTGTTATCATCTGGTAGTTATAATGATTCCTTCCTGCCTTTCTCTACAAACAATATGCAATTGTTTAGATTTACTTAACCTAAAAAGTTGGAAATCAGCAGTCTACCAAGCTGCGTAACATGTTATTACGCTATTATAGTATAATTTATCCTACAATAGTGTGATTTTAGTCAGTAAAGGTCTCAACAGTTTTGTCTCAGTACATAATTTGTATTTTATTGCATTTTTCGTTTTACTTTTCTAGCTTTTTGCATACTAAGCATTGTTTCAATGTTTCTCTGAATACCAAACTTGTTTGAAATATCAAACATTACCAAAACATGTTCTGAAAATGTTTCCATTCCTTTTTTCATTTTCTGAGCTTTTCTGGCTGCACTATTATTATATAAAGCTGGAATGGTACCGAAATTCTTATAAATAAATATTTCGTTTCTTTATAATAGTTCTTTCGTATATATTACTTAGATAGATACACTCAGTTACTTTGGCGAAATAAAAACTTTTTAATGTTATATCGTAGCTGAAAGGGATGGTTTGAAATTTTCTGCTTGAATTGGCTTATTATTATCTTACTTCCATTAACTACATTGATGATCGAACTTCACTTGGAATTTGAAACGACCAGAACCTATTTTTGCAGTAAAAAGCAAGTTATTAGCCAGATACTTACGGTTATTAATTTTCCTGTGCTCTCTCTTAACCACCTGGCCTTGAATAATCAGAAGAAAGAGAGGTTCTTTCATCTTCCTTCTAATTTAGCCTGTAATTTATCATGTGAATTTTCCGCTGTGACATAATTTTAACCCCGTAACTAATCAAACTTTATCAGTAATATTGTCTCATTTAATTGATACTTCTGCACCAAACACTACTGTATTTGGTGCAGGCATTTCATGGAACTAATTGTTCAGTAGGTAATGGTTTACATTTACTGGGACAACTTGACTGGCTTTTCGACCCCCTCCAAGCCCAGAGTATAGAAATAATTTAGCCCTCAATTTTATCCAACTGCATACTAACTTTCATAACAGAGTTAATTTTTTCCCCAAATAAATTCCTGGCCACCGTTTTCCTTTCCTTTGAGTAACATTCATGACTGTAAATTTATTTGAGAACGGCTAAGGCTGATAGGTTCAGTGGTACTACTTCTTTTATTGGCACCGGATATCAGAGCTCCTACAAAAACTGAAGATACCTTTGACGTCATTGCTCTCCGTAAATATCTTGCATACATTTCACATAGACATGGAAAATGTTTATTCACAAAGGAATTGCCGTTTTGACTTTCTGTATGCGAAAATTTCCGCCTGGCTAGATAGCCTTTTCAATTATCAGATACAGAGTAAAGTACCTGTATAGTGACGAAAACGAGGTCACGGCATTCCGGGCTTATATGTCACTGTAAAGAGGATGTCATTGTATCGGAGCCTTTGCTTTTCATGCGGGAAGCGTTCCCTTAATATTACAAGAAGAACACTGGTAATATTAGTACTCTTTCGTGCAAAATAACCTCTTCCGAAGAAGCAAAATATTTCAATTCTACTTCTCTCTACTGGTGTTGACATCAGTCTGTCTACAGATAGTCTTTCATTATCGACGCAGATAATGCACTTACATAGCCGGATCATGACTTGATAGCAAGACAATTGTTATCAGCACTGTATTGACCAATCCTGCAGTGGAGCAGATCCCACAGCACCATTTAAAAAGAGAAGCGAGAGCACACGCTGTTGTCAACCAAGCAAGATCTACTTCTCCTTCTCGGATATAATGAGACGGTGGAACTAAAGGGCCTCCAGAAATGAATCCAGATACCGACCGGTCATAAACTATTGCGACAGATGCCGCAAAATACGAAATCAAGTCAAGAACATCAATTTACAAATGGAGGAAAAGGGTATCAACGGTATCGCGGTCAGACGCAAAATCGAACGCCAACAAGAAAAGTAAGACATTTAAAGTTTGTGAATTTACTAAGATTGACCCTGCCGTCAATACTTATGTTCGAGCCAGAATTGAACTCATGAAAGGAACTAGGATCTTTAACGAAAACGTATTCAAGAAGCTTGCATCAGATATACGAGATGAAACTGTAAAGAAACTCGCTAATAAACTTACTTCAGCAAATGACAAATCCAAGAAAGAGATTAAGGCAGAGATAAGAAGTCTCGAGAAATTTGAAGCAAGTAAACATTGGGTTTTTAATTTCATGGTTAGGAACAGTTTTTCTAGTTTTAAACCCCAGGGACAGAATGGACTGTTTGACGAAGTCACTTTATCAGAAGAAAGGGAAAACATGCAAAGAATGGTGTGCATGTTTGATGCTAAAGGCATTTGCAATAGCAATGAGGTTGTTGTGCTCTTTCGCTCGTTTTCAAGTCGAGAAATTAACCCTGCCGATAAGAATGCATCATACAAAAGAGTCAAAGACAGATTTACAGCTTTACTTACCATCTACATGGAAGGGACGAAAGGAAAAAGACCATTGGTGATCATTGGTAAATCACGGAGGCCAAAAATTTTTCCAAAAAAGTTTGATCCTCTTAAAGAGCTTGGAACTTACTAATACGCCCAATCCAACACATGGAATACTCAAACTGTTTAGTAAAAGCAGATGTCGGTTCTAAACAAGAGCGCAGAAGGGCAGGGGCGAAAGCTGTCAGAAAAGGAGTCAAAGGTCGAGCGAGGGAGAGCAAAGGAGAATGGAGAAGGACTGAGAAAAAAGGAGTGAGGGCAGAGAGAGAGTGAATGACAAAAGAGAGAGTTGAGAAGAGAGAAGGTGGTTATCTTTTACTGAGGCCGAGAACGAAGTGGGGTCGGTCTTACACAGACTTTGAGCCTGGTTGCTCGAAGCTCTAGAGCTCTTCCTGGAATTTTCCAGAAGGACAGGAGACGAAGATGACAGATTAACCCTAAACTATGTGAGCTGATCCAATGCTGATCAGCTCAAAGATCTGTAACGGTCAGATTATAGGATAAACATAATTGAAGACTGTTCATGGCTGTAAGTTCTGCTGTAGTCTTACAGTAACATTCAGTACAGCTTTTGAGTAGCTGGGTACTTACACTAACAAAAGCTGCTCCATCTTTTCGACAATTGCTCTGCCCATAGTATAAACTATGGTGAGTTTTTACATCTATATGCATCATTTTTTCTGCCCAACATGAAGTCTGTATTAAAACTAGTTGAAGCATCTGTGGGGATGACAATTAAAGCCACAAATCGACGACTGTTGGTTGACCATGTCTTGCAGTATGATGATAAGATAATGTAATCGGAGGATTCCGTGAAAGAATTCAAACTTACTGACGCAGTAACACTTTATGATGCTGTATTAATGATGGTTCGTGCTTGGAATATGGTTCCTGGACTGTAGTGCTCAGCTCTTGGCTTAGCTATGGAATTATGGCCCCCTATTAATCGCGTGTACTGTTTGACTTAATGCCTTTGCACGCGAACAAAGTACACAGGACACAGCTTCCACTTTTCGGCAAAGTACTCGGTAGTGAAGTTGAGTTCTGCAATAAGCGGACGGAGTAAGCAAGAAAATCTGGTAAACTTTTTTAAACCCGGCTAGATTCTGTAGGGAGCGGTGCGCAACAAGGAGTAAATTCTGTTCAGAACCGCGGCACAGAACATGATTTGCCTAATTTGACGATGGAAGGTCTTACTAAAGACTTGGGGTCATTCAAACGAACAAACTGCATAACTGATCTGGATCTAGGTGAGTTAGAGTCTTTCTTTATCTAAGAGTCGCTCGAAGATGTAAGCCGTCCTATTTCTGATACATCGGTAGTTGCCGATGCCGTGGACTGTACCATGGAAACTGAAACAGTAGCTAACGATTCAGTTACTGTGAATAATCTGCCATACGAAGAAACGATTCTTGCCAAAGGCTCTTTGAGCCGTTTTCCAGGAGGCAACTGAGTCTGTGATCCACGAGATGAATCTCTTGCTCAATGAAAATCACCGTGCCATTAATGCTGGGCGTTTGCATGACATTCGTCATATTTTAGACCTGGATATGTCCTCCGTAAGCGTAAACCGGCGCATAAATGCCAAGCAAAAGAAGATTAAGGAGTTTCAAAGAAACCTGGTGAGCCGCAAAGTTCTTGATATGATGCACTTTTCCTAAGTATTAGTAAAAACATGTCTTTGAATTGTGAAAACCTTAATTTCTCTATCACTATATGGGGTCTGTCACTATACGGGATGTTGTCACTGGGTAGGACCGATGTGCTTATACAGGCAGTATGGGAAGGGAGTTCCGCCTCAATGGTCTGAGTTGTCACCATCCAGAGGTTGGTCACTATAACTGGGGCGTTACTATGGAGATACTTACTTGCAAGTGAGTAGGAGTGTATAATTTTGATAGAATCCGTCAATATATGTCATAAAAATGAACTCAAAGAATGTTGGCTGGTAGGTGTTTAGTATAATTGTTCCTGTTCCTTACAAAAAAAAGAGGAGAAATGAAATCTTTTTATCATGGTGAATCGTATCGATTCGAAAAATATTACCATATAGCAGTATTCGATGCTGCTATATGATAATACCTTTCGACCAATTTGGTGTGGCTCGGCAATTTAAGATCTCATTATACTCGCTTTCATGATAAAAGGCAACAACTCTGTATCAAAATATGAGTTTTCATCGAAAAAGCCAAGCGCATCTCAATATTTCAATATTTCTTAGTTTTTTGTAATACATCTTATAGTTTTCTGGTTAAATTGTTCGACAATGAAGCCGATTCGAAATATCTTTGATACATCTGTTTCGATTGCAGAATTATGTGTCTGCAAAAGATTTTAGTCCGCAATTATTGTAAAATTATGTAGTAGTAGCTGAGAAGCATCGTTACTTTCTCTTGAAACGTAGCTGTTCAACTAAACTACATAGAAATGGAACAAAGCAACATTTACTGACTGCACTCGGTAAGAACTCTGTATAATTGCCATAGAGTGTGTCAAAGTGGTCACTTTACTGCAAAAAAATGTTTTTACACTTCACATCATCAACCTTATTATGAATAAGATCTTATCAGGAGCTGACATTCAATAATACCTCAGCAAGGACCACATTCGTGCTCATATCCCTCTACTCTTCGATTTTTGCGTATACTCCAATCATTCCATGGAATTAAGTGATATTGCCACAAAAAGGCCTAAAACATATTCGGTTTAAAATCTCTTGTAGTCAGTGCGAAGCATGATGGAACAAATCCGTACTAATCGAGGGTGTAACACCGCCAGTACATCATTTTTGCTTTTATTCTCGGTACATAAATTCTCGCACTTTTTCATTATTGTAGTAGGTAAACGATAGCCTTCACATTTGTTTTTATATCTGTAGTACCCCAAGAAAGAAGCTGCAAATTTCTCCAAGAGTAAACCAATCGAAAGATAAAATCAACTCGCTCATTAGAGCATCTTTTGAGATTCATTGCCTTTTTTCAAGATTTCTGTTTTCTATTTCCTGTATCAATCAATTATGAAGCTAAAATTGGTTCCAGAGGAAATATTTTCACCACTAACGTTGCTTATTTGTATATTATGTCTGCGTACTGTTTTTAAAGCACTTTTATCTAATAATTCAAATCCAGTTTACTATTATTCGAGAGCCGATTAAGTTTCTTGCGATTCATAGAGATGTAGATCACGGTCCTGATTATCTAGCCTTCTGAGTTAATTTTCTTGGTTGCTCTAGATATCCCAAAAATATCTTGATTTATCGCCGTATTGAAATCTGCTATCTGTATAGCATCATCTAGTGATGAAAATATATACCATTAGTACATCTTGTGGTCCAAAGGAAACGGAAGCTCAAAATAATTTCTTCGGCGCCAATTTCTTCTCCTTTAATATGTATGCTTCCTCTTCAGGTACTATTTATATAAATAATCAGCCAAAAACTACTGAAAATTAGCCAGATAGTAATTTTCTTGAGATTCACAGCTTTCAATTGATATAGTAACTTAAATAGTGTTCATATTCTTTTTTAGACATCCTTTGAAGTCTCTTCAAAAATTTATTTGACTTGCGAAGCGCGTGTTAAATATTTTTATTACTTTTTTACTGTATTCAAGTTCAAATTATTGGCTCACTACATATTAAATTGCTGCTTTTTGTAATCGCTGTATATCTTGAATTCACACTATAGGTCTCAGTAGTACGCATGATTACGTTTCTGATGGTGTGAATTTTGGATCCTGCTGTCTTTTTTCCTAAAGCTGTTAATCTCATGTGGTTAACCAATCAAGCTCTAAATTTACATACAGAATTAAGCCTAGCTCAATAACAGTCAATCAGTGTCGGAATATAGTCACCATCAGAGCATGCTGATTCCCTGAGAAAACTTAATTGCGTAATGGTACCGATATTGCACCATTCTTCTATCCCTGAAATTTGTTTCCAGTCCATACAGGACGAAGGAATTCCGAAAGGAGGGGTTGTTTGGAGATATATAAGCTTCTTGTCTCACAACTAAATATCCTGAATTAATCTGTCTGTTGAATTTTTCAATTTCTTTTCGAAGAATAGTTTCTAGGACAGCAGGTCTTGTCGAAATCTCTAGGCTGCAAATGTAAACGATTTTATCTGCGCCCAATGAATTTCTTTTTTGGAAGATTTTCGGTCCATAAGATGTGAGTATTGAACGTTTTCAATAGTCTATTCCTATATTCTAATAGTCCTATCATTCTCAGTTGTCTTTAGCTTTAAGATTCTGTAGGATTCCCATGTTTACTTCATTTTACCTCAATCCCCTGTCTGTTCATGTATTATTGTGCATCTTTTGGACTCAGAGAATTGAGAACTGGATCACAAGGAGAGATTATCTCAAAATTCTATGGATTTTAGGTCAGTCGTAGAAATTTTACCTTATGATTCAAAAGCGGAGAAAGTTTTAGATGTTTTACTCTAAGTAGTTATATTCGACTCTATCCCAAAGTACTTTAGACCACCTCAGTCGACTGAAAAATGCACTCTAACATAATTCTTAGAGATTAGTTACGCTTTCTGAGAGGACATTTAAGGCCATCCATCACGCAGGTCACATTGGACATGACGGCTTCTACAGCGTTCATCTTCATCATAACCCCGCGAACCTTTCAGTAGGTATCCATTTTTCTCACTGCAATCTCCCTTTACATGTAATTTAGCACCACGCATGCGTCCGGGTGCCAACATCCGAGATTATATATTGGAACAAGCACTAGCGTACCTCTGTAGCCCTTATGATCCTTTTTTTTAGAAAAATCTTTGCATATGCAGTATATCTTGTCGTAGTCCTGGCAACTGTACCCTTTTATGAGTAATCAACTCTACTCTATCTATGAAGTATATATTACATTGATATTTATATTTTCCGGTCTTTCTAGGTCATAAACTTTATTGATATTTACTATTGCAGACATTAATGAGTACTATCGGAAGATATTTATTGGTTTATTCACAAATTATCGTGTATGCTAGAACTTTACTGCGGTTTCGCGGCTTTTTACAAGTATGGAGACCTTCGCCCTTGGCGAATTAAAAGGAGCAACCAATTCATCTATTCAATCCAGAGCCAGCTAAAAAAAACTTTCTTCTTTTTTCAGAGTTTCAAGCACCCAAAACTTTATTTCCACCTTGACATTTACTGCAATTATTTTAAGTCAATATTCACATCAGTTTTGTAGTAATTTTACGGGGCAAATGTCGAATGAAGTTTTCACAGGCGAATCATTTAGTGGACGTTCACCCTAGATAGAACCACCTAATTATTATCAATCGCACAGGCTTCACGCTTATCAGTATCACCGTGACTGTATTCAAATATTTAATTCAACCACTTTGTGCTAACCCTCGGGAAAAAATTTCATTTTCTCGCTCCTTATGAAGGCATCTCACATATTCTCGCAACAAAATTACCGTCAGTATATTTTCGTTAGAAATAAATGTGAAAAAGCATCAGTTAAAACCCGACCTTGAATGCCCTATTGAGTATCATAGGGAATAATATCAAGATAAACACATCGCTGGTGATGATTGATACCTACCATTTGAAATACGAACAAAACTCTTAAAAGCTTGTTAATCGTTCTGGTAGACTATAGACTTTTTTATAAAATTTGGCTTGCAATATTGCCGTTTTCTAGCATTTGGTGTGATCATTATTTTTAGGGGGGGGAGTTTCAAGTCTTTTCCGAGGAGGTCCACCTGGTTGTTATGGTCAGAACTGCGCTCATAGCCGTAACAAATGTGCAGCTATTGTTCCCCTTATTTACTTCCCATTTCAGGACTCCCTTCCATTTTACATGGAGTATCAGGGGCCAGTAGAGGGGTCTGGCGGAAGTACTAGTGTCCAGCATTCAAAAATTTTCTCTGGACATGTTTATTCAAACCACTAAATGGTGCAAAGAAGATCCATCCTTTGGCTGTCGGTAGGGGCAAACTAGCAAGAAAGGCGTGGAGTCTAGTGTTGCTGAATTAGCAGGAGAAAGCAGGCTATTTCCTGTCCTCATCTAAATTGTTCAAGGCTGGCACCCAGAGGCGTTCTTGCACGTCAAGGAGCTCGTGATAACTATCTCTAGTCCCGCAATAGAACAGGTTTCGAGGGTGCAAGGTATTATTTTGCAGGGAAATTCTGCAATGGCAGTTAACTCCAACGTGGCTTTTTTGCTTCCTTCTACATTCTGACAGAGTTCAATACCATCTGCACCTGCCGCAACATTTCATGTGCATGTACACCACTACACAGGCTGACTGTGTTTTGTAAGCACTAGACCCCACACGTGTGGGCTCACGAGATGGACCATTGCCGTCCATTCATCCTGACTGTTGAGCTCATTAGTCGGTGGCCACTCAATGAGAACGCACCCTTTGTGGTTCAGATCTTGTTCCAAAATCTGTAGTTTTATTTATTGCGTGTCATAAGTAAGATTTTATTCGCCAAGGAGGGAACTAGGGGAGAAAATAAATCGAATAGTCTTGTGCTTTTTTGAATTTTCCTGTACTGCCAAATTGAACACTTCAGATGCCAACATTCTGGTACTCTTGTGGAGGGACATTACGTCTCAAGCATGGCTGTTGTGGTGGTTCCATTGGATGGTTAAGGTACTTCTGATATTGATTTCTTCTTCTTGGAAAAAGAAAGGAAAGTGATGAAAAAGATTAAGTAAAGGCTCTTTTTTTATCACTTATTTAGGAGTAAGAGCAATTGAGTTCTAGTACAGAAATATTCTCGGAATAAGGAACAATTTCAACAATCGGAAAGGACTTCCAAGAAGTAAATTGGAGACAAGGATGATTCGCAAAAGAGGGTTGAAGAGAAAAGTGAACTTAAAGCAGGCATACGGTGACAGCTCGGCAAAATTCTTCGACAAAGCAGATGTGATCTATGAGAAATTTAAGTTCTAAAATTAGCAGAAATTTTTATTTCCCTACCATGCAGCTATTATTGGTAGCATGATTCAAAACTTTGTGATTTTACATTTTATGGCTACATATGAGTGAAGGCATGTTTGAAATAATCTGAAGAATCCAAAAAGAGTTTTTCTTTGACAATCGGAGGGCAGAATAATGTGTACATTGAAGTGTATCCAGTACTCAGAGTCGAAGCAAGGCACTTCAAATATGGAATAAAAGACGAAAAGATTGACATTTTGTCTTCACAGATGGCCGAATTGCATTAATTTTAAATCAAACTCCACAGTCTTATTGCACTTGTTGTACGTTAGCTATGTGTACCGACCGGTTCACGTATTCACGTATAGCTTTAAATGATCTACTTGGACTGCACTAGGTCTAAGGGGCACGTGCTCAGAACGGGTACTATTTGGTTGTGCGGCAGCTCAAGGTCGGCTTGAGATGCTTTCTTATAAGGGAAGGACACCCATCGCTGTCTAAATAGTGGACTGATGGGGATACTTCGGACTGATTGATCAGTCACATCAGAGTTTAGGTGTGCCCAGAGCTGCTGGCTAGTCAATCTCTCCCCGGATAGTTGTAGCAAACTCAAGGGGTTGCACAATGGACAGCGATGGGATGCAGTGGAGAGCGTTGATAAACGTCTTCTCAGGAGTGATCGGTGATGGTTGGTGATCCTATTTTTTGGTGCGAGTGACTTCTAGACTGTTTACACGACTGCATGCCAGTAGTGGCGGCTGTTATAATAGTCGTCGAAACTTTCTACAGCTATCCTTGCTCCTAGGAGCGATCGGAGCCCCTAACGTGGGCCGCTCTAAGAGAAGCAGAGGAGACAGCGACTGCGGCTTCGGCCAAATGCTGTCATAGTAGAGATATGTTGATTTGAGTGAGATCTCAATCGCATGCGCCATGAAGCATACAAATTCGGACTTGAGTTTGGCGTGCGAGATGCGAATATCTTCATCAAGGCGGCTTCGCATTTGTGCGGGATTGATGTCCGACAGGGCGTGGCAAATGGCGACCTTGGGTGTTCACGTCGTCATCTACTTCAGACAGTTGGACTGAAGGAGTGTCATTTAAGACATGAACAACAGACGTATGCGGTGCGCAACTGAATTCACACCTGAAGGTCTAAAACTGCACATTCTGCTGTATTTCTTTGATGGTCATCCATTCAAGTACGAAGCTGCCACTAACATTGCTCTCAACGTTGATGGATCATTTTAAGGATCAGTTTTCTTCATTGGCAGAGATTCATTTTCAAATAATCGAAATGCCTTGTATCCTAGGTCAATAGAGATAGGTAACCAGTAACGTTGTCCCAATGGGCAGTATCGGAAGACTATATGGAGAACCGATAATTTATATGCCATGGGGTAGGATATATACCTTGTAATTACAAAGAGAGAAGCGTTGACAAAGATATCAGGGGTGAGAATACCATGATTGTGAACAACACATAGGCAAAACACGGTAATGTTTTGAATGTCTGTGACTCGGAAAACTAGTTGGTCAAATAAACTTTGTGAACACTCAGGTGAAACCAGTAGTGAGTGTTAACAGATGCCTGAATGAGTAGAGTGAAACAGTTGTGGGCATTACCGCAACAAAATTCCCAGATAACGGGGAAAGGTTGAAAATCTACGAAGCCGAGTCTAATTGAATCGCGTCTAGCCACGATGACAACATCCCCACTTATGGACCTATACCTGCGGAGTCTTTGCTATATCTTGGTGTTGTAATGCATTTAATAACAGTCACAGTACTAAATGACGATGGATGCAAGCCAATGTGATTTCAAATGAGTTTCTGAAGCGAAATAGGAACTTGTTTGGGATGAATGAGTCATTGTTTCCAATTCAGATAATTGGATTATGGAAGAGTCATATCAGATCATTGAAAATGAAACTACACGATTAGGTGGTCATACCTGCACTTCTAACTGGTTTATCTCCCAGACTAGGAATGTAAGTCCTGTTGAGAATGCCGTGACATGTTGGTTACACTCCAAATGTTGATTACCAACGGCTGATTGTGATTTTGAGAGATATTTCTATTCTAGTGATTGCTCCAAATCCTAAAACTCGTACTGATGTGTCCAATTTGGGATTGAAGAAATTTAGACGAACGCTGAGGTATGGAGGTGAATTCGAAGTATTTGAATTACCTCATGTTCACAACATTAGAGAAATGACAGATTCTGAGTCCAATCAAAAACCAAACAGTTAACTGGAAAGTATAAAGATGTCTTTCGTGAATATTTGCCAAGTGAGCTCCCTCCTTTTAGATCCATGGAACATGAGATCAAAGTGGAGGAAGGATCAAAGGCACCTAATTGACCTCTGTCCCAGTTTTACCCATATGAACTTAAAGTAGCCAAAGAGTACGTCCAATCTCTTTTAAGTAAAGAAAAGATAAGATACATTAAATCACAATATGAAGTACCGCTCTTATTTGTGAAAGAAAATAATGTGAAGCTAAGATTTTTTGTAGATTACTGTGCTTAACTCTCATCAAAGAAGAGAGCAATGCTACATTGTCTCGTTGTGATGAAAATTTCGATCGGATTGGAGATGCAAATTTTCCCCAAGGCTTGATCTAAAACATAATTTTATCAGATAAAGTTGATACCAGGGGACATTGAAAAGACTGCATTCAATACAAAGAATGGGATTTTCGAACATTTTTTTAGCCTGTGGGGTTTTTCAATGGTCCTGCTACGTCCCAAAAGTTAATGAACCAGGTGTTTTACCACTGAATATATGTGTTTTTGGTTGTTAGCATTTATTATCTTCTAATACTCAGCATGGAAAAGGAATAGCATTATGAACATCTGCAAATTGTACTAAAGCGACTTAAGGAACATGACCTGTATAGATTTCCCAGGAAATTCTCCTTCCTTCAGAATTATGTTGCGTTTCTTGGTCAAATTGTCATGAAGTACGGCATTTTTGTCAACCCTGACAAGGTCGAAGTCTTCCAGACTTGGCCAATCCTATATCCCTGACGGAATTGATAAGTTTCCTAGGTCTAATAAAAATTTTTAATAGGGTCACACCAAAGTTCTAGGAAATTTCTGCAAAGGCTCTCACGGGTAAGACAAAAAAGGATCTAGGATAGGGAAGTGAGATCAAGAGTGTGATGAATCTTTCCAGAAGCTGAATGCAGCATTGGCGTCTGCACCAATCCTAGTCGCTCCTAATTGGTAAAATTCATTTCGTGGTCATGTAGATGCTTCAAAGCTCACTGTCGGTGGAATTCTGACACAGTTGGAGAAGAATTGAAATTATCGCATAATTTCCTTCTATTCAAAGAAGCTATTAAAAACTGGCTCAGACTGCACTGCAAATGACAGAGAGCTTCTGGCTTTGATTATATTTCTGGGAAGATTTAGGTTCTATCGTGAAGGGTCCTATTTTGATATTTTCACTGATAACCAGTTGTTTAAGAGCTTGTTCCCAAAAACGAAGCTGGTTCTTAAAGAAGCACGTTGGTTGGAAACTTCAGGTAACTTTGGAATCTTTCCAATCACACTACACCCGGAAAAACTCATATCCTGGGAGATGCATTGTCATGAGCTCCTAACGTGATGAGAGGAGACCGTGACGTCTCAGTGAATAACTTGCAAGTTTCCTACCTTGCTATGGATGAGATCATTCCTCGGTATGATGACGACCGTTCTTTGGTCCAGTTTGAAAAGCCATGGAAGGAGAATAACTAGAGGATGAGATCAAGAAGCAGAGATTTGGGAGTATTCTGCCTATGTTCCGTAAGGATAGTTACATGCTGTTTTACAACGGAAAGATGTGCGTGCTGCGAAGGTCAGTGTCGAATATTTTGCAAATCACTCAAGACTTAAAAGTCATTGTACATTTCAAATTTGAAAAGACACTTTCCATATTATAAAACTTCCATCAGAAAAATAAAAGCTCAGATTTTCGGAAGTACTATGAAGTATGTCTTACTTTTCGGCATTTTAAGGACTCTAATCAAAAGAAGTTGACAAGGCCAATGTCACTGGAGTTGCCTGACCGCAGAGGGGGATCAAAAGCCACATATTTTCATTGTGAAGCTACCCTGAAGAAGATCAGTCATGATTCAATTACGAATTTGGTTAACCGACTTACTTGTAGAGTCCATTTTCTGAAACCAAAAACATCGGATACTGTTGGAGAAACAGCTCGGGATTTCTTTTCAAACATCTTTAAGGGCCACGATTTATCGGAAGATGAGGCCTCAGACAAGGAATAGAAAGTTCATTTCAAAGTTTTGGAAGACACTGATGAATCTTTACGGTGTGAAACTAATCATTTCTACTAGCAGACACCCACAAACATATGGTGCTTCTGTAATTATGAATAGGATGATCGAGAACTATCCTCATTTTTATTGCTCGTATCATCAGGATGACTGGGGTGAACTGCTACCATCTGTAAAATTTTCATAAAACTCGGCTGTGGGTGATGATATGGGTATCCCACCGTTTCGGCTAGAACTGAGGTGGACACCTAAATCTCAATTACACTTTTTAGCCATCACCAAAATACCTCTCAAGATTTTGTGCTACTTTTGTGTCAAGCTCAAGGATTCTCTTGATGATTCTTAATTTTCCTAAAAATTGTAAAAAGCCCGGGAAGCTGCCTATGCTTCAAAACGAGACAAGGTTTTAGATTATAAAGGTCAGCTCAAAGCTATAGATCACCCGTTCATGTTTTACGGATGTTTATTCTAGGTCTCAGGATTCGAAAAAGCTTGATGAGCGAACGTTTTGGCCAATTTCCGTAAAGGAGCTTATTGATAATAATTCTGTTCGATTTCATCTCCGTGTTCACTTTTAGATCCATCCAATCATTCATATCATCCGCACAACACCACACATGGAGCAACTGGATGATATTGCTTTGCCTATTCCTTCTCTGTCTGAACTTCTTTAATTGCTACTGGAACAGAACAAGAATTTGAGTTTGCTTTATCTCATAAGGAAGTTCGTCGCGATCCAAGTTCTTCGATTCAGTGCTTGGTGACCTACGTCCTGAGAAATAGTGGCGAGTAACAAGGGACTTTATAGAGGTTATGGAGGGTGGATCTCTCATGATAACTGAGACTTTCCAGAAGCATATTGGGAAACACGATGTAATGCCGCAGTATCATTGAAGAGGACGTCAGCAGTCCGGGAATGGAAATGTAACAATTTCTCTGTTATACCACTGCGTAATAGAGACTTGTTCGCTGTCTTATTCCAATTCTCCATTATATAGTGGTGTGGGAGGGAAATTGTATCGTCTTGGATGAATTTAGAAGCTCAGTGTAACCAGCTAACGTTTTTATTGCTGTGTATTTATTAATTTGCATTTTTTTGTATGACGTAGAGCCACATGACATTGTTTCGTTTACTTATGTTCTCGGTAGTACTATTCTATAGTTACAACACTACTTTCCACTAAATTCTACTATAGTAACACAAGTACAGAAGTTCTAGAGTAGAGCTCTAGTGCTGTCTATAGGAAGAGGGCTCATCTGGATTCTTGTGGGCATCCAGATATACTTCATTGACCCTTTGCCCCAAATTCCAGAAACACACTGCCGTCGTCTCCACTACTCCTTCAGACGCGCCCCGGTTGTCTCCCTCTCTGTTTCAGAAGTCCTTCAACTCAGCGATTTTGGGTTGACGGATTACACTCCGATGTGCGAACTAATCCAGCGAATGCCAGCGCAACATGACGAAATATTCAGTGAGGAAGTAAAAAAGGTGCTCGATGCGTGTATAATGAAGCCATCCAAATCTCCATGGTGGTTTGCTGTAGTGATAAAAAAGATGAAAGGCGGAGTGAAGCAGAGAGGGAGGCAGCCGGGGCGCTGCTAAAGAAACTGTAGAGGCGATGGTAATGGGTTTCAGAAAGTTGGGGGCAGAGGGTGTATGGAGTGTACCTGGATTCCCACGAGAATCCAGATGAGCCCCCCTTTTATAGACACTACGGTAACTCTACTCTAGAAATTCTATACTCTGTTAGCTCAGTAGAACTTACTAGAAAGTAGAGGTGTAACTATAGAATTGTACTATCTAGAATATAACTACGTAAATAAAAACGATGACGTGGGGCTCCACGTCAAGTAAAAACATTGAGGGAAAATCAAATTTCTAAAATCATTCAAGACGATACAGTTTCCCCTGTTACACCACTGTGTAATAGAGAACTGGAATAGCGACAGCGAACAAGTCTCTATTACACAGTGGTGTAACAGAGACATTGTTATACGGAGGGCCTCGATTCCATGTGTATTTTAGACCACTTAAAAAAGGCATTAAATCGGACGTATGTCCTATCCCTAACACAGGGGTGGATCATTCTCCATTCTTGACTTATTTACTGGATACTGGAATATTAGTTCCGATGAAGATGCCTAGAAAGTGAGGACTTTTAAGACTCAGATAGGCTGCTTTTTGCTTCCTCATACTGCCTTTTGGTGTGAAGAATGGGGAATGCTTGGGAGGTTTGCATTTGAAAGATCCGTACGGCTACGTTCCTGAGTTATCCAGATACTGGCCACATCGTAAACAGGAGTAAACATGTGCGGCAGACCGCTACTCATCATGGCTACTTACTGAACCACCGCCTCGCAAGATACAGCTCTCTGCTTGGTCAACTGCGTCATCGACGCCGTTGCCGTCTTCAGAGTTGAAGTCAGACCAATCAATCCATGTCAAAGGCACCCAGAGGTGCATAGTTCCATGTGAAGAATGGGTCCTAATGTTTCCAAAGGATCATCGCGATAGTATTTTGCGATCTCCCGTTTGTCCTATGGAATAAGGTAGATTTATTTAGGGAAGCCTTGGTGTCAGAGGTAGTTACATAATCACCGCTGTAGCTAGCGGGTGCGCCTTCATTACAAGCATCAAGCGATTATTGCTTAGGTCCGTTGTAAGAGATGCGAAGCCAATGGGTACGACGCTAATCATGCATTTACCCATTTGGATCTTACTAGTCTTTCTGTGTTCAGCTGTGTCCTAGTGGGCAAAATTCTCTCCCCAGTATTGCCTATTGCAGCACTTATGGAAGCGATCCTTTGCACGGTTGTCAATCGTACTTCTGGAGTCTAAATACTCTTTGTCGTATTCCGGAGGAGACCCGCAGCTTTTGCCGTTGGTGCTCGCCACGGCCCATCATTTTTGTCAACATTGCCCTGTCCCCCAGGAAGGAGACTACATACCACCTGACTCCGCAGTCACGAATCTTTTTGTCTCGTTCATGATATGTGGGGAGCGTTATTTTCTTTGCGATGGGGTAATGCAGGCGCGACAGGCGCGACAGGTTTCCACCCGTCGCCCGCATTCGTAGTTAATTTCTGATACCCTCCACACGCTTCTGTGCAATATTGTACAACTCGTAAAAATTTACCACACCACGCTATAGGGATCTTCCATACCTGTGCTATGCAGAGTGTTTCCCATTGGGCTGTGCGATGTGCGTTTGTCATGTCCGATGGAAGGTTTTGTCGAACATAGAAGGCTCTGAAGTTGACGGCGTCCAAGTGAACGCGTTTGGTGTCTTTTTGACGTGCAACACGTGCCCGGAGTATTCTTGCGAGCCCGTGCAGCTTCAAGCGTACTCGCTGGATGTGGTCGGGGAGTTCGGCAGTTTTGAGATATCGCGGTAGCTTACGTAGCTGCGGCTGCAGTTCTTCTAAATGCGTCCGAGTGTATACATTACGACGTCGTTGTCGAGTTTGTGTGGCTCTGATTCTAGGCCCGGGTAGCTTCGACTTTCGGTGGGCATGAGGTGTAGAGCATAGTCAGCAACTGGGTACACAAGAGTTCGGCAAACTTTGACGAGCTGTGCACTTGAAACTGCCTTCGTTAAGACAGATGGCTCTCAGCATATTTATCTTCGACGGACTGCCTTCACGCGATGCACATTCGAGTCGACATCTAATTTAGAATGACGCGTGGTTATTCCAAGGTATGGCGCTGAGTCGGTTGTCGCAATAGCAGTATCTGCTAGCCGATATTTAAGCGTCCTGGCACAATTCTTCGGTTCGAGTACATGGCACTTCCGAGTGTTCCATTTCATGCCATGCTTTCCGCTCACTCCTTTGAGACGTCCTTCATTGACTCCAGTGCAGCTGGACTACTTGCTTGCAGCATTGCGTCGTCATGGAAAAGTGACAGTCCCATGTTTGGGACTGCTCTGTCTGTTTCATTTTGGATCACAATTTGCTCCATAGCCTCAGAGTATGTGTCCATGTACAGGTTGTTCAAAGTTGTTGGCTGCATGCATCTCCTTGTAGGACCCCACGGCTCACTTCACCTGTTCTTCCCGACTCGTCATCTTTGGTGACGATGATCATTGGTGATGGCTGCAGCGCCATGTGGTTTGCAGACTATGTCGAGAGGCGACGTCTGGCGAAGTTCACTAGTTTATCGCAGGGTACAGCGTTGTATGAGGAGCTTAGGTCAAGAACAGCAGTATAATTCAAGCCGGCGGCAAGGTTGGCATCATGGCGGAAATTGGCAGTCTCGCGTCCCAGTGCGTGGTTGGAAGCCGGGTTGTGTGGGATGGAACTTGTACTCGCTTCCGACTCTGGTGGCGATGGCTTTAGTGATCATTTGGCGGGTGTGTGAAAGTAGTGTGATCGGTCATACGGTACATGGTCAGGTCTTCAGCTGAGCCTTTGATTTTGATCAGGGGAATAAGCAGTGCGGTGCTCCAGTCCCTAAGGATTTATCCGAACTCACTGTAATTATCCCAGCGTATTTCCTCCCCCAGTACTGTGTCGGCATACCCTTGAGTCGATTGTAGTTGTCTGGAAAACTTTAGGATAGATCGAATATTTCTTCCAGGAGTGAAACACCCAAATCTTTCCCCTATCCTTTAGGATAGATCGAATATTTCTTCCAGGAGTGAAACACCCAAATCTTTCCCCTTATCCTAGAATGCGGTTAGTATGTTTGCAAAAGCAACGGTTGCGATCTGGAAAGCTTCGCAGAACAGTTCCTTAATGCCGGTCGCTTTGTTTGGCCTTGCCGTTGTGATGGCATCGACGACAAGCTTTCGGAATCGGGATCTGCTTACAGACGGGGACGTAGTTGGGGCGTAGCCGATGCCTATTTTTGTACTCATGTAGCGAGTGAAATTGGTAGTTCCAAGACTGGTGTGGGTGAGGGCACTAGAGGGGAGTTTTGAGCGGTTCTTCGCATGGATGATTGGATGATGTTGTCGGCATATCGGGCATCCGTAGCTGCGAGATCTTGGATCTGCTTCCCCCGTGTTCGCTGCTTGTTACGGTTTAGCTCTCGTCGGATGCGCCTGTCCATGTCGTAGTGGGCGGATTAAGTCGGGGGTGGTACACATAGCTGTTTAGCTGCTCGAAAACGCTTGGAACGCTGGGACTTGAGATAGTGTTGGAAGTGCGATTGTGAGAAGCGCATGCACATTCCTCAACTGTTTTGGCCACCTCCGTATGGTCAGACTCAAGCTCAAGATTGGGAAATGTGCGTTTTGGTTTTGGAATCCCTTTTTACTCATTAATTTTCGTCAATACTTGTAAAGGGCCACTAAAATTGACTAGCTTTGGAGCGGGAGGCAAACTTCTGCATGTTGCGGACTACGACCAATCGCTGAAGCTGCACACGTGGACCAAGTGGCATAGCTGAGCTTTTGATTAAGCCGAGAGAATACCCTCGCCTTCGAGCTTCCGATACGGGCCTCGATGGCGGCCGCATACTCGTTGACCACCTTGGATGTGGTCTCCGATGGGCATCCCACGGAATCAAAGGCTAGCGGAACAGACTGCAAGCCGAGAAGCGGGCGTCCCGGTGAAGCATGGCCAGGAATGGCGCAAAGTCCCTCAGTTTCCGTCGTTCTTCCGCATTGGCGGCAGCGCGCGCTTCCCGGGCTCCCTTGGATAGGAAGCACTGTTACGGAAAGTGCACATACGTATTAGGACACAATTTTAGTGGTAATACTGTGCGAGCGTACCCAAACTAGATCAGCTCCATCAAAATGCACCCAGGCCTTCCTCCCGAAAGAACTCCGTCCTTTGTGGGTATGACTTCATCAGCACAGCTCAATTTTGAATTTCGCAAATATTGTCTCCCCGCTGCAGGAAATGACCTGCTCGAGGATCAGGTCTGCATGGTCAACAGCCACTGACAAAGACTTTCTGGGTTTGATAAAAGCTTTGAGTGATGCAACGGTATTGGCGCGACCTGATATATGTGTACAAGCATTTCTTGAGCACATCCGGGACCCACGGGCCCGTTTCCATATGCACTGACTCTGTGCATAGGCATGCCGCGTCACGCACGCAATCAAACTTGGCGACGCAAAACACACCTCTGACCCTGCAGCTGAGTTTGACTCCCTGCAGCGCTCCGCCTACGAGTCACTTCATGACGTCGCTCTCACGGACTCAGCCTGGACCCAAGCGTGTCTTCCGTTGCGCCTCGGTGGTCAGGGTTTCTCCCTGATTGACCCCTTCCTCATGGGGCGGTGGCCGCCAATTTGATGGATTCAGCCCCGCCCGCCCCCGCACAGCGTCGTACTCTACGGCGCGATCCGAAGTCGTCCTTCGAAAGCGCGCTCGCTGCAGCAGGACGTTCTTCTTTGTCGGCCAACCCCAATTGCCCCTCCGTAAGTTCGTACGCCGCCCCCAAGGCGATCCCTTTGTCACCGACCTCGGCCCCTTCGACCCTACCGCCCTTGCTGATGAGCCGGGCAACCTCCAAACACTTCTAAATAGGACAAAGCATGAGGCCAGGGCCAAGGAGTTCTAGGAGGATGATCTCTGGAGGGATGTACACATGCTCGAGACATCACCATGCTTACAGGACCCGTCGCAGAATGCTAGGGCTCGCTTTTCGCCACAGTGGCACCGCTTCTTTTCCTCAGGACCACCCAACGGCTGCCACAAAAGTTACCGCCGCCAATTGGAGCATAATGTTACTCCGCCACCTCGGTCTCCCAGTCTACACAGACTCGATGCCGCTGAACTGTCACCACTGCCAGCTACCGCTGGATGTCTACGGTGATCACACTGCTGACATCTGCCCCTCTGAGTTTGGACGTCGACACCAGCATGACTCCTTTCGAAACGCCCTCGCCTATCACCTCTTCCGCGCCGCTGGTTTGGACAACCAGCTCGAGGTTCCTGACCTCATCCCTGGTTCCGAACTTCGGCCTGGAGACATCTTTGTACATCCTCCCGCTTCCTCCGCTGACCCCTGCGAGAAACCCATTGGCTGTGACGTTGTCAGTAAATCGCCGTTTACGTCGGCCGCCTCTGAAACTGCGACGAGAGTCGCCCGCGGCGCTGCTGCCCAAGGATATCGCCGGAAGATTCAGAAGTTGTAACACGAGCTGTCCAGGCGAATGGTGCCCCCTTCCCTGGACCCTTCTCGTGGTACACGCGACCTCGGTTTCCAGTTTCAGCCCCTTGCTTTTGACTAGCTAAGAGCTGCGTGCTCTGATCCCGTCCGTTTCCTTCAACGTTTTGTCGACCTAGCTGCGGAGAAATGCCTCGTCTCTCCTACCATGTTTCACACGGGTACATATCATCGCCTGAGTTGCATCACATGATTGTCGGCAGCGATGGCCGTCATTTCGCGCGCTCTACTGCACGTAACCGATGTGGATCATCCGATTAGATCTTAATTTTATTAGTCGGTCAGTCAGTGTACACTCGAAATGACAGATGAGTAAAATATTGTTTTTTGCTGTTTACTCAGGGGAAAAGGTGACCTTTTATTCAAGTGCATAATGAGGGGATCGAGCGGCCCTAACTGGACCTAGTGGGGCTCAACTGCGCTGAATTGACGCTGGTTGATCATAACCGCAGTGTAGCGTTGCAGGAAGGCAGACAACGTGGTGCGAAGTGCACAAAACTCCGTGAATGCGGGCTTGCCTCGTCTAGCGGCGTAACAAGTTGCGATGTCTTGGAGGAGTTGAAGGCCAGTGATGTCAATCTGGCCGACTTAGACGCTTCGAACCAAGAAAGGAAAAAGTTTAATGCATTCAGTATCTATTAGCGTGCTACATATTGGAGTTGTATTAGTGCAAGAAGACCAGAACGGACGCGATCACCCAACGCAGACAGTATTTCAGTCGAAAATTACATAAAAGGCTCGGAAAAATCTTATGGCACACAGAAAAAGAGCTCTTAAGGTGGGAAAAGGGGGAGTTTCTTTATTGAGATGTATGGATTGGCCGAACCCTTTCGGAATTGTAAATCTGCATGTCATATTAACAAACAAACAAACTCTTTTATTACAGGTTCACTAAACCGAGCAGGGTCACTCACGCATCAGGTGATGCGAGAGACAGGGCACAGCGAGCTACGGCATGGGCCGTGAGCTGGAGAACGGGGGAGGAGAGGGTGGTGACCAGGCGGTCGTATTCGACGGCAGCGGTAGTGCCGCGTCGTGTGGAGAAGAAGGCGGCTATCTTCCCTAGCGCGTGTGGACCAGAGGAGCCCAGTGCCCCGTGTGTGTCAAAGCCGAGGGGGTAGAAGTCGGCGTGTATTGTTGCGCAAAGGTCGGCGTAGCGTGCCCTCTTCTGGGTCTCCACAGGGAAAGTGGCGCCGCCTGGGGTCTTGCGGGCGTGGGGGATGGCGGCAGCTGTGTACGGGCTGGCGACAAAGACATCTATGGCGCAGGGGCGAGGAGAGAGCTCGTAATTGTCGATTAAGATGTCCATCCTGTGACGGTCTTGGGGCGGGAGGTGGATTTCCGCGGGAAGGTCAGACCCGGGCACGGGGGACAGTACACCCATTCCTTCGCCCTGGTAGCGCCATCGAAGCGCGAAAAGACTGCCTCCTTGCGTCTCTGAGAGGTATACCATCTTGCAAAGCCTCGTGGACTGCTTCCGTGAGTGTCTTTTGCGAGGTGTTTTGTTTGAGCAAAAGGCACTGAACAGAAGAATCCTTGACTGTAAGCAGGACTGAGACCAAAGCCGGTGAGCCTCCACAGTGTCTTCATATGTTGTGAGACTCCTGATGGAGGCTGGCAAAACTGTAATATGTCGTGCCCCGCAAGACGCAGAACTTAGCCTCCCCAGTCAAAATTAATTTTGTTTCGACTTCAATGTGTTGCGCATACAAATTAAAGTGATAAAGTAATCCTAAACCTGTCGCGCCTGCATTACTTGGAAACTAAACGCAAAACGGGTAACGAAGTCGCGGAGCTCCTGTTGAGAGGAGGAACCGCGACAGGAAGCAGCGAAGGAAGCAAGGCGGCAAAAAAAACCCTGGACGTCGTCACCCAAGGCGCCATAGATATCAATCCCGACGGGGGAGAGGAGGATATCGTTTTGGTTGCAGTAAGTGCCGTAATGACGATGTTTCTCGCGCTCTGCGGGTGTGGCGGCAGCGCCTGCGGTAACCGTACTTGGCGAGATGTGGCGGCGTGCGGAGGGGTGGGCAACAGTAACGTCGACGGCGATATCAGTACTGTGAAGCCCGAACGTAGCAGGAATGTAAATGTCCATTCGTAACGCGGGGGAGCCCGAATGCTCAACGAGTTGAGAACCTGGTAGAGGAGCGGATGCTCGACGTGGGCAACGATCCCAACTTCCTTGCAGTGGCGGGCAAGAACGTTGCGAAGGACGTGATGCCGACTAGTCATTCCGTCTTCGCACTTGCAGGTCAACGCGTGTTGGCCGCTTGGATCTAAGACGGGTGCGACGTCGGCCGAGCGCCGGGAGCAGACCGCACAGCGAGTAGATCCAGGAAATAGCGCAATGCCGAGACGGAGAGCCAGAGCGACTTTCCACGCAGAAGAGGACATGTACGTACCGCGGTGGGGGTGAGGAAGCGAAGAGAAAACAGAGGAGGAGGAAGGTGTGCGCACGGAGAGAAGCCGTGCTCGGTCGGGTGCTGCTGCGGACAAGAACAACGTATCGGACTTACATAGCATGAGTTCAGTTGTGATCGCAGACTGGAGCCTTTCGCCGGGGACCGGCGATGAACAACGCTCGAAAAGTGCCGTAGCTATAAGCGACGAAGACAGCTGCGGGTGGCGGGAGGATAAGAGCGAGATGGCGGACCGAGGGATCTCTTCCAGGTGGCAATCCTCGGAAAGAGTCAGCAGGTCGGAGATAATTCCAAAAGAATCAATTACAGATGCTGCGTAAGCAGCCTCGGTAATGTCCGAAGTTTGCAGGAGACCTAGACCGCCCATTGAGAAGTGGAGAGGGGCCTGGAGCCAGGCTCGATCCGGGCAGGGCAGTAGCACCAGCAACAGTCTACTAAAAAGTCGATGGGAGGTCAGCCAGCAGACAGGCAGCGTTAGAAGTTAGTGCCAACGCCAAGTGTCGCTGTAGAAGAAAAGCGTGTCTAATGCGGCATGCCTCCTCGCCTGCCTTGACCCGTCGATGTAGTCACAGGGTTACGGAGCCGCAGACCCGTTCCTGTTTTCTCCTTTCCTTCTCTCCCAACTCCGCTTAGATTCCCACCGCTATAAGTGTCAGACGGCGATGTAACACCATCATTTACCCCGCTGTAGAGGAACGCCTCGAACCTTCGAAACCCGTTCTATTCCGCGGCTGGCGTGGCGACGGTTCTTGCAAGCTCCGTGACCACTGAAAACGCCTCCGGATGCCACCCGCCAAGCGTAGACATGAGGACAGGAACTAGCCTGCTTCTCTCCGTTAATTCCGCAAGAAAGCCTTGGTACTTCCGCCACTTTCCCGCGCTCGCTGCATTGAGACAACTTTCTTGCCCGCTACTGCAAGGAAGTTGGGATCGTCGCCCACGTCGAGCATCCGCTCCTCTACCGGGTTCCCAACTCGGCTGGGCATTCGGAGTCCCCCGCGCTACGAATGGACATTTACATACCCGCTGCATACGGGCTTCACAGTACCGATATCCCCGTCGACGTTACTGTTGCCCACCCCTCCGCACGCCGCCACATCTCGCCAAGTACGGTTACCGCAGGCGCTGCCGCCACACCCGCAGAGCGCGAGAAACATCGTCATTACGGCACTTACTGCAACCAAAACGATATCCTCCTCTCCCCCGTCGGGATTGATATCTATGGCGCCTTGGGCGACGACGGCAAGGGTTTTTTCCGCCGCCTTGCTTCCTTCGCTGCTTCCCGTCGCGGTTCCTCCCCTCAACAGGAGCTCCGCGACTTCGTTACCCGTTTTGCGTTTAGTCTCCAAGTAATGCAGGCGCGACAGGTTTCCACCCGCCGCCCCATCCGTAGTTAATTTATGAATACCCTCCGCACGCTTCTTTGCAACATTGCACAACCGATAAAGATTTACCACCACGCATTGAGACTGGTCATCGGGTTGAAAGTCCGGACTCTGGAATGGGAGGAGCGAGTTGGTTGACGAATGTTATGTCGAAATAGTCAGTTCCATCTGGGGCACCCATGGCTCTGGTCTTTGGTCTTTTCCGGTGTTGATGATGTTGTATGGAGTTGTAGTAAGGATTGGGACAAGTTCATACGTTGATTTGTTCACACGTACACAGGCCAAGAAAATGTAGGGACGGAGTATCTCCCTTTGAGTTGTTATTCGGGAAAACGTGCCGTTGGAGGTCCAGGTACCACTCATTGATATCGAGCGGGAGGAGGAATCTTAAGCTTAGATCACAGAGGCTTCAAACTGGCAAGGGCGCTGGCGAGGTGAGTACTGCGCGAAGTGCAAGAGGAGGAATAGGAACCAAAGTACGTAGTCGGGAGCGGAGTATTGTTACGAAGGCCACGAACGATAGCAAAGGTTGGAATCACTATGAGGTTACTCATTACCCCCATACAAGTTGACTGGGTATCGCCAGCTTATCTGTTACAGTGAACGAACCTGTTACAGTGAGCGAACCTCCGTGCCCCCCCAAATGTGGCTAAGGCCACAATGGTCGTAGAGTCGATGAATCTCGCGTATATGTTGAAATCTACCGATGGGGGAATGAAGCGGCGCCCCGTCCATGTGCGACGCTGTCCCCACTCGTAATATCTTTGGAACCATAACAGGCGGAAAGAGAAATGTTGTAATGGTGAGATCAGTGTTCTCTCGGCGCGAGAGATCGCCGATTTCGTTTTCAAGGATGTACAGTATTCTCTCTACCCTGTAATGCTTTTGCAAATCGCGAGGGCGCGATCCCACTAGAGTTTGGGAGGATGTAGGCGCCAGGTCTCACACGTGTAGATGCTCATGAGTTGGACCATAATGATCTGTTCATCTTGACAGTTCAGCTCAGTGGCGGACGGCCAATGTGAGAGCGCCCCCTTGGTGGTTCAAGTCGGGTTATAAACTCTGCAGGTTCATGTATAGCGTTTCATTTTTCATTTCATTTCACGGTTAGAACTGCCGCAGCGGCAGCGATGTGCAATGCGGCGTGCATGTTGGCTGGGCTCCAGCCAGTTTTCTCGCGTTTTGACGGCTTCCCGCCATCCTAAACATCATGAGTAAAGTATATTATTGTTATGATAAACTTTACTCATGATGTTTCTGGAGTGTGCACTCACTGCCGGACTATTAAGTTAAGAACTAACTGGATGGTGAACATCGGTCACGTGCAGTGGGGCATGGGAAATGATGGCCATAACCACAGAGGACCACAGAACACAGCTGAGGCGCTGATAGATTCGCGAGCGAAAAGAGGCATCAGAGATGTGATATCTAGTCGCAATCCGCGGAATGAATGTTTCCAGAAACAGAGCAGTGGCTGGGGACGCCGCTCCAAGGGAGTCGAGAGCGAGTAGTTGGAAGCTGAAATTCGGCTAGCGAGACGGGTTGTCAGATGGTGGTACAAGGCGCCTGGAGAGCTTACGCTCCAGGTCCTGAACCTTGTTGCGGTAAGCTTGCGTAGCGGCGCCTGCGGCGGCTTGCGTTGCTTTCGTGACAGAGGCCTGTTTGAACGGCGAAACAATAGTAACGTCACAGGCAATTGGCCTTTCCTTGGGGCCGATGGCAGGGGCCGGGTGTTGCACGAGGAGGTCTGCAGGCCTAAAATCGGTTCCAGTAATTAACAGAAGGACTTCAAACTTGTAGTCCAAACCCGCAGTGCGGAAGACATGATATGCGAGGGCGTTCCGGATGGAGTTATGCCGGTGTAGGCGGCCAAACCCAGAGGGGCAGAGGTCAGCCGCATGGTCTCCATACAGATCTAACGTCTGCTAAAGAGTAAAGAGCAATCTATGGCAGATCGAGCAAGCACCCCTGAAACTTACTTCTTCCGTGGCATTCTTTTGCATGCATAAGAAATTTCTTGTATGAACAAGAATGCCCTTTGGAGTGCGGTAATGGCACGGAAGTGGAGAGGCTCTATTGCGTCATGATGATAAGCATAAAACTACAACCGCAAATTTGTATCAGTTGATCCTTTTCTGCAAAACAAGAACATGTACATTCATGACTAAATGGTTACTTTCTATATATTCTACCTCAGGTGTATTCTGGGAGGTATCGCACACTAACTTGACGGTACTTCAGGCTAGGAGCTAATCGGTTGAGTCATGCCCTCTAGGCTATTCCCGGCCACAACGGACCATATCTTTCAAATATGAAAGCACCCTGCATTCCCAGGTTGAGTCTTACTGTAGTGCAGCAAAAAGTTGATTGTAAAATAGGGGGCGTTCACTGCGAGAGCTCGGAGGACCGAGAACTGGGGAGTTTGAATTGGCGACGAAAAAGGCGTTCTGTTTAATTCGAAAAGGCGCAGTTTTACCGTACCTTGCGCCGACAGCGCCCCGGTAGGTACGGTACACAAGAGGAATTAGCGGTTTGCCGCATATGTGCCGGTAGTAAGTTTGAGTTACCATTTAGCCGCTGTCGTGTATGTGTCTATTACGTAAAAAGGACACTGCACCCTACGGAGCCAACGAGGCATACGTCTTATTCTTTGGCTTCAGAAGATGCGTACGAAACACATTTCCGCGCACGGATTCTGTGAGCAGCGGCGGTTGCTCTATCTTCGTTGAGCCTGCAGTGCTGAACTACATTTGACTTTTCACATTGACTTAAGGTGTACTTTTATTCAATTAACATCAATCTGCGACGGATGAAATTCAAGCATGTTTCACGTGTTATTACCTCATACTATGCTTTCCCTTCGCCAAGATTTCGACTCACACCAATACTTACTTGCATTAAGCTCATGCTACCAGGCATTCCAAGAAATCAACAAGATCGCTGCTGAAGTAAACCGTCTCCTGAATCCTGTTGTATAGAACAAGGGATCTGTTTCGAATATGTATACTGCACATCATGTGCCCTTTCAGGACCCTTAAATTTAAACACTGTATGCGTATGATTGCTTTACTTATTTGTTGAGGATAGGTATCATCATTTAAACCCTCGTGGTACAGGTTTCAAATCGGGTGGATATGAAGAAACTGCGTTGGCTTATGCTCAAACAAAGGAGGGCTGTCAAATGACGTTGACGCCTGCTGTTAGAACAACTGTGATATCTAGAGCATTATGGCGGCCAGTTCATAATTTCGTGTCCACCTCATTAGTACTGCTGTTTTGAGTGAAATCCTCATCGCTGTACGGACTCCTCATTCGCTGTCTTCCATTGCTGCTCACTGTGCCATCTACTTTTCTTTCGTAAAGAAAATAAATCGAGTTAGGGAAGGTTTCGGTGTTTTGCTCTTGGAAAATATATTCGACCTATTCTAATAGAGTTGGTGTTCATGATCGGCGGCTATTTAGGAAGGGCAATAGCGCAAAACTACGCGAAATCATCGCTTGAAATTATGATGGTTCTGAGTGGAAAGTGCAAACTTCGCGATTAAAAGTGGCCCTGTTCAAATATATGAAAATGAGCGTTTTTAAGTACGCGTTCACCAAGTTTGTGTTTCAAAGATTAGCGTACCAAAGGTAACCGCTACTCTTCCCTTTGTTCGAAACTTTAGCCATAAACACGCCATTGATAAGATTTGTGCTTTTTGCTTACTGGTGGCAAGTGCCTCCAATAGTGGACTACATTGTTTCTCTTTTCCTTGTAATAGACAAAGACAAGACAAAGACCATACCGTTTTCCACTCCAATGATCACTTAAATAACACGTGGCTCTGGCATCTGAAGCAAAATCATTTGTGTTTTCCAAAGAGATATTGTATTGAGTGCAGCGCAGTAAAGGATTTGTGATAGTCCACTGCGGTCACTCGCCGTTGATGCAAATTTCTATTTACAGGCATGAAGTAGTCTGTGGAGCGTTTCCCAAAACTCGGCATAACAGATCACAACGCGATCTTGTTCCACTTCCTTTAAATAAACGTCCCTATTGAAATGATTAGATCTCGACAAAATGCTTGTTTCGCACAGAATAAGAAGAATTTTCCTCGTCGAGTCCTTCAGGACATATTTCCCACGACCTCCCAACGGGTTGGACCTGCTCTCATATTTCGGTTTACTGGAAGCTCTCCTGTAGAGAGCTTCTAGTTGAAGCATTTTCATCGAAAGAGAACATTAGTTATGTTCGGGGAAACGCTCGTCTTTAGGAAATCAATCGTTGAACCAATAAGCTTCAAAAAAATTTACAAAGGATCCAGTTTCCAACATACAAAAAGTGTTCGGTTGTAGTCGTGCTAAATCGTCGGCACATCTTGCCAAGTGGAGTATGAGATTCGATTCGGGCATATCACCTTGAGCCTAAAGTTTCATATTTTGTATTGATATTATAAGAGCGATCATGAGCAATATGAAAAACAGATTTCTGTGGAACTGGAGACATTTAATTTGTAAGCGAAAAGTTAAGTATGACATTGTTTGCGACGACATCTCTCCCAGAAAACTTAAGGCGAATCCAAAACTTGAAGTGATTCCCATTTTTTCCTTGAGTGATCGGGGCTCCAGCATTAATTTGAAGAAAATGAATTAATTTCTGTGAATATCTTGATCGCGGGATTAAGAAACCATGCTACTTATTGTCGTGAGCAGAAGGGCTGCAACTGTTGCCCCTACCATGCGCCGAAAACATAGTGGATTAAGGGGACAAGAATTTTTTTTTGAGCTAGCTGAGCTGGGAGTAGAAACAGAAGTGCGGCGGTGCGGTCAAATAATTGAAAGTATCGGACAGAGGCGACAGCTACTGCAACAATGCCCGAAAACAGAATCCTGAGTTTTGGGACTGCTGCAAGTTGAACCGAATTGAACTGAAAACGTCATTGTTAGGGAGTCGTCAGTGAATTGAAGCTTATGGGATATGTAATAAGTAGCTAATGCCTGGTGACAGAGAACTCTCGTGATGTAAATGCCAAGGGCAGGTCTTGCATCCGCTGTTCCTTTTATTTACCATTGAGTATTAGCAAGTTTGACAAGAGCAAGTCTCGAGTTCTGTTATTCAAGCAAAATAACACATTGCCCGATTTCTATCCAGTTTTTCAGATGCACTGCAGAGTGTGAATAGTTTGTCGCCAAGATTGTGATGTGATAGGGAATACAGGTTGAGGTCGACGAGATTCCTTTCGGACTGTGAGAGCAAAGCTACGAAATAATTTGTAAACGGACCAGTTGACGCGTGGATGAATTCTGCACAAATCAACGAACATTCTATTGCCTAGGTAAACGGATGATGACATGACTTCGGCAGTCGATACTTTGCTGCAGAATATATGCTTGATTTTGTCATGATCGCGCCAAACAATGACTACATCATCATGCACTGCACCTACTGTAATATACAGTATGGTCGTTCTTATATGATGTGTGACTACGCCAACAGCTCGAAAATGCATTAATCATGTTCACATTTGTACCAATGGAACGCGTTGCAATGCTGATCATGTTGCATTTTTTTTTGACATGTTCTTCAGCAGTGAGCGATTAGACATGCTATCAACTGCAGAGTTTGAATATATGCTTTCCTTAGCGGACATGAGAAACGAATTATTCTCAGCTGTTGTAATGATCTCCAATCCTTTTTCCATGCAGTCATTGCGATTCAGTTCAAAGGAAATGCGTTTGATTGATAGTGTTAATGATTTCGACGCTGTTCATTTTGAGCTTGGATTCTCGAAGTTGGGACTCGACCATGAAAAATGAAGAACCATGGCTCACATACGCAGACCAGGATTTCTTCGGAATATTCCAATTATTCATCAGTGGACTGGGTGTTTTTGTCTAGGCTTCTTCCAAGTTTTGAATGAGCTCCTCATCCAAGTAGTGCGGCAGTCGTTACAAATTTGACTCCCAAGTAGTAGTCCATCCCGTTTCAGAGTGAAACGGGGACAAAAAGGAAAAATTTGGGACAAAAATGGTTTTTTGGGATAATGGGGGGGGGGAGATGTGAGGTGCTTTAATTGAAAGCATTACAATATTTTGAAAAACATTACAGTGTTAGAGCAAAAATTTTAATAAAATTACAAGGATCTGCTTACTGCATATTATTTTTGAAAAAGAAAAACGTTTTCAATTGTCAAAATCACGTGCAGATGTATAACGACCCTCTCAGAAATGAAAACGAATAAAACGCATTAAAATTTTTTGGAGATCCAAAGTAAATAAAGTTTCAAAGAAAAATAATAATTGTTTTTTTGATTCGGATATAATCGAGGTGCCGTGTGCGCCATACCTAAGGACTTTTTCGTTCCTTGGAACGCTCTGAAGGAATACAAAAGTTGTATTTTTTATCATACATTCGAAAGTACTATACAGTGCTGTACTTAAATATAGACTTTTTGTCGCCTTCCTGAAAGTGTCCCATCAATGATATACAGCAACGGTGGAAGGCATGAGGCTGGACCAATAATTCGTAAGAAAAGAAATCACTTTGCTGCAGGATCATATTGGCCGCATCCCTGTCATGCAGCAACATGTTTTCAAATTCTTTTAAAATTTTGTAACCGTACATCTAAAGCAATCGCATTGTAGAACAACAACTATGTCAGCCTTTTTTGATACAGATTTTATATTTATAATATTTTTAGCCAAAACTCAGAGCCGCGGACATGATGATTATCCTCAAATATTAACAAAACTATTTTTTTTTTCTATTTTTTCTTGCTGCCCAGTGGACCATAAAATGAGCGCCATCATGAGCGCAAAGCAAGCCTGTGTCAGTTGAACACCAGCTTACTCCCAATTAGTAAGGTCCCTAACCAAATAACCTCAACAGTACATCCTTTCATCTCTAAGCTAAACTCCTATTTTCCATCCCTTTCGTCATTGTGCCTTCTGGTTATTGTCTTTAATACTTGATCAAATTAATCAATTTTAAGCACTTTGCAGTTCCCCGACACCGTGACTCTGAGCTGAATTTGCCTAGACTAACCCTTTTGTCTTGAGAACCAGGTCTATACTCTTCCGATACCCTGTACTGCTCTAGCATTTACCGTTTCCCACCATGCTTTCGACTTCCAAGCCCACAGAATCGCTATGATGGCATTAACGTTCCTAAAATGCCCTTATCACAGGTCTGACTTCCCATCCGCATTACCTTCTGAATAAAAGGTTACCTCCTCCCCCCTTCTGAATACTTAACCAATAAACTTACAATTTTAGCCGCAAATATGGTTTTTTTGTCTTGAAGATTCCAATCGGCCACCACTCAATCCGCCTGTTGATTCCCAAGGTCATTCTTGAAAAGAACCAGGGCTATCTCGAAAAGCAATACTTAAGTCCAACATCCATAGCATTTACTGTTGAAATTGGACCTTTTGCAGATTCAATCGTTCCATTCCTGGTCCTGCATAGTCAGTCAGCATTGTTAATGCTATCTGAATGGCCCTATCCATTCTTATGCTTTGAAAGAACATCCCTTGCACTCTGTGCTCGACGTGCTATCCTCGTGAGAGCCTCTCAGCCTCACTAGTCCCCAGCTTAATTATTTAAGACACGCTCTTGAGCCATGAATTCAGTTTTAATTACAATCCAAGTCTGCCGTTTTTCTGCGATTCCACCCTAACTCTACTGTACAGTACAGTACAGTACAGTGCTACAGCGTTATACAGCTGTTTTCATGCATCTTTATTCCTACGCTCATACCAGCGTGAATGCCCGCCATTTCTTCCCCCAAAGCTGATCTTTCTCATACTTTTACCTCCCCGCACTAAATATTCAATTTTTCTTTGCCGTTTTTTAATTTAAGCTTCCGCGGGAGACACATTCATACCAAATCAACACGTTATTCACCCTTACCCGCCGAGTCAGCAGAGCCACGCCTCGTATTTCCCACCTCCACCTCCCCCGATTTATACTAACGTTGCTTAGGTAAATTAAAATAACATTTCATTCAAAACAGCTACATAACGTCGCATTTCTTAATTGAACATCTTCTGCCTTTCACCACAGTTCACGACCGTGGACCGTTAGTAGGGACACACTCGTCCTTGTAATCCATTTCAACTAAGGAAAGGAAAAGTGTACTAGACTCACCTCTGCTTTTAGAGTGTATAAAGGCCCAATCGCTTCTCCAGCATTCCGCTCCTTTTCCAAATCCTAAGCTCAGGAAACCCCAGCGGCGAAACTGTGGACTAATCAGCAAAACTCGTTGGCTTTCATCGCCATCAGATTCATTTCGTGCCACACTTATGCTCGCTGAAGTTCGCAACAACTTCCACCACAAATTGCATCGTCAATCACTTCTTGCCAACTTTGGTAGGCCTTCCACTTGCCATTGACCTTCACGTAACAAAGCAACCGAGTACTTCACTCTGTAACCACCGGTATAAGTATGCATAAGAACAACTCATCGCCGGCCGTTTTTCGGTTCAAAGCACTACGCATCACCGCCATCCCCGTCTCATTTTTTTTGCCATACCACGTTCAATCCTATTCGACCCATAACCCGTCTTCCCTGCCCAGAACTCAAGAACGTACACGAAAAATGCCCGTCTCAAAGTCTTCGAATAAACCGGATGGCCATCCAGTCGTTGCTTAACGACACGTCCACACCTCCAAAGGCTCCGACGGTTAGGTCTCAAACTAGGGAGAAGTATGAGTGCGACCAATGTCATAAAGTGTAGGTGCTGCCCACTCGTTGCCATTTTCATGCTCCATGGGGGGAGGGAATGCGTTGCGACTAACTATGATATCTTACGGTTTTGATCCTCAGCTTTACAACGTGCAGATGTTCGAAAGCATAAGAAAACGGTACACGAGAAGGCTCGCGACTTTCACTGCACAGAATGCAGTCTGTCTTTTGGAGAGGTAAGTTTACCCCGAAAATAAGGATAAGGCACAGGCTGTTTACTGTACCAAGTGAGAACCAGTGACCCATGCTGTGGAAACACACCTAACCGGAATAGTTCCTTTGCGTGCTTTGCTGAAACTCAGAGAGGGAACCTAAATAAGCACATAAGGAGCATTCACAGGAAGGAGAGGAACTTTTTCTGTGATCAATGTGATGCGACATTCCCGTTTCGCAATGGCCTTACCGAGCACATCCGGATGAGGCATACTGATGAACGCCCTTTCGAATGCACGCAATGCTCATCAACATTCAAAAAAGAGTCATCTTCACCGACACACGGCCGTCGTTCACAAGAATTCTTCCTAGACGATGCTGTCATCTGCTTTCGGACGGAACGTTGCTCCTCAAACCTGACTGACGACGGAAACTAACTTCTAACGAGAGCTTCTCGTGCAACGAGTAGGATGTGTCCTGATTTCTGCGGCGGAGTGCGTGGCCACACTAGAATGATGTAGGGGAACGCGCATAAACCGTCGGCGAATTAGCCAAGTAGGGAAAGAATCAACATTTTCTGAATCGTCTTATAACTTCCAGCAGAGTGAAGCATAGTGTCTGCGCATACTCACAGACGAAACCAGTCGGAATGTGAATTTTCGAGCTCAATAGTAACAGCTTATGCGCTAGAAATCCTAAAACTTCGTGTGGCGTACGGTTTGTATTGCTACTTGAACGATATCTCATCGATTACCGTGAACTCCCAGACAATCCAAAAATTAGCTTACTGTACGTACTGATTTCTCTGTCTTGACAGGTGTCAGTACTGTGCTGTGCAGTACAGTACAGTACACTACACTACTGTACAGTACGGTAGCGCAGTATTTTACGGGACCATTGTTTTGTACAGTACACTTGAGCTATGATATACAACGTACAGTACAGTACATTTTCGTCTGACCGACAGCAGTGGTACAGTATACGGACTGTACACTGTTTGCGGTAAATGGATATCACATTTCGGTATTTCGGTATTCAGCCTGATTATCAAGTTCGATGTTCGTGGTACATAGTCAAGACGGCATTGTCATTGCAAAAGAAAATTTTAAACTCATGATTCCGTGCGAGGCGTTAGCATCGGATGAGAACCAGCAACTAATTGGGGAAATAGGTGGCGTTCTTCTCGTGCAAAAGCAATTTTTTCGAATTTAACCCTGTTGTTATGGTCTTACACAGGTCTTGGAAGCGCGAAGCAGGACATTATTTCGGGATCATTCGGAACTGACATATAAATGTCAAAAAGATACCACAGCATGCATGACAGCGATAGTATCCTTCTGGATCGATTGCGAAGTGTGTTAAATTCGAAATACCACCTACTGGGGGTTTCATTGTAAATAAAGAGCAACGATGTTGTTTTCAGCGCCTTCAATAAGTAAGGAAACTTGAATTATCTCAAGCGATATGGAGTCCACTGTGAGCACCACAAACAGGGGATAGGCCTCGCTTATTGCTTACGTCAAAAGAAACTATTGCACCGGAATTTTAAGGGGGCCTCGTTTGGTTCGAACAGAATTCTATTGAGTCACTCAGAGCATTTCAGTTAATACACAGACCTGCCCCCCTGGTCTTCGGAAAATAGCCGTCCTATATCTCTAATCAGTAATGCACCCCAATTTCCACCCCCTTTGGATAAATATTCGGCTCAACGCATTGACAGTAAAGCAACTCACCTTTTCCCGTGCTGATAAAAACTAAGCAAGTTATCGTAATCTCGCCCTCGTTGACTTGAAATATGACACTTTATCTAGCATCTGGTGGACAATCTTTTGGGGTAGAGTGGGGTACATTTGCTGTCCAGTAATGGAGATGTAGGCAACAAACCGCAGAGTAGCTAGGAAGCCAATGTAAAATTCATTGCTGTAGAAAGCTAACACGATAGAAAGTCTATACTATAATGTCGACGGAGGCCAGCCAGCAGATACGCTGCTTTGGAGGTTACTGCCAACGCCGAGTGTTGCTGCAAAACAATCGTTCAAAAGACAATCTTTTTGATTTATAATTTGCAAACTGCAGGATGGTTTTTACAGTAAAGTTACTCAGTAAAAAGCGCAAGCCTGAACAGCAACCACTGAAAGGCAAAAACAAGGGGCACTCGTCTTATGATTATACAGTGATACACTTTAGGACAGCAACATTTAAAATACCATGGAAACGTTGCTCAGGTACTGCAGGGCCGAAAATTTGAAATGCTATGATTGGAAAAAGGCATGCTGCGGCCGCTGCCACGTCTAACGCAGCCTGCCTCCTGGCTGGGCTCGAGCCAGCCCTCTAACGAATATTTTCCGTACTGTGCCACCGCATTTCTCCTCGGCCAATCCGAGCCTGCTTCATGTAACGCTGGAAACAGGTAACCATGTCTTTCAAATCTTAATTCTTCCCCCTTGGAAAAACTGATTGCAGAAAGGGAAGTGGGTTGTGCAGGATGCGAGCTTCTCGTATTAAATTTTGTCTCGAAAGGGGACCAGTTCAGCAATTATCCATTTGATGTAAACTTTTCATTATGAATATTGACAGTGAATATCGACCAAAAAAAATTGAAGAGCGGTGCAAACGTGGGGTAACAGATAACGGAATCAAATGCTATTAGCTCATTTGAGTAACAAAGATTGTTTATTTAGCTCGAAATTTTGGCTTATATGTACCTGAAGGATTCATCCAACTATATATCAAACACTGCATTGATCAGATTGAGGCATTCCCCTGCAGCCTGTCCACGAATATTGGAGAGTATGTAGCGTTAGATGTATATCCTAACAAAATATGTTGAGAACTTACCACAAGTCGCCTACCTCCTTTGGGAAAGAAGTTGTTATGAAACAGAAAATGCAATCAGACAAAGAGTGACTGCTGGCCTTTGTCATCTATCCAGCAGGTCTAATTGAATTGTAACTGCGAGACAAAATCTAAGGGCACATAAATGAGAAGGTCAAAGAACAACCGTAGAATACTGAACAAACTAGCTTTTTATGCTGGAGGGTGTAATCACTGAGCAGAAACTATTTTTTTTGTGCGCCCTGGAAAGCTTTGTAATGGATAAAAGGGAAAAAGCTCAAGGAAAACATATTTTGGCAAATAGTATATAGGGGCAAGTGTGGTTAATGGGGCTCTATTGTCAAGGATTAATGGCATGTGCAGTCTTTCTAGTGAAGAATCAATGGTATGCTTAACTTTCCTGATAAGGGCATTCGCAGACGAGGCCTAGTTTGGGAAGCTATTGACATACCCTGGGAAAGGAGAGGCTCTCTGGAACATATACACTTTCAAGCTGCGGCCTTAGGTGTCGCTCAAATCCCTTCCACTTAGATCCCCCCTGCTAGAAATGTCAGACGACGAAGAAAACTATCCCATCATTCCCCCTTCCCAAAAATAACTGGCGTTATTCTGGAGACTCGCGCGTGACAGGGCAAGTGCGGTTTACTTGAATGGGTTGGTATACTTAATTTTCCTGATACCAGCGATCGCAGACGAGGACTTCTGTAAGGTAACCACTTACAGTACATAGCCTGAGAACAGAGGTTCTCTGGAATATACAGATAAAATGGGCAAGTGCGGTTCATTTATTGCGAGTGGTGCAAATGTCCTACGGATTTTTTGTTCAAACCATGACTCAGGACCTGCACTTAAGTACGAATAACGGCACATTTCTGCCATCAAAAAAGCAGCTGGTATCCCGGCCAACAATATTCATTAAGTAGGGGGCGTGGAAAAGTTGAAAAAATATTTTTACACATATTGGAAAACTATATAGAAAGCAGTCTAATTTGTTTTCCATATCGAATACAGTGATGGAAAATTGTGGAGCAATATTTTATCAGAGGCCAACAATTTTTATTTATTGTGAATCATCGGAAAATAATTTTACCTATTTCACTGGCCCATATTTTGTACTGTATTACACGTGAAGAAATTTTATGTCAGTAAGCTGGGTTTTAAAATTTTTAGTAATAATTACCGGAATTATATTACCAGCAAATTATTAGTTGGATTAATGCTCACCTGGAGAATTATTGTATAATTATTACTGATCAAGAATTTGGTCTACAAAAAAATTACACTGCTAGAATCATCTTTGTGGCTTTTCAACTCTGATCTGCAGTATGAATAGTCTTAAGCTGTTAGAAAATTTTATCAAGCCTCGGGCCATCGAACTATCCCCGTCGATCAATAAATATTGGGTTTCTTTTTATGATTATTCTAAGTCCTATTCAGGTAATTTTATTATTAATTTTTGGAATTATCTATTCTGGATCTACGCATTTCATTTAATTTTTACAGCGCGTTTATTTAATTCAGACAAAAGTACCCGAAGAACATGAGGTGACCTAGTGTTATAGTATAGTTCTCTTTCTCTTCTTGATATGAGATTATATCCATCAGCTTAGCAGTGTAATATGATTGATCCAAAAGGATGTAAATATACTGATGTGAATCTATGTTACAGGAGCTCCATAAACTTGGCTAGGCAACTAATAATTAATTTTCTTATGAAGTTTCTGGGGTTTACACCCACTGACCGACTATCAAGCTAAGAACTAACTGGATGGTAAACACCGGTCACGTGCAGTGGAGCATGGAAAAGGATTGCCATAGCCACTAACTCTGTAATTCCTCCATAGTTCAAGTTAAATCTGTTGAAAATCAAAATATTTTTATTTCTGTGCGGAGATTTGTTGCGGTAGTTTTCTATTATAGGTAAATTTCTCTCTGAATATAATTTGCATTAATTTTTAGCAAGTTAGAATAACTGAATCAGCAACACTGGCTCCAATATTTCTACCTTTCATGAGTAAAACACTACTTTAATGATGTACTACATAAGCGAATGGGTTCTATTTCGTTGAGTAGGGGTTGGTTGCGTACCGAAATCGTACAATGAGGAAAATATTTCGTAAATTTCGTGAGGTAGAAAAATTTAGATTTGTGCTTCCATGCGGCTCAACTTAAAAAAGTATGGACTTGCTGTAGATCTATGGATGGTTGGTGATCATACTGCCCCTGGTTTATAGCATTTGACTAGATATACATCGCAAAAATCTCATATTGCAAAATTGACCATGAAAATTTTCCCATCATCTTCTTGGATAGGTTTCTGCCATTCCATTCTATTTCTTACACTAATATACTTTAATCGGTAGAGTAGTTGAGAAACGAGCACGATTGAAAGATTGTTTATCATTTTTTTTCTCTTTGAAGCCGCAAGGCATCAAAGAGACTCAGATACCCAAAGATTGGGCGTGGGCCCGGAGGTTCCGGGTCAATGTAAAGATCTAATCCAACATCAACAAAAGGGAAATTTAAGAATCTTAATAGTACTTAACGTATTCATACATGTGTTTTTACTTGAAAATTGACGACAATTCAGCTCGAATGAGACCACCGGTCGTCTTTAATCGGGCTCAACAACTAGGATGGTAGATATAGAGCATATTCAAACTGCTCGAGTGATGGTCATGCTTGGCTCCTTACTTTTGCAATACATGTGGTGTAATCGACAAATTAGTGATATCAAAAAGAACATTTGCTGAACTACAGCTTTGATGGCCTAGTGGAAAACTCCTTGACTGAATTTAAACGACCGACCGTTTGGAGTTTGTTCCAAGAAAGCGATGAGGCATTTCAGCAGGGTGAAAAAAGGGATCTAACAGTAAAACAAATTAGAACTTTTGGGACTTCGTAACTGGCAATAATAGCGTTATAAATACGGGACACATAGGTTTCGGGTTGAATATAATTTGAGTTAGGCGTAACAGACGGTATGAACAGTGAGGGCAAAAACATCTTGAGAGGGCTAAAAAGCGACAGAAATTGCAAAAATATATTTCCAAAGCAAGTATTGAGCGATTGTGAGTGCTAATTCATGAGAATATAAGTGAAATGCAGACTGGGTGCGAATAGATCCCAGTTTCGTAACGCTGTAGAACAAGGCGACCCACATAAGAGGACGGCAATAGTTCTCCCTTGACTGAAGTCATATTTAATACGCCGCTCAGCCTTTTAGATTACTCCATCACCGTCTCTCACGGCCGCCAAAATTTCAAAGGAAGGAAAATGAAAGCGTTGGGTACGAACATTTGAAAAGTTTTGATTCAACGCTTCAGAGCTTGCATCAGACCCAAGTACTTGCATCGGACCCAAGTAGTATGACCGTTGAAGGACTTTAATTGATTACCTGGAGTTAGAAGCTATAATTAGTTTGCGCTAACATCTCAACAGCAGGAAAATATATGTAATGATCCATAGAAAACGTTTATGCGGCGGAACTTTTTCCTGAATCCTACCGCGTTCGGTGCCTTACTTTCTGCAGTCAATAAAAGTCGAAAAATGATACTTTTGAACTAAGAGAGATAATAAATGAAGTTATTATATTAGAACCCATTTCTGTATCCCTCTGAATTCAGTTTCTTACCATTTTCCGTTATTAGGAAGAATATTGGAGAAAGCTTTGACACTGGAGGGGCTTTGTTACTTCTATATTATTCCTAGGAAGAATAATACACAAGAGAATTTATCATGTCAGAAACCATTTCTAGAACACTTGGAACACTCTACTTTTATTCATTAAACTTTTTAAGAGGAGAACTGGATGATGCTTTGATGCCCGCCCATGCCCATTAAACGAGGGGTAATCAATAGCAGACTTTATTGAGTAAGAAATGTTTTTTATACCCTTCAGAATTCTCTTTCTTACTCAACTTTTCAGTCACGAAAAGGCTATGGATACGAATTATTTTGACACAGAATTTCTCTTCCGAAGTAGGAAAATTGATCCATGACAAAAGATGCAATATCAAAGTATTTTTGAATCCAACAGATATTGGCGCACCACTTTCTTTAATTTCTAAAGAACCTATACGCATTAGCTTTACTCAACATTAATGAGCCAAGTTCGGCGCTATGCTATGACACTGGTACTTACGAGACGTTTTTGAATGTGTGAACGTCTCCCAACTTGCTTTTCCTGTAGTACAATACAAAGAATAAAGTTGTGCTCATATTTGATGAGTTTCGAGAACAACTATTGACACCTCTACAGGTTACATTACATTTAGTCTATAAGAAATAAAAATATATTCGATGTTTCGAATGTATCTTTGTTTGGTGTAGTATAAAACCTTATTCTGAGAGTAACTTAATAATTACAAGGCGCTTCCTTCTAACCATCAGCCTAACACCAGATCTCTTCAATTAGATATATCATAAATCGGAGCTTTCAGGTTTCAATCATTTGAGATCCAATCCAAGACGGAGCCCCCGGCGTAAAGTAGTCAACGTTCAGAAAAAGCCCAGGGAATTGAACTTCCACTGCTCATTTAGAGTGCTTCCTTCGTTAGATACCCAGAAGGTAGGGCAAAAGCCAGAATAAATTCCCCATATTTTTCTGATAACTCTAGCTTGCCTTATTCACTCCAGGTTTGGTCCTGATATTTACCAATATGTATAGTTATTTAAAGAAAGAATCCCGAATCGGAATTGATAAGAGTTGGAAATTGGGAAAAATGAGATTTGCTAAAAAGTTTCAAAGAAAACACATTTATTTACCTTTTGCCCTCTATATAACTCAACGGGCTTTTGTTCGTTTAAAGTAGGAATGGTGAAAGTAAATTTATTTTCTCCTTGTGCAAATTGAAAATACTGAATTAGTGTATATATTTTGAAATCATTTCTGTCTCCAAAATAGTCATTTCTAAAGCCGCAATTTCCACTATTTAAACGATCTTCGTCTGCTCGATAGGATATATAGTATTGTTCAGGGATTCAATTTCCGCGATATAGGCTGGACTTCGAATCATGTTTGGCCCCTTGCTACCTACATGTTGCACTCTTACATCTCTGCATATAATTTAAAATTTTCCTCCACATTCGTCGGCGAAGTAAAACCCTTCGCCTTTAATGTGCCTAATGTATCGCTCCAAAAACTCAAAATATAGTCCTTTATATTGCATAAAGCTATCGGCATATAAAAGTAAACAGATATCTACTCCTTCCACTTAATCCAGACAAATCGTTTGGAAAGAAAAATGTACTAATTAACGCTTAACGCTCTTAACTTCTATTAAATTCACCAATTTTATACATAAAATCACATAAGAACGTTTTAAATCTTGATTTTCGCCTCCAAAGTATCCACTGTGTTGCTTTCTCGTGTGACCTGAAAGTAAGAACCTTGATTCCATATTTTATTCGAATCCTATTTCTATCCTCCAAGTAAGCTGGGATAAGATAGGCAAGAACGAAATTTTACTTGAATGAACCCGAAAGACTAGTAAGGTGAGAAATATTGAAAAGTTTTACATAAATTCACCTACGTTCCAAGTGTTGTCACCCAAAAGTGGCCGTCAAGAAGTACACTAAGCATTTTTTGTTTCTATTTTCTACTCCAAAAAAGTAAGTATTTAGTCCCATAGCGAAGTTGCTATCTTGGTTGCGATAGAAGTGAAGGCAGCAGAACTTTCTCATCGAAATCAAGAACCGGGTGGGCACATCTATTAGTATTATACTTTCATTTAGAATAAACGCTTCTGCATAATTTCAAACTCTTGGATGATTATCTTCGATGCTCGAATGCTGTCGGAAAAATATATATATATTATACAGAGGGGTTCTTCGGGCTGTATTCATTTTTTAGTTTTGCGCAAGTGTCGCAAACGTAATTCATTGATTTAGAACTCTTATCAGGGGTAAGTACTTCACCCAAACCATTATATATGAAACATTCTTTAAAAAGGAGAGATAAAAGGATGTGTTTTTTGTGATTCACTATACATCCGATTATTTGTAGACCACTCTTGACGGTAGCGCTCATTATTAGGTAGCTGTGTTTTACTCGTTGAATTACACTGAACAAGGGACTATTAAGTTGATCCGTGCCTCAAGAAAAGTTAAACCGGAAAGTACACCATAGCGCGAAACAAAGGGCGAAATAGGCGCTCCCATTAGGAGAACAGACTACAGTATTTACAAATATACTATATTTATAAACTACTTTTAGTTTTCTACGCTGAGGATGAGTCGGAATCCATGAATTCAACTCGTTCTGTACTACCTTTCTTGTTCTCAGCGCATGAATCATAGATCGCACGACGTCTATACTGATAAAGTCTTTCTCGATCACTTTAGCGAAGGATAATAGGAGTTTTGGATTTTTTATTTGCAAGAAGGGTCTCAAGTGTGCTATTTCAAGTTCTTGTTATAGTTATCTGCCACAAACTGAAAAAAGCATCATCGCGTGGGTAAATTTGGGGCCCATCGCATATGGTGTTGGAAGGCTTGTACCACGAAATTATATGTATTCTTCATCATTGCAGTTCTCTGCTAAGTTATTGAAGCTATGGTGGATCCATCTGGGTTGAATATGTCTTGGGTTATACTTCCTCCAAATTTGAGACATCTTCTGCACAAACAATTGCTATGTTTCAAACTATTTTCAATCCATGTTTGTTAAGGCGTAAAGTTGGATCAAAAGGGGAATGGAGACAGGGATGAGAGGAATCGAATGGATGAATATAGATTTATCTCCGTTTATTCGTTAAAAATGGATTAAGCAGAAAGTAAAGCTGGGCAGCCTGAATTTAGTAAACATTGGCCCTAATGTGTCTGCTCAAGAGCAGTATTTTGCATAATACAATTGAAGAATGCCTTTTTAGCGAATTTGAAATTTTATATTGGGATTCATCTCTTTTTTTTGTAGCCCTTCCTTTCTATCTTACCTGGCCTAACATGTTAAAAGCCCATCTACTTCTCTGGAACAATATTTAAGCTACTTGATTCAATTTTTGTAGACATTTATTGCTAAAAGTAGAAGTTAGGGCAGATAAAAATTGATATTTGGAAATTTCAATGAGATAGGATACACATATGGAATCAGAAAAATATACGTTGAGAAAAATCTGCATATGTAACAAGAGATTGACGTATCCTTTTAGATACGGTATATTATTTGAAAAAAATTACCAGCAAAGCAACGAATAGTAACCACATATATTTTTGTTTCTTTAACGAAAAATCTACATAGATAGTTGCTTAGGGGCACCGGGGAGATGAAAGTAATCTGTAACATAGTGAAATTCGCCTATAAATAAATTAAAACATTATGGTCTGAAAGCAGGAGGAAAAATTGGGTAGCAGCAACAAGAGAGGCATAACAAATTGTAATAACTCTACTTTTTTGAGTGATATACAGAATACAGAATACTTCCTTTATTTATAGAGATTTGTCCTAATGTGCCAAAAATATATAAGATTGGAACATAAAAAGGGCTATTTTGAAAAATTAATGGCCCCGTAAGGTATATGACACCAATAATACTTGAAAATTATCTTAATTGTATAGTATGCGTTTTCAATAATTGTTTTATGCACAAATTTTATGTTGGATCACGAAAAGGGGAGTTTCATCTGATTCTTCTTCACTGAAATTTATTCAATATTTATTTACCTTTATCTTCCTTTCTTTTTGCCGTTTTGGGTATTATTAACCATGATTAAAAGTAGTGAAGGGACCTCTAAAATGAAGCACCAAGTTTATAAACATTTTTAACAGCAACTGAACCTTCAGTATGGCCAAATTTATGTAGCCCAGTATATATATAACTAAAGCTTCTAACGTTGGATTATAGCTTTAAATATGGATATAAGAGGGAGTTGGTGTAAGAATCTTCATATGAGTGGGTCACTACAAAACCAGCAGTTGGATATGTAGATGCATCAATGTAAGCAGTAATATTTAACCCGCGTATTTTAGAAAAAGCCGTACTTTTTGTAAAATATTAGTCACTCAATGATTGTAGTACTGAATAATGAGTTTAACCTTAACAAATTTAGAATGTAAGGGTAGGTGCTCCTGGCGCTGAAAGAAGTCAAGTTAATAGGCGTGTATGGCCTGTTCTTCCAATTAAAATGAGTGGAAGGAAATGCTTATTCAATCGAAATCTTTCGAACACACCAGTAACAAAAATTTTAGATTCCATCATTCTCGTGTTCAGAGAATCATATATATATTTCTTTACTAATTTCTATTTTTTTCTTCTAGAGATGACCAATATTAAAATAATACATACGAGGACACTTTAAATAAACTCGAATGAGTTTGTTGGGATTTTCAGCGTTCGTCTTGTTCAGAGTCACATTCTAAACATGGATCCGTGAAATTGAAGTGGCCTCAGGGTATCTTGAGCAAAGAACTGATGTGATTTCTTACGGATTTGAACAGGAAAAATTATCTGTAGTAATTGTATCAGGCTAAAATTTTATATCAGAGGATCATTTATGTATTTTTTGAAACTTTGGGTATTCACTTTGCCATTAAAATTCAATATAAAACCGTCGTGGTTCAAATTTTTATACAATACTTCGTAATAATTGATTGCAATCATACATACATATACTAAATTAAGCTATGAAATTGAATTGAGGCAGCAAATGGTGGAACATGATATCTTGAACATCCAAAGGTGATTTTGAAGCAGGTTTGGCATTGTAGCGTATTTTCAGTAAGAATTAAATAATGCATGATGTAAGATTATACACTTTAACTTGAAAAAGAAAGAGTTTTTACTCAACGATATCGTAAATTGAGCTGTTTCTTGGGAAAAATTTATTTACGCACTGTTTGAAATATCTCTTAGAGAAAATGAAATGATGCAGTTTGTAATGAGGGAACCTCAATAGGAAAATATTCTCAGGGATCAATAATGTACACGTAACAGTACAAAAAGCTTGAAGGAGGAACTTATCCATCATAGGTTTGGATCAGAGGACAACGAAAATACCGAATTTCACAAAAAGTATATGAATTGAGTTTATTTTGGAGAATTATTGTGGATGAATTCAAGCGAAATGTATGCTGTTTCCATTTTTTTACTCTCGAACGAATAAAAAATGTGCTGCAATGTCATTAAGATATCAATAGATTACTAGGAAATGAAAGGATTAGTGGAAAAGTTTTTATCTCTTTCCCTGAAAAGGGCACTATTTTTGCTTCATAAATGTTAAATATAAATATTTTGGTAATAATCAATGAATGTAAAAGATTCACAACTTTTCAATTCAGAGTAAATAAGAAAGCGTATATATGAAGACATCACAAAGTTTCATTATCAATAATGGTGACCAAATTTGAGTTTTAAATATATTTGGATGCCCTAGAGGTATGTTTATCTACAATTGGATCGATTTCAAAAGGGATTTTGCAAAAAAAGTTCCCCTTAAAATATGTGTTCGCAAAGTCCTCAAGGAGTCAACGAGCAGTTAAAGTTCAAACCTTTTAGTTTAAGGGAGACAGGATGTTGTTTACTCTCATTTACCTTTCTATAGAATTGTATAGATTTAGTCGGAAAATTGAACTGAACATGTTCATATCAATAACACTTAGTATGAAAAAGAAGTACAATTAACAACTGCTTTTTTATATCTAGCTTATTTATTCAAGCTTCGGAAAAATTTTATTTGGAATTGAAATCCTTAAAACTGATATAAACTTTTTTGTAAAAATTCGCATACTGTTTAGAAAGAGTTTTCAAAAGTAGCAATTGATGAAAGTACCTGATTCATTCAAATATAAGGATGAATATAGAGATTAGTACAAAAAGAAACAAAGTGGCCAACTTTGGAGAAAGAACTTCAAATTAAGGTCTCTTTGCAAAAGAAGCCACTTTCATACAGCTTTTTATGTCCGAAAGTGCCACGCCACGTATGATAAAGGCCAGCTCTGCGCCCTCCACGAAAGATTTTTCCGTGCTTGAGCCTAAATCTGGAATTTACATGTACCAACTTTCACAATTGACCCAATTTAACGCAGAATTAACAAAGAACGGTAATCTCCGCAACTGGCGTATGGGAAAAGGTATCACTACGATACAAGTTGCTCTTGAAGGTGCCTACTGATTTGATGAGCAGGTTTCAGAAATATTCCTTTATCGGCCTCTCCACAGCTGCCTTCTCTGCACTGTCACCGCGATCACTAGACCTCGTGATCTGTTCCACACCCATTGAACTACTGGCATATTTCTCTCGCCCTTTGATAACCATATTCATTACGAATGCTCCAGGATACAGGACTTCAGAGTCAACCGTTTTCAACACCATCTTCTTCCGTAATTAAGATCTATCCGCTTCTAAAGGATTCTTCTTCTGGTGGTGCTGACATCTTATATCCCTTAATCTTAAAAGATGTCCATAAGCACACTAAAATTTCCTCTGCAATTTTACCGAGTGTTCTTGCGGAGTGCGCGCGGTGAGAAGCGTTCCAGGCAGGTGGATCCGTTTATTCATTTGAGAGAAAAGACGGGCTTTAAGAATTTAAAGAATGGTGATGGGGTTAGGAGACCTTTAATGCAGTCCATTAGTTTAAGTAGGGTAAGACTATGTGTGTTGGCGTGTGTTGGGATATACTTTCGATCTATGACAAGTGTAATAATTTCCCGGCCACCGGAGAAGAAAATCTCAAGAGTGGATCGGAAAAAATCAAAGGACATAAGGGAAAGTAGAAACAGGTAGGATCGGTCAATCCGGGAGTGCTGCTGGCTAGTGCATGGAATTGACGTCGGAGACAACTTAGCTGGGAGCTGGAGTTATTCTTCACAACGCTGAGACATCGATGACGTACTGTGTAGTACCTGTGAACCCTTTTAGTACAGTACACTTCGCACTATACTGTACGTACTGTTCGGTTCAAGAAAACGGCTTTGTTCAGTTAGCCTATTTAACTATGTGACACTAAAGCACTGCAAAATCCCAAAAAAGCGTGCAATAGTTACATAAAATCCGCAATAAAAATATGCAACTTGGAACTTCGTTAACATTACCCAGGGGTCGGCCCGGAAAAAATTGTATCTCAGTTTTCGGTGTTGGGTTATTTGATTGTCACTTATCTTACACTGAGATATTTTAAGAGGTGTTACGAAACTGCAAGGTATGTTGAGCCTGGAATAATAAAGAAAAAACCACTGGTACTCAAGATAGAGAAATTTAATTTGAAAAAACTGCACAGGCTCAACTCTTACTATTTTTATTTTACCTTGCACGTAAAGGAAACATCAGATCTAATTTGCAACAGTAGAAGTAGGATTCTGCCGGTGAAATTCTAGTTGTTATTCTAGTTTACTACTTCAGAGTGACCAGATACTTCTGTCCTAATTGTTCCGAATTTTAAAATACCGGGATGTAATTCCACGAAATGTTCGTTGAAAAATGAGTGAAAATAGTACTTCAAGAGAAAGTTTAGGTGTGAACACGTTTTCGGCTTGCAATACAATCTATTCAGATGATGAAATAATATTATAGAATGAAAACATAATAGTTGGAAAACTATGCCGTTACGCCTCTGTAACGGATGCTAAAATCTCACTCGAACCATGGGAAATACATATTTATTCGAAAACTTACGTTTAAAGAGAAGTATGTGATATGGAAAATCTCTTGATACGAAATCAAGTAATATCCAATTTAATGGGTGAAATGAATAAACTTATAGTCTTTCAGGCTTTATGTCTCAAACTAAGATTTAAACCATATCTAATATTCAATTTTAATTTATTTTTACCCCAATTTAGTGCCAAATCATTTAAGTAGTTATTTTAATCAGAAATAGCATAAAGAAAGGATATTTTTAGTTTTTCTACTCTTACTCGAGTAAAGCTACCACCAAAGGCCGAGGTGCATAACGAAAGCTTTGAAATGGTCTCAGATTTGACATCTCCAAGTTTGTGAGATGTGTTTCAAGAAAAACGCTTAATTTTCATTTTATCCTTTTCACTGTAAAAAAAGGCTTCGGAACATCCACAAATGTCTTTGTACTTTTGAGGACCTTTACAAAGCATGATATTGTTAAAAGCCGTTCAAATTATTCTTGATTCAAATATCCCAAGGTCGTTTTTCCAATTTTACAGATCTAAGCAGATTCATGTTTAACTTAGAGAGCCAATTAATGTTTTTCAATTTCGTGAATTAGGCAGGTTTTCATATTTAATTGTAATGGATATATCAATATTCTTATGGCATTAATTCTCAGAACAAATTGAGTTGTTTGGGGAAAAGTTTTCCGTAAACTATCATGCATAGTTTTAAGAAGGATCTAGTGAATATAAAACGAACAAAGATTTAGAGTAAGATTATTGAAATCAGTAGGAGGCGTCCACACGAGTATATATAGTTTTGAGGAAAATTAACTTAACAACATTTTTGTTGTAACTACGGAGGATTTCATTTGTGGAAAAAGTTTATTACCTTAAAAATTGTCAGTGTATATGCATTACCCTTAAAATTAGGAGCAGTTCCTAATTAAGTGGTGCAAATTCCTTTTTGATATTTCGGAATGAGATATTTGACAAAATGCTATCTTTCCACCAGATAAAATTTTCTATCTGCGTCACTTTTTTCTTTTAGAGTGGAAAAGACCTTAAAATAAAATGTTTCATTGAATCTTTTATACAAACAGTTTTCTTTATAATTACATACTGGTAAATTAAAGATTAAAATACCTCTTTGTAACCGTTTTGGTCAGAACATTTTCGCCAGTACGGAAAAGTCTCTAGTAACTTGAGAGGTGCAACAGAGTTGCTTTCGGTTATGATAAGATGTTGAAGTGCGCTGAATCCCATGATTTTAGTATCTGAACTTTCTAGAATATCATAAGCGGAGCAATTTTGTCCAGAAAAGAAATTATAGTAGTTAAACCGCCTTTCATCTCGATAAAAAGTATTTTTATCTTGTGACAGAGTGTAAAAGTAACATTTAAGCGCTTCAATAGTCTATCAAATGTTAGATTTTGAGAACTAAACTTGTAAATGCACTTTTATACCTTAGGAATCTTTGGATCGTATATTGAGGAAATTGCAGGACCAAAGGGTTATTTTTTTCAATAAAACGCAAAATAAATGTTATATAAGTTTGCTTTTTGCTTGGTATCCTTTTCGCCTGAGGAAATACTCGGGGCCAAAGCTTGACCTTACATTAAACAAAAGTGTCTGTAGCTAAGATTATTGTTGTTACGGAAATACGTCAAGGCATAAAACAGGACCCGAGGACTAATTCCGACATGAAAGTAAATCGACTGATATGAAGAAAATAACCACACCATACTTAACTAAGGGAAGATGAAACTTTTTGAGTCAATTACTCTTGAAACTCTTCGTAATATGAACCATATATATCTTTTCTCCACGAGTTTGCTCGATACTTTGGTGCGTGAAAATTTTAACTAAACTAGAGGTGCTACTGACTCAATTAAAATTTATTTCGAAACTTTCAGAAACAAATTTCAAAACTTCGCTTTAATAGAAAAATTTTTTCTCAGCTGCATGAAAGGGAGGTTCTTCGATTTTCACTCTTTTGAAGAGATGAGGAAGGAATAGTGACGAAAATATTGTCATTTTGTTTGAAAAAGGAAGGCTTACAGAACAGTGTTGCAGCTATTAGCACTTGAAAAATTAATATTGCTGACGAGAAAGTGTCAGGAATACATAGAGGCAAATAATTTCGTGCAATTCCAATTTCGGTTTAAAATGCACATTTAATAATAGGAAAATCGCGACTTGGGACTAGTTTAACTTAATATTGGCCTTAATTAACTGTGATAAAACGCGAAATAGCTCTTATCATGATCTGGTAAGTGCATACAAAGAAGTTGTGCGAACAACGTGGAAAAGTATGATCATTTAATGTGGATTTCGGTGGACACTCGCTTTCTCACCGAAATAGATTTCGGTGGGCACTCTATCATAGATTGGTCACCTTTATCCAGATACCTGGGAGTTGTGACCGCTTCATTTTTGTATATCTGACTTGTCTTACCTATGCTCTATCAATCTTAAAATGTTGAGCACTAGAAACAACTACTTTCAGTAGTTACATAAAAATAAGCTGCCCTGGACATCTACGGAACTATATATTGGAGTAACTGAACGGAAATAAGTTTCTGTCATAATTAATTTTTATTCGGAACTAGTTTCCGTTAGTCATTTAAGAAAAGCAAATCGAAAAACATAACGTAAGAAACCAGGAGATTCTCGTGCATCCTGAAAGTCATTTAAACACATAAAGCCTGATAGAAGAGTAATAATAGAAAATGACGAAAGTTAGAGAGACTTTTGCTATTTAAAACCAATTCAAATATAGTGTGAGATGTTTTTCAAGAGGGCAACAATCTCAAATTATTTTTGAATTCTAAAGGACTGAATAGTTCCTTTAGATGAACTCAAATTAATTTGTTACTGTCCACTGTACTTATCATTTTAAAGGCCTGATTTATATTTGATTAGCGTGGTCTCAATGTTTCCCCGAAATGTTTAATTGGGTTATTTTATGCCAGGTGTCATATTAATTGAAGTAATGATATTTAAATAGATCTCATTAGAAATATGTAAGAGGGCTACGAAAAATATCTCAAGATTATTATACATTCAGAAAAAAAACATGATGGGAAATTGAAAATTTATGGGGCCGGAAAAACATTCTTGTGAGATTTGAAAACAAAAAATCTATCTCATTGTTAAGAGGAGAGTCCATACAAGTTGTTCAAACTAATCCAGTTTGCCAAACTTCTAATTAGATGTTTCATCTCCCACATTATTTATGAATATGTCGAAAGATCTAAGAAAGGGTATCTACAATGAAATACACAGAAGTAGGAGAATTAAACTAAATTGGTCTGTCAATTAAATAACTTATTTCTTTAAATTCAAATAAAATTACTTTACGCGATGTTACACTTTTTGGCAATAGTAATAGTTACTAGCTAAATTCCTTAAATTTAAAATAAATATTGTAGAGATAGAAGGTATTGTAAAATATTGTTTCAAACGTTAAACTATAACTTTACTTTTATACAGGAAATGGAAGATAAATTTATAATGGATTTTTTTTCAAATTTGAAACTTAAGGAATGGGTACAACTTCAATTTTCCAAATTTGAACCTAAAAGAAAGTGCGTAACTTCAGCTGGGATTAAACTTTTTAAACATTTTTTGATTCAATTCATGAATATTTTTGAAATAATAATACAATGAACATTATATATAATGCCACATTTTAATTATGGTTTAAAATAAAATCAATTCTTCTTTCCTTGAAAGGCTGAGTAAAATATTATCAATTTTAATGCTGGTTAACAGTAATTAGCTACAAATATATGCTCTATTTCTGACAGGATCCCAAATTTATTTAACAAATGTCAAGAATTAATATATTTCAAGGGTATTTTTGGTTCCTGGGTTCATAATTGTACATATAACTAGCTTTTTATTGCAAAAATGGTCACCACACCGCAAACATCCGAGTAAGAAATGAATCGAATGGAATTTTTAGTGATGATGTCCCGTAAATATTCCCATAAATATTTAGTTGGAAACGTTTCGAAATGAAGTGGTAATGATTATTATATCATATTTAGTCCCTCTATTTAAATTATAATCCATGACTGTACTGCAAAAATCAACACATATTATATCAATCGAAAGTTACTACTACATATACATAAAAAATGACTAAGGGCAATAAAAACATGTTGGTAGACTAAAATGGTGTTCTTTGAATAAAATATGGGGCTAAATTGCTATCCTATACAAATTTATTTCTCTCAGAACTTATCGAATCTTCTGAAGTGTTATAGTATATATTTAGTCCCATTCAGCCACATTCAATGCCAATTTGCGTTGATTTATGTATTTTCATTGTTTTAAAAATTTAAAAACAAACTAATTTCAATTTTTTGAGTGTAATTTGATGGGTTGTAGATTATATTGATACTGTCGAATACTGCAATAGGTTTTATGTTTTATTCCATGTAAATATTTACACACTTTATTCCCTTTATGAGTCAGTTACATAATATTAGGATATTAAATTTTATTGTGGCTGCAGCTTGAACGCAATTGGGGCTTAAAATTTGCGGGGAATTTTAAGCAAAATTTATGTGACAAGAATGTCGTAAATTGAATTAGAATTGAGGCAATAGAATAAAGATTTACGAATCATAAAAAAGGCTCTTTGTTCAACCTTTCTTGATATTTTTGTTTCTGCGGAGAATGCTGGATTAGGTTAAGACCTGTTGCACTAAGTAGAACTAATTTTCTGTATTAAATCCGTTCAGGGCATTTTAGTCATTTCAAGGAATACAGTGAAATACAAGGGATAGTGTAAAAGTTACAATACATTTTGAGAACAGTGGCCGAATAAATAGGAATTCAGAGTTGTTTAAGAATACTGGAATAGTTATAAGTAAAGCATAGGAGTAAAGCATTTTTTTGAAAAAATGTGAAATATTTCGTGGAGCATGTAGTAACATTCCAAAATGTGAGTCTTTTTTCGAGTAAACAAAGACTTTCCATATTTCGCGATCACTCGCAAAAGAAACTTCAGGAGGCCAGAACCACCTCCGAAGCCCTCTAAGATCTGTCCTAGCCATTCGATACCCTCTCTATGCCCAAAATACCTCAAGGAAACTCACAATAGAGAGTCAGGCCCTAATTAAGTTTTACAAAGCATCGGAAAGCGATCAGTAACCTTTTATTTTGTAAAAAAAAACAGGAGCCCATTTCATTTGCCAAATGCGGACTCCGACTACTGAAGGGACTGCTTAACCACTCCAGTGCAGAAATTTTGGACAGAACGAAGAGCAGCGGAAAAGCTGTCCACGCTTCTAAAGTTCCACGAGACTTCCTGATCGACTGCAATAATGAATGATCAACTTTAATGCAGATTATCTTAATACATCTTGAGCTTTCCTAAAGTTTGCTGCGAAGAAAATTATAAATTACGGGGGTGTGCAAGAAGGAGGTATCGGGGAAGGATGCGTTTCTCATGATAATAGAAACTATGGAGAACTAAGGGCAATGGTTCTACATTGATTAGGTCTTTAGTTGAAAATTTCTATCCTTGGAAGGCTGTATGAATCATTTTTGCTGTTACGGTCTCAGATTTTGTTTTTGATGTATAAATTATTTCGGTAGGATCGCACTTTGTTAAAACCACTTGAAGAAAATACCACTTTCACACACATCGACGTTTACAGCCTATCGCGCTAGGGTGTAATACTCACATTTTAGATTTTATTTAAACCAAGGGGTAATGTGGCTGAACGAAATCTTCTCCTGAGTGAGAAACATAAAGTTTGTGTTTAAAGTTTTGTTTTTTAAGTAATAAAAAACATTTGGCTCTTGGGTGCTGTCTACATTATCATGGCTCTGTCCTGGATCTGTAAATATATCTCGAAAATCAAGAATTTTCACAGTTTTGAGTTGATTAAAAACGATAGCAAAGATATGGACTCCCAAAATATGCGGTGGAATGTCTAGGACAGTGCGTGGTTCTGGTAAATTAAGGTCACTGCGTATCTGTAGAGATTTGCGGAACCTTAATACCTAGAAAACGTCGGGCAAATGCAAAATCGTAAAGAGCAAACGAAAACCTCATTTTAGAGTCTACAATGACTGAATTTCTGGAAAGCACTTGAAAAAACGGGGACTTTGTCTAGTGTGGTAGAATGGAAGTACAGATAATCCAAGAAGTCTTATGAATTTTGTTTCCTTTGTGCCCGGTTTTGAATAATTTACAAGTTCGATATCACATTCTCCGAGCTAAAGAGATTGATCGATATACTAAGATGTGTAACCTCATATTCGAGATTGATAATGCGCCGCAACAGAAGTTGAGGAGGATTCAAGAAAGTAATAACACATGGAGCCCAAATGGAAGTTCCATTCAGCGCCGATTAGTGTCACTGAAGGCAAGCGGACTCTGATGTTTGACAATATTTTTGCAAATAAAATAATATTTTTTAATTCTTTACTTGCATCTTGCATTGAAAAATAGCATGCTGCAATTTATGCCTGAACGTGAAAAGCTTTAATGTTCAATACTCTATATTCTAATGTCATAAAATTTTGTCCACTGCAAAATCGCCCTGCATTTCCAAATTTACGCACTATTTGGTCCACGTACATAACATCAAAATTCCTCGAAATTATTTAAGCAAAGGATAAAAACCTCTGCAGTAGATTCGCAAAACGACCAAATGAAACAAGATTGGGATAAGAAATAAAAAGTATCCATGTTATATTCCATCTAGTACGCTTCTTTTGAGACTGTAAGTCATATTATCGTCAATGAGGCGAACTAATGGGCATATTTTACTTTAAAAATGCCTTTCTGAATATTTCTACAAGGGAAATATTGAATGAGTTTCACAGTCTTTCTAATTTTCTTCTGTTCCTGCAATTACTTTTATCTCTAGCGACCCTATTTTATGCATTCATAGCAATAAATTTGTATTTTACTGCCAAATAAATATATAAAATCTGTCGCCATGGAGATTTATTGAATTGTTGCAAAAGTGTTTTAAACAAATTAAGACACACTTGAAGAGCTGATAGTACTAAGACAGATATCAGGGCGTTACGAAAAACCTATATAAACCTACTGCATATGATATCGGTACTGTTCGAAGAGCAAATTTATCTTATGATGTATTTATATTCCTTGCAGCGCGAAAGATACAATAAAATCACTGAGAAACATTACTGAAGTATTAATCCATCAAAAAATGCTTCCTCTGTTTGTCACAGATAAGCACAGCTAGGTCTCATGAGTTCTGAAAATATCGTTTGGTAAAGATAGTCATTATGATGTACTAAAATACTACCAATGGAAGTTCACGGTACTTTCGCAGCGCACAGACAGTAATTAGGTAGGGTTTCTTCGTAACTCAAGCTCTCTTTAAACGATAGGATTTTATACTTCGATGTATTTTCTTATATTTTAATATCCTCTTTTGGAATTGGTTACGGGAGAGTATAATGTTTTTTCTGTATTTAGTACATGCAGTGCGGGCAATTCATTACGATTTTGAGAGCTTTTATACTTGGGCACAGAACGCAAACTCTCATAGTGACTTGAATTACCACGAGAATTTGGTCCATTAAACTATATATGAGCTTTGACGTAAAATGTTCAATGAAAAATAGAGATAGAACTAGAAACAAGAAATATTTATTGCTGGGATTATCTCAATTTACTCAGAGGGCTTCTGAGCGGTTTGTAATGATGTATTTCTTTCGAAGCCTATTATGTAGGTAAAAAGACTCTGAGTTAGACAATTAGACATTAAATGTACTGCAAACTTTCCATAACCATCGCTAACTGGACAAAAATTTTAGATACACTTCAAAGAAAATATTGGGTTCAAATTATGTTTTGATTTATACAAACGGATTCTCAAATGCAATTTGTAATTGTGATCGGTAAAATTGTCTCAGGTAGATAAATATTGTAGACTTTTGACGATAAATCGAAGTGGAAATCAGTTTGAACTATATTAGATGCTGTCTTAAGCTATTTTTGCGCACCTTAACTACATATAAGTAAAAGTAACGTCATTAAATACTTAAAAATAGATTATGGCATAATTGTTTTATTCAATCTTGATTAATTTCGAAAATTGATCGAGGAACTTGAAAAACTGGAGACTGGAAATTCATGAATATACTTTGAACTGGAAGTAACGACGCTGCACTTACCAAAATATTTCCTGCGGATAAATTACGGGAAATAGAATCTGTTTATATCAATGTATCGTAAGGTTCAAAGGTATTTAAGAAATCTAGCGGAAATAATTAAGTATTCAAGTTTAATATAAGCCTATCACTATTCTGATTTTCTTCTTCAAACTGAACTCGAGCTAAACCGAAAATTCAGACGCGAACTTATTTGTTAAAAAGATGTTTAGTCAGAGCTACAAATATCTGATTGAGCGTTTCAGGAGTTGAAAAATAAGATCAAACGAAACCTATCTCGCAAAGTTCTGGAAAATCAGTGCCTTCATGTTATAAAAAGTAAACTCTCTTAGTTCAGAAAAGTATGAATTTTGTAGATAAGAATGCGCTGTCCTCGTGCAAAACATCAGCGTTTGTGTCTGCATGCTTTTTAATGATTTACTTTACTACTATAAGCCTTGTAATGACATATAGATAGCATAAAAAACTTGCAAGAGACGCTAACGCCTTGCGCTATTGAAAAAAGCCTAAATTCATTTGAAAAACTGGTATTTAACTGCGGGTATGTCCCCTGACTTAATTTCGTTTATCATGACTCTTTACATGACCAAGCTAACTGCAGCGAGCTCCACGTTAAAATTATTACTGCAATCTATTTCTATGCCTTGCTGGAAAATTCTCCTCGTTTGAAAATCTTGAGTTCACTAAAAAGGCAATTAAACGTAGAATAGAAACTATGGCAGTGTGAAAGTATTCAATTGCCGAATGTAAGTTCCTGATGTAGGCTCCAACCCGTTTTTGTGATGATGAAGCATATTTTATGCCTGCATGGAATATCATCCCCTTAAAGTTGAAATCGAACAAATGGTTAATCTCAGAATTTGAATAATATACTTCGTAGGACGAAATTTGTTGAAATGTTTAAACAGATTCGGCGCGTCCAATTCTTAATCTGTCAATGTTTGGAAAAGAAATTTCGCAAGAGAGACTCTTTTAGCCTATTATACTTCAAATGGTCAGCGCGAATGCTTAACATTGGACTTATCACCCTCGCATAGATCTAAAACATTTAATAACGTTGACGAATTTTTCACTGACTCAACGTTCATAGCTGGAATTATTTTGCAACTTTTTTGGTCAAACCTGTACATTATTGGACTTTGAGCTCCATATTATTGGTTTTGTATGGTAAAACTGTTTTCGGAAGATCAAGAAAAAAAGGTTTAATTCTAGTGACACTTACGAATGATGTCTCGCAAAAATGCTATCTCATAAGGGTCCCTTTTCAGACTACGTATGGTATAATTTACGGATGTTTTTGCCATATTTTCTTATCTTCAATAGTCAAGAGACAAAATTTGATACCTTTTTGCATTGTAAATTACCATTAGTCTCGTATAACAGTATTTTTTACATAAGACCAGACTTCGAAATAAATTATACAGTGAATATCAGTTTTTAGGGGTACAAAAATCATAAGGATTTTACGAGCATATAGTACCTGACTAGATAATGAGGATTTTTCAGAAGAAGTATCGTCTCATATGGAAAGCTTTTCATCAATTTGACTTTCTCGTAGATAAGTCAGTCAAAATAGCAGCTTTTGTCCTCCATGAAGAAGATAATTCTCCGTAGTGCTCAAAGAGAAATGAATATTTCTTCTATTAATTTTTCCATTATAATAGGATAATGGCGTAAAGAAAATTTAAATTTTGAGTAAACTTTATATTTGAGATGTATGAGGTCATCGGTAGTACTTGAGTCATGCTTTACATTCATGCTTGTGGGAACTTAAAATTTGAACAATGGAAGGCGAAAGTAACGATATCTTTTCAAAAATATCTCAAAGAACGTATTTTATGGCCACTTGAATGCCGGGACACGTACGATGTTAAATTTTTATATGAAATTGTTTACTATTTGTTTAGGAGAAACAAAAATACACTGTTCCCTCATCTTGGTCTAATACGCTTGGCATTTGTGATAAAAAAAAATTTAAATTATCCTATATCAGGTCTTGTTTCGTCCTACAAGGAAACAGTAGCTCTAGAATAGGAAATTTGCTGTCAAAAAATTCGAAATTGAGGTCATTGAAATATTTACCTTCCCAAATTACCTGAATAACAACAAGGTTGGTTATTTATTTCCGCTCAATTTATTGCTATGAAAAGCTATGAAAATTTTTCATTGATAAAATGCACGAAAAAATACAAGAATATCTGCTTTATTATGAATAATATATGCTGTAAAAGGAGGTACCGTTTAAAATGTCGGCTGTTGCTATAATATACATTTGTATTTTAGCTTGTTAATATTGCATCAGTACTGGAATTTTTTAATATCTTCTAGAAGCCATTTGTATTAAATACATTCAATTGCCACTTCAGCTCTTACACCAAATCCTAATATTCGTAGGGAAAATGTTCAAACCTGGTAATTTTATGCATTTTTACCACCTACGAGGGATTTAAGTGTCTCAAAGGACAATAGTTTGATAAACACAAACATTTAAGGAGTAATATACTTTTTCGTACATTACTTCGAGACTATAATATTTGGAGCAATACGCTCATAGAAAGTGTATTTTAAAGGGCTTTTTAGTTTTATTCATATTTTAAATAGATAATTGGAAAGTGTAGGGCATGTCGCGCCTTTTAAAATAGCAAGCAAAGAATTTATAGAAAATTTATTTTCTATATATGGCTTCATTGCGACAAAGGCAGAAATTCTTGACAGGTACGCAATTCAACTAATGTCATATAGATCTTTCGATTGAAAACCTAGATATTCTAAGATATAAGATTTCTACAACGCGAAGCATTTCATATTTGTGAGAGTAGCTGCTAAAGTATTCATATGTTGTTGCTTATAGAAAAAGACTTGAAGTGATACAAAAATATATTTCAAGTAATAAGCTTGCCCTTCCTGATCAATAGCAGTGGCAGTGGCAGTGGCAGTGACTATCAAGAAATTTATAAAATATTTTCCTTTAACTGATTTCCATTATGATTTTCGCGTCAATTTATACTTTCTCAGGTTGCCCCGGACATAGGACAAGAATTACTGGTTTTACATTCAAGGTGCTTTTCTCTAATCTAATCGCGATAAAATAGTATGCAGAATTTTTCCAGTATATGCAAGAATGATAGAAGCGAAAAAACTATACAAATGGATCTGAAAGCATCCAAGATTTATGAAAGAAATATAAAGTTCAAAGATTCCAATTTACATGTTTGAGGAACTCGATAGAGGGAAGGAGGAGATGGAGCGAGGAGAGAGAGAATGAGGGAACGAGAGAACGGGAGTGAAAGAGAGAGTGAGAGAGAGAAGGAGTGACGGGCCCAGGAAGAGAGTTGGGAGGGGAGAAGGTGGTGAGGGACTTTACTCAGACAGAACATGGAGGGAGACCGGGGCTTATATAGACCTCGAGGCGAGTCGACTGTTGCTTCCGGGCGATTAAAGGAAGTTTACAGAAGCCATGTAGGCGACTATGGGAGAATAACCCTACACATTCTTGGGCTGATCTAAAGAAGATGAGCTCAAGCTTACAGCAATGTACACTGTACACTGGAAAAGCGTAACCATCAAGTTATAGGTTGCACAGTAAGCTACAGTAACATACTTCTGTAAGCTTCTTTGCTAGCTATATACTGTCAGCAGAAATTAATTACACTGAAACTCCCTCTCAAACTAGCACTGATCACAATGGCGCCCTCTCAATATGAAAAAAATACAAAATTAATTAGGACGATAGGAGGAATGATGCCCAGCTCACGTCGAAACTTCAGAAACTTGACTATAACGGAAAGCTTTGTCAGAATATCGGAAAATTGATCTTCAGTTCGGCAATGAGATATCCGGAGGTGCTTTCCGGCTAATTCCTCCCGAACGAAGTGGTACCTAATATCAATGTGCTCATCTAGCTCGCTGATGGACTGATTTTTGAAATCGGTGTGGTGCGTTTTGCACCTATAACCTCCTAGAGGAGATCGGAGAGCAAATAGATTCCTTAGAAGCTATATAGAGCGAAATGTATTCTGCGTCAGAGGAAGAAAGGGCGACACATCTTTGCTTCTTGGAGGGCCATGAGATAGGTCCTCCAGACATTACGAAGACAAAACTTTCGATTGATTCGCGAGTTGAGCGACAGCCTGCCAAATCAGAATGTGTGTGCTACGGTCAGCTGATTCTGAGTACCTTCTGAGTCAAGTTATTCATCGAGAGCGGAATAGAGATACTACCAGCCATTTTCTGGTCGCAAAGCTTTGGGGAGAGATGATTTTCTTCCGGAGCGGGATTTTTGTTATGACATTCGCGAACGTAACGTTCCATTAGAAATCGACTAGTATGTTTTTCTGCGAATGCTATATACTTTTTGAAACAACCCAGAACATTTCACTTGTACCGTAAAGTGTAGAAGATCGTGCATTTGAAGTAGTCGTCAATAAATGATACAAAAAACCTTGCGCCGCCAAGCGAAGAACTCTCAACAGGTCCCAAGACATCTGAGTAAACTAACTCAAGGAGATTTGTTTAGCAAGTATCCTTTGTCTTATGGATCCAGGCACAATGCAACTTGCCAAGGATGAAACCAATGCAAAAGTAATTCTCATATGAGTCTTTGAGCTAAATGACTTGTACGATCCCATTTCTGACTATTGATTTGATCACACTGTTTTCGACGTGTCCAAGTCGTTCATGCCATGTTGAAAGTGAGATGGGCAAGCAGACCTCTGGAGCAGCAAGCAATGATGAGTCTCAGGCTATGCCCAATGTATAAAAACCTATAACAAGTGTTTCAGTGGCAATGGTAAAGCCGTTTGTACCACTCATGAGAGAAATTCCCTTGTGATCGAAATGAGAGTTGATTCCTCAACTTCCCATGGAAGATTCTGAAAGAAATTGATAACGCAAGCTTAAGAAGTGCAGAAGGTTCTTAAGCATGCATTTGACTGTCGTGCCACTCCGTTGAAGAGTTGGTATTACATCCCCTTATCCTTGGATGGGCGCGGAGGAGCCAGCGCCCAGATTTAGTGCAGAAGGAAATGAAGAGGTATTGTACGTAGTGAAAGTAGAGCGGTCATGGGACACATGCGAAGTGTATACCGAATAAATAAGCCAATCATTCGAAACTGAGATTGATTTGCCAATGGTCTTTACCGTAACATTCGTCTGTTCGGAGAGATTGAGCGGACAGCTGGAACTATCGGTACCGCTGCATATTTTTCGGAATAGATCCTGCTTTAGCGTAGCGAGTAATTTTTGAATGAGCCAAATTTGGATCTTCAGAGATACTCAGTAGACATACAAGGCCCTTGGTTTCTTCGTCAATACAATTTCCTGTGATGCTAAACGTCCCTTTCCGCCAACATGGGCTTTGCCTAGACAAACTCAAGAGGATTGCGGGTACTTTTTGAAACAGTAAATGCTGTCGCGATGTTTTCCGCAATGTATGAACAATTCCGAACAGGGATCTCGCTTGAATTTTGGACATTATTTGACTAGAAGTGCTGCAGACGCCGATGCTTTTATTGCACCTTGATCACGTTGAGCACGACGTTGTTTCTCCTGATGGCATTGACTCTCGATGAATTCGAACGAAAATTTGTCGTTAACAATGAGAGCAGCATCAAGTGCAGAAATGAGAGTGTCAAAACGGTCTGGGGGTCCATTTAGAGATGCGGCGGCCATCTCAGTATCCTCGACTTTATCCGACATGTCCTTCATAGTGACTGCAAGCTGACGAATTCTGGCGCAAGCGGAGGTACCTTCTTGTTTTCTTTAGTCTTTGTAGTGTAAAAGTGTCGCCTTGAAGCTAACTTGTTTAAAAGAATATTTTTTTCAAACATGTCACAGATGGGAGACTATATAAATTTTGCGGTGCTGGTATGTTGCACCTCTTCGAGATGTGTACCAGAGAGAGTCAATGCGATGAAGGCGCGTGCATTACAATCTTCCTTCTTCCATGAGGAGTATGCTGCTGAAGAAGTGCCCGGAGGGGCTTCTGTTAGGTGTTTGTCGACTTCTCTTAATGAAGTTAATAGCTGCATTCGAGACTTCCAGATGAGGAAGTGTTCATCGCAGAGCTTTTCGAGACTGTGGATACGAACTCCAAAGGAATCCATGATTTAATGCAGTACAGGGATTGGAAACTGTGATTGAGCAAAGAAGATGCACATAGATCCCAGATGGAGTTTACTTATTTCCACGCTCAATGAATTTTTCACAGTCTTGCCTTGTCTGCAATAGGGGAGATTGCAGTTAGACACGGGAAGTAATGGATGTTCTCCTCTTGGCGCAGTTTCGACACTTCTTACCTCCTCTGTGTTGCTCGACCTACTTTGGTCCGGACACCTTCAGCTTGCAAAAATCGCATACAAGGAAGTAATTTTTCATCTTGGAGGTAGGAACAGGGAATAGAGATCGAGAAGTAGGAGCGAGGGGAAAAGAAGCCGGAGAGAGAGGTCGACGAAAGAGGAGTCGGGACTCTTGGAGGTGGCGGAGGAGATGCAAGAGGGGAGCAGTAGACGGTAGAGGGGACTGAGAAAGAGTACCTCGAGACGCATTCGGCTGAATTGGAGTTAGAAGAGCAGGAGCAGGAGATGGAGAAACCAAAGAGTCGACTTTGACGGGGGCAACCAGCTTGGTGTTCCGACGTCCTTGGTTGGCCTTCTCGATGCGAGTAGGTGAGTCAGGAAGGGGCTTCGAGTGAAGTTTAATGGGCTTCTTCGACGACTTTCCGCCAGCGGCCCTCTTGTTTTCAAGGGCAAAGGTATACTGAGGGAAGTCTTTCTTCGGAGGAGAAGAAGAAGGGATTAAAATTACGTCTAGAGCGGTAGTGGTAGAAGGGACATCACCACCCTCGCCGTCTGACTCGATGGCTGAGTCGTCGATGAAGCGACACTTACGGCGAGGGTGTTCTTGCAGTCGAAGCAGAGCTTGCGAACAACGGGATTGTCTTGGGTGATCTCGATGTAGAAAAGAAAGATGGAACGACAGATGACTACTGAAAGGAAGGAGTTGCGAGGTTAGGCGGGTTGCAAGACAGTAGAGAGTGTAGATATGGAGGGAAAGAGTGCGAGATGGTTTGGACTTACTGTTGATACGAGGTACTTGCGATGAAACAAATCTAGGTATGTAACACAGAGACGAGAAAAGCAAAAATGGTAAGAATTCGGGCCTCGAGATAAACTGTGCGCTGCGGTGCAGAGATGTAGAACGAAGACGGGCCGCAAAAACAACCGAGATAGGTAGTGCAGAGACGATAAACGTTGGAAAGACCGCAAGAGAGGAGTGAGCATAATGTAGAGACGACTGAAAGGTCACGCCCAAACAATTAGGCTTTTTTTTATTCCTTACCCTGTGCGAAATTTGTTTTCCGCCCCTACATGGAGTGTAGAGTCGCCCTCAGGTGTTCGGACGAAGAGGCTGAGACCAAAGAGGTAATTCGTTGAGCAGCGTAAGCGGCCTGGGCCCATAACCTGACAGAGGGAAGGAGGAGATGGAACGAGGGAGCGAGAAAAGGAGGGAACGAGAGAAGAAGAGTGAAGGAGAGAGTGAGGGAGAAGGAGTGATGGACCAAGGTAGAGAGTTGAGAGGAGAGAAGGGGGTGCGGTACTTTACTCAAACAGAACATGGAGGGAGACGGGGTCTTATATGGACCCCGAGGCGAGTCGACTGGTGCTTCCGGATGATCAAAGGAAGTTCACAGAATCCATGCAGGCAACGGTGGGGGGCTAGCCCTAAATGCTCTTGAGCTGATCTAAAGAAGATCACCTCAAGCTTACAGCACTGTAAGGTGCAACAAGTTCTATGTTATACAGAAAACTACAGTAACGGAAGTCTGTAAACCTCTTTGCTAGCTGTAAGCTGTCAGCAGCGGAGAAAGAAAGGGCTACCATAACAAAATTATGGTAATCTAATGCATTATAATCGCAAAAATCATATAAAGATTACATTGAACTAAATACAGACAGTCAATTAATTTTGTCATGGAATGCTTAAAAAGGATCCGTAGAAATAAAAGCTCAATCAACCTTAAAAATTTGACTATGAACACATGATGCGCTCATTCCCATGAAAATTAGTACCTTAAGTGTGAAAAAAAAATATCTTCTTTTCTGGCCACACATTGGTGCCTGCTTTTTAATATACATTAAGTAATGTGTGATGTAAGTTATCTGAATGAGAATTATGATAGAATATATGTGTACTTTCATTTCATTTACTATCGTTTTTTCTAAATCGTTTAAGTTATTATTATTATTAAAATTAATGACTAGAATTATTCCCAAAGAACAGGTAATTTTATTCAAAAATGGTTTCAAATGGCCATATTCTTGGTATTTGTCTGTTTCTGCTTGAATGATCAAGCATCTATAGTCGTTCATCAGTGGGCTGACTTTCCTTAAATACATAAAATTTGTATAGATCGTATGTAACAGGCAGGACGTGTTCCAATCAGTTCTATGGGAAAAACTCGAAAAATTATAATGAAGATTTGAAAAGGGGATCTATCTAAAGAATAATAAGAAATTGGAGCATGGTAAAACATTTATCAAGGTTATAAATTTACAAAACGTTCAAATTATGGTTACATATATCATTTAAACATTTTAATCTACCATATAAGCGGACTGAAGAAAATGGTAGGTACAAGATGGGAAGTACATCAAAAAGGAACAAGTAACATCCCTATGATAAGTGAAAATTCCGGTGTAAACTTATTCTATCATACTAATTTGCTTTCTTATTTCAACAAAAATATTTATACGATATGAAAGAACTGCTACTTCCTCGGAAGCCATTCAAAAATAATTATTACTAACACTCAGAAATATTTTTAGGCAAGAAAATGTAATGGTTACAAAAAAGCACTAAAAAATCTCTTGCAGAAGAAGAGATAAATATTCATCTACAATTTTTGCTGCTACATTATTAACCGGAATTATTATATTCTGAGAAATGAATTTTATCGAAAAAACTATATACGAGAACCTAATCCCTTAATTCTTATTTCATGAAATTTGTAATTTAATCAGAGATTTTTCAAGAAACTCTTAACGAATATACCGCAAAAATTAAAGTATACAATACTCTAAATTCCGTATTGGCTTACGTTATCATTTCTTTATGTATGTGAAACACTACGCGGTCACTAGATCTCTATTTTGAATCGGGAGACTGAATTTTAGTGTTGCAGGGCACGAAAAATTACAGGAGCCGCACATGTGAGCTAAAGGGCGTAGCTAAGCTTCCGATGCAAGCGATTCTTCACTTTCTGAGTAGAGCTTCTCCTGCAAGACGCAACAGCTTCAGCGTAATTCTCTATGACCTTGGTTGATGTCCCAAGGGGTGATCCCAGCGAGTCAAAAAATGGCAGCACAAAATTCCATCCTTGCTTCGATCGTTCAGGCAGGACCTAGGCAGGAATTGCACTCACTTTCGTGGGTAGGTCCCCGTATTCCGCTTTTCTGCTCCATTGGCAATGGCTCGGCCTTTCCGTCCACCCATTGACATCTAGCTCTCCTGGAATGGTGCGGAAACAGTAACGTCGTATGCCACTGGGAGAGGAGGCGGAGAACCCCTTTTCTCAGACCGTTGATGCACCAGAATATCTGTAGTTCGTAAAGAGAGTCTAGGGAGTAAGTACGTTAGCCTTAGACAGCTCTCGTCCGCATAATTTCATTAAATAATGATTTCGATAAATTACTTCATCTGATATTGCGGAAGCAGCGTGATATAATCTGTACGTTAATGGAAAACAAAATAAAATTGTAACCCCTGCAGAAAAGGCACGTCTAGGAGTAGGACATCACCCTATTTAGCCTCATGGGAGGTTTTCTCGGTGTGTTACGCTATGCATTTCATTCTGAATGAGGACTCGGTCTTTAATGGATTCTGATACAAAAACCTTCAACAAGTTTTGGTAAGAAAAAAATCAAAGTACTTAAAAACCTCCAACTCTGTGTCAAGTTTCACGATATTAATTATCTATTCGCATGAGAGACCAGTATTTAGTTTTACTAAAAACATTGCATATCTTTCATATTTTTTTAATATGAGTAGCTATTTCATTTAATTTGCACACTGAGGGGCTAATGGTATCGATAGGCTTTTGAAACTAGTGTTAAACTTCTGCTTTCGAGTTTTCGTATAATCGTTTCATATATTTCTGTCCAATATGCCGTCTCAACTAGAGGTCTAAGCCAGTTCTACAATAATTTGCGTTCGTGAAACGGAGAAATTTTAAACACATTCTTCGTTCATTTCATATTCTAACTCCTTCTTTGCCTTCTTTCTTGTTTAAATACACTCTTAAAAGAAAAACGTAGTTTCCAGTTTATCCATGAGCTAATGGCCTATATTATCCCCATCATCTTCAGCGGATTTTGGCCCTAGCAGACCCTAAAAAACTATTCCGAACAACATATACTAAAACTTAAAATATTTTTGTATCATCTTTACAGCCATGGACATGTATAAAAGTAACCGCGAGGAAAATTTATTCCTCAAAGGTTGAAGAGAAAAAATTTTCTTTATCGCCGTTTTGTATTGTTTTTGGGTAGTTTTTGAGGTCAAAAGAGGCCATAGAAACAATTAAGACTTTTAATCAGTTGTAAAACTACATATGGTCTATTTGAGTAAAATAAGGATGAAATAAGGTCAAACTTGAGATTAAACTGCGAAATTTAAAGTAAAGGTCATCTAATAATTTTCGCCCAATAATAAATTTTGCGAACGAAACTAGATACTTCTATGATTCTGGAATTTAAAAATGAATCCTAATGTTGAAAAATGTATGCATAATTTTTGAGCAATGAGAACGTATGCATCATAAATGGAGCAATGATTCAATTAACTTTTTGACCTTGAATTATACTGATTAAAAGTAAAAACAACCAAATTTTCCTTATCACGTATCAATATATACTAATTATTGTAATTGAAGTCAGTTCACCTCCATTAGCACTCGTATAACTAATGTTTGATTTCTGTCTTGTATATACGTAGGATTTAGTCACATTCTTGTTGTTATACTCTTCTGGAATCCTATGTTATTCTCCTAGTAGACCCAATAAAAAAATGACGTTAATGTAGAAGCTTAAAGGCTTATCAAGTACTCAATGTAAAATTACAGCCCTTTGTTCAATCAGTTTTTTACGTAACACCTGTGAGTTACGACTGTTTTTTGAAATTTTCACCTGTTTTGAATCAAACTTCCGCACATGTTTGAAATATTGACTTCATAAAATTCTCTTGTTTATTTGATTCTCATTATTGGCATTTCTAGGAGATGTCATTACAGCAGATCGGTGAAATCCTCACAACCAGTTATAGAATATATTTTAGAATACATGTTCATTAAATTTACGAATCAGAATTACAGAAATGTCATACTGTATACTATACTATTGACATTGCGATATGTGAAACTACATATGGAAACATTGCGTCACTATTTGGCCCGATCAATATAATTTCTTCAAACTGTTAGTTTCTAGTCTTGATGAAAAACTGAAACCCAGATGCATTGAAAGGTAGATAAAACTTCATTTTATTTTCTATCAAAATATTTTACTCTGCTAAACACTGGCTAACTCCGCGACAAGTTTTGTAATTTGGCTGAATTTTTCTTGTCTACAATTTCAAACATCAAAAAAGCGACTATCTGAAATTTTTGATACATTCATCTATTAAACTCATTATTTACTTTTCAAATACCCTTGATGATTACTATATGTTTCCAAAACTTGTTTTTCTGTGTTTATTATCCAAAAAGTAGGTAATTTTATGTCTTGGATACATCAAAACAGCAAAGAAGACGTATTTACGTTGCAAAGTTGATAAGACACCTTGAAAATGCTGCCAAAGTATTTTGAAAGAGACGTAATCAGTCCTGCAGCGTAATGGGAGACTAGAAAAAGTTATAATATCTCCGTTTATCTCATTATCTCATTACTTATGCACATTGGTGCGAAGTAATTATAATGAAGAAAACAATTTTAATTTTTTGATGACATTTACATAAGCTAAAGGTAAATAAACTATTTTCAAATATTTCATTTCTTTACTTGGTTTCCGTAATGGTTCATCGCTCGCTCAAGCAGATTTCTTTATAAAAGGGAAATTCCCAGTACATTTTTTTAATACCCGTCCATTATATACATCTAAAAGTGTTGAACAGTCAATTTTTTTTGGTTAAATACTTAGTAATCCAGTAAATCTTCGAACTCAGTCAAGGTATTATCGGACACATATTAAATCATCATGAATTGTCAGGTCGGAAAAACTCTATATATTTTCATGTAAGCATAAAAATTGATTCCCACACTGCTGCAATTACGGAACATTTTCAATAAGGCTCCGAGCAAATAAAAAACCAGCATCAATTTTTTCTATTCAAATTCCAGCTGCTGGAAGGAGCCAAAGTTCACCTCCAGGGATTGAATCAATTTTCAGACACTTTTTCCTTTGAGCTCCTGTTTTGTAATTTCTCTGCGAACGAGAAGAACAGTATGACACAAATAGAGGACAAAATCTCAACTTTTTTTCTAAATTTTGTCCTTCTTCCCTACATAGTCCCCAAATTCTCAAAAAATATGTGTGAATCAATCTTTGGGAAAATAGACGAGGTTTATTGAGTCTAAGTGGACATATAAGAAATATTTCAATCAAAAAGCAAGGATTAGTATTTAATTTTAACAGGACTGTCTGAGTGAGAACTTATCATATGACACTTCATTTATATATTATATTATTCGTAGCCGCAAATTATACCATAATGTGAAAGGAAAACCGTTACAAGTAGTTTTCTGTGTCAAGAAAGTCAATATTTATGTTAATACAGATGAGAATTCAGTAAAGAAAAAAATGATGTAGATATTATCAATACAATGGACTCGTAGAAATGATTTTTATTATGCATAAGTAAGTTTCTTTGAGTGATGTAGAATTTATTTGAAGAGGGTCTACATCGGAATACAGTACAACAAAATGTTTGGAAGGTGAAAAAACTCAGTGGAAGAGGCCAAATTGTGTCAAATTTAAAATTTTCGGTCCAAAGTAATGTATTGGGAAAGAGATTTTTCTGTAATATGTTTTTAAATATCAGATTATTTTTCTCTAATTATTAACGAGATTTGGTTTTTATAGAGTCATAACTCTAAAAACGAGCACTAATGTAACAATTATCACCAGCTTGATTTTTATGCAAGAAAAAATACCTAAACTTTATTAATGAAATTAACTCTTGTCGCAGATTTAAATTGAGGTTCCTTTCTATTTATTATTTTCATCAGAATCCGTAGATATACTGCAAAGAGTAAAGATTATTATATATAACTGCGTTTAACGAAGAAGTGAAAAAATGTTATAGAGATGTTGAATTTTTTTCCCGGAATTACTCAGATCCCGATATTGCGGTCCTCTGTACTATGAATAGGGTCAGAAGAGACAAGCTATACATGTAAAATATTGAGTTACATCCTCCGGAAAATGATCATTTAATGTTTCTTTCAATTTTTTGGAGATTGATTGCTAGAACGTGTCGAAGCCCAAGCATATGGCTCTAGTTTCGGGAAACAAATCTTCTATATTGTCTTATGTATCAAAGAAATAAGTTACGCCAAAAAAATTACGAATATATTCAATATCTTCGAGTTATCTATTGATAAATTTCTAATTTGAAAATGACTTTATGATTCTTCAAAACTTCAGTTCCTATAATTTAATCTAACTTACTGTCATATTCATACTTTTAGAAATAATTAACTTTGCTTTCTAAAGTAATTTGAATGTTTTGTGCTTTAAAATACTGTCAATTACAAAAAACAAACCAAATAACCTCAAAATTTATTATATTCAATGGTTTAAATTCAAAAGTTACAGCAGAAATATCTTGTCATTGGAATATCTCTTTTGGGTTTACACGATTTGAAGCTTCTGAAACTCCATTATATCATTATTAAAGTTCGTTGCATAATGCCTCCCAAAGCCTGATATGATCCGCGACGAAGTTAAAATGGGTAAATTTGTGAGAAAAGTATAGCCGTAACCAGCAATTCTATTATACAAAATTGTTGCTCTATTGTTTCTTCTTTGACATGAAAAACGTTTTCTTGTTTAGATCTAGAAAAGCAGCTCCTAAAAGTTTTCGTTTTCTATTACCCCAGCATTAACAGCACTCAGAGACAATTCACCAGGATATACTTGTATCTGTGTGATACTTCCATTTTGTTACCTGAGAGGAAAAAAGTCGACTCAAATCTACATATTAATGGCGGTGTCATCTCAATATGCTTTATCGAAATTCCTGAACGGAATAATTGAAAATGAGGGAATCCAGAACCTGTGTCAGGAATTTTACAGTGTATTTTCTGTAGTTTCGTTTAATGACTCAAGATAATCGAAAAGAAGCCTTTTCAATCCAAATACAATGCTTTCGGAGTAGGATCATTCCATTAAGAAAACATTGAATATTAATAGGTAATATTTAAACCATGTAAATATTCGCAACTGAGAGACTTGCTTTTTTACATATTAATTTGAAACATCTGATACATTCCGGTCCTTTTTTATACATGCATAAAAACCCCTAAAGCATATGATATTTTTAATTTTTCGTTAACAGTCCCTTCTTTCCTTTTCCTCCCAAACTTACTAGTAAGTCTGAATGCTTTAATAATATATTTTATGGTATTAGTAGTATCGGGCATATTTTTTTAGTTGTATGTATCTAAAAAACTGTATTTGACGGAGAACCTGTACCTTTTAAACTGACTTTGAGCCAAAGATTGTGAAAAAATTAAGCATATATCAAAAGAGAACCCAACACCAGTAATGAGATTCTATGACAGCTGCACCCTTCCCACACCCCCCTATTACGTGCTTAGGCATGTCATCATATCTTAGTTCCTTATTTTCGACCACCTGGAAGTGGTGCGGCAAGAAAAATCGGAGGCTATCGGACTGGAAAAAAGTTGTACGCACTCAATCCCTGTCGACGTTCACCAAGCCAACTCATATATTTCAAAGATGGTGGGGAACTCAGCACCCATTCCAGAGCCTTACTTACCTTCGAAAATCTGCAGGACACAGTTAAGAATCCCGGAAACGAAGGTGATTGAGACGATTCTCCTCACAAGAGCGCGCCTTTTGCCCGGTTACTCATGCTCAAATAGAACAATCAACCGAAAGCAACATAAAAACCGCCTGAGTTCCTTCTTTAACTGTTACCCCTCGTTTATGAGTCTACATATATACTTCCATATCGCTTCAGCCACGACTGACATACAGATTATGATAGGATGCATAATTTCCGGAGATGAAGCGCCGCTCTCTGAAGCCAAGCAATGTTATGCCTTACTGTCTTGTTTCTTCCATGGCATAAAACAAAATTCATTAAGCTTACTCAAGTGAGAAAGAAAAGATCGGAAGCGGAGGCAGATTTTGACGAATGACATTTACTTCGTTCTAGCTTTTGTTTCCATATGGGACTCTTCGTTACCTCATCTTTTGAGCAAGACTGGAATAGATAACTGATCAAACCGATTCACAGAATCACTAAGTTAATTTAAATAACTGCTTGTAAGCAGATAAATATGTTATTTCATATCAGCGACCACATATCTGAAACATTTCAGAGTGGATTCTAAAAAAATCTGGAACCCCTTGTGGTGCATTTTAGCACCAAATTATGGCGTCTCCAGATCCACTCCTATCGAATTAGCTCCAATAAAATCTATTTCTGTGTGTTATGGTTTAAGTTAGACCAACAGAATGAAAAAATAGGCTACTGGGACTCTACTCATAATGTGGGCCATTTTCACGGCCAAGTACACATTACTCGTTTTCCATATTCTCATAAACATATTTTTTACGCGGGTCCCAATATTATCGCGTAATTTTGCCGCATCTTTATCTATTATTTCCGCTTTGTCTGATAAAGTACGGAGGCGCTTCAAAATACCAGCGAAATTAAAACACAGATGTACGTCATCTACATATGCCACTTCTTTCTTGATCTCTACTGTTTGGTCTGCTAGGGAACTAGAAGATGTGGCAGTTGAAGCTATGTACTAAAATGAGTTACAGTTATCTCAATAGCTTTAAATCATAGCTAAGAAAGTATGTCTCAATAGATTTAAATTATAGTTAAAAGGATTTAAATGCTATTGAAGACCCAGATGCAATACTTAACGATGCATAGTGTGTTCTCGCTATAAATCGGACTGATAATGGATAATTTCAGGTATTTTCTTCTTATGTAAGGTAGTTCGTGACTACACTTTCGACCTCCACCGCAAGTCCCCGAGTTTGATTTCCAAACAATACCCATTCATTCCAGCTTTTCTTGGAGGATACGACATTAAAAGTTTAGAAACCCCCAAAATAGTAGATGATTAAACTTTATTATGAATATTTTAGACATTACAGAGAATTCTATAATATACTACGTCTGTCACATGCTGTGTCGAAGGACTTGCATACTGCCAACTTTTTGGTTGCTGGATAGTGCAGCTTCTAACATATGCCAAACATTTGCGGTGTTACTGGAGGTAAATTGATATAAATGAGATAAGTATTTCTTCTCTCATTTATATCATCTTTACGGACAGTATTTGCACCTGCTGTACTTTCTTGTTTCTATGGACCACTAAGATAACACCCGAGTATACGGCACCGACAATAGAAGTGGCAGTGGCACAGTTTCCGTGGAACAGGGAGGGAAGAGGTAAATTATGTAACTTGAGTGTTGAGATCGATCCTCTATGCGTTTCGGTAGAGAAGAATATATCCAAGTACATGCATACGATATTGAGGACAACAAATAATGTGGATGCATGAGTGCTATGTTCTTTATACAATCTATTTGAACAGCTGTACATAATTCTTGTTAACTTTTCACCTCCCATACTTTCTATCTGCCTTTCTATACCAAGCATAAGAATTTCGAACTAAGACGACTTGGATAACTCAAATTAATTATCTATCCTTTCGCTGACTGAAGTTCAGGCATATAATTGTTTATTCCATTTTTTATTCAATTTTCCCTTTCTATATCTTATTCCCATACAACTGGTGCAGTCCATATTAACTGCATTCTTCTATTTTTATAGTCTCTAACAGATTTTTAATTATTTTTTCAGCAATCAATTCATTAAAATAAAAGATCACTGGACTTTATGTCCAATGAAAAATATTTGATGTCCAAGTAATAGCTTCCAAAGCACATGTTTCTGAAACTTTTGCTGATTTCTTCAATCAGAATTTAGAAAAATCTATGAGAGATCTGAGCGACCTGAAGAAGGATTTGAATTAAAACCCATTCTGAGATCAAATTCGGAACGGATGAATAGGTGATATGATAAACGAAGATGATACCATTTTATAAATTGGTTTAAAAGTTCAGATTTGTAATTTCTTAATTTCTGTAGGTGTCCTGAAAAAAGTCTATATCAGCATACAAGTGAGTAGCAATTTTTTATCATACTAAATTGTCCTACCTTTTCCGTCTGTTCTCCTTATTGAGTTTTTTCGAAATGAATGCCAGCTTAAAATCAAAATGAAGCTGTCAAATGTCGAGTTCAACGTAAAAAATCCTACAAGCAGAAAAGTATAACTTCGTATTTTTCGTTTCCTGTGACCAGAACGGCTTCGTTGCACTATGAATTAGATGAAAATTAACGACAAAATCTAATAATTGCTCGCAAAATAAAAAGATCATGGCTAAAAATTGCACATAAAATGGGTAGACAGGCTGCAAGAAAGTTTTTAGTAAGACTTTCAGCACTTTAATGGGATACAATGGTTTTCTTCTCTTTTTTATATCCTTTCATCTCTGTCCCTTATTATCATGGAAAGGTCTAATTTTCATTTCAATAATGCCTCATTTGCTCAACAAGTTCCAACCTTTCAGTATAAATTTAATCATCATCCTTTTTCTAAAAATATATAGAAAATGGGAATGCATTGAAATCGATTACTCATTTAACTAGATTTGGGATTCATTCACACGAAAAAGGAGGAAGTCGTGTATTATTTTGATTATACCAGAATTTTCGTCCTTCAAAACAGAGAAACACATTTAGACTCCATGAAACCTACCAAAATTTAATGAAATCTAAGTTTTACGATATTTCTTATGATAAGGTACAACGAAAACATTCTCTCTTTTAATTATTTTCTCAGATTTAGTGACCTCGATCCAACAGGACTATGTCAGGACCGCTTCTTTCTTTAATGGACGCTTTTTCCCATCTCATCACATGTTCCTCAGTACGTCATCAGAATTAGCCAAAAAATGAAAAAATATTACTCATCTTGAAGATTTTAATAAAATGACCTTAAAATCAAGGTTGTTGTTAATTAAATTTATTAAATAAGATTAATAAACTTAATCTCCACGCCTATTTAGCTTCAGCTTTATGAAATCTAGTATGTTTGATGCGTATTTTGAAAGGACCCATATCTTTTTGATTCCTTTCAATGTCGAAAGAAAATGAGAATGTACATATATCTAATTTAATTTGATCACATGTAGTACGAATCGCCATTTTGGTCACTAATTGGCAAAGAAATCCCCCTCAGTATGCTACTCGAAATTTGCGTGAAAATTTAAACTTTGGAACTAATTCTTTGTAAAAAAAGGCATCTGGACAAGAAATGGTCAAAATATATTTTAGTTATACACTTTATGTCTTTCTCTTTATCTTTTTGCAGTTTTAAATAATTTAATGTAGGTAGATGGCGCAAGGAGGAAAATTAATATTTGAAAAGTGGATAGTGGAGTTCGCTAATGTTTTGCAGATTAATTAGGAAAAGGATTCTTTTATAATACACTAGAGTATCCGGAGATAGGTCAAATAAAAACATTAATCTCCAAATATTCAGTTTATTTGCAGAAGATTTGGTTTGAGCCACACTTTACATTAACAGAAATATCCAAATGAATCCAAATTTTGAGCCACCAGTGCAACAAAATTTTACCTTTTGTAAGGAAAAATGAAGTTCCAATGCCTATATATACACACAAATATATCCATTTTCTGAATAAATAGCCAATTATTTGAATTTTTCATACTGAACCCCTTGGTTTGATTCAAAATTTTATGAAAATTGTACTTCAATTCCGCAGGTGTTGAATGCGGTATCTTCAGAAGTGCTACATGCCTTAAGTCGCTGGATTCACTTCTTCCGTTTTCTTCTCATCTTTCATCTCTCTTATTTTATCGTATGTCACAATGGATACGTCTGCCTCAGGATTTTTTCCTCCTTTTTGGTCCCTTAATTCTGAGAGGAGGATTTCTATTATCGCCGTAATCTTTTAGAAACTCAATCTTTCAGATATCTAATATGTTTATTTTTTCTTAGATTTATCGCTTCCTTGAAATCTTACGCTATCAAGAAGGTTTTTGAATTCTTCAAGCTTGCCATTAGTTCAAGCGTAGTTTATATGATAATCGTTTCATGAACTTTTCATTACAATAATTGGATTGTTTTCTTCCGCTTTTACCAGTGAAATTTTGAATTGGTAAATTTTCATGCGAAAAGATCCATGTACAGAGTCTTTCTATAAATAGAAGTTTCACCTCTCGGCTTTTACCCAGCATCAAAAACAACATCGCTCCTTTTTTGGCTAAAACTGCCCACCATTTTTAAAATATATATCAAAAGAAGTACAATTACACTTTTTCCTAAGACTTTATTAGAATCATTCTTAGAAATAACTGCTCCATGAGCATCTTTTATGTTCTCAAATTTCCTAAAACAGAAGTCCCCGCAATAATGACCTCTTTAATTAAAATACCTTGTTCTTGCAAAATTACTGAAGGCCTCCTGTTCTTTGCAAATTATATTCTCCTCGTCGCTACATTCTTACCTTTTCTTCCGATACACTTCATGAGCCTTCGACAAAATTATAATTTCAGAACAAGATATTCTGGGAGAATTTCCATTGCGTGTTATTTAAAGCATTGCGTTTGATTCTTTGCGATTAAATCTAACAAAAATTATAAGTGTATAGAAATTTAGGTTTCAATTAAGAAAGTGATGGGTTTCTGATATTATTTTTTGGAAACTTTTTATACTTCCGTAAAAGTTTAGTTCCAAACTAGTCAATAAGCGTGAACTCTGTCGAAATGACATTTTAAAATTCTTTTGTAGTGGGAGTCTTCGAGCTTTGAAAGCCACACTATAACCCTAAACATCATTCTTTTCTTCTTCTTCAAGTTTTTATTCTTAATTTTGTTTCTATTTGCTATTACATAGTAATTTAATAATAATCATGTCAATATGAGTATTTTTTTCCAAAATATAGAAGATAAAGTCAAAAAATCGCTGTTCTTTGGATCCTTTCATAAAAATTTGTATTATTTTGGTGAAAATACTCAGATAAAGAGGCAAATTTCGAAGAACCTCCAAATAAAAAATACTCTTAAGGATTTAAATTGATACATTACCAGCCTTTCTCTAAGATTTCGGTAAAATATCTTTGAACAGTATACTTTCAATCACATCAAAGATCTCATATTCTAATTGAGTTTTTTATGTCCATTATTTTTTTTACTATAAATTTGCGGTGAATTTTACGCCCAATAAAAATTTATTTTATTCTACTGAATATAATCTTAATTATAGACTCGTCTATGCTATTCAAACTAATTATGTGATTGTAATGTTTACGAATTTTTATAGATCAATTAAGTTTTTCAGAGTTTCCTACATAATCATAATTCAGAACGGGCTTCAAAAGTCACCAAAAGCTTAAAAGGTCAATATCTAAGCCATGAATGCATTCTCACAGGGAAAGAGACATCTGTATCGAACCTAAATTTATCTTAAATAATAAGCTAGCAGTTAACACTGACCATTTAAAAATTATGATTGAGGCACCATGAATTTAGGGACAAAATATCAAGAATATTCAATTGAAAATTCTGTTAACCAGCCCCCAGTGCACTGAAACTAGTACATCTCCTCATCAAAAGTGACCAACAAGATCATGAAAAATAAAAAATAAATATTCAATTCAAGATTGAATCCGAGATTTGGTTTGAGAGTTAAATAATTCTTGGAAAATATAATAATCTAATCTGAGGTGTATCTTATGGCGCCTCGACAAAAAAAAACTGAAGGGCCTTTTACGTAGAATAAGTCCTCATCTGATCTGATACTCAAATATCCCATACAGAAAAAGCGGTTGAAATTCAGTTTGGTGTAGTTAGAGATCCATTAACCAAAACAGGGCTCAAGAAGTATGAATATTGAGCTAATATTATAGAATCATTCCGAAGTGTACTATAATCCAGTTCCACAGGCTCTTCTTCTACCAGTAAGAAAGTAACTATTACTGACTATTGAGCTAATATTTACTTTCCTTATGCGATCGGTTCACAATTCGGAATCGATCGGTGAAATGTTATACCAGCGACAGTTTATGGATGTTGCAATAGGCTTCTTGTTATTTGATTCAATCATGTCTTTGTCATAAAGCTGGTTTTCAAAGTGATGAACTAAGTGCTATGAAAGTGCCTGCATCGTCTTCCAGTTGCATTTGACTCCGAGTTTGCGAAGCCTGTCAAACTCAGAAAGCAAATCATGTTGCAAAGCTGCCACCCAAGCTCTGGTTTCCGTCCCGTGTTGTTCATGGCCTTAACCTTTACTAGTTTGAATCCCACATACGCGCTTCTTGTAATTTCTGTTGTCAAAAACGTGATTGTAATGTTCTATCTGGGTTAATGTATGTAAATCTTGATTTCCAAACACAGTTGTCTTTCTGCAAGTTTGCCTTTTCGCTGCTACGATAAAATGATGAAAAGCGCTCAACAGCTCTGGAAACAATGTGCTTGTCAGTGGTTTCGCTGGCTTGTTGTGCATCTAGAGAACTACTTTGGTGCGATCTGCAATGTTAAGCACATTACTTGCTCTTCTTTAAGTAATAATATTCGTTTGGGGCTGGGAATTGTTTAGAGGCTGTTTTTCTATGTTCGAAGATTGACTGGCCACATTGGTGTCCGCTAGTCGTTTCGACTTGCTCCATTATTGCGGGACTGGGTGCGTTAAAAGGCTGCATGTATTGGAGATCCATTTCTCAGTATTGCACTATGGTGACTGCAGTTGCGCTCGTGGGGGCTTTGTTTCGAACATATTTATCACGAGACTTGCAGTGGCTCTATCCTAATTGGTGGAGAGTATGTAAAGTTTGCGATTGATCTGGCGCCAAAATTGTATTTGTTACAAGCAGCTCTCTAAAGAACGTTACTCACTCATTACGCACACTACTTCTTCTTCTACAGTCTCAAAAGTACCGTTAATAGTGTTTCTCACACTATTTTGGGTACCACACTATTTTTGCACCCACGTTAATTGCAGTCACTCGGTGTAGTTGGTTGGTGACCCTGATCTGTACTAAGGCGCTCAAAGGGCCTCTTTATACATAAACCTAGAAAATTCTTCAGCGATCAGCATCATCCTCTAGAAATTTATTTTGGAAATTTGAATTAATTCCAAAGACAATGCGAGAAGGTAAAGACTGCATTGCCGATCCATTAAGTATGGGCAGCAACATTATACCAAAGAACTGTATAATAGACAATTAATTAGACATTAAATACACTGGCCTAGTTTTCTGTTGCTGTAAGCGAAGGTTTGGTATAAATAAGAACACCTTTAATGTAGCTTTCATGATGTACCATACATGCATGCGTTTAGTAACCATCAAAATTATGTCGGCAAAAATCAAAATTACATGTTTGAGAAGCCATTACGTGAAGTAAGAAGTTCATCCCCTCTAAGCAAAATGTTCCTTAGTCGGATTAAATAGAAGAAAATTAAAAAGCAGGAAAGCGGGAAATTAAGAAAAGCGATATAGAAAATTTTTTCTGAAATGATTTGCCTACTGACTCATTCAAAATTGACTAATAACTTCGGTTGCATATAAATTAAACGCTGTGAATGTAACTCAATAAACGCGGAAGTAAGAAATGTAGGTAATTGGTTCGTCGGTCAGTTCAGTCGGTTGAACTGTTGGTTGATTGGAAAAATATGATGGATCATATGTCTCTCTTTATTTGTTCTTGTCTCCTAACTTATAAGATGTATACATCCACGTGCAGTTCTTGCTATAGAATCTTGGTCGGTTGTGATATAGTTATAATCATACCCAAAAAAGGGCCAGTGAAAGTAACAAAGATCAAAATTTGTCTAAAATACTGTAAGACCAGCAGATTCTGGAAATATGAATTGTTTTACAGAGGTAACTACCAAATTGATTAGTGATCGAGGTAAAGTCCTAGATAATGACTTAGAATACGGGCCATACTTTTTGGACGTAGAAGTCGAAGCTAAGGTAACGATGTAGAATCCCAGATAAGGACTTCGAGTACGGCCATACCTTTCTGTCGTAATAGTCAAAGTGGGGCATTAAGGAACAGTTTCATAAAAGAGCTTAGAACGTGGGAAATAACATGCGCTATTAAAGAAGAAAGTGCAGCCCCAGTAATAACGGAGAACATAATCCATCCATTTCTTGGATCTCTTTCTTGTTCACGACCGTAGCATTAGAAACAGTTACAAAATAAAACAAGGTCATGTTTAAGTAAAAATACAACAAACCAAAAGGTAATGCATGTATCACCAATTATTAATAAAAAATTCGGAAAAATTATACGGAAAATTCCGTAGCAAGTTGCTATATTTCAACGGTATTCAGAGTTTTAGTGTAGTATTATTTTCTATTTGAGGCTCCCTGGGGAAAATAATGGACTAATTGTATACGACTCTCACGTTCTTAGTGATGATACAAAAGCACTTTGTATTTTGAGAGTTAATTTCAACTAAAGAAATTGCCTCGCATTATTTCATACTTTTTACTAATCCCCTAGTCCCCTTAATTTATATTTAGTTCAAAAACTAATTGATTCCTAGATTAGCCTTACTATAGGAATTAACTCGCGAGATAGCAGCCCATAAAGCCAGACTGGCTGAGGTGGCAAATAAAACTGAACGCAGGCTGATACATCGGAACAAATCTTAAAAATATACCTACACCTAGTTACCGCAGTTATTCTCCGAACATGGCTTTTCCCCTTGGTAATGTAACTAAATTGCACTATTTATTGGGCTGGCCTAAAATTAAAAGCTAAAATTAGTATCAATTTCTACAATTAGACTATTTCGTGGCTATTTTTTGTAAATTTATTATTTTGAACAGTTCTGAATTGCTTCATTCTGGAGCAAATAGCAAATATACAAAAGCCCTAAACCTAAAGCTGAAACAGTATTAAATTCTAAAATTGGACCATACTTCAACTTCGTTAGATAAATAAAATGTGAGGACAACCCTAGTTAAAGGGACTATTTTTTGACCTTTAACTATACAATTTTACAGAAAATATATATGAAAAAAGTCCTTCTTGGTATTTAGAGTCTACTTTTTAGTCAATTTTCTCCATGATATGTTTTTTTATAGCAATATGCCGTAATTTAGCTTCTTATCGTAAAGCAGAAAGCTTCAATGCTCCTCTTATCGTCTAGGTTGCTTAATTCCCTTCCAATGGCCCAAAAACTTCTAAAAAAGGTTTGGTGTACTTTTATCAGTACTCTGTATCCAATTGCGGCTCACTTTGAACGAGCCTCAAGCTACGGGCCATGCGGGGAAAAGTCACCTCCCCAAATTCAAACGAAAAACCCCATTTGCAACACAATAAGCTCCTGTGGATACCTTTTTAACTTGAAGTATCAATGGACTGAAAAGAAGGGCTCTATCATGTTCCTTCTATTCTACTAAAATTACAGATTTGTTAGTATTGGGAAATGTTCTTTCATTGAATCCGAGCTGGTCCAAAACTGTTTCCCGCCCGTTGGTGAAACAATCTTTGGGTTATTTTGGGAGTATTACATACGGATCTGCAAAGCCATAAATAAGTTGGAAGGATATAACCAACTGAATCCAAATGTGCTATTTACATAAACTGCAACCAGCTCGAGCTCGATTCATTTCAGTAAATCTTGCCACAGGTCGTCAGCTAATTTCTTCAAAGGATATGAGCCGGCATGGACGCAAATTACAATTATGGAAAACAACTTTTGATCGAGATTGCCGTGAATATTTTAAACAGCAGTTGAATAACAGCTGAATACGGATTTTTTTTAATGGAAAATTTTCTGGACTCTGGATTGGACAGCGGACTAGGAGCTGATATGAAGTAAAACTAGAATTGATAGACAACATTTCCCTCCTGATTCGAAGCATTTTTGATGGGTCTGCAACATATTTGGAATCTAAAAGATAAACCTAGAATGTCAATTTATGTAAGAGGAATATGAAATTGGCCAAAACATGAATATCCATAGGAGAAGGGTAGGCGATGGTATGGATGTTCTATTCTTGAGAAATATGGTCTCTTCTATGCCATAGTACTCCAGACAAATTCAATCCACCCAAAGAGTAGTCTGGAACAGTGATATGAGAGAAGCTACGTTTTCTAGAAGTCCATCTTCGGGAAGTGACCCGTTGGTGCCAAAATATGGCGTGGAGGCAGAACCTGTCTTTTCCTGCTGATGCGAGTAGGTTCATTCCCACTCAATAAGATGTAATTGCAGCACCAGGCAGCCTTTATTATCTTAATTTTTTTAAAAAAGCGATAGCGAGCTAACAGCGGTATTTCTTTTTATTTATTTGGGTAAAATTGAAATAGACAATACGAGAAGATCGCTTGATCGCAATACTTTGCTGGTTTCAAGATGAAACATGTTGATTTTTGCTTTGGTGCTGAACACCAACGGCAACTGAGAGCAATAGTGGTTCACTCTCCAGTACTGAGTTATTATTTCGAAGTTAGGTTAAAGGGAGAGATTTTGGGTGCTCTTATCATTGGAAGATATATTCGATCTATCCTAAAGTTTTCCAGACAACCATAATCAACCCACCGTTAATATATTATCGGCGAACCCATTTGCAGAGCGTGCTGCTGAAGCTGCTGGAGTAATTTTCGGGGATACATAAGGTTTTTCTACTGCGAGTGATATACATACTGAGTTCCCTAATTGACTGGACTATCTTTTACAAGTGTTCAATGTCATTACAAGCTGCACCGGTCTACATATTGAACTAGTAAACAAGATTCAGATTCATAAAAATAATTACCATCCAACACTACAGAGCCGTTATCCTGAACATTAATTTGCTTTGTATAATTTTTCTTAATAAAGTTTAATTTTTGCTGAAAATAATTAAGTATTGGCTGTTTGTCCTATCGGGACAGTACAACTTCGCTAGCCAATAATTACACTAATTACCGTAATTAGATTAGGTAACTAAATTCGGTTTGTGCGGAATTAGTTTAGGCCAATTTAATTGATGAACGACCATTCCGCCCAAATCTTTCTGCTATAATACTTACAGTAGTAGAATGAAAGTAAACGAGCGACGGTTTATATCCCGATACCTGCCTAGAATTATGCAGAGTCGCGAGCGATAAAGCCGTTGCCAAACAATTGGAGATGTACATTGTATGTTTACAACTGCGCTGGGAATGTGATTGACACCGAAACGAATGCTTAGTTGGCTAGAATTCGTACATCCCTTGAGAAGCTTCCGCCAAACGCAACAAACTTAGTTCAGCCCTGTGATTCATTTATTGTTCAGAAGATTAAGGACGCTTGGAGACCTCGATGGGATAACTAAAGTTACGAGTGCGTTCATTCTGGGCAGTTGTCTGAGCGCAGTAGGAAGCTTCCAAATCCCGGGAGGAGATTTTGTTTGCGTCTTGCGGTAGAATCAGTAAGTGATGTGAATTCCCAGCGCAATAATGCTGGTGTTCAATACGCTCGAAAGGCATTGAATCGTACCGGTGTGTCGCTTAATTTGAATGGGCGCAGGGAGGAAGCCCAGTTGACTGATGACTTACAACGGATTACTGCGAGAAACCGTGAGCACTTCTACGGCAAACTTGTTGGGAGTGAGGATGATAACTCAGACAGCGATAGCAATTAGATGAACCATCCATTGAGTTTTGAATAAAATTAAGTACATTCTCTACAAATTTATTTTCGCATATGCCGAAATGAATAAGACCAATCCTTTTACGTGCACTAAATTAACTTCAGTGCGAAAATTTCTAGGTCTAATTAAATTTTCGCGCCGAGAGTATAAATTAAATGTTCATTGTTAGATTGAGCTAATTTATTACTTTGATTGGTGTAATGTAACAGCTGAAGTAAAGTTCAACAGGGAACTCAACAGAGATGGGTTCACTGACTGTAAAGAGATGTTGGCTAAAATCCGCAGACTGGTTGTAAACGCAATGTGCAGTACTGTAGTACTCTACTCTGGATAGATATCCTGGAAAACTTTTGCCAGAGGGAATTACTTCAAGGAAATTGGCGATACTACCATTATTGCGCTACTATTCCATGGCAGAATGCCTGAAGGAGTAAGTGAAGACTAATCGCAGTTAATTCTAGCAAACAGTATCTAGACCATTCAACCGGAATAGTGTTTGCCCAGGGCCCAGTATACGCTACTACCTATAGAACTTCGCTGAAAAAGTACTTCCAGAATGGATTGAGTCAAGATAGTCATCCGAAATAGCCTGGTAAGTTTCTTGACATTTTTTTGGATTGCAAGCGGATTTAAATCCAATTTTTTTGGTTGCAAGGAGTAAATTCCATTCTGCAAGCAACTGATTATGCGCCTTCTCATTTTCTAATTTGTGAGGGTAGAATTTGAGAATGCAGTAGGCATAGTAATCAATTTATAGAGGCCTAACATCAAATTTAAAAACTTGCGTTGTAACACCTTGATTTAATGTCAATATAGGTCTAAAATTACGTGCCAGTTGTAAATATCAAACATGATTGATACAAGTATGTATCAAAAAGAATTTACAGTTGAAAATGCGGCGCACATTCAAATACGACAAAAAAAAAGTGTGTTTTTGAGCGCTTCTTTTGCTAAGTCACCATGTCAATCATTAAATATAACCCATCGTGCACTCTCTCGTACCATTTTGCCTCGTACTCTGAAAATAGTGGAGTCTCTAATCCCTCATTCACATCCTCCCTGATCTAAGCAGTCCAAAATGCTCCCGACGCATCACTTGCAGGGCTACACAGAAAAAAATCCACAGAAACAGATTTGTAGGGTGTCATGTCCAAAGTTCAGGGCTACAGTACTCGTCAGTGGTTGCTGCTTCTCGCAGAGGTCTGCACCTAGCGCGAAGCATACCTAAGCAACTATGCAACAAACGAAGATATCCCGTCTGATATCTTGTCTACCAGCGATTCCCCCACTTTGCCAGTTTGTAAGGAGAACGAGGCAGGGATGCCATTAAGGTGACTAATTTCGACCAAGTCCAGTTTTTGCCCATTTGGAATACGTTTCGGGGTTTTTCGCGACAAATTACAACGTCGGAAGAGAAAGAAAGTCTTCTGTGAGGGAAAAAGATGCTTTTTTATTATGTTAGCTGTTCTGAAACATGTTGGAGCTCGGAGTTTCTTGGCCAAAATGTATGGAATTAAATCTCCTGCTTTTGATAGTTTCATCAATAGGTTTGTTAATCTATTTTCGGTACCAATTTTTCACGCCGCGGGACAATACTGGAGGAAGAAATACACCATGAAAGGATTGCAGTCGAAGCGGGAAATATTCAAAACGTATCAATATGGCCGATATGCTACCTGAAATCACATATCAGCAGTCCTATAGACCTAGTGGAAGCTTAGAAGAGGCTAAGATGTATTTCTCAGGTAAACATAAGCTTTACTATTACAAAGTAGAAGTATCCGTACTGCCGCATGGTTTAGCTTTTGATTGTTCTGACCGCTACCCAGGTAGTGTTTCATAAATTGCTATGTTTCAGGACAACCGCTAGTTTCATGCTGAGTGGACTACCAAGCTGGGGTCTGAAAGGGAAGAGGATATGGACGCGAGGGAGCAATGCAGTGAGTACCCCGAAAACTGGGCAATACTCGTCGACAAAAGATATCTTACTGCTACGGAAATTATGAGATAGGTTCACCCTAGTAATTAACCGGCGAATGGGGATCTCTCCAGGTTCGATGAGCAACGCAGCTTCAAAATCTCATTGGACCGCATAATCGTGGAGAATTTTTTTGGAGACTGTGTGGTTTATGGCACGTATTGTACGTAGAGTGTAGGTGGAGCGAGAAGAACTATGGCATTTATATACGTTTATGCGTAGCGCTGACAAATTTACACGTTCGCTGGAACCCCTTCCAGGGGATGACCTAGACTTCTATCGCCACATAAGTACGCGTACGTGCGACATCGGCGTGGTCACTCCCCGTAAGCGCAGATTGACACAGCAGCCCTACCACGAGGGCCAACGTGCGCGCATTGAAGTACAGTTTCGTTCTGCCCGCCTAGCAGTCGGATATTGATATTTGGGGGCGGTTATTATTTCACATAAAGATTTCTACAGATCTGAACGATCTTGAGATTCTGTTTTGGACTATTATGATTGGTTTGCACGGTGATCTATTTCAGTGTTAAGTATTTTTGCTTATATTACATTTATATCTGCAGTGCTGTACTACTTTTTATAGCCCGTTCTATTTCAAATACAAATGAATATCTGAATAATGTTTGTAACTCATATGCAGACCTATTGTAGTGGCAACACATGCTATAAGACCCCCTAGCTGGCCAAGTATCACTGAACCTATACAAAAACTTTAAAACAATCTAAACAATCATCCTATTCAGGTCTACAACCTTGCGAAAGAATCTTTATTTTATAGAATTCAATTTCGATCTAATACAATTTGAAAAAGAGGGCGATTTATGTCACAGGACTCCCAATGAAATCTCCCTACCTCGTTATTACATAAAAACATCGATTTTTTCCATTCACTAGAGCAGCCCCTAGATTTTCTCCTCACCTACTTAATTCTGTGATTTATTAAAATAGTACTCTGAATCAGAAATATTCGCAAGCTGACGATCCGCAGCACAAATAGCTCGCTTAAAAAAAACCATGAATTATAGATATGATTGAGGTCTGGCGGCCTGTTTGGTCTCTCTATTAAACGTATTTCCTGTCATTTAACCACTTTTGCGATGATATATGCGTGAGCAAGAGCACTATTCTGCTAAAATAACCAATGAACCGGTAAATTTCATCAGGTAAAGGCAAGAGTGTTGATATGATATGTGTACGGAAAGTATAATCTAATAAATAGCTCCTTCTCTAGCATTTTACATTCTCTGTCCCATTAAAACGACATTGCAATTTCTCTAAATTAGTTTTCCCGAGCCCACAGAAGCAGCCCAACCCAAAAATTACAATTTGCATATGCTGGAACTTGGAAGCCAGCACTTTCGCTTTCCTCAAATCATTCTAATATTGTTTTATTACATTCGTACCGTCGCAGTTAAACCTCTTCTCATTGCTGGATACAAGAGAGTTCCACTATTGACTATTTTCTGACCGCAGTCGCGCTAATTAAATACTTGCATATTATTGTTGTTTTTGTTAAACATTGTTGGTTTTACATTGTAATATCGCAGAATTAAGTTTTTATTGAGGGAATTTCTTGTTCTATAGATTTAAATTGGAACCCATAGCTCATCTCGTATCGCCCTTGTACTTTTTACCGAATCAAAGGCTGCTCGGGCCAACCTTTTCTTATCCCTTTGAGTCATCTTTCGACGGTTCAACCGGGTGTTGCGTATAGCATAGCTTGCTTGGTCCTGTAGTAATTTTTTAATAAAATTTCAAGACAGTTTGAAATTTGTGTGGTTGTGCCTTCTGAATTTATACTAATTGATTGGTAATGCATTGCGTTTATGATGAGAGCATTACGTATAGTTTGACAAGATGGAATTTTGGGTGTCTTTATGAGTCTTTTATTTATTACAGCACTACTTGTATCAGTTTATGGATTTGCGTTTTTTGACAGCGCAGCCCGATCATGAAATTGAATCTCAGTCAGTTGGGGATTAGGTTCTGTTAGTCTGTAAGCAATGTTGGTCCTCTTGCGATGACAAGTGTTGTTAAGTGAAACTGATTCGCTAGAACGATATATACTTTCAGGTTTGATGCAGCCCTGTATTAATATGAGCACTTCAGGTGGTAGGTGAACCTGATTCTGGTGGCTGACAAGTACCCCGAAAACTTCAATTCTGATTTGTGTGGATAGTGATGTCTTCCACACTGGTCACATTGGATTTTTTAGTCACAGCATTTAGCGCACTTAATTAGACATACGATAGTCCCAAAACAATAAAAACTTTCAGGCAAATGGGTACCTCCTCTCTCGGAATCGCAAGTGGGACCGCATGAGTTGTTTTGCAATGGAATGCAGAGAATGACCTACAGTGTGAAGAATTGACGCCTGTGATCGCTCACGACTATTAGTTGAGTTTCTTCCGGTATTTTTTGTTTTTATTCTCTTTGCAGAGGTCAGCAGAGTCGTTTGGTAAGCGTAGTTTTCTAAATACAGTAAATGCACGAAATTTTAGATTGTTCACAGTTTGGCGTAGAGTATGGTGCAGAATTATAAATTCATGTCCCCCTCAATCCTTCAAAAGAACCGTGTATCTTCTGTACTGTACCTGCAAAAATATTCACCTGCCATAGTCATCTTATAATCTTAATCAGAAATCTAAACAAAAGCCCGTCAGATAAAGCAAAAAAATCAAATTTGCGCGGTGCAGAATTATATATTTGAAACCCATAACATCTTTTTTGCGCCAAAATGCGCGTCCACAGTACTGTTAATCCATTTATTTTGTCCTCTCTCTGCCCTGGAAAGGCCACGGAGCCTTTCAAATCCGACAAAAATGAGTCGAGACACTGCTCTGTCCACTGAAGAGAAAGCAAAGATCTTAGCCCTCTCCAAAGAAAAGCTATTGACCAAGGCTATTGCTGCTCGCCTTACTCGATCTCAAAAAGTCGTGTATATATTTCTCCAAGCTCCTAGTGTCTATACGACCATGCTCTGTCCTCATATGAGGCACAATTTGTCCTCATATGAGGACAGTTTCCGTTACATTTTGGAAAGGTAAATGTTTTGGAAGGCCGAAATTTTTACTGGAAAACAGGTTTTTCATGTTAAGTTACAGTACGGTAATTTTTACTGTACGTGCGCCCTCGTTTCTGAAACCCCCCACGATAATACAAACTATTTTTCTTCCAAAACGTAGTCGTTTTCACAACTTCTTGCGAAGAGCGGAAGCTGGTGAGGGAAAATTGCTCTAGGCTTAACCGAGGTCAATAATCTTGAAAAGTTTGTTTTGATCGGCCATCTACACTCATGAACTAATGCGGAGGGACAAGAAATGCGCTGAGGTAAAAAAGAATTGTATTGAAAAAAAAGGGCTAAAAGTTGTCCTCATATGAGGACAACGGTCCAATAGACACTAGTCTGCACAGAATCAAATGAAGAAGCGGCAGGTCGCGCTCACTGGGAAAAAAGACCGCCGCCGGTGCTGAGTGAAGTGAAGAAGACTGTTTACAGTGCTACGTACGTCAGAAAAGATCTCTTATATCATTTTTTTTGAAGCACAAAGTGTTGCGGGATGTCAAGAGGAGCGGTTTGTTCGATCACAAGAGGATGAAGGTCAGTTTTTATTTGAATACTATCATAAAACGGCTCGAGTAGATTGGGAAATGAAAAAAGTAACCTAAACTGCCCCCAAATGGCGCTCTGTGATCTTTACCGATAAAAAAAATAATATTGATGGCCCCGATGGATTTTCATACTACTTGCACTGTCTTGGTAGTAACGAGAAAAATATTTTCACCTTCAGCAAGGTGGGGTAGTGTTATGATTTGGGTTTGTTTTAGTTACTACCGAACATGAAAGCTTGCATTTCTGGAAGGGGTTCAAGATTCGAAGAAGTATTGCTGTACATTGAACAATAATTTGCTATCTTGGGCAGCTCTGACGCACGAAGAACAGTGGGCTCTACAGCAGGACAACTGTCCCGTATACGTTCCGGCCTAAATTCGGGCTTGGATGGAGGGCAAAAGAAACAATATGCTTTCATGGCCGTCCCGTCTCCCCATTTAAACCGCATAGAAAATCTGTGGGCCATAATTGCTTGTATAGTTTACGAGCATGGAAGGCAGCACAGGAGCCGGAAGCTCTCAAGGCTGCAATCGTCACAAGATGGAATAGCGTTGGAGAAAACAGTATCTGACAATTTTTCGATTCAAGGCAGCATCGCTGCCTCGGTGTGCTACTCTCAAACGGCGAAGACCAAGTATTGATCCTTAACGGACTTTAAAGTACTGGTACTTTATTACGATTAAATCTATATTTTTGCAACTTTTGCAATATGTTTATTCTCCCATTGGTCTAGGATGATTTTTAAACCCCAATTTCTTTAAATCTAGTTTGTTTTTCTACTGTGCTTCCAATGGCTCATCGTTTCTTTATTTTTTGTAATTTTCAACGGTAACCCTGGTGACTCTATAATTCTGCATCTGTAAGGGGAATTGTCAGAATGGCTAACTGCAATGCTAATCGAATTACAGTGACCTGAAATCGAAAGCCACAACGGAGCGTTCTCATTGGCTGTACCGAGAGCACTTTGAGCTCCAGAGGTGTGCAGTTGCAGACGGTCTAAGCCATGTTAAGAGGGTCGATCCTTCCCTAAGAGAGTGATGAAGCAGAGTAGCAGAACAATAAACTACTGATTCTTTATGGTAGCATCGAACGTTTCTCATCTCTACTGCACATCTCTACTGCACTTCACTGACAGAAGAAAATTGTGGAGTCTGACAGCAAAAACATGTTTCGAGTCCAAAAACTAAACGGCCCGAAAGACTACATCGTCTGGGTTCGTCGATGAAAGCCATCATTCGATCAGACGATCCTCTACTCGTTGGACTTCAAGACTCGCCTACTTCCGGATCTGCATCAGCTCGTACAGACTGGTTCAAGAGAACCATGAAGGCGAAGAGTACAATAGTGCTCAGTCTCGGGAGTCCGCCTTATCCCAAACCCGTCGTATTTGCGATGACGATGACAAGTCTGCCCTTGACCTTTGCAATGAATTGAAGAGGATCTATACAGCAACCAATGAGCAAGCTATTCAAAATCTGCGCAACAAGTTGGACTCCTTGGTTTTCGATGATACCAAAGACTTTCAAGATCATGTCAATAAGTTTGTTGGAATTTGCGGTGAACTTCAACTTACGATGAAGAGCTATCAGAGAAGGACAAGACGTCGAAGCTTATTCGGTCGTTGCCATCATCATTTGGTGTGCTTGCAATGGTTGTCACACTTACAAATACTACGTTCGAAAATTGTAAGTGCTGTCCAAGCGGAACTCGCAAGACGTGCTAACCCAAACAACATCCAGACCCGAAGTAGGTCAGATAATGGTAATACACCGCAAGCACACATGGCCAGCCACAATTCTCTGGTCGTGGACGAGGTTCAAGTTATCGTGGTCGTGGTCGTGGTAGGGGCGGACGTGGAGGCCGTGGCCGAGGTGGATTTGGACGTGGAGATTTCTCATCTGACAATCGCTATCGGAACCGTAACGATGTTTGCTATTATTGTGGAATGCCAGGACACTACATCTCGATCTGCGTAAGAGAATCGCTGATGAATCCAGAGGCATTTACAAGACACGCAGAGGTCAACATATCCTTACAACCGAGGCGAGGACGCGTCAAACTCGTCCCCAGCATTTCAATTCTGACAGATGGAGCTCAGATCCCATTCCAATCCAGCGCACCAGTTCCAAGACCGGTATAACCCGATTGCTTACCTTGCTAAAACCTTGTCTCAAATTGCACAAAATCCGTCGGCCTTACATCATCTCATCCAGGTTGTCATCTGGAAATGGCTTCAACGGAGACGCAAATCGATTTAACAATCCAGACCCTAGATTCAGGAGTAACATGCAGCCATCAATTTAAGAGCAGGGTAGCTACGCTTGGGGAGGACAAGTCAGACGACTCTTACTCGATCTGGCACTACCCACAACTTCTTTCATCGCAATCATCGTTCGTTTTATACGAGATATGCCCGCAGAAACTGTTGAGGTAGCTGTCGGAACTTCAAGACTTCTTGGAAAGGCTTGGTATGGATACCTTTGAGAGTGGAATGCAAGTCGAGGCGTATCATGCGCCACATTTCACATCCAATATCTTGGCGGCGAAAATCTTGTCAGAGCATTTTGAGGTTCTTCAATCCTCTTCAATTAGACCATACATGGGATGTTTCATTTTCAGGAAGGGATCTCTGAACAAGAGAGATATTTTGTGGGAGACAAAGTGCATTGGTGGACTCTATTCGATGTCACTTACACCGTCGAATTCATCTCGGAACCTACTCCTCTACAGTGTCACTGCGGACGACCAAGAAAACACCAAATCTCATGGAATAGCATAAGAAAACCGGCCATCCCGGGCCCCAGAGATATCACCAACTGCCACTTTTGTTTGAGACGTTCCAACATTCAATATGGAGTTGCTTAAAAGCTTCGAATGTGTGCCTTGCTTCACAGCAAAGATGAAAAAGGGGACAATTCTCCCCGCCATAAGTCGGTCTGTTCAGCCTTTGTCGGAAATACACATGGACATATCTGGTCCGTTTAAGGCATCTCTTGGGGGCAATCGTTTTGCCTTGCATCTAATGGAACCGCGTACAGCTAAATCTGATGTCACTTTGATTGCAGCGAAAAGTGAACTGCCTTCCATCGTGCAAAACTACAAAGCCTACGTCGAGAATCATTTTGCAACAGACGGTTACACTATTCGACGTGTAAGGTTCGATAACGCCGGTGAACATTTAGGCAAAGAATTTGTCTCTTATCTTCTCTCTAATGGCATAGAGATCAAGCCATCTCCCGCTTATGCACCCGAGAGCAACGGTTTAATTGAACGACTAGTCCAAGAACACTGGACTCGTGCTCGGTTTTGCTGTTCGACACACAGCTACCGACCGAGCTATGGGGTGAAGCTATTGTGCACGCGAACTGGTTAAGAAATCGAATGCCATCAAGCAGAAAGGAAGAGGCATTCCTATCAAGCGATGGGACCCTAATACAGTAATTTATTTTGTCTCTTTGCTCCCTTTTGGAGCCTGGTTTTGGTTTTATCTACCGTTCTAAGTCAGCGGCCGGAAAGAAACTGTTACCTCGCTCTGAATATGGTAACTTTGTGGGAATGGAAAGTGACACACGTCTGATTAGAATCTACATTCCGGGTGAGAAGAAAGTGAAAATTGTGCGCCGAGTGGACTTCAGACCAATGGAAGAATAAACTGCCGCAAATCACTAGCCTGGTTGACGGCTTGTCCGTCAGCATGCATTGGAAACTGAAACTCAAGTGGACGGTAATGCAGAGGAAGACCTCCTCAGGTGCATGACAGCGCTCCATACTGATTACGTGCACGTGCCTTACTGCTGTCAAGATACTGTAAGGACATCGTATGAGCCGCAAACATTTGCTGAGGCATGCCAGTACCTGAAATGGGCAGCTGCCATTGATCGAGAGTACGATGCTCTCATTCGTCGTAAGACCTGTACACACTCCTAGACAAGGTCCATGAAACCGTTGAGTTCAAGTGGTTTTCCGAGCCAAACCGATTGATGCCACCAACCAAAATATCTGCCAAAAGCACGCTGCAATCTACGGGGCGACCTTCAAGTGCCATTTGTTGACTTCGATCCATCCGCATTGTATGCGCCAGTTGCAACTCATGAGAGCATTCGGCTGTTGTTTTCTGTTGCCGCAGCAAAAACCTGATCCTGGAAGGGGGCGATATCTCTAATGCGTATCTCCATGGTAAGCTGGATGTGCCCATACTCATGGAACAGCCTACCAACTTCCCAAAGCCTGCTGTACCAGGACATGTTTTGTTCTTGACAAGTCCATCTATGGTGCTCGTCAGGCCGGACGTCTTTATGGATCAGTACTTCACAGCACTTGTTATCTATGGTTTCCAGTCGTCCAGCTTTGATCCCAGAGTTTACTATGTTCGTAGGTCCGAAGCATTCTTGATTATTGCGGTTGTGGTCGATGACCTGGCTTTTGCCACAAACTCCCATCGACTGTTAACGGAAGTCAAGCAGCACCTTACCGCTACGTTCGACGTCAAATTTTTGGAGCTCTGACATCCTTTATCGGATGGACAATCACCCGCTCTGAGGCTGGAATTTTTGTAGACCAAACGAGTTACGCTCGCCGTTTACTGAAGTCGTATGGCATGGAACAGGCCAATGCAGTCCTCACACCATTACCGGCTGACACAAACTTACTCCTACCTGCATCCCCGCAAGACATTCCTTTGTCAGCTGTGTCTCATGCAATGTATCGTCGTATGATCGGTGTCTTATATCTTGCAGTCAGTACGAGACCAGACCTATCGTTTGCTGTCTCGGCGCTTGCCCGTCAAATGCACGCCCCTACCGCTGTCACTTACGTTTGCTGAAGCGCGTCCTGCGCTATGTTTCCGGCAGCCTTACTTTGGCCTACACTATTCATCCCGCCTATACACGTCAACTCCCTACGTTCTTCCGTTGACGCCGACTGGGGGATAAGGAAACGCGCCGCTCAACCACAAGGTTTGTAACCCCGTCAGCGGTTCGCCTGTATTTGGAGAAGTAAGAGACAGTCAATTATCTCTCTTTCGTCTGCAGAAGCAGAGACTTATTGAACAATGGAATCATTGACTTGCGGCTTGTCCCTTCGCACCAGAATGGAGCAGATTTATTGACAAAAGTTGTAAGTAAGGAACAATTACCCGCATGATATCCCTCCTGCATTTGAACGAGTTTTAAATGAGTTTGGCTTCTATCCTTCGCACACAGTTGCAGTCATCTTTAAGCATTTTCTTTCTATGCCTTGTTTTAATTTTTTTACATGGTTCAGTAGCCGTGTTTCCGAGTCTGATCTACTATAAGTAGCTTTGGATCTAATGGTACTGAATGTAGACGCAGACCATAGCAAAAGCTGGCCAGAACCACCTTAGTGCAATTAACAGTCATCAGCACTCAGAAGCAGCAGCAGCAGATGTCATTAACATAACAGCCTATTTTATCACTGAACTTTGGATGATGAGTATTGAGTTACTTTACTGACAGAAACTAGATGTCAGCAGCGAAGCAATTGACCAAAAAAGACGTAAGCAGCAGAGGTACTTAATCTGAATGATGCAAAAAGAAAGTTACTTATCCGATAAGGCACGTTAAGACCCCTAGCAGATGCGCTATTCCCGTTTGAGTCCTCCTTGCACTACCACTTTGCATCCTGACGTGGAATTGCGACTGTGTTGACGACAGCCGGAGTCTCTCAAACGATAAGGCAGACGTTACCGATTAGGGCAAGAGAACTGAGCGAATCAGTTCTGGCACTGAAATGTTTGAAGGACCTATTTATATGAGATGTCTTATAACGGTCATAATAGTCCGTGTTTCGAAGGGAGTGTCAGAATGGCTAACTGCAATGCCAATCGAATTACAGTGACCTAAAATCGAAAGCCACAACGGAGCGTTCTCATTGGCTATACCGAGAGCACTTGAGCTCCTGAGGTGTGCAGTTGCAGACGTCTAAGCTATGTTAAGAGGGTCGATCCTTCCCTAAGAGATGATGAAGCAGAGTAGCAGAACAATAAACTACTGATTCCTTTAGAATTTGGGGTGCTTTACTGGAGGATGCAGGACGGTCATTTCCAAAGGCTAAGGGTATGAATTACTTTACCACAGACATATGCAGGTGCAACATGCATAGTCTTGAATACCCCACTGTAACAAACCTAAAAACAATTAGGTTTGAATAGGGTGGCTAAACTCTGCATGTTGTGGGGCGCGACATAATACAGACGCCGCACACGTGGACCAAATTGCATAACTAAGCTGCTGATGGCCGAGTCTTCACTCCTCCCGCCGAGCATGCGCTGCGGGTTGCGACAGCGGCCGCGTATTCGTCGATTACCTTGGACGTCGTCGCAGGCTAAGGGGATTTAGGGGTTTTCCAAACTGTAAGTGTCCTATGGCAGCAGTCACCCGATTTTTCATTTGAGGCTACCCCACCGAGAAACAGTTTTGCAATAATTGTCCTGTTCCTACATTTTCGGAACGGAGGACTCGATTGGTCAGAATTCTTTTAGTTTTGCTACACGGTTGTCCTGAAATTGGGTAGGTGGGGGTCTAACCATATCTGTCGCCACTGCGACAGGCAACAGCAATGCGGGAATTCTAAAACAGAGAAAAGTGCGCAACCAATGTTCAGTGGGCAAGAGATCAGAATGTATTGATTCCATTGTTTCGGATAGTTGTAGTTAGAATTTACGGTTGAAAACTGTCTCCTTGCAGAGTTCCTCTGTGAAAGGAGCATTGCAGAGGGTCGACATGCACTGCGTGATACAGTATCTGTATGGCATAGGATTCTATTGTGTGAAGCACGCAGTAATGGACAATAAGTGTAGACGGAAACACTCAGGAATATGCCCTCATCCTTCTTGCGTTTATATCCCTGGCATACATTAATTCCATTATCCGATGCTGCCTTCACTCGGCCCCTGTAGTGACCTTCAGAAAGGAGGAGGGTTAATGCTTGGTCTGATTCCGACATTCTCGAAGTTGTGGCTCAAATCCGATGCGCTAATTCCTATTGCGAAACTTTCGAAAATGAAAAACAAGATTGCCATGACTTTTGTGTAAAGTAGCAGGCGGTAAGTAGTCAGAAAGTTTTACTATAGGGCAGAACAAGCTGCTAAGCACAAAGGCAACAAGTGGCATCTCAATAGTAGCAAGCAGGCCACTCTGACCTTGTCTCACGTGTGGGTCCATAGTGGTATTGCAGTGTAGTATAATGAGAAAGTAAGGAGGTAAGGACTTTGACAGTTTTCGTAACGTTTGCGTTGAAAAGGATAGTACCTTAGATCATGCAGAGGGTCTGCCTGTTATTGCAAAGGGTGTACTGTGTAAAAAAATGATTTGAGATAGTGGGGAGTATTAGAAGGAAACTTGATTCGGGTAGGGTAGAGATTTCCAAAGTTCGGAGAGTGATCCTCTTCAGATTGAATTCATGGCCAGGACTTCATGCCAGGAGGCTTCCAGGGGCAGGTTCTTCCGTTCAATTCCTTTATCGTGGTGTGTCGCGACTGCAAATGCAACAGGTTTGAGAGAGGCTGTTTTCGCAGTTGGTCCGAACGGCATTTTCGGTGTGATGAACATATATGAGGTGGGTTTTGGTCATCAGAGTATGGAACCCAAGAATCTCATGCAAGGTTCACTGTTGACATTTTGAGATGAGGCTTTGGTTTGTTTCAAAAACTGATTTTGTTGGCAGTTTGAAGGTTGGAAATGAAATCTTCAAGGGCATTCCCCATGAGCAAGATGGTTGTAGAGGTGGACAAAATAAAAAAAGGTTATCCTTAATCACCAATAACAAACCCCTTTCTACATAAATTAAGTCCATACGTTCTTGGTGCTAATGAAGGAGAAGCGCCAAACATGTAAGTGTAGGTATATCCCAAGTGTGATTATGAGCATTCCACACAAAGAGTAGTAGTGGAAATAATGCAAAAATGTTCAGTGGAGGATTCAGGAATGAGACGGACATTGGCAAAAATGGAAAAGTTCGGACAGAATGGGATGAGGCTGGAACACGTGGTAAGTACTGCATGATGCAGTAGAATTTTTATGCGTGGTAAAAGGCAGGACAGTGGTTGGTATGGATTTCATCCTATTGACATTTGCAGGAGTTTCTGGGAGATGCAGTAGAATACGAGAAGCAGGAGTTTGAACTGTCAAGTACGAAGGGGGAAGGGTTACATCGTAGCGACTTTCAATACTACCAACGTATTAAACAACGTAGCTTCAAGAAACAGATGCGAGGAAATATTATAGTATAATTATCTTTACTTAATGTATTATAAAAGGCGTACAAGCCAAGCTGACAGTGTAAGCCAAGATAGTTGAAGTTCGTCGCTGCCCAGCTTGGGCGTACGGGCTAGAATCGATGTTGCAAAGGTAGACCATATGGTCGAAGAGATTCGTTGCCGCAGGTGGTCAAGGGCCGCTGCTGGTGTACAGAACAGTCGTCGCGATATCAATTTCGCATGGGTCTCAAACCTCTGGGGTTGACTTACAGGGCGCGGCGAAAGAGTCGAAAGCAAGCGGAACAAAGTGAAAACCGAGCTTTGGAAAAGTAGCGTCCGGGGTCAGGTTATACGCAGCTCTCACTGAGCGGTCGAAGGTCTTCACCTTGTCAACGTAGGCCGGTTCGGGTGCCCCGCAAGTTGCCAATGCAGCTTGTTTGAGGTAAGATTGGGCCATGGGATTGCGAATGGTGACATCATACGCGATTTGCGTCGGCGCTTCGAGCGTGGCTCAAAATTCTGCAGGGGTAACATCATTATCAGGTGCATTACAGTATTTACTGTACTGTGCGGTACCCTCTAATACAGTATGGTACGCGTGGTACAGTACAGTACTGTCCTGTACTGTACAGTCCATGTCTAATTTTCCATCGATTGAGGGACTATCGTCTACTGTACTGTAAAAGATAGAGAATGACGCTTTATTGTTTGTAGAAAAAGTGTACTGTAGAAGTTCTACACGGCACAAGTCAACATAGAATTGTACTGCCCTATATATAATTTGGTGTACACTTCATAAATGAATTTTACTGTAATGTGTTGCATGGCAATAAGTACTTGGAATGAAGGTGCGTTTTTGGATTATGCAAAAATCTATAAACTTTCCGTGATACTTGACCTTACTGTAAATTTGTGCGTTGTGCGTATTACTTTTACCGAAAGAGCCGCTATGGGGAAAACATGGCCCAATGATGCGGAAAGTAGAGCAATGAAAAGATTGGCCTCAGTTGCAAATTGACAACCCTCGGAGGAATCGCCAAAGGTTAGGGTTGGCTGCTCTGTGAGAACTTCTGAAATTATTAACACTAGCTTATTCCAGTAGATACTGAAAGAAGTTTAAGAAAGAACGAAGTTTAATGCGTTCAGTGCGTCCTAACTATATGGTTAAGATCTAACCGGATGTACTTCGTCCATGCGCATCGGGGCTCGCGACAGGAACTGAATGCATTGAACTTCTTTCTTTCTTCTTATTAATGCTAGCACAGCAGGGGGATAAAATTTAGATGAACCGTATTTCTAATCGACATGTATATTTAGAATAATATTTGAGATGGTTAATCGGTATGGTGTGTATTGCATTACATCAACAGGTAAAGTGGAACGCTGGAATGGAACCGGCACTGAGATCCTATTGGCGGATGTTTTGAGTGGAAGTAGGACAAATTTGAGCTATGGTTTCGTTTTTGAGTCGCGATGAAGAGGTAGCCGAGATGAATTGAAAGTGTGACAAAGCAGAAACGACGGTTGGACTGGCGGCTCAATATTGAGATATTGTTGTCCAACTTATTGTTTTTCAATGTTATTGCAACATATATGGCCTTTACCGTAAAGGCGGAGATTATGGTCGCGTAATAAAATTTAAACTTTTCATTTGAGAACATGCAATACTTTACAGGATTGCCTAGCAGCAGTCCTGTGTCATGTCGACGGAATCCTGAGCGCCTCCTGCGAACAGCAAAACAGAAAGTAAACGGTTGCAGAGGGGCATGTTGGGTTCAAAAGCAGTCATGATCATTGGGCAATGCCTACCCTAGGTTATTTACATCGCTCCTCGGAGCTTATTACTTCATCTAGTTCACATGAGCGAGATGCGAGCGAGCTCGTTGCCATGTGCACACGTGTCATAGTCTGCATTTTGGAGGTCGTTGTCTAAAGCATCCTTCAGGCTTTCCTTGAAACGAGGGTTTGCATAGGTCACCCGATCATCGTTGTTCAGAGCTTTTACTGCGAGGCCCGTGCGGTCTACAACACAGCGGACTTTTTGCCGTGCGTAATTTGGCTTGACATGTTGGATGGTTGAAAGTTGTGTGTGCGTGGATGCCACCCCGCTGATGCCAGGTATACACGTGTCATACATGGCCCGAGAAGCGATGTAAAAAGGTAATGAAGACTGGGATGACTTGTCGCGGATGACAGCTCAAAGGAAAGGAGTGGATGATTGAACAGGTGGACAAACTTCATTTGTCAAGTAGCTACGACGGTCGGCCGCTGGCAGTTGACGCTACTGCAAAAAGACGGTAGAAAATAGCTATGATACTTCACGTACAATGTATCAACGAAGCAAGTTCAAAGCTCGTTGTTTCAAGCCGCTGGAAGAAAAAGCAATGTGTTTTTCTTCAAGCTCAGCAGTCAAACTGCTTTCAGAATCCCCCTGAAGCTGAAGCAAACGGACACAATCCCAAAATCAGCCTTTAACTGTTGACATCCCGAATTGAAGCTTGACTACAATCTTCATTCATTTCGTTAACATTTCTAACGACAACTGGCAGTCAAACACTGTAAAGCCTGTAAACTGTTCTGCGCCGCCAAATCGCCCGTGCCGGGCCTTCCAGCATTTTATGGTATACAGTATGGAGCTAAAGTAACTTGAAATATGCTGCAAGGAATGGGTAAGCCGTATCTACACTCGATGGTTGCAAAAGCTGCACTCGAGCTCGCGCCGACACGCGCTCATAAGCTTTGGCGAGCGATTCGACGGAGATTTGGGCCCGAGTAACGGGCGCATTTGTGCAGCTGACGGCAAACCTGGAGCGGTTCAACATTCGACAGTACTGTACTGAAAATTTAGCATTGAGTCAACTCGGCCGATAATTGAATTTTCCTTTTGCAAATATACTAAGACAAGGGTTTGCGGTGGTACCGTTGTGTATAGCGAGCAAATGTGGATTGAGTCCCGGAAAATGAGGTTACAGTAGCTGACATTGTAATTTATTATCGAGTTTCAGGCCTGTGCTTTACTGTATTGTGTTGTGCGTACAAAACAGTGTAATACTTACGAAACGAAAGCAGTGACCCATTCAGTTGCATTGGCAGGTTTATTGGTCTTCTGCAAGCAGCTTGCTTTCCAAAAGTACTCCAAAAGTGCTCTTGGGAGCATTTTCGGAGAGCTCCCAGGAGCACCTTTGGGGAGCTTACACGAAAAGACGGATGCTTTTCCGGAACGCCCTAGCCTCAAATCGAACTATGGCTTACAATTGGTCAACTGAAGTTGTTCACATGGAGAAAGAAATTCTCGAAAAGTTTTTAAGATTATAAAGAATTGAAGATATGTGTATTCATATTGACACTATATGAAGAAATGCTAGGTAACCAAACGTGAGAAATTTGATGGCCTGGATGGCACGAGGAATGATCTCAATTGGTAGCGGGAGATTGCATCAGCACAAGGAGTGGGGGAGTCTGGAAGGGTGGAATTCAAAAAGGTGCAAAGGGGACAACGTGAAATACACCACTTGAGGAATGTCGGGGATTTGGAATGGCAGGTGTGTGCAAGAGTATCGACTCAGTACGCGAGATGATTTAGTTGATGCAATATCACTGGTGTGGTCAAGGCAACCACAGCCGTCGACAGGTGGATGGCTCGCAAGGGTTGTTCCGTAGTTTTGAATGGGATACACATGCCGCATCTCCAACCTATACGGTGTTGTTTCATACTTAGTGGAGCCTCAACAATTATAATAAAAAAAATTACAAGTATTAAGAAAAGAAACCAAAAGTCGATTCAATAGATGTAATCATAAGTTCGTCACAGCATAATGATGCTTATTGGGTGGTTTGCTAAAGGTCAATAAATTATTTTGATATCACGTGGGTGCATTTCTTCACAAGAGATACTTTCTTTATCCAGAATTAAAATAATATATAAAATAAATTTTGGACCCTTGGGTAATGCCTAGAATTCCATCACATTCCACCAATTCTTACACTAGGAATAACTGTAGTACTGCTCTCAATGTTACGGTACGCCATAAAATAAACTATTTTTTTACAACCGTACTTCTCAAGAATTGTTGTTTGCAACTTTGGTACTGTAATGCTTTGAGATTTAGTGGCAATCAATTGTAGCACACTGTACAGTGCTTTGAGTCCCCTTTTGAGTCCCCTTAAATTTTATGTTGTGCAAGTAGGCAAGCTCCAAGCTCTTGGCTTGTACAGTACTGTACTACAACCAATAGATCCGGAAAAACTTGGAAATATGTTGTATTGCAAGACTCACAGTTTTACAAATGATACGTCCTGTACGCGGGGAGGTAGGCCTTCACCATCTCGACGGTTTTTTAGTAGATACTGAATGCATTAAACTTCTTTCGTCCTTTTTACTACCCTCCTGCAGTCTCTATTTGAAGTTTGTCAAATAAATTTGATAACCTTCCCTGGCCCATGGCCAATTCAACAGTGTAAATTTTTTCCCGTTGTTCTCAAAGCAAGTAAAATACCCTCTATTCCCCTTTACCATCGCCGTCTACCAAGATTTTGTGATCAGTGTCAGTAAGCACCGCACGCACAGACAACTAGATGGGTCTACGCATTGCTTATCCAGGTTGTATTTCTTCAAAACTGCGGTACCCGTTCAAATAGGTACAGTAGTTAAACAACATATTGCATTCACACCACAGTTCACACCAATTTGCTAATTTAAAAGGAAGACCAAAGATTTTGTCGGAGACAAAATGACCCGCAGTTTTGGATTTTCCGAAACTTTTATTGGGACATTCATTTTCACTCGACAATTAATGCAGAAGTCTGTAACATTTCCAAGCAGTATTTATATTTACATTTATATATTCACATATGTTAATGTGTAATATTGTACACAATGCGAGAACTTTTTTAATTGCAATTGAACACAAAATATTTTATTAATGTATTACTGCTCAGCTCTGGGGGAGACAGATCGCTCTGTGTGTTTGCGATCCCCTATTTTTTTTAGAAAACATATCTTTTGACATTCTTGTGTGATTTTATTCATAGTTTCTGTAGTATATGAAAAAATTGAAAATAAATTCTGTACCTTTCAAGAACGCATGAAAAAGGTTATTGGTGCTGTAGATTTCGGTACGAAATTTAAAAGGAAATAAATGAAAAAAACAGCTGCCGAGATATAGAATGGTGGCGGAGAGGCGCAATTGGTAGCAATGCTCAGGGCCATTGATCATTTCGAAAACGTGGCTGAGAGAATTGGATATGAAAATCCAAAACATTTTACAGCGCTGTAGTATAACCGCCACCCTACTGCCATCAACAGCCATTTTTTTTGTTTTTCGATCAAATCCCTCAGATTTTAGATTAAAAATTAGTGTACATTGGAAAGTGGTAAACATTTAGATAATGTCGAGTGTCATATTTCACTGTATCAAGCTGTACAGTGTGGGACTGTACGGTACAGTGTGGGACTGTACTTCAGTGTACAGCAAAATGGCTAGAAGTGGTCATGGCAACAAAATGAAAAAGGATCTTACATATTATTTATAAATTAATTGGGGATAAAAACATTTTTATTTTGATTACACCAAACAGCTATGCGCCGTGGAACCCTGCGAGGGCCTTGTCGGTAGCAATCGAGTCTCCCGTTGAACCGTCTTCAATGCCTTTCCAGTATCAACCGCCACATTCTTTGATAACGCCACCGGCAAATTAGGGGAGCATACACTGGAAAAGTTTGACTTTCGTATATTTTTTTGATGTTATTTTTATTCATTTGATATCTATACATTCATAATTGAACAAATCCTCCCCATCCTCACCCCAATCCTCTTTTCTAGAAAAAAAAGAAAAAACTACAACAATTGATTACTTTGCATTTTCCAACCTGTGCAAGCAATGCCCAAACTTGGTTACTCAAAAATTTTAGATTTTAAATCGAAAATAAATGATTTAGCATTGGTATCAGGAAATTCCTTCCGAGGAGAAACTTAACACTACCTTTGTTTTCCCAACCATTCGAGCCTCCAAAAACTTATTTCCTTACCGCCTCCCGCTCTCCGCCCTGCCACTCCAACCATCTTCTCCCCGTCACCACTCCCCTCTCTCGCTCCAGTTGCTGCACGTCCTGACCCTCTCCCATTCCCAATCATTCCTTATCTACCCAACTCTCTTCATTTCTCATCCGTCGCTGCTCCCCAACCAACCCGTCAACAATTTTAATCTACTACGCTCCGTTCGCCACTTTTTTGGCACTTTATATCCTCCCTTGCCCTTTTCCACATCCAACCACAATCTCCCCTAATCTCCCCGTTTTCCTTCCGCCGAGACTCAAAACTAACTCCACCAGCAAACATTCATTTCTCCATCATCATCGTATCCTCTTATCCAACTTATCAACAACCAAAAAACAAACAAAGACGCCATGCAATCCCCATCTGATACCGCCACCCAGCTGCAGGAAGCCCGCCACCGTATTGCTCTTCTTGAACAGGAGCTTGCTACACTCCGTTCAACCCCCAATACCACTCCTTGTCACCCTTCAAGTCCGCGTCTTTAGAATCTCCCCCGATCATGACTCGTCGCGCCTCTGCCGCCGCTGCTGCTGCCGCCGCAGTCTCCGCTGTTGCAGCAGATTTATCTCCTCCCGTACCAACTCTACCTCCACCCCCTTCCAATTCCACACTTAACACGCCACAGCCCACCTCTCCGGATCCAACTCCGTCCCCCGCTCCCTCTGAAGTCTCTAGGCACGTGTCCGAGCAGGCTTCACAAATCCACCGCTACCATCCAATACGGTCTGATCAACATCCTGTTACTGTTGCTGCTAATCCTACAAAGAAGGGCATTAAAGGAGACCACCTCCATTGCCAGCCCTCAAAACCGCCACTACTAAAAGGAACGCCTCACACTCGTTGCCAAATGCACTGAGCCTCGTCCGGGCCAGACCCGCTACTGGACCTGTGAAGAGCACGAAAAGTTCCTCGAAGCTGTTGCAGAGTATGGTGAAAAGGCATACGTTGCCATTTCCAACTATGTTGAAACTCGCACCCCGAAGCAAGTTCGTACTCATGCTCAAAAGTTTCAGATGAAGATGGCACGGTTGGCGCGTCAGAGTATTGAGGCGCGGGGAACCGGTGCGCATGCCTGCCGGTATGAGTCCTGTAGTGCAGGTTAACAATGCCGATGGAAAGCCTGCGTTGGTTGCGCTGCAGCCGGGTCCGCCGGGTGTACCGGGTATTGCTTCTATGCCGGGTCGACCGTATGGGCATGTGTCTGTGGTTGTGGCGATGCCGCCTTCAAAGATGGGCGGGACAAAGAAGAGGGGTGGCAAGAAGGGGAGAGTGGAGAGAAAGGCTGCGGATGGGGCGCCTGATGCGCTAGTTAAGGTATCTTCAGTTATATCAGAGGAAAGCTCGAGTGCTTTGACGGATCCATACATTGATTACATTGCGGGAGAGGGGGAGGTTAAAGACGAGATGGAGTTGGAGCATACATTCGCAGCGAAGTTGTCTCAGACGTTGCGTGAACAGGAGATGAAGAAGGAGGAGGGTGAAGAGTTTTTGGTTTCTGACGGATCCAGCAATGATTCCGGAAGTGTGGGGGGAGCGGAGGATGATGATCTAGAGGATTTGAAGAATTTAGAGGATCAGGATTTGTCATTTGCTGCGTTTACTGGCACCGGAGAGAACTGGCTGCTCTCTGATGTTTCCGTGTGAGTGCGTGTTTTCTTCTTTACTAGAGTTGCGTAGTGCGTTGCTGGTAATGGTTTTCGAACACCGGAGAGCCATGATTTTTTTGCGTCGAGACGATATTTCTCTGCAACCTACCGACTTCAGATCTTCAGGCGCTGTCCGTCACTGAACATATTATTATTCGACCGCCTGGAGTTCTCGACAAGTCGAGTTTTGAAAAGAAAAAATAAAGAGAAACTTTTGCCGCTTTGTTCAGTCAATGCACTCCGTCCGTGCCGGCAGAGCTCGTTGTCTACAGTACAGTACTTGCAAGTTTGGGAATCGGGTACCTAATGCAAATTACCACGAGAATGTCAGGGTCGAATAATTTGGAACGAAATTTTGCCAACAAAAGAATTCGTTTTAATTTTGTGATCTACTGTTGCAGGCCGTGAAGCTCGCATGGTTATCTCTGCATTATTGCACAGCACTGCAGACGGGCCACACGAAAATAAACGTAGTAGACTTTGGAAATTAAAGACATTGCTACTTCAAAGAGGTGGAGATACAGCGGCCAATATGGTCTAATTTGACATTAAATCAGCGAAAAATGTCACGTGGGTTCAACCCTAGAAAGAAAATGACCTGAAGTAAAGCCCTCGCACTAATTCCTACCTCAGCAGTTTGCATTACTTCCAGTAACAGCTATACAGAAAGGTTGTAGCCATGTTTATCTAGGAGCCCGGTATGATCGTTTTTAATTTGAGTTAATTTTTCCATTTCAGTACAGTATCGATATGTGCAAACGAAAATGTCAATAAAAGAATTGAGACCAATATTGGTGCACCAAGACGAAAATCAGATGACAAAAGTAATGAAAATATTAATATCCAAGATTCTAGATTCTACAGTAATGCTGCTGTCCTAAATAAGGTTTTTTGTTTTTGACCAACTAATTCAGGATACCCAAATTTTTAAAGTTTGGCAGCGGCATGCTCGTAATTTCAAGTTGCCTCCAGACGTAAAAACTATCGCAGTGGAAAATTTGCGATATCGACCCATTTTGGAGCATTGCACAGCTCTACTATGTGAAAGTCTTGAAAATACAGACAAGTGGCGAACGTGAATGGATATAGGCGGAGAATAACTTGTTTTTTCTTGTTGTACCGCCACCACCACAGTGCTGTTCAAGAGAGAGATATTTACTCATTACTTATCTAGAGAGTGTGCACCAACGACTTGAAATAAACAAGCGATATGTTACGGACTGATGACTCGAAAAAATAAGAACTACTGTCAAACCATCCGAGGTTACTCATGGCCGTCATAAGTAACGTTTCACATGTTTGAAAAAAATGGGCAACTCTGTGCATCGACCTTGACTTTTGACTTTTTGAAAAACACGAGTCAAGGCGCATGTCTTTACTCATCAAAATATGTTTAGAAAGGTTGAACAACCCTACACAGCGGAGCTAGATTTTGTAAATTACAAAATGGTATGAATCAAGGTGTTCTTAGGATAACTATGACCTTTTTCGAATTCTCAGTCAGTTGAGTATGCTACAGGCGGTGGTCGGGAGGCATCTAAACCCAGTCAAGTGTAGCATGTTGACGGTATGAATTTGGCGTTTACGAGTGCGACTCACTCATGTACAAAACTAGTCAAGGATAAAGGGAAGAGTGAAGCGTTTGAAGCTATTCCAGGCCTTTTTTCTTTTTTTTTTCTGAGTGCATTTATTTTCGTTCTCTAATTGATGTCTTTTTACTTAGCATGAAAAAAGAAGTCAACAGACAACCAACGTTTTGACAGAAACCTAGCCATATTGACTGGTGCAAGGGCATATTAGATTGAGGCCTAGAAGTAGCAACCAATTTTGAAGGCCCCCTTCGTCCCCGCCACCTGTCTCTGCTCTAGTGAAAAAATTGCAACAAGAAATCAGTCTACCCATGCAACATGACTCTTTTTGAAATGCCAATCTAATGTTCAAGGATTAGCAAGAAATCAGCGAAGCCAGTACTGTACAGTATGTTAAGAAAATTCATTAGTATTTAGCAGGCTTTCCGATTTAGTACATTCAAAGCAGCCACGTTTACCATCCAATGCGGTAACTTTGCACCCAGGGCGATCAGGGAGGGGATTCCGTACCTATGACTTTAGGAACGAGCGCTACAGGGAACAGCTCTGATGGCATCCTCATGGGGATTGAAAGGCTAGTGATGTCATGCATTCCTTGAGATCGCTAATAGGTATATGTATATTGGCAAGTCTTTAAGTGGCTGACGTCTGTTTCAAGTCGTAAATATATTTTGGAATTCATGTACCACTCTGATTAAACTTTTTGCCCGTTAAATTTGGTGCGTCGTCGTATAATGAACATTCAACGCTTCAAGTGAACGAAAATCGGAGCGGGGCTGCTGGAGTTGTGGGAACAGCCAAAAGGATGTAATCTATACTTTGGGATTTGCTCCAATCTCGCAAGTGTGCGCAGAAACTATTTTAAAGTGTGTATGTCTTTTAATGTATTCAATTGCGCATGTCAATATTTATTTTAAAGCAATGTCGGCTCGTATTATTATATGAACGTCTTGTTCACAAGACTAGCGGGGAGAAATCGTTTCTGTCCTATACATTCCACAGTATTGTATAAACTGGTTACAATTTAGACACCAAGCAGTTTATACCGAGCAGCTCGCCTTATCGCGTCGAGATTCTGATCATTCATGATATTGAAACAAGTGACGCTACTCTTTAGATCTGTTTTGCTCTGTTTTGTTGATGGTTTTGCTGAGGTAGTAGTGAAAGAAAGCTGTAAATGATGCCCACTCTCGAAGCCAACGGTAAGGTCACAACTTTGACTCACAAGAGTATCTCGGATATTAGCAAAATTTAAGGTTGGCCATATTAACAAGAAACTTTCTATTCACATTAAGAAAACCATCTATCACTTTGTTCTCTTGTCATACTTTGTCTATGCAAGGAAAAGACCCTCATTACCAGTTTGACCCTTTTTGACGTATCATGACGCATGTTTTGACATATGTAACGTTTGTAACTGCATCAATCAAAGAAAAACGGTACTCCCGTTAAAATTATATTATTTATTACATTTTTGCTGACCAAGCTGCTGATACAGTAGCGGAGATCTTGGCCTAATAGAGAAACCCTGTAAGAGGCACCCTTTCAATCACTTGCGATTGCACGGGTATTAACAGAGTTAACAATTTAGCCTATTTGGCATCATGCCACTGCTACTCTCTACATAGTGCAGTACAGTCAAATTAAAGTGCATTAAACAGAAATTGTTGGAAACTCTAGTTGACATCAACTGAATTTCACAGCTTCACCAGTATACAGGTTGTTGACCCGTATAAACTCACACTGTACTAAGTGCACTTGAATGCGCAACTTGACCTCTCTTAGAATACTGATTTAATTCCTTTGGAACAAAACACTGCTATAATAATGGAGAGCGCCACTTTAAAGCAGTATTCAGTATAACCATAGCGTATGTAAAGCATACAATACAATGGTGTAGTACATATCGGTTTGCTGTTGCTCCAAAACTGCGGGTGGTTGCCGCGCCACATCTTGTCAGGGATGACAAGTGCAAACTTAATGGGACTGTGAGGAGCCTTCCATCTGAGATCAGAATGTGCAAACTTAATGGGACTGTGAGGAGCCTTCCATCTGAGATCAGAATGCCGATTGGAAAGCCACGGACGGAGCGTTTGCGAGCTAAAACCACCGACACTTGAAATGCAAACGTGAAGGGCAGTGGTAATCAGATAACACAGCTCAGTCATTGGCGATTACGGTAGTATCTCTCCAGCTAGCAACATTGCACCTAACAATACGGCTCCACTCAGTCACCGATACGGCTCTAAAGCTGAAGGTCTCAAACTGCGGTATTTTCAGGACGGAGAGACGGTGGTAAGCACACACAATGATTCTTATTTACGATCCGGAAATTTGTTGGGTACGCCCTGACGAATCTGACCCGGCAGTTGGGATCCATCGGAGGGATCAATATCGGCGTTGTACAAATCTGCGCCGGAAACAACGGTCTCAGGAACAGAGGAGTAGACCACGCTGAACCCTAAGTATCTTGCTGTTGAATAGGCTCGAGAAAATGCGGCATCTGCGTGCTACTTGCTGGAAAACCTAGACAAATAGTGGCACGGAAGACACACATTCAATCTTGAACTCACTGAGTCGGAGTTAATCTAAAAGTTTGGGTCATTCAAGATGCCTTTGGGAGTATTCTTTGCGCGACGAGTTGAAATGCAGTCCGGGTTCTAGCTTCTGTCCCTCTGTGAGATATCAGCTGCAAACACAGCGATGTCGGTACCTTCTGCTCAAGGTGCAGTCTCCAAAGCCGATGCAATAGTGACATCGGAAGCCATTAGACGAACGTTTTAGTGAGCAGATCTTGCATACTACAGGAGAGGGGTAGAAAGTTTAGAAGCCGGAGTTTGGTAGGTAAGACAAAGACAGGGACTTAAGCTTACGTATGCATCGCTTCCAAAAATGCAAGACTCAAGGTTTAAGCAATGACCATTGGTGCAAGAAGCGAATATTTACAGCAAAGTACAGTACTAGTGAACAGTACTGTACTGGAGGAGATCACTTATTTGTTACAGCGATATTGTACGCACTTTTAATGGACGACTCCTTAAATATTAATTGTGACACTCACAAACTGCTAGGAAACAAAGGGGGGGTAAATTGGGCAGTAAATTAACCCCCCATTTACACAATTGGGTAAATTGGGTTTACTTGAATGGGTTGGTACGTACTTAATTTTCTTGCTAAGAGCAATCACAGACTAGGAATACTGTAAGTAGTGTAACCACTTACTGTAAATTGGGTTAAATTGGGTTTACTTGAATGGGTTGGTATGCCTAATTTGGTGTAAATTGGGTTGGTATACTAAATTTTCCTGCTAAGAGCAATCGCAGACTAGGACTACTGTAAGTAGGGTAACCACTTACTGTACATACCCTCAGAACGGAGGTTCTCTGGAATACACTGTATACACAATTTCAAGTTGCGGCCTAAATGTCGCTCAAAACCCCTTCCACGTGTAAATTGGGTAAATTGGGTTTACTTGAATGGGTTGGTATACTTAACGTGTAAATTGGGTGGAATTGGGTTTACTTGAATGGGTTGGTATACTTAATTTCCGGCTAAGAGCAATCGCAAACTAGGACTACTGTAAGCAGCGTAACCACTTACTGTACAGTATACGGTATACCGCAGAACGGAGGTTCTCTGGAATACACTGTATACACAATTTCAAGTTGCGGCCTAAGTGTCGCTCAAAACTCCTTCCAACAAACAACTGGCGTTATTCTGGACGAGTCTCGCCGCGTGACGAGCGAACAATGTTCGCTGCGCATCAGCAATCGGAATGGCTGCCCGTGCGGCAATACCAGTCGCAACCCGGTTGGCGAAGTCCCGAGCGGAAGGGTGCCAGCCCCCAACGTGGAGAGTGGAAGCGCAATGAAGCGATGCCCAGGACCCTTGGAACGTATTATCTTCAGTACCGTTCGTACTACGTCGAGGACCCCGTTCGCTAACAAGTGGACGCGGACATGGCATCACAGATGGAGATCGCCTACGACGCTCGTAATGAGGAGGACCGATTTCAACCGGAACTGGATATCTCGTTGATAAAGATCGTTAAAAGCCAGCAAATCAACCGTTTCCGGTGTTGGATGCGTCTCGCCTGTTGATGACTGCTCAATACGCATATCTTCAATTTCATCTGCAGCCTTTTCACCTCGCCCACATCTGATCTGCTTGCCATACGTTCACGAATCTCTTTAACACGATTTACATCGGGGGAATCATGGAATCACCACTTGCTACATGTTTACGGTATAGTGTAGTGAATTTACTTAGCAAAGAATCAGCAGTTTGCTCCATTTCGGGAAACCGTAAATAATGTTTTGATGAGATAGATTCCCAATGATCTCGGCCAAGAGGCAGATTTTCGCCAAATAGATCTAAAAATGCCTCCGTTTTCATCTGTGTGTACCCCATACCGCGCCCGCTGGTTGCAGAATTTTCTCGTTGCGTGTTTTCGTGATTGTCTCTCTTTCATTCGGTTTTCTGAATGGTGGGACGAGCAACACTGCGGGCGCCTGCAGTTCGATTTTTTTAGGAAGGCCTCGAAGGCGGCATAGTAGATCTTAGTGCAACAAGCGCTTCACGAGCTGACGGGTTGTTGTGTGCAACAATGTCATTGCCACTAGTTGGGGAAACCGGTTGACGATTTGGAGTCATGTTCGGCAGTGGAATAGAGTCGTGTAATATGGCACAGATATGGAACTGTACACAGTAATTTAATAGTTTACAGATATAACGAGAGAAGATATCTGCATTTCCACCCTGCACAGGTGCATTTGAAAACGCTGGCATTAGGGTCAACCACTCACCCTATAAAACTATAAAGTACAGTACTGCGTTGCAATCCTACATTACAGTAAAATTTCAAAATCGGCAACATTACAGTATCTGGATCTTTGTGGAAATGGAACAGTAGCGCAGGTTATATTCTATCTCTAGTGTCTATACGACCATGCTCTGTCCTCATATGAGGCACACTTTGTCCTCATATGAGGACAGTTTCCGTTACATTTTGGAAAGGTAAATGTTTTGGAAGGCCGAAATTTTTACTGGAAAACAGGTTTTTCATGTTAAGTTACAGTACAGTAATTTTTACTGTACGTGCGCCCTCGTTTCTGAAACCCCCCACGATAATACAAACTATTTTTCTTTCCAAAACGTAGTCGTTTTCACAACTTCTTGCGAAGAGCGGAAGCTGGTGAGGGAAAATTGCTCTAGGCTTAACCGAGGTCAATAATCTTGAAAAGTTTGTTTTGATCGGCCATCTACACTCATGAACTAATGCGGAGGGACAAGAAATGCGCTGAGGTAAAAAAGAATTGTATTGAAAAAAAGGGCTAAAAGTTGTCCTCATATGAGGACAACGGTCCAATAGACACTAGACAAAATCTCCTTCGATCCGTTTCCGTTACCTCTGGCATGACGCCAAACCTATTTATCTCAACCTAGAATAACTCGCCAGCTCTCCACTGATGACTCACCAGACCTGACAACATAGCCCACTAGGCGGCTTTTATTAGTCAGGAGTTTTAAATTAATGTTCACCACACCAGAGAATATTTGTACCGTACCATCGCAATGCACAAGCCTACAAACTCCACCCCACCTTACTATCGTGTAACCATAAAGAAGCAGCGACCCTACATCAGCCTCTGCCGTTCAGACCACCCAGCCTGAGATTGGACACTCGAAGCTTCCACGAGGAACTGGTACTACTCTCAAGACTCATGACAGTTAACATTATAATCTCCGCACGCCGGATTCTCGCAGTCCACCATGAGCCATCCACTCCCCCATCTCTTGGCAGAAAATCCGTCACAAAATGATGTCAAATCCATGCAACAGCACCCATTTTTCCAAATACGCCTCATGACTCCACTCGCTGCATCCACATTCTATATCCGAACCTCTCCACTATGATCCCCATTCAGAAAACCTCACGTGCATCCAACGCTGGCCGCACATGTTCCGCTAAAAACTCCACTACTTGCTCTGGTGCCCTCCCAACAAACTTATTGAATCGCACAAATCCTCCAGCTGCCCATGTACACCAGCAAACAATGGGTCATTCGAATCCGTTTCAACATGTCGTTATCCAGCCCCTCATCCTTTATGCGTACCCCAGCTGCAATCGAATGCTTTCGGATCGCTTCATGTAATTCCTGTCGATCACCACCTGCTCGCGTAGCTGCCATCATAATGTCTCTGTCGCCATGAATGGCAATTCTTCATCCAAATGTTTTGCGATAACCTTTGGATGCACAACAAGCCCAGATGTCACATTCAACACTAGCTGTAGAATCGCGTCTGCCGTCAAAAAAGCCTCGGAATTCGCAAGTCTACGATTTGCAGAGTCGTCCAGGCTTCTCTCCAGCCATTGCGTTGAGCAGTCTCCGCGGGATTCAGTAGAAGTGACTGCAGGAACCGTGACAGCGCATTAATCCGCTCACATCGCATCGGGTTCCTTTTGTACGCCATAGCACTAGACCCGATTTGGTTCTTCGCAAATGGCTCCTCAATCTCCTTCATATGCTGCAGTAGCCTCACATCATTCGCCATTTTCGCTGCACTCTGCCCGATCCCTGCCAACGCCGCGACAACGGCAAAATCCTGCTTTCTTGTATAAGTTTGTCCGGTCACAGCCCAGCTCTTCTCAAACCCCATCTTTTTGGTAACCAGTTCCTCCAATTTCAGGACCTTGCCATGATCTCCATCGAACAAAGCCAAAAACGAGGCCTGGGTCCCTGTAGTGCCCTTAACACCTCTCAACTTAAGTTCCCCTCGGACCTGTTCCAGGCGCTCAGCATCATACAAAAAGTCCTGCAACCACAAACAGGCCCTTTTCCCCACGGTTGTCGGCTGTGCTGGTTGAAAATGAGTATAACCTAACGTAGCAACCCCGCGGTACTGCTCTGCGAAATTAGCCAAATTTCTGACCACCCCCCACACGGCCGGAATGAGAATATCCAGGGCAGCCCTCATCTGCAAAACCTCTGAGTTGTCAGTGACAAAACATGAAGTGGCGCCCAAATGAATCACGGGACGGGCTTGAGGTACCTGATCACCCAACGCATGAACATGGGCCATAACATCATGTCGCAATTTGCGTTCATATTGCTCTGCTAACGAAAGTCGACATCGGGAGCATTGCGAAGCGCATTGACTTGCTCAGCAGTGACCTCTAGACCGAGTTGGTGCTCCGCCTCAGCAAGGGCGAGCCAAAGCTTACGCCACAAACGGAAGCGGGTGAGATCCGAAAAGGTCTCACGCATGGAAAGCGAGGCATACCTTGTGCTAAGCGGGGAGACGTAGCCAGGAGTAGGAGGAATGGCATTAGGTGTTGATGTAGTTGGGGATGATGTAGGAGGAGGTTGGAGAGACATAATGGCGGGTGGCGGTGACGCGTGCAGGTGGAAAGAGGAGGACAGGAAATGAAGGAGTGACGGGTGTTGCGGAGGAAGGCCAACTTCATGGACAAGGCTGGGAGTTGGTGGTGCGACTGTTGGAAAAGGAAGCTTTCAGTTGCAGTGGATGAGAAAAGCGAAATTTCCAGACGTGATATAGAGTTGGGTCGATTCCGACCTATCCAAGATGGTTCTGGCATTATTGCTCGACGAGGATTCGGTCTGATCTAATCTGCCAAGTAACTTTTTCATTGATGTTGGATCAAGGCAATCGACACATGTTAACCATTCAACGACGAAATTGAATCTTACACTGTAAGATGATGCCAGAAGAACAAGCGAAAATATCCTCCACGCGGTGCATCCGCAGCAAATATTCTCAAAACGATCAACCAAAGATGCATGATCAAGCTGGCAATTTTGCCCAAAGCTGCAAGCTTTTGTAAAACACCACTCATCCATTGGCCCTACCGCGTACAGCCGCACGTCCGAACTCAACTCCCAACTGATTCGTTGATCGCTTCTTCAAGCTCAACTCATCAGCCATCAACCTGCCTCTCTAGCCCCATATAACCGGCTTCTCTGAATCAATACACCCGTACCATCCTTGCAAGTGTGCGGCAACAACACACCCTGCAAAACACCGCTTCCCTAACTGCATCCCAACTGCGGCCCACTGCTCCGTCACAGTGGATCAATTCTTCGCCTGTTTCAATCTCGGACGACCGACTCAACTCAAGTGTGTGGATGACGGACGGTGCCGACGAAGTCTCCCCAGTTGCGCTCGCAACTGAGCTCCATGCGGAGTGAGCTTGCCCGTGAAAAGAATCGTCGTCTCGCAGCAGAGGAACATGTCCAGGAGTTGAGACGTGAGTCTGCTCTCACGCAGATTCGTCTAGAGGAAGAGGAGGAGATGATCGCTAACAGGTTGATGAACGTTTGTCCGTTCTAAAGCATGAAAAGGAACAGATAGCGCGCGCATCTGAATCGGATTCTGAATGGGTTGCCATTCCTCAGCCAGAGGTTGGAGGAGTTGCAAAAGCAGAAGCTCAAGATTATCGCAACTGCAGAAGCTGAGAATGAATCTATTGTCAACCGTTTGAATAAGGAACTGGAGGCTTTACGCGTTGAGAAAGCGGAGCTTGAGAGGAAAGTTCAACGTTTGTCTAGATCTACCCCCCAGGGGGAGTGCCACGCCCGCTTCTTCTCCTTCCCTAAGTCTGCGTTCCGCAGATGGTAGCTTGTCTAGAAACAGCTCGTACAGGTTGCCGGATCCGGTGTCGCCACTGCATCTACGTTGACTCAGAACCAGCCAACTACTCCCTCGCCATGTCCATGGCCACACCACCTCCCCGGATCGCTCCTCGTGACGATCACTGACACCCGCGCCTCTAGCCGTGAGGAGAATCGCAGCTCTAGATCCAAACTACGCATAAGTTGACCGTAAATCGCGGCCCTGCCTGTCGCATTTTGGAATCAAATCTACTGCCCGCCCATATAATACTCACTGTTTTCGCATTCACAGGAGATGCTACATTGTCGTTTTCAACTATTACAAGTAGTGTGCGATTTGACTTGATAAAAGCGCTTGGACCTCTAGACCCCGTGCTCTGTTCTAAAGGGCAAAGTACTGTTTCTCTTGATAGGTGGCCGCGTTCCAATCGACCATGTCAACTTGGTTGTAGGCTGGTAGCATATCGCCATACGTTGATGCTTTGTCCGCAACTCATTACCAAACTTTTAGTTACAAGCCACCAAATTCACTACTTTGCTCGTTCAAAGGTCCCTCCTTACCAAAATAGCTATAGCCCCATCATCGTACAATCAGCCATAATTTGCCTTAACGCCTTGTTGGGCAAAGGAGCGAGCAACTCTACCTAGGAACATCGAATAGCTGAGTTTACCAGTTTTGCGACTAGCAGTCAAGTGGTCGGTCATGACCAATACACTAAATGTGCGGGTAGCCCCTAGCGCCTGGTAATAGCGTAATTAATTCAAAACTGACCCAGAAATGATCCGCTACTCTGATAGCTCGCCATCCGCGTCCGAGCCGCCTGAATTATTTTCAGTGCTCTCGTTTTCTTCCCCGCTTTCCTCTTCCCCTTCGGACTTTCGTGCTGCCGCGTCAACCTCTGCCTTCTTTCGAGCCTCTATGCTTTTTTGTGGCGTTCTTTCTTAGCCCGTTTCCGTTCTTTTTTCCGTCTCACATTTTCTTCTTGTTCCTCCCGTCGCTTTCTCTTCAGTTCCTTTCGTTCTTCTACCTTCTTACGGGTATCCTCTATCTCTTCAGCAGTCTTCTCCACCAAGGAATGGTACAATGTCTCTCCTTCACATAGACCGCTAACAATCTTGATCAATTCAAGAGTTAACCTTGGTCCCACTTCAACCAACTTGACGGTACTCGTGGACCCTTTTCTCAGGGTCTGCACGTGTTGCGGCAGCGTCACCTTTGCGAAATCTGCAGTTTCCATCTCTGAGTCTGAACTAAACACTCCAGCACCACCACCCTCAATCAGTTGGGACACGTCGTCGAGCTTAGCTAGCTTCGGAACGCGTTTTTTTGTAATGAGTTTCCGAACGGGCCTTGATAAACCTGCTGGTTGCACCTTGAGAGCGTAATGACGAATATAGAATCGACCAGACGCTGCATCTCGTTGTACTAACAGGACCCTCTTCATGGTTGACAAACGAGTAGTAGTAACATCTAATGGTGGAAATGAGTGTCGAAATGTTTCTGCAACCAGCTGCACGGCTTTCTCATGCTTACCTTCGCCCTTCATTTGATTCAAAACCAACAACGGCGGCTCATCAAAGTCGCGATTACCCAAAACATGCGGACGCTTTTGTACAGCCCGAACATGTGTAGCCAAACTATACTCTGCAATTCGAAACGTCAAGGTCGGTCCTTGTGGCACAGTAGCGATGCGTAGATGGGGAGCTCGCGAAGTTGCAGATATGAGCCAGAAATGAGAGATGGCAAGAGGACCTGCGATAGAAATATAGTCCCGGAGATTGTTTGACTTGCGCTCACGAATGTTGATGGCAGTATTGGGCATTAGCATTTGACGCAATTCGGATATGAGGGTGCGCAGGGGGACGGGGATCTTGCCCCGTCGCAGGACGAAACTGCGGGGGACGAGTTTGGCTTGGTCCGGGCCGGGGACTTTGTGGGTGCGTCGTTTTCGACGAATGCCACCGGCGCGGCGTGGCATGATCACGTGTAGACGATTGGAAGGAAGAGGCGAAGTTGGTGGGAGTGAGATTGGTCGGAGACTAAGGATGAAGCGCGTTGGGAACGGACACGGCTATGTGTCATGAGATTTGGGTCAGGGATCTGCACCTACGCCACCGCCGACGTACTGATCGGAGAACTCCATTCACAGTACGGCATCGTCCAGTACAGTACTGTACAGTGGATTTACAGTAAAGTACAGTACAGTAAATTTTGCCCTTTTATGACTGTAAAGCCCCCCATATTTCCCCCCCGGTTTCTATCATTCTTCCATCCATGCTGACCTTAACTTTTAATTTCGATCTTCTCGCGCGCCGCGCGAGGCATTAGGGGCGGGAGCCGAACCTATGTCCGTTCGCGTGTCCTTGCGATAGAGCAACCATGGCTCCAGACCTCTCACTGCACCGTTGTTGCCGATGGCTGCTTCGAGTGGATTGTCTTCTCGCGCCCTCAGCGCACGTGGGACTACCTACCTGGGAAAGACGTCTAAGGATGGCTCTTCCACTCGAACAGGGTTTACAAAGCTCTCTGCTTCCTATCGCTTTTGTCCCTACACTGTCTTGTTACAGTCTTCGAAGGAACGTGGTCTGAACGAACTTGGCGACGGGCTGACGTCAGCCGGTCGCCAAATTCGTTCGTCCGGAGTTTTCTTTGATGTGGTTGTCGTCGTCTATAAGCGTTCATGCTTACAGTAGAAGTTTTTCAAGCTGTCTTTATCTCACATTTACCTTAGATTCCTCCCTTTTATTGAAGGGGGTGCATGGTTCAGCCGTCGCCTTTAGATGTCTTCTAGTCGTAGTCTTAGCCCACTTCTTGCATGGTTCAGGTATGAATTATGTTTTACTCATTATTTCTTCAGTACTTGTAAAGGGCCACTAATATTGACTCGCTTTTGAGCGGGAGGCAAACTTCTGCATGTTGCGGGCTACGACCAATCGCTGAACCTGCAAACGTGGACCAAATGGCATAGCTGAGCTCTTTTATAAAACCGAGAGGAAACCTTCGCCTTAAAGCTTCCGGTACGGAAGGTATACTGTATGAACACAATAAAAGCTTCTCCCCCCACAGTCAAGTGCAACTGTACACTGTGCAACGGAAAGTGTGTAATTTCGACGGGTTTCTGGGGGAGTGGGGGTGAAGTTGGGGTGCTTTACTCAGTAAAGATGTAGTACCGCTATTTCCCGAGATGACTGGGGCGCAAGTCTGTGTATAGGAGAGACTGCACTGACTAAAACGACCTTACAGTTCAGAACTAACTGGATATGCCATAGAAGTAGAGTGTGGTGCGAAGGGCCCCGGGATGGGATGAAGACTGCTGCAGATGACCTAATGATGGGATGAAGACTGTGATGGATACTGCATCTCACAGTATCTATACCCGTAGAAAAGCGGGCGACAGTGGGAACAAATTCCGTAAGGAAGCGAGTGATGGGTCTGAGGAGGGCGTCTAAAGATTAAAAACGAAAACCCGGCTGGTAAAAGTGGAGAGTATTGTTGGTTGTTGGAAGAGAGGGTTGCCCGGCCAATGTGCTCCCGAAGTCGCCAACTTTGTCGCGATGGACGAATTCAGCGGCATGTCCGAAGGCTTTTACTGCCTTTGCATGTGGTGTAGTTGACTGGGGAGAGGTAGTGACATCGCACGCGGGGACGTGGTCGGAGGATGTAGTGGAAATGAGAGTAAGAAACCTGTCCGAGGTTTTCCTTTAGTTTGAAAAGAATCGGCACTTGGTGATAGCAGATTACCAGTGATAGCTCGTAACGAAGCCAACTAATCGTTGGCCCCACTTACTATCACGATTTTCGCTTCCTGAAACAGTTAAAGAGGTACACGGGGCACCGCAAAAGGTATACGGGTAGCAAGGGTAAAATCTTTCGGGAAAATGGGCGCTTAGGGTCGATGGAGTGCATCTTTAGTCCTTCAGCATCCGCTTGACCCTATCTATTAATTGCAGTACCTGAGAGCCTGATTTTAACTCCTCTCGCCATCATCTTTGCCTATACCCCTAATATCAGAATTTTATGATCACTATACTGTATGTCTCACAAAGTACACGTTACGTAGTTGCAACAACTCAACAGAGCTCCGCACTTCGTTACCGTTTTGCATTTAGTCTCCAAATAATCGCAGCGCGACAAGTTTCTACCGCCGCCCGCATCCCGTAGTTAATTTATGAATACCCTCCGCACGCCTCTGTGCGACATTGTACGACAAATAAAGATCTACCCACCACGTAGTTGCAGGTATTTTGAGGATTTCACTTTTCTGACACATAGTGCCCTAGTGGACGGTAAGCTCTATCAGCCCACAAAGTTTGGGGGCTCTGCGCGGACAATTTTTGGAACAGCAGCCTCTTGAATTTGAGGTCTTGGAGGGGTTTGAAGCCTGTAAAACTGTCCCTTGATCAACATATTGATCAGCAGACATCTTTATTAAATGTCCAAACTATCGGTTTGCTAGTCGAACAGCTACATCTTCTCCTCTTTCTCAAATCAAAGGCGGTGTTTTGTCGGTGGAACTCCTCGACCTCTTGGTGGAGTAATTAGAGCTGGACCAGTCCCTCCCCGCCTCAGACGGAACTCCAGTATGAGACACAGAATTCACGGATCTTGTAGCTGCTTGCTCCCCTTCACAATCCTCCTCACCATTTATCACTTCCCCCCTCTCACTTTCACCGCTACCAACGATTGAATACTCAACAACCGCCCCAATCACTATCCGAGCTTCCAGAAATTTGGTTACTCCTGCGAAAAGTGGCAGCTGTTTGGCGTAAGGAAGCCCTACTACTTCCACCCGTTAGCGAACCTTCCGTGCTGCGTCTAGCGCTAAAATTATCAGGCGTCACACGTAGCTTCAGCTCCTAATAACTGTGCCATATGCTCCAGCAACTTCTGCGCAGTCCAGGATGAATTTTGATGCACAGACATGTGCCAAATAAAGAACAAAAGTACGAAGAACGATATCCTCTGCGTGGTGGCGGATTTTGTCCGCACAAAGAGCAGTAAATGGCTTTAATTTGCCTTTGTTCCTGTCCTGGAACGCCAAGTCTTAGAGTTGTCCCATCTGAAGCATTGAAAACCATTATTCGTTTGTTTTCTTCGCTCGTGGGCAACGAACAGCCTTTTAACCACTTTTTCTGGAACAGTGACATGCTGGGACTGTTGTACTAATTAGAGAGGATCGTTGCGATTAAATTGCTCTCCTGCTGCAGAAAATGACCCTGCATAGCTCAGTAGCTCAAATGTTAAGTCCAAAATGAATGGATCGATAATTGGACGTTGTTCAACTGATTGTGGTAGATCCAAAGTACTAAACGTTTCAATACATTCCAAGAGTGTACGTCGCTCATAAATTCTCCAACAATGAATGCATTCACCGCCACAATCTTGATTGTTTGTGAAAGTATCTTTTGTTCCCATTTGAAATGAGATGATTGAGACCGAAGAAAGGCTCTCATTTCACTTGCACTATCTACTTCGCCTTTCTTCTTCGAGTAAAAGCTTTATGAGCCATTTTTGAAACAACTTCAGTCGAGGAAAAGGTCCTTTACGCTGAGGCCACCACTTACCACACGCCAGAACTCCAACTTGTGTGAATTACAGCAGATTGTTCATCCCTGACAAACCTGGATTGTGTTTTCTCTTGTGGGAGGCCATTGTACTATGCGGGAACCATTACCCACTAGAACAGAGTGGAATGCTTTGATCAATCATTGAGAACACCGTAATAGCACAATATACAGAACAAACTGTCTCAGCTGTGCAGACATACCAAAAAAATCCAAACCCCATTACTACAAGTTGATGCATAATTCGCCCCATGTGTTCCCTTGGGATATACTTTTTGAATGTGTCATTTCCAACGTCACAGATAATGAGTTCGGGTGTCGAGAGAAGGGAGACTTCTCCAAGCGTCGAAGCAGCCACAAGGGTCTTGATCTCAACTGCCGCCAGCAGTAAACTGCTATCTTCTGGTTGCGTGGTACCCTCCACCACAAGATAATGATCAAGAAATGCATCTTTCTTTAAAAAAGCTATTCCATCTGGAGAGCAAGCTAAGTAGCTATCTTCTTTCAACACGATCATTTACACTTCAAAAACAGCCTTACATAGTTCTTGCCTCTCAAAGCTGATAGCACGGCGTACTCAGTTGCGCTTCCTCTCATCAAGTCTCTGTAGAGACTTTAGAACTGAACCAACCGTCGTAAAAAAGTGCAAACCATTTCTCTGAGTCTCTCTCTGGAACAGATGCCGATAAACGCAACCCAATATCACTCTTGATTTCATCATCTGCAAGAAGTACAATACCAGCACTGGTACCTGTGATACTGAACTGCTTCAAGACGAACCATCCGCACATCTTTGACTAAGTGTCAAAACTTTGCACCTCTGCTTCATGCTTGTTCCAACCATGTCTTTTAAGACTGATGGTTTCTTCTCTAATTCTGCCGGACTTGTGAAAGAGCGTGTGCGAAAGATCAACATTCGGCTTAACAACAGCCATCCATGTGTTTGGTCTGCTTTGAAGACAGGGTGGTACCTGAAAGCGGCTACTTTTGTCCGCCTTCTACAGCGCCCGGTTGCGCAAAAAACAGGTAGATCACTCAACAAAACCAAAAAAAAAAACACACTCAGTTTATTCGCTGCCTCTCTCTGCCTTTCTCTTCCCTTCTACTCAAATACAAACCCGCGCCAGTCCATTATCAACGCCGCGATACAGCCAAGAGCGAGCACACGTTTACAGGCGTACAAGTGGATCTAATCACCCCCCAATGAAGCCATGCTGCGACCTCGCAGCATAATCCCCAAAAATAACCTGAAAATGCAAAACAGAAAAACAAATCACCCGGAAAAATAGAACGACGATCGGCAGGGCTTGAACTCGGACTGAATTCACAGAAGGGCAGGATATAAACAGCCCCATTTCGCCTTCTCACCAGTACCTGTAGTCCTGCAGTGTACACGGTAGATATTCAATGAAGTAAAGTTTCATTCACCTCACATATCCACTCGGCCTGCCGGGTAGGGAGCCAGCATGTTGGCTCTGGGGACGTCCCGTCGTGCGCCAGGGTTGGCAGTACAGGCGGGAGGGAGGCCCCCGATCTGCGGGCGTCCCCCCAGATCTTTTGCAACGTGTCACAATTTGGTTGGCCCCTCTCGACCAATCGCCATTCGACAAGTCATTACACACGTGTCTGCGCTGTACCCCAACGGGATTGGCCGGTCCTGTCAACTGAAAAACCGACGTAGACCTCGGCAACAGGACTTACCGGTCCTGCCAACTGACCCGCATCCATCACAGGCGCAACAGAAAGACGACACACAAAGCAAACTCACAAAGGACAACTAAAAGACACAAACAAAACACGAACTTTCATACAACGCAATCACCTGGAAACATGGACTAGCCAGTCCTGGACACTCGGGACACTCGACCTTACTCTTCAGGGCTCACGACAGCAACCGTACGCCCCACCGCCTCCGCCATTGCCAAAGCAACCCCATCCCGGGCACATACATCCTGAGGCGCCTCGCATGAATTCTCCCACGCGTGGCCCTGCCCTCTTGAGACTTAAGGTAGTACGCCGGGTGCTTGGCCACTCTCACCTCGTACGGCCCTAGCCACTTCGGCTCCAGCGATTTCCGCTCCTTCTTCTTCCTCAGTAATACGATGTCCCCCACATTATAGCGTTCACCCTGCAACTGTTCTCCAGCAGCAGGCAATCTTCGAGCCTTCCTCTCTGCTCGACGAGCTGACACCTCCACCAGCTCAACAGCCCTCCAATCTTCCACCACCGGACCGGGCCCGACATTTAACATTGGAAGATCCCTCGCAACCAACCTGGGCTCCTTACCAAACATCAACCAAAAAGGAGACAGTCCTCCTCTCCCTTTCCTTGCACGATAAAAACTCACAATCTCTGCGATCCTCTCGTCCCACTCAACCTTGGTCGTCCAAGCGACTTTCGCGATCGCCCTCTTCATCGTACCCCATCCTCTCAGCGCGACCGTTGGCCTGCGGTGCATACGCACTGACTGGCTTCCACACCACATTCTCCTTCAGGAAGTCTCCAAACGCCGCGGCCACAAATGCTGGCCCGTTATCCGACACTACCACCCGCGGACTCCCAAACACCGCTAGTATCTCTTCCCTCACAAACGAGATAGCCTCCTCACACGTTTCATTCGTTGTCGCCCTTACTATAGGCCACCCGCTCAGGTGTTCTACTCCGACAATAAGAACCGGTTGCCCTTTCCGTTTCCTTGAAAGGTCCAGTGAAGTCTAGGGAAAAGGTTTCCAATAAGCCAGTGACCGGCTGCCTCAACCCCGTGACGTACGTACTCAAAGGAGCGGCCTTCTGGCACTCATCACATGAGCGAACAAACTCGCGTACATCAGGGACCAACCTCGGCCACCAAAACCGATCCTTGACAAACTGTTTTGTCGTAGCGACATCCCAATGCCCAGCCATGTCGTGAACGGCTTCCAGTATCTTCTCCTCGCCTCTATGGGGGGCACAACGCGCAACCCCCTTTCACCCTCCGAAACAGGACCGAATCCGAAACCAAAAAAGCCTTTGCCTGACGGCGATACTTTTTGCTCGGGACTGGCCAGTCCCGCATTTCCAAAAAATTCCTCACCGCCCGCAAACCTTCCTCAAATGTACCCCCTTCCTCTGTAACATCAATAACATTCACACTTCCCTCAACTAGGTATTTGTCTATCTCCACTTTGTGCGCCTCCTCCTCGCTAGTCATCTCCGGTTTGTCAATGCCTGACCTTGACAAATAATCCGCCGTGGCGTTCTGGGTTCCCGGCCGATGGCGCACTTCGAATCATATCAGCCATAATGTTTAACCACCTGGCCAACCTGCCATGCATATCCTTCTTCGAGAACGTCGTGCGAAGGGCCTGATGATCGGGAAACGCCACGAACGGGGAGCCGAGTAGGTACGGTCTGAATTTCTTGAGCGCGAATATCACCGCTAAAGCCTCACGCTCGAACGTACTGTACCTCCTTTCCGTCTCTTGCAAAGTCCTACTTGCGAATTGCGTCGGGTGGTCCCTCCCATCCTCATCCTTCTGCAACAACACCGCCCCGACAGCAGCCTTTGACGCATCAGTATGCAGTAAACGGCTTGTTTAGATCCGGCAATGCCAGCACGGGAGGAGTCGTCATAGCTCTCTTTAAACTCGTAAACGCCTCCTCCGCCTCCGCATCCCACTCGAACTTCCCACCAGGACTCGTCAATCCATGAAGCGGGGCCACGATGTGCGCGAACCCGGGAATGAACCTCCTGTAATACGATGCCATCCCTAGAAACGACCGCAATTCCTTCTTTGACGTAGGGCTAGGCGCATTGACGATCGCCTCGATCTTACGGGGGTCTGTCCGCACCTCCTTCCCACTAACTACATGTCCCAACATCTCCACCTCAGACGCACCAAATGTGCACTTCTTCAGTTTCAACTTCAGATTAACGCCCCTCAGACGGTCGAGCACCACTTGTACATGCCTCAGATGCTCGTCCCACGTCTTTGACTTGATCACCATGTCGTCAATGTACACTGTAACAAAGGGCAAGTCCCCGAACAATATAACCGCCACCCTTTGGAAACACGCCGTCCCGTTCTTCACTCCGAACGGCATTACCTTGAAACAAAACGCCCCATACTTACACCGGAACGTCGTCATCTCTTGAGCGGACTCATCCAAACGTATGTTCCAGTAACCCGTAAATAGGTCAAGCGTGGTGAATATCGAACAACCCTGCATCTCGTCTATTAAATCCTCTATATTCGGGATGGGCCACTTTTCGGCCTTCATCCTCTTATTCAAGGGACGGAAGTCCACACAAAACCTGGTTCACCGTCTTTCTTCGTCGCAATTACCACCGCGAATCCCCACGGCGACTGCGACGGGCGAATAATCCCCCCTTCCAACATCCGGCTAACCTCTTCTCGAATTATCTTGTTGTATTTCGGCGGAACCCGCCTAACTGGCTCACAAATGGGCGTCTGGTCATCGAGTTCGAAGGCATGCGTAAAGGGAACCTTCCCGGGGTGATGTCGTTGATGCTCCAGGCAACAACCTTTTCCCCTTCCAAAAGCATCCTCGCCATCTTCCCCTGTACCTCCTCCGGAACCGACGCCAACGCCCCCACGAGTACCTCTTTCCGCTCCTCCCCCAGTTCCCTGAATCCTTCAATTCCATCCAGCCTCCCTTCCACAGCACTAAAATCCCCCATACGAACAGCCTTATCCTCGCTCAACTCAACCGAAGGATCATGATACTCATCCGCTTTCTCCTCTTTCACGCAAATGACATATTCCTCTCCAGATCCTTCTTTTTCCGGTCATCACCCACGATTCCAGTCCCAGGACTGGCCGGTCTCCCGCCAATGATTACCCCAATCTCGTCATCTCGAATCATCCTCACCCGGCGCCTCTCCGTCGTCTTCCGAGGACGATGTGAACTCATCCTCCTCTTCCCCTACTTCGTCAACACCTTCACCATACAACGGAAGGGTCACAGATATTCCCGCCTCACCACCAATGGTAAACGTCACCGACAGACGCCTCATGTCTAAACGCGCACCGAGTACCTCCATAGTTGGCGCTCCAATTATCAAATCAAACGGGGAATCTGCCAATACAAGGAATGTAAGAGGGGCTGTCAAAGTGTCAAACGTCACAGGGACCCCTGTCACCTCGCCCAGTACTCTTGCTGTAGCCCCATCGGCCACAGTGATACGGCGTGTCGTCTCACTCGGACTGAGATGCAACTCCTCACAGAGTCTCCTCGACATGATATTGGGCAATGCACCAGTATCCAACAAGGCCCTGACATCACTCCCGTAGACTTTCACCGCCACCATGCGTAACTTGCGTCCCCTTACCGCGGCTGACACAGCTTTCCCAGCCTCACCCGTCTCCCAGGACTGGCCGGTCCCACGAGACCCAATTTTGGCTTCCTTACGATTCCGGGACTGGCCAATCCCGCGAGATGTTTCTCGAGATTTCGGGCAAGCTAGTCCTCCCTCATCTTCAGAGCTGCAATCCAAATTCTCATCAACAGCCGAAACCCGACCCCTGTTGTTCTTCATCAACTTCTTCAATGCCTTATCTGCATCTTTCAGGTCACCCCTCAATATCTGTCCAAACGAAACTCCTGCATTTGCTTGGGCAAGCCCTGCCTCCACGTCATACCTTTCCACGAACCCTTCCAATCTCTTCTTTCCACTGCCACGCCCGCCACCCTTTTTCGTCTTCTTCGGCTTCGGGCCCTTCTTAGATGAATTCGGAACCGGTTGCGGCGATGGAACATCAATGATTCGGCGGAGGTCCATCGGGTCCTGGCGCTCTGTCGCCGGCCTCTTCTGTAGGGGTTCACCATCCCTTCCCCTGCGCACCGCCGCTACATGCGACTCCTCCTGAATCACCGTGACATTCGACCCGCCACCATTCACCGACTTCTCCTCTTCACGCCTTTTCTTCGCCCAACAATCATCCTCCCCGTGCCCATGCTTCCCACAAAACGCGCACACCTGGGCAGCACGTTCCTCTCTCTCCTTCTTCCAGCACGTCCGCTTGTCATGTCCAACCTTCCCACAATACCCACAACGCGGTATTTCGCTTCCGCCACCTTGCCCTTGCCTGGCAGGACTGGCCGGTCCTACTGAGCTTCCTACCGTATCTTTGCCGGCCCCGCCTTTCTTCACGAGAAGCGACAATTCCGCCAACTGCGACGCTAGCGCATCGATCTTATCTCCATCTGTCTTCCTCCCCATGCCTCTCACCTCGCCACGAAGGACCGGGTCGTTTGGTACGCTGAACTTCACCCCAGATTCCGATCCTTGCGACGAGCCAAAACGATTACGCGACTCTTGGTAATTTGTTAACGCCTCTTTCAATTCCCCGTACGACGAAGGAGCGTGCAAGACAACAAACGAGCGGACCTCTTCCCCAACAACTGCTGCCTTGGTAAGAAAGAAGAACTTCTGCTCGTCAGAGAACCCAGCTGCCTTGTACGACTCATCGGCTCTCTTGACAAACATACCAAGATCATCTCCCTCCTTAATCTCCAACGACAGTGCCTTTTCGACGGCCAAACGGGGGTCCTCTTTCGGGCGAAACTTCTCTCTTAGTGCAGCGCACACCTTGTCATAATCCATGCCTTCTTGCGTCAACCTCCCACCTTCCGTGAACTTCTGGTAGAAGAACTGGAATGCGTCTCCTCGAAGAAACTGGATCAGGGCCCGAGCCTTCTCTTCCTGAGATCCCTCCGTCCTGACCACATTCTCGAAATAGAATAGGAAGTAGTCGATGTCGGCCACACTCGATCCATCGAATAAAAGGGTACTTTCGCTCATCCTGTCTAACAACAGACAAAGTACCCTCCACAAGAGTACCAATGAAAGCGGCTACTTTTGTCCGCCTTTCTCCAGCGCCCGGTTGCGCAAAAAAGGTAGATCACTCAACAAAACCAAAACAAAAACACACTCAGTTTATTCGCCGCCTCTCTCTGCTTCTCTCTTCCCTTCCACTCAATACAAACCCCGCGCCAGTCCATTATCAACGCCGCGATACAGCCAAGAGCGAGCACACGTGTACAGGCGAACACGTGGAGCTCACAGTACCGTGTACGTAAATCTCAGAACGTTGCAAAATTCTGGTTGCGCCTCTCTCCCACTGCCACTGCCGCAATTTTATTATTTACAACTCGACGGAAAGAAGCTCCGGTAATTTTTGTTGCTAGGAATGAGGCAGGTCAGAGAGAGGGTTAGTCATCAATGATGACTTCTTTCCTTCGGTCAAGTTGAAAGTTCGCATGAGTGCAATCATCCTGGGTCGTCGCAGATCTTTCTGGCTGTTGTCCCATCTCTTCCTCGGATAACCATGTTCAACCGCCCCAATCTGGCCATCACCAACTCCAGGAGACCCTCCACCACCTTCTTGTGCATAGTATCGAATCTGCACGTCATTTGTTCCACCAATAAACTTTGCCCAATGTCAGATGAATTTTCATCATCTATGTCAGCATACACTGTAGCTTGCTCAGCCCCTTTTGATTTTCATCCTCTCGAGCAGGATTACGTTAAGAGATGGCAAAAAAAGGATGCGCTCTGATGAGATTCTCGGAGATGATGAATATAGACCCTACACCAAACTCAAAAAGCATATTACGAAAGCATCTTTGCCGTATCCTCTATCAGCAGTGAAAATGCATGTATTGAGCGCCTCTTCCCCTCGCCCATCGAAAATTGTTGTTAACAGCTTCTTCGCTGATTTAATGTGAGGGCTCACCTCTCCGTCTGTATCTTTCCACAAATAAAATCCTAAACAAAGCGTCCGCTACCAAGTCAGATGATTGCCCTTCTCTTACTGCCTTACGGCTTTAAAGTGGCTTAACTGGGTTATCGGCAGCCCTTTTTCCGTGCAATTCGTCATCCAGAGTCGCTGACAGGTACAAAGGGTTGAAAAAAAACCTTCCTTGTATCTCGAAAGGCAAGTGTCTCAAATTATGACAATTGTCTCGTCTTATCCCGTTGAGTAAACCAGTGCGACCCTCCACCCTCACCCCTTCCAGCTGGTGAATAAGCCTTGATATTGCTAGAGATAAACCTGATCTTTTCCAAGGACGGAGCGATACTTCCCAGTTGGGACATAAACTGTATACACTTTTCAAACCCTAACCGCAAACCATGTGCCATCAGAAGCATAACCAAGTAGGAGTAAAATGTCAGACATAGTTATTTGTGGCCTTTTCAACTTTTTGTGACGTATGAACTCGTTCAACCATTGGCATAACTGTCGCAACAGACCATCTAAGAACAAAACCACAATTCCGGCACTTGTTGATGAAATACCACTCACACTACCCTCTACTTCCAAAATTCTAACCGCGTTAAGACAGAAAATCCTTGCACGAATCTCAACATTCTTGTTGATAAATTCTTTCTCTATTGTGGTTGATGACACACATCAGGAACGAGGATTTCTCGGTGCTGCTGCAGTGCTTCTGCCAAACTCCGTTTTTCGCCCTGACACTCCTTGTCCGAAGCCTGGGTGCCCTGAGACATTAAAAATCCATGGGGATCGTTTGCTGCACTGTCGTTATGGATGCCAGCGCAATAATCGCCACAACAACCAGGTCGCTTTGCTAGGCAATGATCTCGGACGGGCGGCTCGGCGCCCTTTCATCGAACTGCGCATGCATCTTCAACACTGGACAAAACCGGACATTAGAGCCATGGGACCGCAGGTGGAACTGACTATTTTGACATAACATTTCGTCAACCCAAACGCTCCCTCCCATTTCAGAGTCCGGACTTTTAACCCGATGAACAGTCTCAATGCCGCGAGAGCGGAAAAGCGGCGAAAGTACCAAGCTTTCTGAAGGATCTACCGGGGAGAAGCAGGCTAGTTCCTCTTCCAATCTCTGCTCCTGGCGGATGGCATCCCGAGGCGTTTTCAGTGGTCACAGAGCTTGTAAGAACCGTCATCAGCCGCGCAATGGAACGGTTTGCGAAGGTTCGAGGCATTCTCCTACAACGACACTCGGTGTTGGCAGTAACTTCTAACGCTGCGTGTCTGCTAGCTCGCATCCCATCCACATTCTGTTAGACTGTTGCTGGTGCTAGCATTCGACAGCAAAGATTTCTACATTGCTTCGACCATCGGTACATGTATTTAATATGACATGCAGATTTGCAACTCCAAATGGGTTCCAGCCATTCCATGCATGTCAATAAAGGCACCCCCCGTTTCCCCTTTCCCCATTTCAATAATGTTGCACTCCATCACCAATTGTACAACCATGGCATGAATCTTCTCTTTTGTGGCCACCGCCATATCCACGACCACCTCTAGCACCACTACTACCACAAGCCCCACGCAATCCACGCACTGAAGCAATTGTTCTACTCTGCCGACCACGCAAACGACTTCTACAACGCCTACGAGTGCTTGATAAACTTTTTGTACTACTTGTAGTCCCAGAAGCAGTTGAGGATTCTTTTCCTCTGCCTCTTCTACAACGACCTGCACCAGCAGCCACACTCCTCTGTTACGATGCAGAGCTTGAGCCTCAGAGCCCTCTAAATCGGGATCCAGAAGGTGCCTGGCGTCGCACGGTTGACGGATGCGCCTGTGAAGGATTTTGATTTGGAGCATTTGAAGTTCCCCTGGATGTTATGTAGGCGTACAAGGGGGAGTAAGGTCTGCTATTTGGTCAAGAGAGGGCAGATTTTCCATAAAATCTCGAGTTGGAAGCATCCTCGCGGAGGGCTGTGTGTCAACCGACACATCTCGGCAACTACTGAACCGCTTTGAGTGCTCCAACTTTCAGCGTGCTCTGGACAAGCTCCTTATTACAGTGGGAAAATTAGATTCTAGATACAATCTTTGGTAAGCAATGTTGACGGGCTCAAACAGGGCAACAAATCAGCTCCACTGATCAGTATATTGATCAAGGGGACAAAACGCTTAAATACCCAAAAAAGATTATGATCACAATTTCGATCAATGCGGACATTAGGGATATTCCCGCTTTGAAAAAAATCATGCCATTCAGGCAGTGAGAGCCATAGGTTGCGAGCAGTCAGGGACGCACACTTACTGTAACCGCTGCCGCGCGCCGCAGCTAGTACTAACATGCATTTATGTTCGACATATGGCTACCTCTCACCGTGGATTATTTTAGAGAACGTGTTCGGTAGGCACGCGTTTCAAATATCTCGGTAATTCGGGAGACAGTAGATCTCATTCATTGACGGGATACGCGGTATTATTCGAGGTGAGCTAAACGGTGCTCTATTTGCATCATCGATAGAATCATGTGCAGCAGCTGTCCAAAACAAAAAGAATGCTTTTGTAAACTCTATTGATTTTAAAGATGGAGCCGTCATTTTAATCGCTTGCCCGGTATCATAGAATACACAGCAGTACAGAGCATCATGTATGATGGAAAAAAATGTAACAATGCCTTAAAGTTTCAGGATTGCTGACGTACATAAGACGGCATCAGCTTGTTTCATGGGGAGAAGCTGGTCCTACAGTGCCCGAGATATGGACAGGAAGAGCGTCCAGCCCGGATGAACTCGCGGCAACGAGGATAGTCTGTTCATAGTGGGCAAGCGGCCCTGTGCTAGATTACTGAATAAAATTGCTTTGGAAAAACTTCAGAGGTGACGGCAATAAGAGCGGGACCATCTTTACATGGTAGCATAATAAAGAGTTCTGCCTCGATTGATAACGTCTCTCTCCTTCTTTTTATCCCTTGCGCTTCAAACGTGATCTTTGATCAAGATCTAGTCGTCAAGCCCCCCAAACTGTCTAACTCGAAGGACTATTTACACTAGCGTCGCCGTATTCACGCTAAAATTCATCTTTATGTCTTAGAGATGTTTTGCTTTACTGAAGAGTCCAGAAATGTCCGTGCCATCAAAAAAGTGGCTAGAGTCCATAACCAAGGCATAACTCACTATTTTCTTAAGTCTCGGCTCAGGGCCCTCGGCCAAGATGAGTGATATCATTAACTATGGTACTCGAACTGCAAATGAATTGTGGGAAAAATAATTATGGGAAAGTTTGGTAAGACTATACACAACTTCTACTACTCAAGCCATTTCTAATCTAGAGACAGAATTGGAATAAATTCAATTCAACGATGATGATAGTTGGGAATCGCATTTGGAAAATTTTCATGAATTACTTGGAAAATGTCAGCATACGATTCCTTCGTGAAAAAGACAGAGATTCGAAACTTCTTCGAGTTTTACCAGATTCTTTTGCACCTTTCGCTTTGGTGGTTCAGACGAGTGACCTGTCCTTGGATCATGTCATCATTGCAGTAGAAAGAGAATTTTTCGGCGCCTGAACAGTGACGATAATCGACGAATGAGTACGAAGTCGAACGATCCTACTTTACCATCTTTTGTTGTCTAACCGGATGGAATTCATGCCCAACTGCTACTTCGTGCGTCATAAAAAGTCTACGGTACTACTCGTTGCACAATGAACGTGAAAGTTTCCTCAGTCCGGTTTCCACTCGACTGACTCTCCAGTCTGGTGCTTTTCGCGCAAAAGTCGTGCAACCGGTGAGTAATTAGTTGCTGAAGCTCGCAAAGTCGACTTAAAGACTTGTTTGTGTGTTTTTTTGCAATATGCTCGTTCAAGGGTGGTGCTTGGCTTCCTGAACGGGAAAGCAATGCCCAAACCAAGTTGACGGCCTTTCCGTTTGATGTGTTACTCGAGACTTCAAGGCAGCCTGAAAAATGTGGCAATGAATGTTCAGGCTTAATAATTCGGTAAAAGTTGCGACACCATGCCAGATTTCACAACTAATAGCGCAGAAAACACAGAAAGCACCGCTGCCCGTTGACCTAAATCGGACTGCACATACTTGACTGTGAAATGTTATATCTCAACAAATAGAAAGGAACACGTGAAGACTACCGATGAGCCAATTCTGAATTCTGAATTTCGAAAATGGACGACTAGAAGTGCAACTAGTGATGGGATCAACAAAAGAACAAATATCAAGTGTTATGTTTATGAGTGAAAGGCCACCATGCTATTGAAGGTTGGTACAATCAAGGTGGAAACACAAATGGTCACGGTCAATAGCGTGATTGTGATGGCCGAGGACGCGGAAGAGGGAGCTGATGTCGTCGTGGATATGGCAGAGGAATCGGTAGAAGGAACTACTATGAACAAGGACGCCACATGTTTTATCAACCAGGAGCTCCGCAAACCGAACATAAGTTGGAGTATGTATCTGAACAAGCTTCAACTCGACTCATTCTTCTGTTCTATCGTCGGTAATAGGGTGTGAAGACCCTCTTGACCTTACTTATTTGTTCAAGCTGGAGTGCCTTTGGAAGTGTCCACATTCTGATCTACTTATGTTTTTTATTTGAAGTTGTATTTTGGTTACGTAATTATCTCGAGATCTTCGTGCGAATGTGCACTGTCCAATTGGAAGAAATGCCTATCTCGCTACTCTAGATGTTAACTTTGGGATTATGCTTGGAGATTACTCTGTTGTTTGTGGTTCAAGCTGCGTTAGCCCCGCATTGTTCGACTAGCGCTGTTTATTTCCACTTCTTCGGTTTCAGCGGGTTTCCCACGGACTTTGTTTGTAGTTCTAGTGTATCAAAGCTCTGAAGTCTGAGATTCTTTTACACCCAGCTAAGCCCAATAATCAGCGTTTGCGTTTGGCTATGGGGCCAGACTGTGGATTTAGTATTCCTGTCATTACTCCTTCGTTGTAGTTCGTGACCTTTTTAAAGCTTTAGTCTTTTCCGATTCCCATCCTTTGCAGTTTGGGGACTGCTTGGTCTGTGGTGGTGTCAATCTTTTGGTGTTGTCTGTGAGAATCTTGTCGTCAGTCATGGAAGAGGCCAAGAGAGTCTACAAGTTCTCAGCAAGAGCTAGAGAAGACTTCAGTTTGTGGGCGACGCGGACTGAGACGGCTTTGAGATCGAGGAAGGTATTAAACGTGGTGTCTAACGATGTTATTGGAAGTACTACTGGTGCAATGAATGAAAAAATTTGCCGAATCTTCAAATCCAGATCCTTGCCGATCACCCAGCAGCGCTCTCGCGGTCAACCAGTAAAGGATACAGTTGAGACAGATAGGACTGAGGAAACCCTCTGGAAGAAGGCCTTGCTCCCATTGCGGCAAGCCGGGTCACTTTGCTCGTAAGTGTCCACCCGGAAGAATGCTCAAGATGCTGATAGTGATGGGATAAATGACTTCGCTGCTGAAGCACGCGCTCTAGTGGTACGTACTGGTCGTGCCTTGCTAATAATATCTGCGCTAAATGAACCAGAGGAAAGGTCTGCTGGGGTTTTCAAGGCTTCGAAAGGGAAGTAAAGCTGGATGAGCTCCATTCTTTTGGATTCTTGAATCTCTGACTAATTGGTTAAGGACATCAGGTCAATGCAAAGTGTACGCAGCAGATACCTGCTCGTCTCTTTGTGCTTGGGAATGGAAGTGAGGTCACTTCGAACACTGTTGGTGACGTCTTACTCCCCGCTGTAATTTGACATGGTGTAACTTTTTATGTCAAATACACTTGGTTGTATGGTGCATTGTATGCACCTCAACTAGAAATGTATGTTATCTCTGCCTCCAAGCTGTGAAAAGAAAGGTTTGAGGTTCACTTCAGCAGCCGCCTGGAAATAATGTAATGCTACTAGAAATTTATTGATTCGGATGCAAGGATAATTGAAGGATTACCTCTACTATATTTATGGTTTCTTTGTTTGCGCAGACTGTCAGAACTTGACTCATTTCCCTGAGGAGAGCTTGCCAATCCGGATACACGCGCTAGCCCCACCATGACAGCTATCGAAATTCTCTGGCACAATCGGTTAGGTCATGCGGACGTCAACACAATTAGGAGGATGAATAGGGGAGGAACTGTCTCTGGACTTTTTATCAACACTGTTCGTAGATCTCAGCATGTTTGTGAGTCATGTATGAAGGGTAAGCAAGCCAGATTGCCGAGTCACCCTAACTTGCATCGTGCTAAAGAGGTTGGGATGGTCATCCTCTCAGACGTCTGCGGCTCAATGTCTACGTGAAGTACCTCGGTAGGGCACGCTACTACGTTTAGTTTATTGATTAGTTTATTGGCTACTAAACTATCACGGAAATTGCGCGCAAGAGTGACGTTGCAATTTCATTCGAAAAGTTTCTACTATGGTTTGAGAGGAACTTCTTCCGTCTGATTGGCAAGCTGCACAGTGATAGGGGTTGCGAATACGTTACCCTGTCTTCATTCTTAGAACAAAAGGGGATTTTTCAAAGTCTGACACCGGCACACTCTAAAGAGAACAACAGTACTGCGGAGCACCTGAGTCGCACTGTCGTGGAAGCTGCTCGTGCTTTCTTGTCGTATGCGAGGCTTCCCAGATCATTCTGAACCTCTGTGGTCCATGCAGTAGACATAAAAAATTGTTTCTTCGGAACCAGAGGCGCTACTAAATCATCTTGGGAGCTTGCATTGGGCTCTCGACCGCGAATCGATCACATTAAAGTCTTCGGCTGCCTCGTTTGGGTGCAAGTTACCAAAGAAAAAAAGCCGCTAACGTGATTCAATCCATAAAAGGGATTTTTACTGCACTGTTTGGACAAAGGGCTATACAAGGTTTGGCTACTTGATCTTCGGTGGGTTACAATTGTGGGGCATGCTAGGGTTGCGGAGGATGTGTTTCCAGGCAAAGACGAGGTAGTGGACGAGGGCGACGACATTGATAACTTTATTGTCCTGGAGAGCGCTTCGCCAGAAGGTGATTTTGTCCCTAAGCATCGCTCAGATGATCATTCTGCTCGTTTTAATCCACCGCAAGAAGTTCAGAATAATTTGCCTGCTGCAGATGTTGAGGATGAGTCTAAACTGATGGAAATGAGCAGTGAGGAGGTAAGAGATGCGCTTACTTACCACCCTAACAGGTCTAATGATCAGGTTGATGACACTGTTGATCAGATGCCATCAGAGCCAGCATCTGATGATTTGTTCTCTGGTGCAGATGAAGAAGATGATAATCCTCCAGCTGCTCGCCGTTACCCTGTCAGGAACAGTAGTCAGACTGACTTCTAGAGTCCATCAGGAATGAGCAAAGTCTCTAAGACCCTTTCGGACCCTTAGCCTAGAACAATCGATGAAGCCCTATCGGAATCGGAGGCAACAGAATCGAAGGAAGCTATTGATAATGAGCTGTCGTCCCTTCAGCATCATAAAACTTGGACGAAAACTACTCTGCTAATTGAGGTCCAGTGCATACCGACTCGTTTCGTTTTTCGGGGAAAAATGATGCCAAGGGTAATGTCTGTAACCACAAAGCCCGACTGGTCGCCAAGGGCTTTGTGCAAGGGTTTTTTGACAACAACTATGAACCAGTAGCAGATTTATGCACTGTTCGTGTTGTGCTGGCTGTCGCGGTTCAGAAGGGGTTGGTAATGCATCAGCTTGATGTTAACTCTGCATTTTTGCACGGTCCGATCGACACCGATGTGTACGTCAGTCCTCCGCGGGGCGTTGATGTTTGCGCTGAGGTAGAAGCCTCGAAATTGAACAAGGATTTGTACGGCCTAAAGCAGTCACTCAGGGTTTAATTTGGAAGGCTATGTGAGTTCATGAAGCTTTTTGGATTTGTCAGCTGCAAGACAGATCATTTTTTATTCTACTGCAAAATTGGTCATGATGACTATGGCTTCCACTCTACGTTGAAAAAAATATTTTCGTTGGATCTTGGGAGAAATTGGTGGCCACCGTCAAATGTCAGCTCTGAAAGCATGTTGAAATCAAAGATCTTTGGGAACTGCATGAATCTTGAGTTTATCCGTGCCGATGGAGCAAAATAATCTCTGGCGTACTCAGGAAAACTTCATCAGACAAGTCCTCTACAGATTTGAAATGGATAACTGCAACCTGTCACCTAACTCTATGTCACTTGGAGGATTGGATGGCGAGCTAAGTGAGCCTGTTGACAAAGTCAGATATAAAGAGCTGTTGGGGTTCTAACTGTCCTTATCAACTAGGTCTCGTCCGGATATCTCTGCTGCTGTGGGAACTCTTTTTCGGTACACAAGTGGTCCTGCAAGTGCTCACTGGAAAGCACTTAAAAGAATTCTTCGCTATTTGAAGGATACTTCTACATTTGGGTTACTACTGCAGCAGGATGACTATGGCAATGAACTGGTTGCGTATTTTGACGATGGTTGGGCTGGAGAGGTTTCTACCAGAGAGTCAACATCTGGGAATATGTAGATACTGGGCAAGAGCACAATCGACTGTCGACGCTCAAAGCAAACTTGTGTTTCTCTATCTATGACTGTAGCAGAACACACATCAATCAGTGACTCTTGCAAGAAAGTGATTTGGCTTCGACCTCTCCTTGAAAAGCTTCTCTGTTCACAAGAAAACTCAAATATGCTCTACCGAGACAATTAAAGAGCTATTTGTTGGTCTGAGGAGAGAATTCGTTATACTAAGCATTTCTCTATTCGTCACAACTTTTTCAAGGAGGATGTTGACAGAGACGTGTTCAGGTTGCAGTATTGTCCGAAGGAAATGATGCTCGCTGAAATGTTCACGAAGCCGCTACCCGGGAAAGATTCACACCTCATAGCAAACTACTTGGTGAGCGAGAAGTTGAAAGCTTGTCATCTTAAGAAGGGTCGTTGGAGTATGTATCTGAACAAGCTTCAACTCGACTCATTCTTCTGTTCTATCGTCGGTAATAGGGTGTGAAGACCCTCTTGACCTTACTTATTTGTTCAAGCTGGAGTGCCTTTGGAAGTGTCCACATTCTGATCTACTTATGTTTTTTATTTGAAGTTGTATTTTGGTTACGTAATTATCTCGAGATCTTCGTGCGAATGTGCACTGTCCAATTGGAAGAAATGCCTATCTCGCTACTCTAGATGTTAACTTTGGGATTATGCTTGGAGATTACTCTGTTGTTTGTGGTTCAAGCTGCGTTAGCCCCCGCATTGTTCGACTAGCGCTGTTTATTTCCACTTCTTCGGTTTCAGCGGGTTTCCCACGGACTTTGTTTGTAGTTCTAGTGTATCAAAGCTCTGAAGTCTGAGATTCTTTTACACTCAGCTAAGCCCAATAACCGGTGTTTGCTTCCATATAAAGTTCAAGATTATTCCCAACCGCATCAACCTCAGACAAATGTTCAAAGAGGATTTGGGCCAATTGGGCCTTCTAATCCGCCACAGCAGGGAAAAGGCCAAAGAGGTCAAAACTATTGCGTATTTATGGCAAGAATTCAATTTTGAAGTTCGATTGCTTATTCGGTAATCCGGAAAACCAATGTTGCTTCAATTGATTCAGGAGGAACGCGTCATTTTTTTTGCAATTCTTCTTTCTTGAATTTGCAGTCGACTGAGCATGAAAAGTATCTTCCAGCTCCGAAATTTCGATTAATTTTGGAAAACGAAAGGTCTTCATTCCCCTGAACGGTGGTTTGTATATGGAGGCCTACCTGTATTCCTCACTTTACAGCTAACATTTTGTCATTAAGAATGGTAAGTAAATTCGTTAAACTAATTTTCACCGCAATCCAACCAGCAGTGAATGGAGTTAAGACGTGTTTATCATGCCTCGCCTTTCAGACGAATTTATATGCTTAGTTAAAATCAAGAATGGATTACACACACTCTCTCTCAGTCATATGGGATGTCGTGAAGCTCATTTTAGTTCCTCTCACTATAAAAATAATATGGCGGTAACTCATGTGGAAGTCGATCGGAGATGTAAGTCGCTTTAGAATGGCAGAACTAAACGGGGCGCTCAAGTGCTGAGAGATATTTCTAACTTGCTCACACCATCAAAAATGCTCCAATATTTTCGATTGACGTTCTTCGGCAACTGTTTTGCATCCCTTATACTATCTTCATGACGAAAAGAGTATCAATATCAAGAACAAGCTGGAGAACAACCTTTCCGCTCTAGCAAGTCGATTTATATTTACTTGGACCAGTCTTACGGGCTGCTCATATGCCATGCGAATAGTAGACTGCTAAAAAGATAAGACGGAGATCATTTTCTTGGAATGTAAAAGTGAATTTACCAAGTATATCTTATTCTACCAATCTCGTGCTGAACGTCTGACCTGTTAAAAGCTTAAAAACAAGACTTGATGGAACCGGTGAAATTAGAAGCAAACGTATCGAAACCATGCACGTATGGCTGGTATCCGACTAGAATTCTCACCTCCCTAGGAACCGTAAGAAAACACAGAAAGACTTATTCAAGAATTTTAAATTCTTTTTCGTGTTTTGCTTGCTGATTGAAAGTTGGAGGACACCTTGTGGGTAGAGATGATAAGTCCTGAATATTGGCTACGTAATCGCCTTACGTCAGAGATAAGTGGTGGAAGACTTTCCCTCTTGGGGAAGAAACCTTTCACCTACATTCTCTTTTTGAGTTGGGATTGTCGATTCTGTAACATATGGGCTACTTCAAGCCACCTAGGGACGCGCACCTCTCGGATCTGAGGAACAAAGATCGGGGGTCCGCAAAGGAATTTGAGTACGTGATTGCAGCTAATTTCTATACGAACTTGGGGCTTATGGAGATAAAGGTTGCAAGGAGCGGTGGCAGTAGTGCGGAGGATATGGGAAGAATGTTACAGTTGGTGGAAATTGCGATGAAGGCGGTGGTGGAGGTATTGTCGAGGAGTGCACTGTACTTCCGGGACATCACGGAGCAGTAGATCGAGGCGACCAGGCAAATGGCGTTTTTTGTGGAACAAGGGCGTGAAGCTGTGTTTTTGGAGTCATATTGGACTGCCAAGTCTGAGGGTACGGACAGGTTGGAGGTGGAGTCGGTCAGACAGTTGGACAAGGCAAGGCTTGAGAAAGCGAGAGGCCAACATGGGAAGGCCAGCCCGGCCGGGGCTACCAAGGATGAGTGATGAACCAAGAGGGAGTAGGGGAGAAACGTCGTAACGACCAAGGGGGGGAAGTCGTTATGGTGGTGGACGGCGTCCAAAGACGATGTTCGGGGTTCGGTGCTGGGGGCGTCGGGGTCTGTGGTGAGGGCGATCAAGTATGGCGTGCGGGACATGACGGTGGTGCCGTTCACTGAGGGCTGGTGATGTAAAAGATACCACAGTCATAGGAGAATCTTCCCTTTGCAGGAGTGGACTTAGCGGGAGGGGTGGGGTTCGCATATTTGAGGAGGCCGGGAAAGCGGAGGTCCAATTGATTTTGGGGGAGGTGAAGATGTTTTATTCGTCATTTATAGCGTGGTAGGGAGAAGCAATGGAGAGAAAGGGGAGGTTTGCGAAAAATTCAGCCGCCAAAGCAAGCAGTAGTCCAAGGGACAGTCAAATTGGAGGCTTTGCAAGGGATTTCGGTGAAGCTGTGGGATGGTGCATTCTAATTTCGTGGGATTTCAAGAGTGGGTTCCGCCAATTCTATCTACATCCGGATATCCGAGACTAATTCTTGTTTCGGTACGCTGGGCGCTTTTTGCCGTTGTACCTCCCTGTCGCATCGGTTGGCGAAATCAGGGTAGTGTTTTTGCAACGTCTTGCGGCCGCTGGTGAGTTACATGCGAAATGAACTGGGTTTCCGCGCGCTTCTCTATATTGACGACTTTTTGATCGCTCCGAGTTGGGCGGAGCAAATAGCGGGGAGGATGGATTGCCCAAAAAAAGCGAACCTGGTCTTGGATGGGCTCTTCGAGCGGGTAGTTTTGGTGAGGCATACGGAGAAGGGAAAGGGAAGAGGGGACGAGATTGAAGCAGACGGTAGTGCTGGTGGATACGCAGGAGATGATGGGTGTACATGACGGATCGCAAGCTGGGTCGGGTGAGGAAGTTTGCGATCAGAGTGATGGCCCTGCCTGCAGAAACAGTGGGCTTTTGTGCAACTTCTGTGGTATCGGCGTGTCACTCACTCTAGCGCTGCAATAGTGAGGTTATACACTCGCTAGATTTACTTCGATATGCGCATGTTGAGCAGCGGTTGTCCTATGGGGAGCAGTGCGAGGAGGGGGCAAAGACCACAGCGATGCGCCCGAATGACGAGCGCGGTGGAGGAACGAGAGGGCAGAGAGATGGCCGGAGCGGAGGACTTCGCCCACAGCGACACGAGCGTGGGGACACGGGTCGGTCCATGGCAAAAGTTGAGGGACAAATTGCGTGGGATTGTAGTGGAATGACCCTTTGGATCACCTGTATAGGATCGATGAGCCATTTTTTTGATCGAAATTAGATCAGTGTAAGCCAAGTCCTGATAGGACAAGTTCCTACTTGGTCATGGACCAAACGGGCGTGCCACGGGCCGCCAAATGCCCCTGATATTTATGTATTATAGTAGCTAGCTAACTGACACGTGTCCTAACCTAACCGTAACCTTAGAGCGGCCTAACCGCTATCTTAGTATTTATTGACAGGGAAAATTGTAGCGCCCAAGTAAACAGCTACCAACGTTTGGCACCGCTTTGTAGCCTCTTGACGTGATCACCCCCGAGGCTTCGCCCATCTTTCCCTTTCCGTTGCGCGTGTTGTGAGTGTTTTTTGCCTTTTGGCCATGTGGCCTTGTATCCAGAGATACGTGTATCTCTAAGCCGTGTTGGCGCGGCGCTTGTTCCTCGTCAAGGACGTGTATCGACACCTCGCAGGCTTTCCAGCAGTCCCCTTAGGAAGGATCGAAATCCTCTAGCAGAGCTCGCTCACCGCCGCTTGCGCAGCTCCTGCGCTGCCCCGTTCACCGCCTTCGGCTCTACATCCTTCTAGTACACTTTCAGTGTTTCCCAGCTTATCAAGCCTCTACCACCCGTCTTACCAACACATTGAGCTACTTCCTCCACAGGGCTTAAAAAGAAAGAGGATTCTTCGAAAGATCTGTAGTTGACGGTCTACCACCTTTTTCGACCTATTGCTTTAGGCATTTCCGTTAAATACCTTACGAAAGGATTTCCCGTGCATTGAACGACATTTTGCTCTCCAGACTTAGGAGTATGTTCACTGGGCGTAGTATCACCGCATGGGTAACAAAACGCGCTAGTACCTCTGCTAGAGGTCGTTGTGCACTCGCCACTGCTGATGCGCCGGAGGACTCTAAGGTCAAGCTCTCTGAGATTTTTAATGAAATGAACACACAGTTGCGTGAAGAGATCGAAAACTTCACCTCTAAGGTGGAAAATATGGTCGCAGACCTTTTATGCGATGCGTTCGAATATTTTGGACAAAGTATTTACCATGGATGAGGACTGAAGTCTCTGGACAGAAGATCTCAAACTGTACAGAGTCGCCTACAGTACTGGCTGCGTTGCAGAAAAATGTTGTTGCAATCTGCACCAATCCGAATCGGGCTCTGGAGAGCATCATTTTTGGCCAACGCCGTAATGAAGATTGGTTCGATCGCGTATCAAGAAGACTCGAGCGCCTCGAGATGTGCACGGAAAGGGACGGTCTTCGGACCAAATACAAAAAGCTACAACCAGGAGCATGTAAAAGCTGCACCAGCAGTTATCCCCGTTGATGATGCTTCAGCGTCCCGCAAGCAATATGATTCTGAAGAATCAGATGATCAAAGATCCCCAAGTGATTGTGCAAGACATTCCAAGACTTCTCGGAAGTCACATAAGAGTACTAAGAAGAACAAACGCAAGAGCAAAGATCACAAGAGGATAGATTACAGTTATCTATCGGATCCCAGTTCGAGCTCTAGCTCTTCAGCAACATCCTAAGACTCCGAAGTAGTTCTCTTAGTTGGTTCGACATCTGAGTCACATGACTCCGATTCGGAGTACTAAGTCAGTAGAAGAGGAAGATCCTCGCGTTTAAGTAAGAGACCCAAAGGATCGCGCAAAATAAGTCTTAAAAGGCGTCATCATATCAGAAATTCTACTTCACGGCTCAAAATCCATGGTCGACGCGGTCCATCGTGGTCTGGGCTCCGTGAGCTCAAGCTAACAAACCATATCTTTGAGAGAATACTGTCCTACAGGACTATCGATTCGATAATACATTGCAGGCATTAAAGTCCGAGAATAGGGAAAGATAAGAGACTAGCAAGGCGTATCACAACAAAGATCGACCAGGAAACCTGTTTTCATGGGAAGATCTCTTCTTGATTTTGGACTTCTTGCAAAAGTTAGCACGGAAGTGTACCCTTCAAGGTATGAAGGAGAGCTAAGCCTTCAGAGTCCTACCGGACTGCTTGTAGGGCATTGTCCGTCGCTAATTTCGCTCTGTTTCGGAGACTACAACTCGAAACAGGGCGGTATAACGTCCTGACCGGAGGCCATACAGTGGCTGCTTCGCATACTTGCGACGAAAAACGCCATCCAAAACGCTGTGTTACAGCTCCGGGATGTTAGATACCTTCCGCTGCAAGACGAAAAGACATGTGCGTCTAATAGAGGCCATTCCACATAAACGTGACCACTCACCTGGTAGAATGGGACATTCCAGTCACCCACCGCGTAGCTAGATCTACATTTACTGGCGGATTACACGATTTACTAGAGCATTATACGAAGAAGATTCTTTCCGTCACATCCAATGTGGTTCGTATTATGACCGTTACCGTAAGAGTTCTTCTCAGTACTTTAAGATTTGTATCGGCGGTTTTCATGTGTATGGGGGTACTTCCTAGGAGTTCTTCAATTATTATGGTAATACTGCATTGTTGGAATTTTTTCTGGGGGTTTCCGATTTTTTACAAGATCAAGTTGCAGCTACTCGCGAAGTGCGAGGATGAAAACGGTTAGGTGTAATTTGGGGATCCAAATGGCTAATTATCATTTTAGCTCATGGATAATCAAACAAAGCAGATAGAAAACAACCCATTTTATTCCTGTCGGGACGAAATTCCTTCGGTTATTGCGGCGAAAGTAAATTTATCCGCTGCTTTAGATGGTCTAGTCCCACGGTGATGTTTGATTTGCGGGTCTGCATCATTAATCGGCTATCGTCACCTTTTCCAATTCTGATTGCGCCTCCATCTGTCGGACATCGGAGTCATATTCGAAATCATTACTTTTAATTGTTCCTGAAACACATCAAGCTCGTCACGTAGGCCTTCGCAAAGAAAAATTCTCAAGAAGAGCCACTGCGCAAATTACTGAAAAATAAACCCCTTTCTTTTTCGGAGAGAGAAGTTGGGTAGCACACGCCTAATAAACACGAAAATCATTGACAATAAGTCAGATAGGATGCATTTCGGAGTCTTGATCTCCACTACAAGTCACGTCCCTTAGAAGTGATGTTACGGTAGAGACTATTCTAGAGTGAGGAGTTGGCGATGAGTGACTTGCGCTAATGTGATCTTCTCTTACTGATCTTTGTCCCACGATCATTGTCTGGTCAGGATTTATTCTCACTGGTTCGACTGTTAATGGTATTGTAGGATCTCTACGGGTGTAATATTGACTTTGTCCCGGTCTTCCATCATATAAATTATCCTCTTTAATATTCGTCACTTTTCCCTGTAACATCAGATCGCGTTTGATTGAGGGTTGTCCGATTGGCGTGAAACTGGCGTTACTATTATATCTGGCGGATACCAGCGTAAAACTCTGTCTGTTCGTTGGTGTTTAGCAAAACGCTCCGTAATTAGTGCGCTCGATTTGAAAATAATGCTTATAATAGGGTGCACCAATCGGACGGCGTTTAGCACATACACCGAATACACCTGTGCATCCTACGGTGCAAGCGGCCGGCGCCAGCGCCGAAGAATGCAACTCACCCCATTCTCTCACCCCATCCCTCACTCCACTCCATTTCGGCAGCTCTGCCCCTACCGGGTCTTTTGTGGCTGCCTCCGTTCTCGCTCTTGCTTCGAGATTTTGTGCGCGTTTTGTTCCCTGTTGTTGCTCCCGTGGTGACCTCTCTCGTGATGGTGCTCCCTCCTGTTGCTGTGTGTGTTCCTCCCGTTCGCTTCGTTTCCCCTGGTTTTGCTGGTGTTGGTGTCGCTTGCTACTGTGGCTTTCGCGTTTTTGCTGCCGTTGCTGTGCTACTGCTGTCTAGATGTCCCTGCCGTGGTTCTGTTTACTGGTGATTTCAATTGGAAAGCGGGCAGTACGTTATTAACTCGCGCCTCGTGCTCCAGCCGGCTTTGCCGCCCGCGATATCGAGTCAGGCAGAACGCTTACTGACAATCTTTTGGTTTCTGTTTGGTCTCTTTTAGGTTTTTATTCAATTTGTAAGGAAGATTGCAACTTTCCTCACCCCGTGGGGTCTAGATTTCGACCCTTCACTAGACTTCTCTCTGCGTGTTCCCTTGGTCTCGTCTCTCAGCCCGTCCTCCCCCGAGCGCCCAGCCTCTCCCATTCCGCCTCCGGAGCCTGCTCCCGCACCGGTCCCGAACATGGTCCCCGGTCTGGTCCCTTCTATCTGCGCCATCCGTAAGCGCCAGGCCTCCCACCGTAAGCTCTATCCTCCGCCCTGTAAGGTCATCTGATCTGTACCGGTGTAAACGTGCGATCCTCGTAACTTCGCCGCCAGCCGCATCGTGCTCTGGCACTTCCACACACCACCGAGACCTACGTCTTCAACGCCAACACCGACGGTCATGCCTTACGCTACCAGGTATGCCTGCGCACCGTACCTAACCCGCACGACTTTAGCTGCCACCTCGCCAGTAAGGCGCATAAGTCCAAGTTATATCGTGATAGTGGAGTAAAAATCTGAAAAAGCTTGGTGTGATTCCAGTTGAAAGAAGTACTCTGGACGATGTCAGTGTGACATGTCCCCGGACCTTGGACAATTTGCTTAGCAGCGCGTCATAGCGATCCGAGAGGATTCCCTCGCACTCTCCTAAACCTTTGCGTCATCGAGATAATAACCACTCTGCGGCGTCACGATGGTCCTCCACGGACAGATGAAGAACGTTGAATCGCACAAAGTAGTGCAACATATAGGCGTGCCCAAAAAACGCCGGAGCAACGAGAGGAGGAAAATCGCTGGAACCGGGAGAGATCAGCGACCAGAAGAGCTCGAATGACGCTCCAGCAACGTGCAGGTCAAGTTTCTCAAGCGACAAAGCGTCGCGAAGAGGGAGAAGCCGTGCAGCCCCAGGACGCAACTGAAAAACAACGGGCACGAGAACGTGCACGATCCTGAGAGCAGAAAGAAGCAGAAGATGAGCAATAAGCTGCACAGAGGAGAGAACAGGATAGAGAAAGGCGGCGAGATCGGAGACCTACAGGGAGCGAGCAACAAGCCTCATGGAGGAGAGCACAGGATTGACAACGGTGGCGAGACGGAACAAACGTTCCCGGGCAGAATGAAGCTGATCAGCCACGTTTACGGAGTCTTGTTAGGGCTCAGGACCAGAGGGAAGCGGAAGGTAAGGAGATGGCCACTCAAAGGACAGAACAGAATCGACGGGCGAATTCACAGGACAGAAGACTCTTCACCCTCGACGCCACACAGTATTTGAAAATTATTGACATGAACGTGGCCCATCCGAAGTGTGGAGCACTCCTTTTTCTCCGAGAACGCCCCAAGGCCAGATCTGCGACTTCTTTATACTTTGGAAACTGCTTTGAGGGGGTAGACTCTCCCTCCCACATCTCAGTGCGGCCCCAACCCTCTTGAAAGGGCTCCTGGCCGGCAAAACCATTCTATATTGACGTCTAACCAGCATATACGTGCATACAACAAAGCACTCTCTATGGTTCCGTCAAAGCGAAGTAGGTCGCCAGAAGACCGGTAAATCTAACTTCAACCCCAAAATGACCATGTACGGCCGCATTTACCCCTATCTCGGTGCTCTCGTGCCTCCCTGTGGCTCTCGGCCTTCCTTTCTCTCTCTACATTCATTGATACCGATTATGCGGAACAGACTCAGCACAGATCAGCTGCCGCTCCCCAGCTCGACTCAGGCCCTCAAAAGCTCACCGCCATGCTCCACAAATTGAACCCTTATATACAGACTTTTCGGTCCTTCGAGAGTAGGCAATTGTCACTGAGGCCCCTAAAGTCTACAAGATGGTCACTTACGCCGGGAAAAGGCCCTGTAATGCTCACAGCAGTCTCTACAACAGACTAGCAGCCTTATAAGTCGCTGCAATATTTTATAGAAGCGAGGACGGCGATGTTGGAAGAAGAGACATTGTATTGGGACGCCGCGGAACCCTTATTCAAACGGCAACGAGTTCCTCGAAAATTTTCCGTTAGTCACAGCTCCTACGATTCCCTCAACTACTTTTTCCCGTTCCCGGATGGCCGCGAAGGTTGGCACCACGAACTGCGCATCGCTCAGCCCTCTGCCTTCTCTTCAACCGCACCAAGACCAAATTTTAATTCAAAGATTTTCTGCGCCTGGAGGCTCTTACAGCGCTCCTCCGAGATCAGACCCTCCTCCATGCAGCCCGCCTCTTTCAGTGGTACTTGGTCGATCATTTCAGCCAGGAAGAGGCCAAGAAGCTCTCCTACCTCTGTGAGAACCAGCAGAGACTCCGCGCCGCAACCCTGCGTGATAATCTAAAAGATTTGGGACGCACGCACGACGAGGCAGATGTCGTTCTAGCAGGTGGACTCTTCATTCTGCCCTCTACCCACATTGGAAGTGACTGCAACATACTACAGAAGCTCAGACATTATCGAAATCTCCAACAAGGTAGGCCACCAAGAATTCTTCCTCACAATGAACTGCAACCCCCAGTGGCCTGAGATCCCCCGCTCATTGCATCCCGGACAGCTCTCCAAAACCCCCTGAACTCTGCGCCCGAGCCTTCAAGTCAAGATCAGAGCCCTCATGCAGTTTTTTCTGGAGGAGAAATATTTTGGAGAAGGTTTTGCTCATGTACGGACATCAGGTTCCAAACCGAGGAATCCCTCACGCTCATTGCACATTCTTCCTCGAAAGAGCCTCCAAACAGCGCCTCAACGATTCCCTCAACTTCGATCAGGTCATCTGCGCCGAGATCCCCCTTGCCCCGACACTGCCCTGCGCGATTTAGTCTTAAAGCACGCAATAGACAACCCGAGCGGTCAGCGCAACCCCGAAGAAGTCTGCATGAACGATGAGTGATTCTGCAACAAGAAGTTCCCAAAGCCCTTCGCCGACGAAACCGGCCGCTACGAGAACGACTACTACGTCACATACAAAATAGACCGCACGAAATGGTAGCGGGAAAGACTAGCGATCTTGCAGCGTGAAAGCAGAACCGTCGTCATGAACATCGAAAACTCCTGGGTTGTCCGGTACAACCCGCCATCTCCAGGATGTTTCCTGCCACGTCAACATCGAACTCTGCATCTCCCGCGTCGGCGGTATCAAGTACCTCTTCAGGTATGACTGAGAGGCCACGAACGCGTGAATGTGGAGCTGATCGGACAGAACCAGCGCTACGATGAGATTGGAAACTTTCAGGACGCCAGATACATGTCCGTCTCCGAGAGTGTGTGGAAACCCCTCTCCTTCGACATCGTTTACCGCGACCAACCGTCGTTAGCCTCTGCATTCGCCTCGAAGATCATCACACCGTGTAATTTGAGCACAACAATGTCGCACGAGTGGATGTACGTCCACGTGCTAGCACCAAGCTGACAGAGTGGTTCCTCTCCAACCAAGAGCATCCCAACGCCAGACATCTTCGCTACGACGACTTCCCCCGCTACTTCACCTGGACCAAGCCTCGAAAGAAGCGGACCCCACGAGCCATATTCCGAGTCCGAAACGCCTCTATCAGTGCAACAGACGCAGCTTCCTCCTTAGACGTTCCGCCTGCAGCACTTCCTCAGTCTCCACAATACGAATTCACAAGATCTGGTGCTCACGTCGTCAGTAGACTCTACACGGTTAGCCCACGAGAAGTAGAGCGATATTTCCTTCGCATGCTCCTGGTTCACCGCCCCGGTGCCACCTCCTACCAAGACCTCTGTGCCTTCGAAGTAGTAGCACACGACAGCTTCCGCTCCGCCTGACACGCTCTCAAACTGCTCAATGATAACATGGAGTATAACAGGGCCTTTCGAGATGAATTTCGCTCCTTCTTCGTGCCCCTCACTCACTTTCTCGCAGCCATTCTCGCTTTCTGCAGTCCCTCCTCTCCTATCGACCTCTGGCAAGAACACAAGCCCAGCTTAATCACAGACATTCGTTACCGCTTCCAACCACGTAACGTTCGTGATGCACTCGACTCTGAGCAACAAGCCATCTCATACGTTCTTCTCGAGATCCAAGCTGGTCTTCAGTCCATTTGTCGCTCCATACTCGAGAACTTTGGTCTTCCTTTTCCTCCAGATGGACTTCGGCCACTTGCCCTCAACCTATGAAGACCCGTTCAAGTGCGCCAGCAACTCCAAAGTGGCATCTCCAAGTTCAATCAAGGCCTCCGTCACAAATTCAATCAAGCCATCGTCGCTTTTAATCCAGGTGTCTCCCTCGAAAATCTAGACGGTGCATCCTCTTCTTTAGCACATCCTCTTGCTCCGACCCCGCCCAACCTTCGCTTCCACTTCCTTGATGCTCCTTGCGGAACCGGAAAGACCTTCGTCACGCGAGCAATTCAAACCTTCCTCCGACTCAAGGACAAGCCTTTCGTCGCTGTTGGATCACTACAAGTGCAATTTCTGTCTGCGAATTATAAAAAATTGCTAGATTGGGCCAAGGCCAAACCCATTAAAAAATTATTAGGACTTTTCTGACCGGCAGGTTGCGCTTGCACTTTTGGTTGCGTACGTTACACTCCGTGATACGCGCGCACGTATTTAAAGGAGAGGCCTTGCAAAATATTAAAGATACTATGTTCCAAACTCGCTGCCCAGGCCCAACCGCAGTGTTTCCCCGCCCACAACTCCCCGCTTGATGCTGCGCTTTTTCAAATATATCCACGTAGCACTGCAGTTGTTCGCGTATTTCAATCTAAGACTAAACCCGCCACATCTCCTCGCTTGATTGCCCGACTGGGTAAGACAGCCTGATATTCGGAGCAGCCTAATTTCCCACAGCAATATTCATTTTGTAGGATCTCTAACCCTACTTATCCTTGCCACACCATTGTTCTTGGAACCAGGTCGAACTTATTCCATCACTCTCCAATATTGACTTAAGCAGGGATAAACAATTCCTCCAATGACTGTCCACATATTCGCTAAAGTCGCATGAGATTATTTAGATAGATTAGGTCTTTTGTGATGGAATCACCGAATAGCAACCGTCGTAGAGAGCGACCAGCTGTGCTCGACTTCCCCTTATCCGAGCCTTTTTAAAATCCTCTGAAGGACACCAATGCGCCTTGACAGTCATTCGCCAGCGTGTGCTCCACAGCAGACAAGTGAGAGTTATGGTGGTTGCTCCTAACGACACCCCTTTTCAACGGCTGATGAGCTGCCTCAAAGACAAGCTCCATAAAGTGCCGAACATGTCCATAGCAGGGAAGACTATGCTGAAACAACTCTAATAACCTGCGAAGGTGGGTTTGTCTAGAGTGGATGTGCCGGTCGTTTCACACCCTAACTCCTCGTACACCTCCATCTTGAAGTTATCTACTGCTGCAACATACGCATAGCCTTATTGTAACATCTTCTGCCATCCCTCGTCCGGGATGGACGGACAGAATTGACCTCTTTCTCTCAATCGACATTGTCGGCCGGCCACCAATATTTAAAGATACAATACATTGAAGGTCTTCAAGAAGCTTGAGTGCCTTCCAAAACAAATCACCAACTTCACGTTGTAGCATGTGCAAACCTGTGCGAAACACACAAAGAGAAACGTTAAACAAGCAGTAAGTAGCAGATAATGCCATACTGTGCAGCCCCTTTTTCTTAATACTATACACCTCCGATTTGCGGGTGAAAACCATTCTCTTTTAAACTCGCGCACAACAAGACGTCAATACGGTGCCGCATATAATTGTCAGGTAGAGACGGAAACAAATTACATAATATTAATAGCTAACCTCGTCATAAGATGGTCCGGCGCCACAACACAGGAACGATACGGATCAAATAAGTCGCTTACAACTCTTTCCCCTTTCGCTTCAACGACATTTGTGCCTGCATTGCTGAAAGGCCTTACTCAGTGCTAGCAAGGGGCAGGTTATATAAACAGATGACGGACTCGACATTCCCAACCATTTGGTCCCATTATACTTATCCTGATGCTCCGTAATGCCTGGCGTTCTGAACACCGCAGATCTGGGCTTGATTCTGCATGCTCGGTATTTGAATCCATAGCTTGTCCTATCTTCTTGAAACTCCCTTCGGAAGGAACAGAGAGAACAGGGGCACTGGCATTATGTCCCAACAGGTCCAGTACATATGAAATTGCCGGATAGTCTGCAACGATCCCAACGACGTCGATGAAGATCTTCATCGGTTCGCCGTCGGGTCTATACCATCTATTCCCTCTCGTCATCTGCACCAAGTCATCAATGATGACAACAAAAAGAATTAGTGCTTACCCAGGAGTTGTTAGTGCGATAAGCCGAACTGCCGCACGTGCATTGCGCCATTGAGGAGGTAGCCCCAACGGCAGTAGATAACACCCACCGCTGAACCTTGTGGTAAAAGAGAAGAATGGTTGAAAGTCATCACAATATAGCATGACTCTGTACACTGCATAAGGATATTCCTTTCCATCAGCAGCCCTGCCATTCGACAGAAATCGGCTCAGTCAGAACGTCATGCACAAACTTCACACATCGTTTGATACAAGCATTACATCCCCGTACAGTTCGTGCGACCCCAAAAGGCGGGCTTTCACACTCCGTTGCTCCCTTGGCCCTTTTTCAGCGCAGTAGCTTCAACCAAAGCAACCTGCGCGACGCCTCACGCTCTTTTCCTTCCAGAAACGATTGACTAAAACGCATAGGTAACATTTTCGCCCAAAAGGTACCCTTCAGAGATCTGCGACTTGGCCTTAGCAGGGCACAAATGTCTCCCGGAATGACACGGGTTTCAGACGAATACATCTAAGTCTGGGTCTATCCCATCAATCGGTGCTGGTCTCGGAGAGCACGCAAGACTGCGGCCTCGGGCCCATCCACATTGCGCATTGCGATTGTTGCACTTTCGGTTCTGCCCTCCCCAGCGACACACCACACAGCGGAGATCTCCGCCTCGAGACCGTGTACGTATCTGCCTGCTTCTGTCGGATCACCTCCACCAAACGAAATGGATTTGGTCACTCGTATTGCTCGCACTTTTAGGCAGCTCTGCCAGTCTCAACTTCACAATAGATCCAGCCCCCCTTCACAATCGAATTACCATCTCTCACATACATGAAAGTAGACGCTGAGAGCAGTGCTGCCCGATCTGCTACAATACTTGTATTTTGATTTGGTCATCAACCTCACACTGCCCAGTAAGTACCGGGTGAAAGTAGGGCATCGCCATATCCAAACGGGCCCATTCACTTGGAATAACATACACTTGGGATTGAGGAGATCTCCTAACCGTTGATTGCGCACCGTTCGTTCCGGTAATTGATAAAGATCGATCCTTCATATTCCAACACCTCAGCGTTAGTTGATCTTGGAATGATACGATCAAATTAACGTCAAATAGTGCAGATTTGCCTTCGGAAGCACTTTCCCATCAAATGTTTCATGATAGTTCTCCTCACTTTCGAATACGAGGGCAAGCTGTTCACCGGGCACGCTCATCAGCGCGTAGGAATGCCTTGATTATACGCCGCATAGTCTCAAATTGATCGACTGTAACCCGCACACTTCCGCAGACAATTGTCGCCCCCAAGATATTCTCCCACAAACATCAATCTTCCACTCCGCCTTAGTTGTTCGAGCAGTTGGCGCTCATCATCTCTGGCATCAATTGTTTTTTCTAACACATTGCGTTGTGCCTGAATTTCCTCACGAGTCTGCCGCATGTCCTTCTCGGACTCTTCAAAAGCTTTAGCAAGATCATCCATTGTAATATATGTCACAGCGTCTTCAAAATCATCATCGCTTTCCTCCCGATCCGACCTGTGGATCCCGGAGAGCTCCGGTCTTACCTCTAGATTGGTGAAATTTACAGTTCAGAACAGGATCGGGCGAATCAGTACCCGAACATGGTGACGAATATCATAAATGGTCCTTCAGTTCGCTCTTACAAAAGTCATCCTTTTTCCCCACACTCGGTGGAGTTGGAAGTTGTGGGGATCTCACGTTCAACAGTACTCATGCAGTGGGTGGTTCCAGGGCGCCCTCCTGTTCCACATCACGCGAAACAAGTTCCTTTCTGCTCTTTGCAGGTCTCTCACCACACTTCGTATCGGCTGTCTCAGGCTCGCGGATTGTGTAGGTGCAAATAAACTTGCAAATCTTGCACCTGGTCTGTCGTGTCCATCTACGTTACCCGGCGGACCTTCGCCTGCTTTGGCATGATATCTGCTCGACATTGAACACAGCACAAAATACAGTAGTACAGTTAGAAAACGTGCTGTGCTCACACATTTTGAGAGAGGGATTGTGTGGGCGATACAATGACGTACTTTGCGGGTTCTGAGACGGCAGAAACGTGCGCGATAGGAGAGGAATGGTCGGAGATTGCGGTTACCAATTCCGTTCGATTCGGATGTGGCGGTTTGTGAGTTGTCGCATGGCTTCATATTCGAGTATTATATTTGTTCAGTACTGGAACATGAAAACTGGACATACTATTTTCGACAACCCGCTCATCACGAGACGGTGTTAAGTGTTTCATTACACTGCTGTAGGAAGTGTAAGAATTGCAAGTGTACCAAAGGGTGACTACTCATCGTCCTCCGCAGCACTGCTGACTCGTTCCATCAACAAATGAATAGAAGGATCATTCGCCTTGCGCACCATCTTCCTCTGCAGCTCAATAAAATACATAATCTCCATCCGCAGCAAGTCAAAGATATCCACCGCAATCGACGAGGGCATCGGTCGCATCCCAACCCCGAACTCTATCAATGCCTCATCAACTCGTCGCGACACCTTTGCACGCTGCGTCTGACGCAGTGCCACACTGGCTTGTAAATCATGACACTCCTCGCAAATTCCACCGATGCCACATGCGATGCGGAAACGTCTTGTGAGGCGCACTGGCCGCAGCCACAGCTCGCAAGAGGGGTATATATGGTGTATGCGGATCCTACTGGGAGTAGGGTGCTGTACAAGACGCATAGTGCGTTTGCGGTGCGGGATGGAGTGTGGGTGATGACGTGTGTGAATGAGCTTGGTGAGGAGATTGTGTGGGAGGGTTGTTGCGATGACGAAATGAGGGAGGTGGTATGAGTGGTTGTGTGCCGTGAGTCGGAATGATATACGGTGATGGATCATGCGATAAAGATGCAGAAGGTTAGGGGGTTGTTGATGGAAGGGGGTGGGAGGTGTGTGGAGATGGGAGGCGTTGAGGGAGGGAAGGGAGGCGGGTAGGGATTACGGGGAGGTGATGGCAGAATTGGGCGGGGAGGTGGTGTTTAGGGCGGTGGTGTAGGGGGGGTAGTGTAGGAATGAAAGGGAGTTTACGATAGAGGAGGTGAAGATTGGCGGGAGGGCAGTTTGAGGATAAATTTGTCGCTTGGAATATAAGAATTAGTTCATGGCGAGGTGGGTGGATTGGGAGTTGATACAGGTGAAGAATGCTCCCTGTCCAAACCCGATTTTTGACCTCTCTGACGCAAAATTGGAATCTCTCGTTTCATCTTTTATCGCGGTGGCAAAAAAAATCACTTATTATACAGTACAGTATTATAGTACCGCTCATCCTCGAAAATAACGTGACAAATCTTGTAATAAGGCACTAAAACAAAATCCAAACAAACAACAAAACAAACGACAAATGGTGGACGGCTCCATCAGGGCCGTCGAAGCTGTGTATGTTGTATTATTTGGACGCGCCGCAATATTGACGCGACTGCAATCAGAAGGCGTCATGTGAAGGCAACGAGTCTTAAGTGCTCGGCCTCTGTCACTGTGAGACGGAACGACGTCCGCCAAAAAACCTGCGAAGTGGTTTTCCCGGCGCTCCCGAGTCCAAACCTATTGTCCTCCACAACGAGTCGTCAGGAGCAATAAAGTCCCATCATCTGACACTCGCGCCTTCAGAAACTCATCAGTCAAATCCCAGAGCACTCTGGAAATTACTGCCAAACACCGCAAACTGTCAATATGGCATCGCAGAAAAGTAAGAATGCCGTGATCCTTTCATTGCATCCTGTAAAGCCTGCGCAGAATCTGTCAGCTACATCGATCATATTGACGACCTTGTAAGTCTCATGGTCTCCACGACCTTCTTTCGCCATTTCGGAGTACCATGGGTCACATGAATCGGATGACTGACAGCAAGGTACATACCCTTGTACGCAGTAATGTGTCGGGAATGTAGCTCTGCATTATGCTCATCGGCAGTTTTGCGATCAGAAGAGTAGTCTTTCGTGAACGCTACATCGGAAATACGGGGAAGACTGCCATCATTGTTACTAGCCCAACGCATTGTGGTAAGTTTTGGGCAAGATCGATTCCATGATTACCCAAGGCACCATAAGATAGAACAAGTTCTCGAAAAGAGCTTTTCGACTATTCCTGCGACAGATATGCAGGACATTTTGACTTCGCTGAAGACACGATATGCTCTGTGCCTTGGATATCGCTCGTGTTGGGTTTCTTTGACATCATACCAGCCTTGATTGTCATGCGTATCGGCCGAAGGTATTTGGAGTCTCTATTGTTTGCAGGATTTCTTCCTGCTGTCGCTGCGGCGGCGTCGATGTCCTTCAAAGCAAAAATCCTTGTTTTAACCATCTCGGATGGGCTTGTTTTAACCATATCGGATGGGCAATACGCTTCTTCCTCCCCGCACCCTTCCACCCCCTTCCTTCCTACGATCATTTATGATATCATCGTCAGCAGATGTCCCATCATTCTCGGCATCATCAGCGCTCGCCGACGTCCCCTAACGCCGCACTTGACCGCCCGGCTTCCTTAATGAATTTTCAAAAGAATTGAGTTGCGTGTTGAAGATGGCAGACGTCACGACCAGCTTCCTGAAACTTGCTATGTCGGAGTCCGACCCCTTCTTCCACTCAACACTCTTACCACCAGGTAGTAGAGAACAAGGGAGTATGGAAGGCCTCCTTACAGAAATGAGGCGGGCCTTGAGGGTCCCAAGGGCAACCTTGACCATTACATCCACAAGCGCAACTGAAACGACTTCACGTAAAGATTTGTGTGAAATATCCAGCTGAAATGGGGTGTATTGACTTTCATTTGGAAAGAAAATGCGCTAAGAGCAGTGTTTCTAGACGCCGAAACTTGGCGATCGCCAAAGCCTGTCGTCTTTATTTCCATCCACTCCTTGAGATCCATCGCCTCTGCCTCCAATCCACTTATCCTCTTCCCAATACATCTTCCAGCATCTTAAACTTAGCCACCAAAACTCCTTCCAATTTTGCAAAGTAGCTTCTTAGCGCATCGTCTGTTGTTACCAATCGATCAACAACTGTCTTCCTCCCAGGAGCTTGTGCCTGACTCTGACCACTATTGAGCTGTGCGGCCAGAATCCCAGTCGCCTCTTGGAGATTACTGTGATTGCCGTTACTGCAAAAACTCTCCGATGAAACGCGAGGCATTTCTGCTATAGTGCCATTGCAGTGGGCCTCGACTTGATACTTTTAAGAGTGGTTCCCCCTCTGGTGTCATCTTATCACCAAAATCGAGTTCATCATCATTATCATCATCAACATCGTCCTCGTCGTCAAAATTTAGACTCCTGTCGTAATTTTTTGCTTTCCAAGAAGCATTTTCTTTCTACTTCTCCAGCTCTGGAGCCACCCGAATGCGTTTGATCGATTCAAACCCCTCATCCCTGTGTTCCGCTTTCAATATCACACTGCAGTGTACAACTGTTTGCGTAGGTGTCCTCGTTTTGCGTGTGCGTCGGTTCATTGCGAACGGAAAGAGTAGCTGATACGTCGCACAAGGCGAATAGAGAAATGAAGTGGTTGTATGGCGAATTTGAGATTCGTAAAACTGTTGTACAGGCGGTGAGTGATCTGTACTTTATCAGGGTTGCGAGTTCTTCAATTTAGGAATATTCGCAATTGAACTTGCACATGTTTAAATGTTTGGGGAGCTAACCTTAAAGGATTCTCCTCCTTCTACAGTTATACTGCCAAAATATTGGCGGGAGAGCCGTAAAAGGATTCCAATCTTTCTCGGTTCAATTTATTTACAGTTATACCGCCAAAATGTTTTGAGGACTAAATCGTGGCATGCGCAAGTTGCGAAGTCCATAAACTCCCCTTTTGCTTCAAAACATAATGTTTTATGAATTGATCACCTCACAAGTGAGACTGCCGATCCACTACCTTCCGTCCACTCTCCATATATCATCCTAGCCCAAAACTGTTTCCCCCTCCATCTTTTCTTTTCTGATGTCCAATACTCGCCCCACTACCGCCTCCTTTTGTACTGACAACTATGTTAGCGACCTTCCGGTGGACGGTTGCTTAAATAAAGCTCCCAATACCCGTCGGTACATTAAAGTGCGAATGCTGCCTCAGTACAAAACGAAGTGACCTCCAGAATTGAAGGACTGACACTGGTAACAAGTGGCGTCCGAGACGAAGCTGCAGGGAAAGGAATATCCTGCCTCAAGTGAATGATGTAAATGAGGTTGAGTGGCTCACAGACGATGACAAGCCTCAAAGGTGGAAGGCTGTAGTGAGTGATATTAATCCGGTACGGCACCTTGCGTTTGGGGAGGGAGTTATCGCTCGCGCAGATCTCCCTACTATCCTCATGATGGTTACAATGAAGAATTGCATGATGTCGAATTCATATGCGGTTGCCTAGTGCGCATTTAGGAAAAACCGTGTTATGTAAGCGACAACGCCGTGTTGAAATAGAGACAATCAATTTCTGCGCATCGTTTTCATGAGATACAAGAGCAGCAGGAAGCGCCACAACCAGAGGCAACTGATATGAGTGATGGGGATAGAGATGACGCAGACTGGAATGATGGGCGGGGAGCGCCGAGGGCAGCGCTAGGCCGGAAACGGCGGACTTCCATGGATATTGGTAGGGCAAATCTTCCAAGCACTGTCCGTAAGTTACATGAAAGTCAAGCTCTGTTGACTGCGAAGCTAGCTATATTCGATCGTAGTTTGCAGGTCAATGAGGACTTGACACGGTACAGGCGAGCGTCTATCATGGATTACTGCGTGGGAGATATCAAAACCCGGCTGCGAAAGAAGCTGTTCGCAACATTTCAACATGCAATACGGAACCCTACTTCCTGTCGCCGAAGGGTAGCCGGAGATAACGCAGAAGTTGAGCAACCCTCTAGACTGCGGGGATTGTCCCGCAAATGTTGCGTGTGACAGCGGAATGTACTGTGAAAGTTTTCGAATAGTTTGCAACGGACATATATAAGAGACAGAGGACTCACGTCTCTCAATGCATATGTTTTTCCCTCCTTATCGCTACAGTCAAAGCCCCGCAAGCGACTCAGCGGATTTTAAAGTTTACTCTGACACTCTAGGTTTGATTTGTGATAATTTGGGTATTACATCTGTTACTGATCGCCAGGGAACGTTGCTGAGGAAAGCGAGTGGTCCCGCCGGCCAGGTGCTTCGCATTCTCGGCAGTTATGTGTATGAAGAAGATGATGAAAAGTCCCATACCGCTTTGTTTGTTGAGGCGAGCTGCGGTGGAGATGTGAGGAATGGTAATGAAAGTGGTCAGTTGCGGCGACCAGTGTTGACGAGGAGTACGAAGAAATACACTGTAAGTGAAGGTAGATTTGTCGCCCCGCTTCGCAGCGAGTGGTGTATCCCCGGGGTGCATATCAATCCGAATGTGACAGGTAATGAAGACGCGGGGAGAAGGATGTTCGGTTTGGCTTGGGTGGAGGTGCGGCAAATCGAGTAGGCACATATGGTCAACGGCCGCTTGCAGTGAGGATATGATCGTAGGAAGATTGGAGCTATCTATACCGAGCGTTATAGTTGTCGGAGACAATTTATGCCCTGAGATTTTGAGCAAAATGACGGCAAAACATTATCCTGCTTGGTATTCAGTAAATGTATGTAGTCCCTGACCAAAGCAAAGTAGATCTGCTTTTCTGGAGTGAATCATCGCAGGCATGCACAGTGCACTGATTTCAATGCTCTGGATCAATAAAGTAAATAAAAATCAGGATGCAGGCCGGCTATTGGGCGAGGACAAAAATAAAGAAAGGAGTTTCAATTTATGCCCTCGTGTTGGCCTCCGCTGTCGCCGCACAGCTAATCCAAAATGGCCGTACCGCCCACTCCGCCTTCATGATTCCCATCTTCATAGCCGACGACAGCACTTGCGACATCTCCCACAACTCCCAGCTTGCAAAACAGCTTCGCCATATACACCTCATCGTCTGGGATGAGATCGTCATGTGCAACCGCTACTCCATAGAGGCCGTCGACCGCACCCTCCGCAATATAATGGGAACAGACCTTCCCGTTGGTGGCAAGTGCGCCCTTTCCTCTGGAGACTTTCGGCAGATACAAATCGTCGTTCCACGCGGTTTCAGACCTTAGATCGTCAATACATGCGTCGGATCATCCCAGCTGATCTTCCACATCAACGCTCCCACTTAACAGAGTAAATGCGCCTCATAGCACTCCGCCAAGAACCCAACGCAGATCAGGCAGCTCTACAGTCACCTTCCTACCTCTTGCGCAATGGAGAAGACCTTGTCGAAGATGTCCAGACACAAAAGACCCTTCTACCCGACTCTGTTGAAGTCCTGCCAGCTATCCGCTCCGTCGTGAGTACCATGTTCGCGGACACGGCTGAAAACTACACGAATACTGACTGGCTCATTGGCCGCGCCCTCCTCTCTACCAAAAACGCGTTCCTCCAAGATATGTAAAAACCATCGCAGGTGCCATGATAACTGGCACAGCAAGGGAGTAAAAGAGCGCAGACAAGACCAAAAACGAAGACGAAAACCAGCTCCGGTACCCCGTAGAGATGCTTAACACACTCACAGCAGGTTCAGCACTCCCGAATCATCGCTTGCTCTTCAAGAAAGGATACCCCATCATGATTCTGCACAACATGGGCCCCACCAATAGACACTGCAACGGATCCCGATACATCGTCGAGAATATTACCGACCACGTTCTCTTCCTCCCACTCGCGGTCGGCTCCAATGTCGGCACCTGCCTCACTCTACCTCGTATCCCGTGCAGCCCTAGAGACTCCGACAACTTCCCCATCCCGGACTTTATCTGGTATGATGTCCGTGGCCACTTTGTTTTTCTCGTTACTTTTCCGAAGGTGGACATGAATCCTATTTTTAGGATACTTTTTCGATGCCCATAATGGCCAATCATGCTAAGACAGCTGTCTCATGGTCAGGGAGGACCACTAGGACCTAACGGACCCCCTTCAGGTCCAATCGGCCCACACATGTACTGCACATCTCAGACAACTCACACACGTGTCGAGATAACAACTATGACACGTGGCCAAGGGAACTTGTCAACTATATGGACAACCTAACAACTTTACCGTATACCTTAACTGTCAGCTAACTGTCAATTACTGTCTAGCACTATTCAGATTGTCTATATCTCGCACGCTTGGCCAATAAATAACCAACTGACAGAAACGCAACCCGATCACGCTGACTATGTGGACGAGGGCTAACTGTAGCCCTAATCTCGCACAATGAGGGCAATGTTCGTTGAATAAACCTCATAGATGGCCATTTTTGGGACCTTTTCTGTTGCTAGGCCACTTTCGCTGTAGTTCAGTGTAGTTTAGGAATAGTACTAATGTTTTCTGGCTTCGGCCGCAGTAAACGCCTCGAGGCAGGCGAGTTGTTCCCGCAAAGTCTGGTCTTTGGTAGTAACCTTTCTTCGCAGCGCTAATGCGTCCCTCGCCGATCTACTACCTTTTCAGTCCCTTTACTACCTCCTCCTCTCTGTACCCTTGGCAAGTGTTAGTTCGCGCGCGCACTCCTGTGATTTACCGCGAGGCAGGTGTGCCTTGCACATGGGCGTAATGTTGGCCACAACTATCCTACTACATTTTACCCTAACCCAGTTTCTCGTTCGCGTATGTTTTGAATTAACCACCAACAAGGCCCAAGGACAGTCCTTCTCGGGAAAGCTTGGACTTGAACTGCGCGACGAGCGATCCTTGCACGAACAGCTCTACGTTTCTATGTCCCGAATTACCCATCCTTCCAACTTCATAGTTTGTTCCGCAACAAAAGACCGTCATAGTAAGAATTTAGTGTACCCTGAGATGTTCACTTTTGAGTACGAACTTAGTGAAAAATGAAAGTGAGCTTTTGATTTGTTTACTCTAAATTTATTTTGCACTCAAAAATCGCCTCGCGTACGAAGTGCGCACGAAGTCACTTGAATAAGACTAAAAATAGAGTGCTACAATATTTGAAATTTGAAAAGTGTTTAAACAACTATTCGAAATTTATTTAATTTGTTTTCCAAATCGAAAACAGTGATGAAAATTGTGAAACAATATTTCATCAAAGACAAACAGTTTTTATTTATTAAGAATCATCGATAATATTTTTTTCAATGGTCCATGTTTTATAATATATTACATTTAAAGCAGTTTTTATGCATTTCAGTTGATTTTTTAAATTCTACAGTTATAATTACTGGAATCATACTATCAGAAAATTATTATTCCGATTAATGCTCACCTGGAGAAATATTCTATAATTTGTTTGCATGAATTCGGTCTAAAAATTATTACTCTGCTGGAATCATCTTTGTAGCTTTTCTACTCTGATCTGCAGCATAAATAGTCTTAGGCTGTTAGAAAAATTTAACCAGCGTCAAGCATCCAACTATCCTATCGATCAATAAATATTCGTTTTTTTATTAATGCTCTCAGTCCTATTCAGGTTATTTTATTATTATCTACAGAGAAAACTCTCATTTTAGTGACCCCTATTTGCAGCGGCGCGATTTAGTTTTTATGTCACTGTATTGAGGGGTCACAATAGTAACAAGTGACGTGTACACGTGTGCCAGTCCACAGACCGGCAGAATAAAGGTATCAATTCCCAATGAACTATTTACAGTTTGTAACGGTGTGTTAAATAACATGCCATGTACTGTACTGTATTACATAACCCACCGTTACAGATCCACAACCGTTACAGATCCACACCCGTTACCTTCAGTAATTGAATGTAGGTGAATGAAAACTAGGCGACAAGCATTGCAGTTACCAAACCCACTCCACACTTCTTCCTTACCATTCACACAACACAACCGACAGCTATCCTTTACAATGACAAAACGACAGCAACCCAATTTTGAGACGAAGCAAAAGGCGCTCCGCCTTCTTGGGGTGCGAAACGATGGAACCTTTGGAACGGCACAAACTGACCCAAAAACCAACAAGCCGTACACCAATGCCGCTGTAGCCAGAGAACTAAACATATCAAAAGCCGCAGTGTTTGCTTGGAGAAAGAAGAGTGCCGAAATAATGGCCTTATCGAATGGCAGCAAGAAACTGCGCAAAATGTCTAGAATGTCAACGGGACAGTTTCCAGAGTTGGAAAAGGCACTTTATGAGTTCATGATGGAGCGAATTGTTTATATGAAGGGAGAGTCTCTGTTCAGAGCTGACGTCTGCATGCGAATATCCCTTGAGTTGCGTGATAAACTTGTGGAATCTCTATCAGCACGCATCGAAACAGCCGATATGGATTCAAGCACTGCCATCCAAGCTAAGATTGACCGCTTGAAGGCGTTTAAGGCTAGCCATGGCTGGGTCGATAACTTCATGAAACGGAATGCGTTGCATAGCAGCAAGGGTCTAGGACAGAATGGTCACTTCACTGAAGCAACGGTTGCTTCCGCACGATTGGCGTTACAGAAACAGCTCGCCGTGTTTCCAATTCAAGAAATCTCAAATACGGATGAAGTGGCACTGCTGTATAGATCGTTTCCAAGTCGGGCAATTCGCTCTAGTAATAGGGCGGCCACGTATGGGCGTGTAAAGGATCGATTGACAGCAGTACTAACTGTATTCGCTGATGGAAGGAAAGCTCCATTAGTGGTAATTGGAAAATCGAAGACGCCACGCAGCTTCCCTCGACATTTCGATCCGATGCGAGATCTGGGGATATTTTATCAGTCCCAATGTAATGCCTGGAATACGAAACATTTGTGGGCAATAACAATGAGAGGGTACGATAAGATTGGCGAACTGGAAGGAAGGACACTTGTCAACATTGTCGACAAGTGTTCGCTCATGCAATTGACTACAACGTGTATCATAACGTCGTTAGCATGTTTTTGCCTCCCAACATGACTTCATGTTTACAGCCGGTGGATGCATCCATTGGCAGATCTTTTAAATGCGCCTTTCGACGGCTTCTCGTGGAACATATACTTGAATACGTGGACAAGCTTATGTTGCTTCCAGCGGAAGAACGCGGTACTTTAAAATATGGCAAGCCGTTACTACCTATGATGCTGTATGTATGATGGCAAAGGCGTGGAATATGGTCCCTCAGTCAGTTGTTATTAATGGTTGGTTACAGACGGAATATTGGCCCCTTTTCAGCAGGAGAAACTGAAATCTATTCGTGACGAGAATATCACAAAGGTGGAACCCTCTTTTAGGCCTCCACGTGGTTCCGCTCTAAGTACAGAAAAGGCTGTTTTTACGTTAAGGGCAAAAAATGCCAAAATGGAAGGTGAAGCGTGGCTCAAAACATTGGATGATGCTGCCGTAAACTCGTTGATTGATCCAGATGAGAACTGTAATCGATGGAATGAAGACAACATGAGGGAATTTATTAACGATGTGGACACATTGGGTGAATTGGAGGTCATTGAAGGCTTTTCTGAGTTGGATATGGAGGCATTTCTGAGCGAAGAGGATGGACTGGACTGTTGCCAACCAGTAACAGAGGGAAATGCTGTGGATGTAGCCGTATCAGCGGCAATAGAGGCGGATTCAGAAACGGTCCCTGCGCTTAATATATCAGATACGGAACCAGATATAGAAATTGATGTGGAGCACCGCCAACCATCTATTATTAAGTTTCAGAGGGCAGCGGAGGCGTTTGCCCAGGAGCTCAAAATAATGGTTGCAGCCAATCATGAGCTCCTGAAAGGATCACGAGCAGACCTTGCTGGTATTATTGACCTGGAAATTCAGAACGTGATGGACTATCGCAAGAAAACCTCTCGTCAAAGCAGAATCAGTGAATTTTTTGTTAAGTCCAATGAAGAGTAGAGAAATAAATAAATCTGTTAAATTTAATTAAAAAATAAGGTTTTTTTGAGTGACCGTACATGAAACGAGGGTCACTCTGCGGAAAAAGTCACTGTCATGGAATGGGTCACTATTAATATCCATTTGTGCACTCATAGATTTAAAACACACATGTCGCATGATATTGTAGGCCAAAAAGACACTCTACCGCAGATGGTCACTAAAATGAGTGGTCACTAAAATGCGAGTTTTCTCTGTATTTCGAATTATCTATTTTCGATCTACGCATTTCATTTAATATTTACACATCATGCCTTCATTGAAAAATTTTTATTAACTACTGAAATCATCCCCAGAGAGCTTACGTGACCCATTCCAGACCTTTGGATTATGGAAAGCAAGGGCTATTGTTTGACGGAACATACTGGTGTACCCTATCGCGAGCTAGACGGTACATCGCTCCACGTCGCGAACTCAACAAGGCCCGATATCTGTTTCGCCGTCGAGAAAATAGCGAAAAGTATCCGAGATTACACGGAAACTCACTGTCCAAAGTACATGTGCTCCGATATTTAACGATATTGACGAACTTTGTCCTAGAATATGGAAAACGCATCCATCTGGTTTGACGGGTATTCAGATGCAGTTTAGGGCGCACATCATGTCTCACGCAAGTCTAAATGTGGCCATGTATTCACATTTAATGGTACAGCTATATCGTAGGAGAGCAAGCTACAATCGACGGTTGCTGCTTCAATTCTCGAAACACAGTACACTGTGATGGATCTTTGTGTGAAGGAAGCTCTTTGGCCTCGGGAGTACTGATGGAGACTGCACGTATTTCAGGAACAGTTTCAGTTTACTGCCCCAGCACGGGAATAATTGGACTGACGGGGGAACGCATGATTTCATACAGAACCACGCACATTGTTATTGCTTACCATCTCACGAGAAACTATGTGAAAAGGGGGATAGCTGCCGTTCGCTACGTTCCACGGAGAGCTAGAAAGCCGATCTATTCACCAACCCGCTCCCAAGGTGAAGCTGGAGAAGGATATAGCATCTCTTGGCATGGACTCCTGTCATAGCGAGGTTAGTCTTAGGGATGGTGTTTCGATAAGGGAGATGAATCTGAAGGGGGTTGTGAGCAATGCAAATGCCAATCAATGACAGAGTCACACCAATTGTCGATGTGTCGCTGGCTGTCATGGCCTCAACAACATGAGATTGGATGCCGTGCATGTCTCAACGCGGGATTGTCTTCGCACCTCCCTGGGACATCAGGTAAGTTGAACGCCGTGAAAGCGAAGACAAGTCCAGGCGAAAAGTTCACAAGATCGTAACGCGGTGGCCGCTTTGTAGCAAGGAGTTCACAGATGCCTTCCCGTGAACATGACCGAGGCCTGCACTCGCAACCTCGCCCTCTCTCCACAACGCCGCGACCCCGGCACCTGCTTCTACAAGCACATGACATGCTCCATCCGCCTGCTCACTGACTCATGGCTTCAAGCTCGCCGACCTCCGCCATACCCTTTCCGCCGCGGATGCCTACGACGCTCTTCAGAAGTCTTCATATCAGACGCTGTACACGATTGCCTCGCCGACGCCGCCTGGAATCAAGCATCCCTCCCCTTCCAGCTGGGGGACAACGGTTTCTCTCTGACCCACTCGTCACCCCTGGGCGCCGCCGCCAAGAGCATAATTCAGGCTTCCATCGCCCGCGAAAGGTTGGCGTCAGATACGGTCCCTCACCTTTTTTGGACTCCTCCAAATCCGCTTTCATGGGGAACAGTCCTTCCTGCTTGGACAGGCCCAGTCGCCACTACGAACCCTGCCGACAAACGTCCCTGGCCATTCGCCCCAGCTCTGCGTTGACCCCTTCCATCCTGAATGTTTGTGCTGCATTCCCATCAGAGCCCAAAGCTGCTTAGCAGGGTGCAGCCATGGCTAAGGAGCACTTGCACGACAGTGCTTGAGCGTCGACGCCAACCCGACGCACTGCAGCGCTCCCGAATTCAGGCGTTGCATCCATAGCCTCATCTTCCGGCATAGCCCCGCAGCTGCCTTCCTTGCCGCTAACCCCTCCACGGTAGAGGTGATCTCCAACGCGAAATGGGCCGTCATGCACCGTCGACACCTGGGACTCCCGTTTTCTCGGAGTCGTTACCGCTTCTTTATCTCTACCGCACCCACTGGATGGACGACCTTGGTAACTATGCTGCCGACCTTGGCCCATCCGGCTTCTGGCGCATTCACCGCCACACATCCCTACGCGACATACTACTCCACCCTTCTACCCCCCAACCACTGATCCGTCCGGCCCCACCAGTTTCGATACCGCGGTGGTATCGCTATTCAAGGCCACCGTCACTGCAAAGGTAACCCAGACTGCCAGCGGCCCCGTCGGCCTAGCCCACTGACATAAGCCCAGGGACATGGAACAAAAGCTCAAATGTCAGCTTGATGCCCCGTTTGACGGCCCACTCCGGGACCCTGTGCTCGACTTCAACCCTATCGCCGTCGACTCCGTGGGCGCACCTGCCCCCGCTACTCCCCAACTAATGAATGAATTCACCCTCGCATAGCTCCACACTTCCGAAAGTGTGATCCGTGAGCGCACCTTCCAGCGCCTCAGCAGTTTTATGTGGTCGTCTTACGGCTATGTCCATTCGTCCCCACCCACTGGACGTGTGCGATATGGCACATCCGGATACTTCTTAGCCGAAGAACTGGACCAGTCAGTGTACCGTACAGACACAGATTGAACCAAAGATATCAATCAGACGCAAGCTAGAAAAGCTCAAGGAACGGAAAACTGTTGCTCTTTGCTGGAGTAGGCATCCGTTGAGTCCTTTACGGTGTGAGTCTATGTAGCAAAACATCTTAATCTCTAGGAAAAGGTCCCAGTTTTCCCCTTCCAGCCGCCCTCTTGCTCGCGAACAGGGTGACGTGAGGTGTTCTGTCAATCTTTTTTCATAGGGTATTTTCAGCGCACCGATTGCATTGACCATGCGGTTAGTTTCTGCTATGTCCCATGCAGATAGTTCCTAACTGGGTAGGACGTGACAGCATCGTGCGATGGAGCCCAAGACTGTACAGCAGTAGCTATGGATGGCCAAATGAAAGACCTGAGACAGGTATGGATCCTATGGGGAGCGGTTCCGGTACCGATGAAGAAGTAGCTGGCAACGTTCGGGATGAAATCAGCAATAAAGCAAGATGCTTCATTGGAAGGGGCGCCGAAAGACCCGAATACGATTGGCAGAAAGGAGAAGCTCGGGGCGGGTAGGGACAGTCGGGGACATTGAAGGCTCGAAGGGCCAATTGGCGGTCGATATCATGAATCTTGCTACGGTAGGCGATCTCGGGAGCTCCTCCAACAACTTGGGTAGCCTTGGTGCAGGAAGTAGATTTGAAATTAGAAGCGACTGTTATAGCGCATGCCAGGGTGCTGGAGGCGGTGTCGGTAGGCGGGGCCGGTGGCTGAAGCAGGACGACTACATTCCGTGGTTCGTCGCTGGGGAGGAGAAGGGGGGCCGAAAACTCGTGTCGGTCGTCGAGTAGATGAGCATCTTGATGAGAGTTTTTTGGGTCTGAGAGGGCAAAGGCGTGGGTTATGAGACAGGCGGAGGCGCACAGCCGGTGCATAACAAACTTGCACGTGGGTCACGGACACCGTGCAGCAGGCAGAGGATGCTCCGCCAAGCCTCGAGTTTGGATCGAAGGAAGGTTGCGGTGAAATGCTAATCATCGAGTGCCGCTCCAAGAAGTTGGCAGTCGTGGTCTGTGCATTCATCGAGGAGGATTTCACAAAGGAGGAAGAGCGACGGTGGGAGGAAATGGAAGGCCAGTAATTACGCGTTTTGCGCAGGTTTAGGTACCGGCCAACGGCGGGGCCATGGTCCGGATCAGCCGAGGCGCAGTTCGAAGACCATCAGGCGTCCCAATGAGATTTCCGCCATCAGCAAACAGCTGATTGAAGAGGATGCGTGTGCTCTCGGTGATCCAGGGGACGATGGGATGGATTGTAAGGGAGAAGAGCAACGTACTGGCTATGTCCCCTTGTTAGATACCATAGAACTACAGATCAAGGTGTGCTGCCGGTTAAAGACTAGAAAGGGTGTTTGAGAACGGCCGTCGAGCATTTTGATGATGCGGCCAGGGGCATCGCCCGGGCTGAAAAGAGCTCGATCATAGACTGGCAGTTGACACAGTTGAAGGCATTGTGCGCATAAACCAGCACGACTACAACGTCAGCAACTTGGGAGACGGTCAGGGGAGGGAGCGTGTATCACGGACAATGGCATCCATGCCAGCATCGACGCCATCCGCAAGTCAGAACGGGCAATGACGTCGCGCGTATCGCCGATGGCGGCGGTACGAAAATCCTTTGTCACGATGTAGGGCACCGAGCCAACGGCGATGGATCGCTTTTTCTCCGATCGGAGTTGGAGTGGTAGGAGCGTGGCGGCAGCAATGAGAGGAAGGACGGAATCAAGAAGATCGCGAGAGACAAACGCTGGGTGTGCGCCGAGAGCCCCGTGACACCTGCCACAGGGCTAAAAGAGGTCTACACGAGCACGTGAAACCAGGGCAGGAAAGTACGGTCAGGCCCTGCACAGCGGAGTCGCGTAAGATCCTCCACACTGCACAAGGGACAGCGGCCTCGCGATGCGGGGCGGGGGAGGATGGCAGGCTGAAGGGAAGGAGGAGGATGACAGGTCAAGGACAAGGGGATGAAGCTGTTGGAGCGCTTGTAGAGTGCGCAGGTCGTTGACGACTGGCACGGTAAGGTTGCGTAATGAAGGCATGACTTTCCGGTAGCAGACGTCGGTGCAGAGCGCTTGAGCTTGGCACGAACGTTGGGCATTGGTAGTGACGGGGTGTGCGAGAGGACGGTACGTGCAAAGCTGGTGTGCGCGTTCGGACAGGGCGGTGATTGTTTGAGACTCGAGAGCACTCCATTGCAGTGGGTTGAGTTGTGCGGGGGCTCGATGCGATTGTTTTTTGGGTGTTATTGGAACCGTTGGTCAGGGTGTGGCAGCGACAGCGGCATCAGCGGTCACATCGCAGGCGTTTGTGAAGTTGCTAAGATGATCTGTTGTGTGGGTGAGTGGAATTACCTAAATTTCGGTGGATAATGTTATTCACGGGAGACCGGGTGCTTTCTTTTCTTGTGTCAATGAAAGTGAGCTAGTGCAGCACAAATGACAAATCGAATTGCCACGAGGGTAAACAGAAGGCAGGATCAAGCGGAGTGGGCGCTTCTTGCCTTGCGGGTCGACCACAACGGCCTTCTATCACGATGTTCACCGAACGGTCTGCTTTGATCACACCGTTAGTAGCTTCAAATGGAGACTTCCAATGGCGTAGTTTTATTTATTTCCTCCACCCTACACTACTCATAACCTACCAGAATACCCCAATGATATTCATCAATCTCCATAATATTGGACAGCACTGTGATACAGTACTGTACAGTACAGTCCGGTACTGTACCAAAGCCAACTCGGCCCCTGTTCTCCAAACCGACCACAAAACTTTGGCGCGATTTGCGCAACCTTTGCCATCCCATTTTCCAGTCCTAAACGGACACCGCGCACCCATTTAAACATTCTTCATTTACGCGCCAAGCCAGTTGAATACGGCGCGCAAACGCCAACCCCCTGCAATTCCGAAACGCCACTTGGCCCCGCCGACAGGCTCCCCGCCTCCTCACCCCCCGCCACCTTGCCTCGTGTCCTTGATTTCCTCCGAAAAAAAAAAAGAAAATTATTTTTAACCCCCCCTCATGTCACATGACCGAGTCCGCCCTTGGCTAGAACGTTACTACACGCTAGCATTGAGACCAAGTCCACGCCCGCCCACTCTCAACGCGTGTTATCTTCAGGTGATAACTCCGGTGTCTCCGCGTCGTCAACTGCTAGTATTCGACGGTCAGTACACAGCATCTGCCATTCTGTCGCATGCGGCCGCGAATTTTCTTGATGCTGATGAGGACAACCTTGGCGTAACCACTGAGAATTTGTGTGGATATTTGATAGCCCCGTATCAGTGTTGGTGGTACCTGACATATCACGGCTGGCGCCTCAAGCCACCTTGGTAATAAGTGCATTACGCGTGTTTGCAGACCGGTGGGGGGGGAACCCGTGGGAAAGCTTACAAACGTTGACACGGTACCAAACGTGCTGGGTATTACGAGCGTGGGTGGGACGGAAAATGGCCTCGTTTATTACGAGAGACAAGCTGGAGCGTGGGGATCATACTGGCGAATTGGGTGTGGGTGAGGAGGTTGACGGAGATGTTCGGGTATGCCCACTGTGGATGTGTTGCAGTTGGGTGATCTGCTGAGGGATGAGGAGGAACGGACTGCGCAACACGCGGATACTGTGAGGATGCTTGACCGTCATGTGCATGAGGATAGTGTTGCAGAGGTAGAGCCGGGGGCGGGCGCGGGGGCGGGCGCGGGAGGGGATTGCGCAAAAGTGCAAATGGTGCATGTGGGGACCGGGGAGGGCACAGACACTAGGGCTGTTGTGACTGGGAAAGAGAGCCGGGAGGGCGAATGGGATATGAGTTTTAGGGGACCTGCACTGGATGTTGATGGTGAGGTTGAGGTTGACATGGAGGAACGGCGGATGGAGGCGACCCATTACCGCAGACGCAAAGGTTTGGGTCTGAAGATGGTGACGAGGACGATGGTGTGAATCCTACCAAAAGTGGATCCGGCAGAAGGATGATGACGCTACGCACGCGGTTGCCAAAAGCGGGCAAGTGGGCCACTTGGGAAATTTGAACGCTATGGTGGATCAGTATTGGGCAAAGAACCGATTGTTGATCATCCAGATCGCTCAAATTTTCCGCCTTTGAACTCCCGAAAAAATATTCAAAAATCATTATCCTTTGATCAACAAATCGGGACGATACAAGTGTTTGCAAGCGACGGAGACCGCCATGCCCGCCCCGACCGCAAGAGATGCCACAGAGGACGCTTCCTCGCCTAGAAAAGACCGTGTCAAGCATATGGAGGCGAACCACATGGGCAACAACATGACGTCGGAACCTCGTGATAAACAGCCGAGAGGGACGTTACCTTGCAAGACCCAGCCCCGCAGCCGCACAACCCATTCCAATCACACCCGACAAGGAAACCACCGCCGACACCCACAAGACAGACCTCGCAAACCCTACTACGCCCACCAATGATTCCGCACAAGTCGAACAGCCTGCCCAAGTCGTAGACTCAGCCCCCGCTCAAGGCGCTCCAGTCGACGAAAAAGGTTGAAGATCTCGACGAGAAAGAACCTCAACAAAGTAATGAAACGGCCCCGCCGCTTCAAGTCGATACGGATAGTGGGGAAAAGACTAAAGATCCGAGCGCAGAACAAAATGCTGCTGCCAACGGTGCCTCGCAGGACGAAGGAACCGATGATGCGGAGCGCCCAAGGAAGCTGTCACCGTCACCTTGGAACCACGGAAGACGTCACCACAGAGAAGCAAGTTGAAGAGGACAGCCGACGAGGAACCAATGGAGGATACTGCCAAGGATACCAAAGAAGTTGCCGACAAAGATCCGCACCACATACCCACCGCTGATCCACAGCCTGTTTCGGAACAACGCCCCGACGCAATGGAAGTCGACACCGCACCACCGCACCCCAGCCCCATGGAGAAGGAACCCGATCCCCCACAGCCGGCCGCCGAAGCGAGGGATTTGACCGTCGTGGAAGATCTGGCCGTTGTGGACGAGGTGCAACCCATAATCAAGAGCGGGACAAAGCGGAAGGAAACGGACAGTGCTGTCGACTCTGAAAAGCGAAAGGTGCAACGTGACGCAGTTGAACCCGTAGTGCAAGCTGCCGATGGACCTTTGGAGCGCCTCAAACGCGAGTTGGCTTTGATGCGCAAGTTTAGGAGGGCTGTGGACAAGGATCCCGAAGCTTATGTGTTGATGCCTGATGCTTTCTTAGCAAGTCTTACTGCAAAGGAGACGCGACGAAAGGAAAACGGGGACGCCTTTCCTCTGCCGGACATGGTGTTCGGGCAAAGGGACGGGGACGGGGTAGAGGAGGGAGTGGCAAATGTGCCGGACAGTGCGCCCATTTGAGCGCCTATACGCGGACGCGGATTATGTGGTTGCCCAAATTGTGCTGCGGTACCAGCTGAGTGATGTGTACATAATTGTATTCCTATTCTCAACGTTGAGTTGACGATCTTTACTTTTGTCAATGTAAATAAGCAACGCTCTTGCTGCTAGCTACCGTTTGTCCGCTTCCACCATGAGCATTGGCACACCCAGGGTACTGGTAAAAAAGGGAAGGGCAGCATCAAATCCCACGGATGATTCACTCTCCCCACCCGCGAAGCATCCGCCACCTCCCTATCCTTACGATAATCAACGCGATGCGCCAACAGCAAGCCCAATGTAATCGGCAAATGAAAGATGCTGGCCTTGAACAAACCCCTGGCGGCCTTGACACTGGTCGGCTCGGCGACCATACGGCCGGCGCCCTTCCACAACCACCCCCCAAAGAGCCATCTCCCATCCAAACACGCCACTAGTAACGCCAGTCTCCACAAACGCCCAGCCAATAGGTACCATTCCTGCGGCCGTAACCCTCGCCCACCACGCATTCCTCTGGGGATCACTGACGGCCAGCATCTTCAACCCCCCCTGCGATAATCGGCCCTACTGACCAGAGCCAAAGCATGAAAATGGGGAATCTGCCACAAAAACAACAACCCCCCAAAGCCCAAGCGCCAAGTTCCCTCTCCACGCCCAAACAGCCGCCACTCGCAGCGGCCCAGCCCAAAACGGTGGAATGGCGCCGACCACCGCCCAACCCAAGTATTGACACTGGACACCCTCTTCAACGGGGTATAAACGCGGCATACAATGCCACATTCGCCGCAGCCAACCCCGCAGCCACGGGATTGTTTCTCTTTCCAACAACACGACGCCTGAAACTCCAGTCACCAGCGCAAACAAGCCAGCCTGGGCAAGACCGACCCTTCCGGTAGGCAATGGTCGTAAACCGAGTGCGGTCATGCGTGCATCGGAATGCAGCTCGTACATTTGATTGAGTGTATTTGCAGAGGCTGCGGAAAGAAAGGTGCCTAGGGTGACGGCGGAGAGTTGCGTGGGAAGGAAGGGGTGGTGGTGGGTTGTGGGGGGGCGGTAAAGTCGTGACGGAGGGTGTAGCCGTGGAGGCGGTGAGGGCGACGAGGAGGGAGAGTCGGTGCTTGGAGAGTTTGAGCAGGTCGCGCATGAGTTGTGCTGGTTTGGAGAGCGGGGATGGGGTTGTTGCGAGAGACATGATTTGGGTGTTTGGGTGTTGGGGGGGGGGGGGGAGGGGATGTGGGATCGGGGAGACGGTCGATTGAAGGGGACATCGACGAGGTGTGGGAGGAGCAGTGTGGATGGCAACTTGAATGGTGGGTGGGTGCACTTGCGTTGCAGAGTTGAGGGGGGAATTTTAAATAAAATTCAATTGGCGCCTTGGGACTGTAAAGAATGCACGAGTTAGATCGAGTTGGGCTTGTGTATGTACAGTATGCGGTGCGTGTGTACACGTGTCCTTCGTGTACAAAGCAGGAAACATACACGTGTGTGACGATGACGATGCGAAAGTAGTGCAGGAAGGTTGGGCGGGTTTGCGCTAGGCGGGAAACGAGCTAATGGGCGGCCATGGAAGAGGTTGTGGTTGACGAGTGGTGGGCCCAGTGGGCGAGCTTTGCGGCGGCGTCGAGGATGGGTGTGAGGCCGACATCCTCTACGATTTCATTGGGGCGAATGGGGAGGCGGCATGTGGGGACTGGGCAGAGGCCTGGCTTTGGGGAATGGTGGGTGGGTGAGGACGGGAGGTTGGGGGGGGTGTGCCTCGGGCAAGTGCGGCGCAACGGGAACAAAAGGAATGGTCGCAGGTGGTGGAGCGGTAGGGACGGTTGTGGTGGAAGGGATGGTTACAGGCGGGGCAGGTGAGAAGGTTTGAGAGGGTCTTGGCTGTGGAGATGGCGTTGAGGAGGGCGGGGTTTGGGTGGACATGGTAGGGTTTGGAGTGGTGTTGATGAATGCGAATGGGTAGGGTTGGGACTGGTGCGGGTACTTTGCAGTTGTGCCAGTAACATACGCTGCCTCTCAAGATGCAGGGTATGTTACTGTAATGCATGGGATTAGTGTAAGGAAGAAGGAGTAGATTCCTTTTCGGCAAGCCGTGGGAATTACAGTTGGGGATTGGTTGGTGGATAGGGACGGGCGGGTGTAGAGGCCCTTGTCACACGATACTGTACATATCGAACGAATCTTTATCCTTACCAATCGGGCCCCTGAATAATCCACGGCACCGATATATTTTCCGGCAGTCTACCCGCCGTTGAACATTAGACCCTGTTTTGTACAAGCTACAAGTTTCAAGCTTCAAACTTCAACTATCCTTTCTTCACCCAGCATCTATCGTTCATCCCCCTTCTCCTTCCTCCTCCCTTCCGCCTCTCCTCGCCTCTTCCCATCAACAATCCTCTTCTCCCAACATTATCATATCCTCAACTGCACGTCAACACCTTTTCCCCATCCTCCCCACACCCCTTCTCCCTGCTACATCTCCCCTACTCACGACAATACCTACTTGAGACCAACCAACTGCTTTCGCTTCCGCTTTTGCTTCCGCTCCTTTCTAATCCTCCCTCCTTCCTTCCCTCCTCCTCCCCTTGAAACTTCACATTCCTCTCCCAATTTCATTCTCACACCCCAACCCATCCTAGATCGACTTGCGTTTTCATCAACATAACCTTCACTCCTCTCCTCTCCCGTCATTACATGACTCACCGTCCTCGTTCCGGACCTCCCTCCAATGGCTGATGAACCCCATTCACCCCAGCCAGCCCAACCGTATCCCCATCAGGTCGGTGGCCATGGCCTCCTTGCTGTCGCCCCTCATGGCAAAGTAATCAAGCCCTCAAGTAGAAAGGAGCTCGATTTTTATCAATACATTCACTCCCATCTCCTTCCCGACTCCTTACGCTGGATTCGTCAAGTCACCCCAACCTTCCACGGCGAGGCAGAATTTCCACGACTCACCCTCGACCACCCCCCGCGCCTCACACTACACCACAATCCTTAACTCATCCGGTATCCACACAAAACTTACCTCCGCTTACACCACCGGACAACCACACTCAACCCGCTAAAAACAATTCCGCTACTCACACACCCGCCGCTAATTCCCCCACATCCCACTTTGAGTCCTCCTCCAACCCACCCGCCCTCGCAAAACTCCCTAAATCCCCTCTCCTCTGGCGCACCATAGACGGCTCCAACCAATCCTCAACTTGCATCTCTCCGTGGGCCGCTCGCATGGTCACACGTCTTCAAAACACCACCAACCCAACCGTCGCCCCGTCCATGCATCGCCCTGGAGGACATCAACCGTGCCTTTGTCTTTCCGTGTGTCATGGACTGCAAAATTGGCACACGTCATTATGACGATGACGCCTCAGAGGCGAAACGTCAGCGCCATATCTGGAAGGCAAAGAGCACGACTAGCGCCAAGTGTGGCGTCCGTTACACAGGCATGCAGTCCTTTAAGCGGGACGCTCATTTGCCTTTTGCCCATAAAGGCGCTTTCAAACATCATGACAAATACCTCGGCAGGACTCTCACCGAGAAAGATCTCGTCCCATGGGCTACCTGGTTCTTCCATGACAACCATCGTGTAAGGGCCGATTGTGTCCGTTTGATGTTGGAAAAGGTTCGAAAACTCAGAGTTCATCTCGACGCCCAGCGCCAGTTTTTCTTCTACTCATCCTCTCTGTTGTTGGTCTACGAGGGTGCCTTGGACGACGTCATGCCGCCGCGAGTCGATGTGCGCATGATCGATTTTGCGCATACCGTCCAATCCGTGGGGCGACGCGATGATGGATACGTGTTGGGCATTGACTACCTGATCAAAATTTTGACCATCATTCTGGAAAACCACGAGCATGGCGTGACCATGCTGCCCGAGGAGAACCCGTCAGAGGCGACGGCAGTGGGAACCACAGAGGCAAAGGCATTGAACCCGAGCAAATTGTTGCAGCAAGCAGTGGCTCTTGATTCTGGAGGCACTCTTGATTCCGCCGAGATGCCACAGGAGAATGGGAGTGGTAGGGACGAGGGGGAGGAGAATGGGGTTGAAAACGACGCAGGGGCAGAGGGAGAGGGAGAGTTGAGCAAGGTTGTGCTCGGTGATACTGCAAACGAGGAAATATCGAGTATGGGGCTGGCGGGTAGTACGGGGCAGAATTTGGACGAGGCTGAGTAGATGTGGCGCAGATTCGGGACTGATTCCGGTACCCGTTCCTGGAATCAGAGGATAGCACTAAAACTTGTGGTGAATGGATGACTATGATGTAGTATGAATCTGCAAGACAAAAACGCATCGACAGAGCACAGCCGAAGCGTTAATTAGACACGTACAGAGGCAATGCGAATGCTCTGGCAACAGTTAAGTTGATTCCCTGTTGGCAGCGTTTGAAAGTTGGTAGACGCGCACCGGGATTGTTTGTAAACGGCAATCGGCGCAGCCACAACCGTGGTGGCACGTTTGTCAGTAGTTAAAGCGTTGTCGATATGCAATGAAAGGAATGAAACCCTACGTGGTGAGCAGTTTTTACCATGAACTGTGGAGCGATGAGCAAAGTGTTTTAGTTGATGTGGTTGCAGTTGCGAGGGAAGAAAGACAATGGGGTGAGTGAAGAGCGGGTAGCATGGCGAAAACACAGGGCAAGGGACGCAAAGGTGATCCAAAACAGCATACGAGACGGAAAAGTAGAGCCACAAACGCAGAGCGGAGAAAAACCTATTGACGCAACCTATCCGCAAGCCAGTCCAAACCCTCAAACAAGCCTGCGCCATTGGTGGCACAACAGGGCATGGTATGCCAGCCCTGGTGCGAAGTTCGGAAAGACCGAGTGCAGCGACGATGTCAGCGGAGGGGGCGGCGTTGGGGAGATCTTGTTTGTTTGCAAAGACAAGTAGAAAGGCGTCGCGTAGTTCTTCCTCGGCCATCATTTTCTTGAGCTCATCCCTTGCTTCATCGAAGCGATCGCGGTCGTTACTATCGACTACAAAGATAACGCCTTGGGTGTTTTGAAAGTAGTGGCGCCAAAGCGGGCGGATCTTGTCCTGACCACCGACATCCCAGACGGTAAAGTCGATGTTCTTGTATGAAACTGATTCTACGTTGAAGCCGATGGTGGGGATGGTGGTGACGATTTCGCCCAGTTTGAGCTTGTAGAGGATTGTTGTTTTGCCGGCGGCGTCAAGACCGACCTGAGTGTGGGGTGTGCGAGGTGGGGCGGAGGTGGGTTAGAGGGGTGGCGAGGTGGGGTGGGGACGGGATTTGAGGTAGGGGTTGACGGACGTACCATGAGGATGCGCATTTCTTGCTTGCCGAAGAGTCCGGCGAATACTTTGGCAAAGGTTTGACCCATGGTGAAGTGCGGGTTGGGGCGGGAGGGGGAGAGGTGTGGAGGTTGAGGTGAGTTGAGACGAGCAGGGGGGTGGCAATACAATGGATTGATATGAGCGTGATTTAAGAAAGAAAGTTGAGCGGCGACAAGGGCGATGTTCATTGGCGGTAAGAAAGTGATGTCCAGGCAATGTCAATTTGGTGATTGAATTTCTGTAATCAAGGGAAATGTAGACAGCTGGCTCACTGTTCAGAAACGCACTTTTTGACGGTGTGTAATTATTCTGTAAGCCAATTCATCCATCGAGCCAATTCATACAATGAATACAAATTTGAGAAACACACAAACACTTTATCAAAGCAAATATCTAACAGCAACAGGGATAACTAAATAAGTACGCATTACAGCAATCAGGGATAACTTATGCAGCTGACTTGCTCCAGTAGTTGGGATTGATTTGAACCTTCGTGTTGAACGTTTGCTCGAGACAGAACTGGTGAAGGCAGGGTTAAAAATGCTTGATCACTCGAATCTCGGATGCTGCTGTACAGCGGCTATGGGCGCGGGGCGCTTCTTCCGGGGATGGTACCCCAAGGGGTGTAGTGTGACAGC